>NW_024121321.1:23512182-24158315 GCF_016745375.1 Pimephales promelas
TTTGTTTTTTTTTTTTGGGCGAAAAATTAAGTTTCTCCAATCTTCTCAAAACTCTGGATTCTGATAGAGGGCCATGAGACTTAAACCTGAGTGCAAAAATGGAGGCTCTAGACCCTTCCAGAGCTGAGATATCGAAACTCAAAATTTCGACCCGAAAAAAAAACGACAGTGGTACCCCTTTCGTTTTTTTTTTTGGGCGAAAAATTAAGTTTCTCCAATCTTCTCAAAACTCTGGATTCTGATAGAGGGCCATGAGACTTAAACCTGAGTGCAAAAATGGAGGCTCTAGACCCTTCCAGAGCTGAGATATCGAAACTCAAAAATTCGAGCCCGAAAAAAAAACGACAGTGGTACCCCTTTTTTTTTTTTTTTCGGGCGAAAAATAAGTTTCTCCAATCTTCCCAAAACTCTGGATTCTGATAGAGGGCCATGAGACTTAACCTGAGTGCAAAAATGGAGGCTCTAGACCCTTCCAGAGCTGAGATATCGAAACTCAAAAATTTCGACCCGAAAAAAAAAACGACAGTGGTACCCCTTCGTTTTTTTTTTGGGCGAAAAATTAAGTTTCTCCAATCTTCTCAAAACTCTGGATTCTGATAGAGGGCCATGAGACTTAAACCTGAGTGCAAAAATGGAGGCTCTAGACCCTTCCAGAGCTGAGATATCGAAACTCAAAAATTCGACCAAAAAAAAAACGACAGTGGTACCCCTTACGTTTTTTTTTTTTGGCGAAAATTTAAGTTTCTCCAATCTTCTCAAAACTCTGGATTCTGATAGAGGGCCATGAGACTTAAACCTGAGTGCAAAAATGGAGGCTCTAGACCCTTCCAGAGCTGAGATATCGAAACTCAAAAATTTCGACCCGAAAAAAAAACGACAGTGGTACCCCTTACGTTTTTTTTTTGGGCGAAAAATTAAGTTTCTCCAATCTTCTCAAAACTCTGGATTCTGATAGAGGGCCATGAGACTTAGACCTGAGTGCAAAAATGAGGCTCTAGACCCTTCCAGAGCTGAGATATCGAAACTCAAAACTTCGACCGAAAAAAAAAACGACAGTGGTACCCTTACGTTTTTTTTTTTTTGGGCGAAAAATTAAGTTTCTCCAATCTTCTCAAAACTCTGGATTCTGATAGAGGGCCATGAGACTTAAACCTGAGTGCAAAAATGGAGGCTCTAGACCCTTCCAGAGCTGAGATATCGAAACTCAAAATTTCGACCCGAAAAAAAAACGACAGTGGTACCCCTTTTCGTTTTTTTTTTGGGCGAAAAATTAAGTTTCTCCAATCTTCTCAAAACTCTGGATTCTGATAGAGGGCCATGAGACTTAGACCTGAGTGCAAAAATGGAGGCTCTAGACCCTTCCAGAGCTGAGATATCGAAACTCAAAAATTCGACCCAAAAAAAAAAACGACAGTGGTACCCTCCTTTCGTTTTTTTTTGGGCGAAAAATTAAGTTTCTCCAATCTTCTCAAAACTCTGGATTCTGATAGAGGGCCATGAGACTTAAACCTGAGTGCAAAAATGGAGGCTCTAGACCCTTCCAGAGCTGAGATATCGAAACTCAAAAATTCGACCCGAAAAAAAAAACGACAGTGGTACCCCTTTTGTTTTTTTTTTTTGGGCGAAAAATTAAGTTTCTCCAATCTTCTCAAAACTCTGGATTCTGATAGAGGGCCATGAGACTTAAACCTGAGTGCAAAAATGGAGGCTCTAGACCCTTCCAGAGCTGAGATATCGAAACTCAAAATTTCGACCCGAAAAAAAAACGACAGTGGTACCCCTTACGTTTTTTTTTTTGGGCGAAAAATTAAGTTTCTCCAATCTTCTCAAAACTCTGGATTCTGATAGAGGGCCATGAGACTTAGACCTGAGTGCAAAAATGGAGGCTCTAGACCCTTCCAGAGCTGAGATATCGAAACTCAAAATTCGACCCGAAAAAAAAACGACAGTGGTACCCCCTTACGTTTTTTTTTTTGGGCGAAAAATTAAGTTTCTCCAATCTTCCAAAACTCTGGATTCTGATAGAGGGCCATGAGACTTAAACCTGAGTGCAAAAATGGAGGCTCTAGACCCTTCCAGAGCTGAGATATCGAAACTCAAAAATTCGACCCGAAAAAAAAAACGACAGTGGTACCCCTTACGTTTTTTTTTCAGGCGAAAAATTAAGTTTCTCCAATCTTCTCAAAACTCTGGATTCTGATAGAGGGCCATGAGACTTAAACCTGAGTGCAAAAATGGAGGCTCTAGACCCTTCCAGAGCTGAGATATCGAAACTCAAAAATTCGACCCGAAAAAAAACGACAGTGGTACCCCTTACGTTTTTTTTTTTTTGGGCGAAAAATTAAGTTTCTCCAATCTTCTCAAAACTCTGGATTCTGATAGAGGGCCATGAGACTTAGACCTGAGTGCAAAAATGGAGGCTCTAGACCCTTCCAGAGCTGAGATATCGAAACTCAAAATTTCGACCCAAAAAAAAAACGACAGTGGTACCCTTTCGTTTTTTTTTTTTTGGGCGAAAAATTAAGTTTCTCCAATCTTCTCAAAACTCTGGATTCTGATAGAGGGCCATGAGACTTAAACCTGAGTGCAAAAATGGAGGCTCTAGACCCTTCCAGAGCTGAGATATCGAAACTCAAAAATTCGACCCGAAAAAAAAAACGACAGTGGTACCCCTTTGTTTTTTTTTTGGGGCAAAAAATTAAGTTTCTCCAATCTTCTCAAAACTCTGGATTCTGATAGAGGGCCATGAGACTTAAACCTGAGTGCAAAAATGGAGGCTCTAGACCCTTCCAGAGCTGAGATATCGAAACTCAAAAATTCGACCCAAAAAAAAAACGACAGTGGTACCCCTTACGTTTTTTTTTTGGGGCGAAAAATAAGTTTCTCCAATCTTCTCAAAACTCTGGATTCTGATAGAGGGCCATGAGACTTAAACCTGAGTGCAAAAATGGAGGCTCTAGACCCTTCCAGAGCTGAGATATCGAAACTCAAAAATTCGACCCGAAAAAAAAACGACAGTGGTACCCCTTTTGTTTTTTTTTTTTGGGCGAAAAATTAAGTTTCTCCAATCTTCTCAAAACTCTGGATTCTGATAGAGGGCCATGAGACTTAAACCTGAGTGCAAAAATGGAGGCTCTAGACCCTTCCAGAGCTGAGATATCGAAACTCAAAATTTCGACCCGAAAAAAAAACGACAGTGGTACCCCTTTCGTTTTTTTTTTTTGGGCGAAAAATTAAGTTTCTCCAATCTTCTCAAAACTCTGGATTCTGATAGAGGGCCATGAGACTTAAACCTGAGTGCAAAAATGGAGGCTCTAGACCCTTCCAGAGCTGAGATATCGAAACTCAAAAATTCGACCCGAAAAAAAAACGACAGTGGTACCCTTTTCGTTTTTTTTTCGGGCAAAAAAATAAGTTTCTCCAATCTTCTCAAAACTCTGGATTCTGATAGAGGGCCATGAGACTTAAACCTGAGTGCAAAAATGCAGGCTCTAGACCCTTCCAGAGCTGAGATATCGAAACTCAAAACTTCGACCCGAAAAAAAAAACGACAGTGGTACCCCTTTTGTTTTTTTTTTTTGGGCGAAAAATTAAGTTTCTCCAATCTTCTCAAAACTCTGGATTCTGATAGAGGGCCATGAGACTTACACCTGAGTGCAAAAATGGAGGCTCTAGACCCTTCCAGAGCTGAGATATCGAAACTCAAAATTTGACCCGAAAAAAAAACGACAGTGGTACCCCTTTCGTTTTTTTTTTCGGGCGAAAAATTAAGTTTCTCCAATCTTCTCAAAACTCTGGATTCTGATAGAGGGCCATGAGACTTAAACCTGAGTGCAAAAATGGAGGCTCTAGACCCTTCCAGAGCTGAGATATCGAAACTCAAAAATTCGACCCGAAAAAAAAAACGACAGTGGTACCCCTTTTGTTTTTTTTTTCGGGCGAAAAATTAAGTTTCTCCAATCTTCTCAAAACTCTGGATTCTGATAGAGGGCCATGAGACTTAAACCTGAGTGCAAAAATGGAGGCTCTAGACCCTTCCAGAGCTGAGATATCGAAACTCAAAAATTCGACCCCAAAAAAAAAAACGACAGTGGTACCCCTTACGTTTTTTTTTTTTGGGGCGAAAAATTAAGTTTCTCCAATCTTCTCAAAACTCTGGATTCTGATAGAGGGCCATGAGACTTAAACCTGAGTGCAAAAATGGAGGCTCTAGACCCTTCCAGAGCTGAGATATCGAAACTCAAAATTTCGACCCAAAAAAAAACGACAGTGGTACCCCTTTCGTTTTTTTTTTTTCGGGCGAAAAATTAAGTTTCTCCAATCTTCTCAAAACTCTGGATTCTGATAGAGGGCCATGAGACTTAAACCTGAGTGCAAAAATGGAGGCTCTAGACCCTTCCAGAGCTGAGATATCGAAACTCAAAAATTCAACCCGAAAAAAAAACGACAGTGGTACCCCTTTTTTTTTTTTTCGGCGAAAAATGAAGTTTCTCCAATCTTCTCAAAACTCTGGATTCTGATAGAGGGCCATGAGACTTAAACCTGAGTGCAAAAATGGAGGCTCTAGACCCTTCCAGAGCTGAGATATCGAAACTCAAAAATTCGACCCGAAAAAAAAACGACAGTGGTACCCCTTTCGTTTTTTTTTTTGGGCGAAAAATTAAGTTTCTCCAATCTTCTCAAAACTCTGGATTCTGATAGAGGGCCATGAGACTTAAACCTGAGTGCAAAAATGGAGGCTCTAGACCCTTCCAGAGCTGAGATATCGAAACTCAAAAATTCGACCCGAAAAAAAAAAACGACAGTGGTACCCCTTTTGTTTTTTTTTTTTTGGCGAAAAATTAAGTTTCTCCAATCTTCTCAAAACTCTGGATTCTGATAGAGGGCCATGAGACTTAAACCTGAGTGCAAAAATGGAGGCTCTAGACCCTTCCAGAGCTGAGATATCGAAACTCAAAAATTCGACCCGAAAAAAAAAACGACAGTGGTACCCCTTTCGTTTTTTTTTTCGGGCAAAAAATTAAGTTTCTCCAATCTTCTCAAAACTCTGGATTCTGATAGAGGGCCATGAGACTTAAACCTGAGTGCAAAAATGGAGGCTCTAGACCCTTCCAGAGCTGAGATATCGAAACTCAAAACTTCGACCCGAAAAAAAAAAACGACAGTGGTACCCCTTTCGTTTTTTTTTTTTGGGCGAAAAATTAAGTTTCTCCAATCTTCTCAAAACTCTGGATTCTGATAGAGGGCCATGAGACTTAAACCTGAGTGCAAAAATGGAGGCTCTAGACCCTTCCAGAGCTGAGATATCGAAACTCAAAATTTCGACCCGAAAAAAAAACGACAGTGGTACCCCTTTTGTTTTTTTTTTTTGGGCGAAAAATTAAGTTTCTCCAATCTTCTCAAAACTCTGGATTCTGATAGAGGGCCATGAGACTTAAACCTGAGTGCAAAAATGGAGGCTCTAGACCCTTCCAGAGCTGAGATATCGAAACTCAAAATTTCGACCCGAAAAAAAAACGACAGTGGTACCCCTTTCGTTTTTTTTTTTGGGCGAAAAATTAAGTTTCTCCAATCTTCTCAAAACTCTGGATTCTGATAGAGGGCCATGAGACTTAAACCTGAGTGCAAAAATGGAGGCTCTAGACCCTTCCAGAGCTGAGATATCGAAACTCAAAAATTCGACCCGAAAAAAAAAACGACAGTGGTACCCCTTTTGTTTTTTTTTTTTGGCGAAAAATTAAGTTTCTCCAATCTTCTCAAAACTCTGGATTCTGATAGAGGGCCATGAGACTTAAACCTGAGTGCAAAAATGGAGGCTCTAGACCCTTCCAGAGCTGAGATATCGAAACTCAAAATTCGACCCAAAAAAAAACGACAGTGGTACCCCTTTCGTTTTTTTTTTCGGGCGAAAAATTAAGTTTCTCCAATCTTCTCAAAACTCTGGATTCTGATAGAGGGCCATGAGACTTAAACCTGAGTGCAAAAATGGAGGCTCTAGACCCTTCCAGAGCTGAGATATCGAAACTCAAAAATTCGACCCGAAAAAAAAAACGACAGTGGTACCCCTTTGTTTTTTTTTTTGGGCGAAAAATTAAGTTTCTCCAATCTTCTCAAAACTCTGGATTCTGATAGAGGGCCATGAGACTTAAACCTGAGTGCAAAAATGGAGGCTCTAGACCCTTCCAGAGCTGAGATATCGAAACTCAAAATTTCGACCCGAAAAAAAAAACGACAGTGGTACCCCTTTCGTTTTTTTTTTTTTGGGCGAAAAATTAAGTTTCTCCAATCTTCTCAAAACTCTGGATTCTGATAGAGGGCCATGAGACTTAAACCTGAGTGCAAAAATGGAGGCTCTAGACCCTTCCAGAGCTGAGATATCGAAACTCAAAAATTCGACCCGAAAAAAAAACGACAGTGGTACCCTTTTCGTTTTTTTTTCGGGCAAAAAAATAAGTTTCTCCAATCTTCTCAAAACTCTGGATTCTGATAGAGGGCCATGAGACTTAAACCTGAGTGCAAAAATGGAGGCTCTAGACCCTTCCAGAGCTGAGATATCGAAACTCAAAACTTCGACCCGAAAAAAAAAAACGACAGTGGTACCCCTTTTGTTTTTTTGTTTTTTGGGCGAAAAATTAAGTTTCTCCAATCTTCTCAAAACTCTGGATTCTGATAGAGGGCCATGAGACTTAAACCTGAGTGCAAAAATGGAGGCTCTAGACCCTTCCAGAGCTGAGATATCGAAACTCAAAATTTTGACCCGAAAAAAAAACGACAGTGGTACCCCTTTCGTTTTTTTTTTCGGGTGAAAAATTAAGTTTCTCCAATCTTCTCAAAACTCTGGATTCTGATAGAGGGCCATGAGACTTAAACCTGAGTGCAAAAATGGAGGCTCTAGACCCTTCCAGAGCTGAGATATCGAAACTCAAAATTCGACCCGAAAAAAAAAACGACAGTGGTACCCCTTTTGTTTTGTTTTTCGGGCAAAAAATGAAGTTTCTCCAATCTTCTCAAAACTCTGGATTCTGATAGAGGGCCATGAGATTTAAACCTGAGTGCAAAAATGGAGGCTCTAGACCCTTCCAGAGCTGAGATATCGAAACTCAAAACTTCGACCCGAAAAAAAAAACGACAGTGGTACCCTTTTCGTTTTTTTTTTTCGGGCAAAAAATGAAGTTTCTCCAATCTTCTCAAAACTCTGGATTCTGATAGAGGGCCATGAGATTTAAACCTGAGTGCAAAAATGGAGGCTCTAGACCCTTCCAGAGCTGAGATATCGAAACTCAAAACTTCGACCCCCCCAAAAAAAACGACAGTGGTACCCCTTTTGTTTTTTTTTTTTTGGGCGAAAAATTAAGTTTCTCCAATCTTCTCAAAACTCTGGATTCTGATAGAGGGCCATGAGACTTAAACCTGAGTGCAAAAATGGAGGCTCTAGACCCTTCCAGAGCTGAGATATCGAAACTCAAAATTTTGACCCAAAAAATAAACGACAGTGGTACCCCTTTCGTTTTTTTTTTTTCGGGTGAAAAATTGAGTTTCTCCAATCTTCTCAAAACTCTGGATTCTGATAGAGGGCCATGAGACTTAAACCTGAGTGCAAAAATGGAGTCTCTAGACCCTTCCAGAGCTGAGATACCGAAACTCAAAAATTCGACCCGAAAAAAAAACGACAGTGGTACCCCTTTTGTTTTTTTTTTCGGGTAAAAAATTAAGTTTCTCCAATCTTCTCAAAACTCTGGATTCTGATAGAGGGCCATGAGACTTAAACCTGAGTGCAAAAATGGAGTCTCTAGACCCTTCCAGAGCTGAGATATCGAAACTCAAAAAATCGACCCCCCAAAAAAACGACAGTGGTACCCCTTTCGTTTTGTTTTTTTTGGGCGAAAAATTAAGTTTCTCCAATCTTCTCAAAACTCTGGATTCTGATAGAGGGCCATGAGACTTAAACCTGAGTGCAAAAATGGAGGCTCTAGACCCTTCCAGAGCTGAGATATCGAAACTCAAAAATTCAACCCCCCCAAAAAAAACGACAGTGGTACCCCTTTCGTTTTGTTTTTTTCGGGCGAAAAATTAAGTTTCTCTAATCTTCTCAAAACTCTGGATTCTGATAGAGTGCCATGAGACTTAGACTTGAGTGCAAAAATGGAGGCTCTAGACCAGAGGTCTCAAACTTGCGGCCAGCGGGGTGATATTTTGTGGCCCCCCACTTGACATTAAAGTTTAATATGAGTGCGGCCCGCCGTTGCGTTTGCCGCTTCCCCCCCCCTTATGGGCTACCAGATAGCCTCGTGACAGCTTACGGTGGGTTTGTTGCAAGTTGCCATAGACAACCACGAAGTACGAACATATACTGCGCCCGGAAAAAAATGAGCGCGTCGCTTCAATTATGAGCGCGCTTGATGCGCGCATACATTTGAAACAAACTTGAGCGTGCCACCGAATCAGGCCACAGCTACTGTTAGCATCTTACATGTCTGTGCAAACTCTGCCCGTCGACAAAATAATTATTATCTGTGGTTGTATATGGGCTGTGGCAATAACAATAGCCTACTAATAAAAAAGAAGCTCCAGGCAACATATGGAAAAAAAGAAATATGAACTAGTTAATTTTTTGAAGTATGAAATATGAACTGAACTAGTTCATTTTAAAATTTGTGAACTGAACTTTGATCCAACAGGTTGATAAGGTTTGCTTTGATAAGTGCAAAGTCAGTAATTTGCCTGAGACACTATACATGTGTAGAAAGAATTATTTGTATTTCAAAAGCAATAATAGTTTTTCTAAGTATAATAAAAAAAATGCCTTCTGAAAAAAGAAAAAAAAAACATTCAATATAATAGTGTTGTATAAAGAAAATAAAAAGCAAATATGACTATCACAAAGATGTTGTGTATAAGAAAAAGACAAAGAACGTTTGTAAAATTAACTTCAACTGTCAGAAGGACGGTTCATGAAGAACCAATCATGTACAGAAAAGAATGATCAAATTCAGAGGAACAGTTCAGAAGAAACGTTAATAATAAAGATTGAGAAGAATGGAACAGTTGTGCTCCATTTTTGGAATACTTAAATACATTTTTTTTTTTTTTTGGAATACTTGATGCGGCCCGGCCTGACCCAGACTCTACCTCCAGCGGCCCTCAGTTAATTTGAGTTTGAGACCCCTGGTCTAGAGCCTCCATTTTTGCACTCAGGTTTAAGTCTCATGGCCCTCTATCAGAATCCAGAGTTTTGAGAAGATTGGAGAAACTTATTTTTTCGCCCAAAAAACAAAACAACAAAAGGGGTACCACTGTCGGGTTTTTTTTTGGGTCGAAGTTTTGAGTTTCGATATCTCAGCTCTGGAAGGGTCTAGAGTCTCCATTTTTGCACTCAGGTTTAAATCTCATGGCCCTCTATCAGAATCCAGAGTTTTGAGAAGATTGGAGAAACTTCATTTTTTGCCCGAAAAAAAAAAACGAAAGGGGTACCACTGTCGGTTTTTTTTTCGGGTCGAAATTTTGAGTTTCGATATCTCAGCTCTGGAAGGGTCTAGAGCCTCCATTTTTGCACTCCGGTCTAAGTCTCATGTCCCTCTATCAGAATCCAGAGTTTTGAGAAGATTGGAGAAACTTATTTTTTCGCCCGAAAAAAAAAAAAAAAACGAAAGGGGTACCACTGTCGTTTTTTTTTTGGGGTCGAATTTTTGAGTTTCGATATCTCAGCTCTGGAAGGGTCTAGAGCCTCCATTTTTGCACTCAGGTTTAAGTCTCATGTCCCTCTATCAGAATCCAGAGTTTTGAGAAAATTGGAGAAACTTAATTTTTCGCCCGAAAAAAAAAAAAAAAAACGAAAGGGGTACCACTGTCGTTTTTTTTTTGGGTCGAATTTTTGAGTTTCGATATCTCAGCTCTGGAAGGGTCTAGAGCCTCCATTTTTGCACTCAGGTTTAAGTCTCATGGCCCTCTATCAGAATCCAGAGTTTTTAGAAGATTGGAGAAACTTCATTTTTCGCCCGAAAAAAAAAAACCCGAAAGGGGTACCACTGTCGGTTTTTTTTTTCGGTTCGAAATTTTGAGTTTCGATATCTCAGCTCTGGAAGGGTCTAGAGCCTCCATTTTTGCACTCAGGTTTAAGTCTCATGGCCCTCTATCAGAATCCAGAGTTTTGAGAAGATTGGAGAAACTTATTTTTTCGCCCGAAAAAAAAAAACGAAAGGGGTACCACTGTCGTTTTTTTTTCGGGTCGAAATTTTTAGATTCGATATCATTTGCATGGATCCATGCCGAAGAAAACGTCTAAATGTCACGTTTTTAATGAAGCAGCCTAATGAGTAAAATGTCTATTTTTCCGGCGTCCCCCCAGCTTCTCGTTTAAGCAAAAGGTACGCTAAAAACAACGTATTACATCGACGTTAAACCACGTTAACCGTGTTAACCATAACCTTTTAATTGAAGCGACGGGGGTGGGGGTGGGGGGGAACGCGGCAAACGCAACGGCGGGCCGCACTCACATTAAACTTTAATGTCAAGTGGGGGCCATAAAATATCAGCCCGCGGGCCGCAAATTGCCCGCGGGCCGCGAGTTTGAGACCTCTGGTTTAAACCCACTTTCCCTTGGGACTTTTGATAAGTTAATTGTTACTTAAACGAAAATGATTATTAATTCATCTATTCGTTAATTTGCCATCTCCTAAATGAGTAAAGATGGACACAAGGTGTGTGTTTTTAATCATTCCACATGGTGGTGCTATAAGAGAGTTGAAAACGGGATGGATCAGTCAGTCCCCGGCAGACTTTGTGGAGGGTGGTCCAGCCGCAGCAAGACTTAGCCATCTCCTTTTATTTCCTGATAGATCAGGACAACTTCTGTGGCTCAGGGGCCAATGTTAGGGTGGGGACTAAAATTGGAGAAACAACTGCCTATTACAAATTCATAAAATGCAGTTTGATTTTTTCATCTTAAGGACAAAATTAAGATAACTATTTTTTACAGTCTATGGATGGATCATGGATAGAATGATGGATGGATAGTGTTACCCAGGACCGGATGGGTTATTTTATACAGAAATTAATTATTTTATACAGAAATAGATAATTTATAATTCAGATGAGAATAAAGTTAGTGTTCATTTTAAGGAAAACAAATATATTGTTCTGAAATATAGCACATTCATTTTAAATTCATTCAGGTTCAATTACCAAACATACAATCTTAATTAAACTTAAATTAAACAATACTTTTGAAAGATATGGGTTATATACATATTTTGAATGTATATATATATATATATATATATATATATATATATATCCATTGACTCCCATTCATTTTGGCGTCATTTTGATAGCGAATAACTTTACATCTGTGGTGTTTAAAGACTCCATTTGTCAATGATTTATTTCTAAAGAAACACGACAATGTATAAAAGGCTCCATTACTTTGTAGCTTATGTTAATGCCCCATAGAAGCTGTTTTTTTTGTAAAAGTAGGCTACCGATTGCGTCATAACCACGTGACAATCTGTCGCACATTAGAGAGATTACCGTATGGACAGGAGGAGAAGCTTGTGGGCAATCAGGGAAACGTGACGGCAAAATGACAAAATAATTAATCGGAATAGCAAAAGTTTCTCCTTCTCCTAGCTCAAAAGCTCATACTCACACTCTCCACCTCTGCAAGTTTTGGAAGGAAATGATTCAGATTTCTCATGCCACAGCCACTAGAAGACAGGCGGGTTGCTCACGTCACATCTACGTCGTCAAGCTCTGTTTGAGTCGGTTTGAGTCTGCGCATCAGGAACGGAAGTCCTAAAAAATCCAATAAAAAATGAGCTTCACTTGTCTCAAATGAGTTCCAATGACTCTGTCCCCTTCTTATACTGTCTATGATCCGAAGACGCCCCTATAGATCGTTATTTGCACTTATTCAATCCCACAATGCACCGCAATAATGAGTGTACATTTACATTTATTCATTTGGCTAACGCTTTTATTGATATATACAATTGCTATATATGTCAGAGGTCGAACACCTCAGGAGCAACTAGGGGTTAGGCCTAAGTGTCTTGCTCAGGGACACGTTGGTGTCTCACAGTGGATTCGAACTCGGGTCTCTCACACCAAAGACGTGTCTTATCCACTGCGCCATCACCACCCCTACAAACTTGTGCAAACGATGTACACTCAACGGCTGTTCGAATTCGCTAACTCCTTTTCATTCACTCCTTCAAGTGAACAGTAGGCTAGTGGACTAACGTAGGGAATAGCGAATGAGGGCTTAGTGGCTTATTCAGCCATGGTTTTCTTTGTACTGTTTTGTCTGTGTTCATCATCAGTTGTGTTAGATTTTGGTGTTGCCGAGAAGTGATTTGGGTGGCTTGCCAATGTATTAGATTTCTCCAGTACATAAAATAAGTAAGCTTGACCAGTTCTTGTGGGGAGAAGAATTTATTGAAGGTTTTTAGTGTAGCAGTCTTTCAGCAGCGATGTTAGCATGTCGCCCTTCAACAATCTTAACCCAAAGTTCTGTCTGTGAGACAGAACTTTACATATGAAGACTATGGGCTACAAACAATAGAAACCTGTTTGGACCTCCCACAGGAGATCGATCTACAGTAACTTGCTAATCCACTCTGAACAATGCTGATTTTTTGCCATTCTCACCAATCAGTTTCTGTGGGCCATACATCTGAATGGGCCATTTGGAACACACCTTTGCAGACACAGACAGAGTGGATTACATCTGATACACAGTCTGTAAATGAATCTGATGACTGAAAATACAAAATCTATCAGTTGTCATGATTTCTGATGAATCCTCACCCGTTGCCTGTTTTGTTAATGTTCCTTCCTTCCTAGTGTATTTAAGCCCTCAGATTTTCTCTTAATGTTGTTGGAGTTTGTGTTCTCGCTCGCTAATAAATATTGAGTTTATTCGTTCATTCTGCCATGAATAATTTTTCTTGTATTATCTACATAGCTCACCATGACAAACATACGAGTAAAGTGTGATACATTTCAGGACATCTTATTTTTCAAATACTTATTTTTCAAATACAAACAGAATCTAAACTGACACACCCATGCAGTGCTCTCTCGCTCTGTCTCTCTCTGTCTCTCTCTCTCTCTCTCTCTCAGTGCGAGGTGTTCAGGAAGCTTGATGCTTCTGCTTTTTTTTGTGGTTTCCTCCAGCTCTCAGACGGCTTCTTTCTCATTTCTGTAACGCACACGAGTGTGCTCGGACAGGTGCCTTTGTGTAAATTTACCAACATCTATAATTTCTTTTGAAAGAAACTTCTGTAGACTTGATCAGAGGGAGTGGAGTTGTGAGAAAGATGCTCCAACATCTGAAGTACTCAAAAGAGAGGCAGACTCGTGGAGACAAGGCCTGTTACAACGGTAATCAACACACTCAGCCCTACTGAGAGGCTCAAGAAGCTGGATTGGAAGGACTGGATTGTCTTTATTGTGAAAGTATTAGCAGAGGCCTTTTCTTGTTCCTTTTTTTTTTTAGTGTTTTTTTAGCAACATTCTGATTGTGAGTTAGATTTTTCTTGTGAATTTTCGTCTTTTTCGAAAGCTTCTTTACAAACTCTTGCACCATCCTGGAATCAGTTTTTGTTTAAAACGTGTCCTTATTTTCTGACAACATGTCCTAAAGGAGTCCACCTACACTGGATCTAACTGAGTGGAAAACTTTAAAGTCTTCAGTGGATTTTGACCTGTGGATTGCCGAAAGATTCGTCTGCGTTTCTCCAGAGTTTGGCCTATTGGAATTGTCAGTGGTTGATCCAGAAGCAGTTCAGTATCCTGGAATTTCTAAGGAAAGTTGTGATGGGTAACGCAGCTGGCGGGTTGGAGCAGATGGAGGGGCAGGAGGCCAAAGGCTCAACAGGAGGGTCAAACCCTATACCCTCCCCACCTAAAAAGAAATGTGCCCCTCCTAAACTACCCATGCCGCCCGAGGAAGAGCTAGAAGAACGCTTCAGTGTGGTTTTGGTGAGCTCCTTATACACAGACATGTAAACAATATATAGCAACACAACTAAAGCAGCTCATCTTGACACTTCCTGTCAGCCACGTTAACATTGGTTTGTCAGTTTTCAATTCTCTGTCTTTGCATTTTAAGGTGTCTTTGTTCATAATTAACTTAGGGTTATGGTTAGTTGCATGTAATTATGCACAATTTATACTAATTAGTAATTACATGTAATGTGTAACAAGGACACTGAAATAAAGTGTTGCCCAATCTTCCACCTGAAATGCGCAATTAAGTCATATTTGGAAGAACCCTTCTGACTTAATACGACCCGATTAGTTACTGTACATTAGTTCCACATGGGATTTTGGTACAGGAACTGCTAGTGGTGGGATGACAAATTAGGCAACTTCTTAAGAGAAGTCATAAGACAAAAAGAGGCCCTATTTTCTTGGTGAATACTGACTGACCTTTGATTCGACTTTCATTTCAGTTTAAAACACCAGTGTCAGTTGGCTGTCCTCTTAGATATGTCATCGCGTTTGTTGGGCAATTGGTTGTATCAATTAATTGATGCTGAATGGAAGCTCAGTTATCTTCCACATAGTCCCACTCACTTCAACTACAAAAAATGTAAGCCTGTTTCCATGACAGAGTAAATAATTGTGGCTTTTCATGAATGCAATTCTTGTTTTGAACTTTGTCTCAAAGTTTCTCTGAGCTACAAATGGGCTAACAAATGACCAGTCGATCCTTCTGAAAAGACACAATCAGGCTGTGCCAGGTCCGGTGATGAGGGGGACATGCTAACACTAAACCTGCCATTAGAAATGGGGAGAGTAAGGGACATGGGCCAGTTTTGACATGGACATTTTAAATTCAAGCTTTGGTTAGAATATGGGAGGGTAAAACCATTGCATGCCATTGGATATCACATTCATAGTCATTTCCTCATCACAGGCTATACTTCCATAAGCCCTGAACTTTGCATTTGGTGCAATGCATTATCAACTTAATCCAGTCTCCACTTTATTCACTCTCTAAGTACCAGTAGACCACAGCTAGTCCCCCACCCAACCCCACCCCACCCTACCCTTCTCTCTCTCTGTTCCTCCAGTAACCGCTCAATGCGTTTCGCTTTTTGTGCACACGACTTTAAAAAAAAAAAAAAAAAAAACACTACTCAGAGCGGAAACGTCTTACTGCTTTAGGAGGAAACACCCAAGAACACTGTGTTTCCTACATTCAACACCTTTTCTTTTTTGACAAACCACACCCTCTTAATTTAGTTGACAATTTTCAGGTGCAAAACCTGTTCAAATAAAAAGTAGATCTAATGGTGGATGTTTGCTGCTAATAATGTGTTTAAGTGCAAGACATGAAGCAACTGTGCCATCTTTTCAGGAAGTCACATTGCGCCAGACTAAAGACTGACAGCATATGATCTTAAAGAGAAAAACATAAACTTAAGGGTAAAATATTTAATAAGATATGTACATAACATGATAATTCACTAAAATAAAATGAAATCTGTCATGTTGTTCCAAACCTGTTTGAGACTTATTTCTCTCTTATGTGAAACTACACAGAAGGCTATTGACTTACATTGAGACATTTTTCAAATTTCCACAAAAGTCAAATGAGGCTAAATAGTAACCTAAATGATGACAGGATTTTTATTTTTGGTCGAACTATCCCTTTAATATCTGAAGTAGGCTAAAGAAGGAACAAGAATTGCATCATAACACATTTTGTAATGTAGACGCTCACATTTCCTTCTCATGCACCGGATATAAACGGCGATCATCGTTACATGTTCATGACGTAAATGGCAAATCAGATGATATTCATAACTGTGTAAAGAGTAAATCAGCTGCAATATTATTGTTAATGTCAGTCTCCTTCATAAATCATCCTCAGACTTTGCCATGACATTCCTCCAGAATTCAGATGTTGTCATCAACATCAGAAACCATTTAGTATTATAACATTGACAACAACTTCTTTTCTTTTTATTGCACAGCCTAAACCTGATTCTGGATTACATATCAGTGGCAGCAGTTATTAAATGATTTTGATAGCCAGAATAATGGATCTGACTTTTTGTTTGTACTGTGTCTGTGAGTGTGTTTGTTTCGTTTTTACTTGTAAGCTTCAAACATTCATACTGCAGTCGTTTGAATGCGTCTGCTGGCATGCTGGAGTTTTGACCTGATGTTCAGGCAGCTGTGAACCTCTCATTTCTCTTCTCAGAGCTCCATGAATCTGCCTCCGGATAAGATGAAGCTTCTGAGTCAGTATGACAATGAAAAGAAATGGGAGCTGGTTTGTGATCAGGTGAGATACTAATATTTTCATCTGTCGTTTAACTTTTTTTATTTTTAATAATGACAGAAAAGTAGAATTGAGAGTAGGCTATGCCTACATCTTGATCATTTCTCCCATGTACTTCTCATTTACGGAGTGAGTCATTACTCATTCTGAAATACGTAATGAATGACTCATATTGAAATATGTAAGTCACTTTATTTTTGAGCAGTTTTTATTTTTGCATTTCTGTAATACCTCATGTCTGTAGATGTGATTTTTGAGAGGAAACTGTCTGGTAGACTATTTTGAGATACCAGAAGCCTATATGAGTACACTATGATAGAAATATCAAGTTATATGAGGACTGTAACTAAATGTCCTTTAAAGTGTTTGTCGTCATTTTTACATTTAATTTTTGGGGTATTTTGCATGACATTTACCGTATATATTACCTGTTTATACAAGCGCCTGAAATGCAATAAATAAAACAGCATTTAAAGGGATTCTCCACCCAAAAATGATAATTCATTTACTGACCCTCAAGTTGTTCCAAATCTAAATGAATTTCTTTCTCAGCCCATTCTCACCCCCAAGGCGTCACTTAACTGACGCCTTGGGAAGCATTTGGACATGCTTCAATATCTGACGCTTTAGGCGCCCTTTAGCGTCAGTTAGATGACGCCCTAGGATCGCGTGTACCCTACCCCCACCCCACACCTAAACCTAACCGCGTCCTCTAACTGACGCTTTCCTTTAGCGTCAGTTAAATGACGCCGTAGGATCGCGTCATGTAAGTGACGCTAAAGGGCGCCTAAAACGTCAAATATTGAAGCATGGTCAAAGGTCTTTTTTAAAGATTGCATCAGGCTTTAACATAGCCTATTAAGAAGGAAAAAACAACAGCCTATATATTACAACATACGGTTAAAGCAGATGATGTAAAGGTTGATAGTGATCAAGACACCTCAACAGGAGAGAAAGAATTAGAGGGAAAATATGAGCAGCGGTAAAAGATCAGAGCCTTAAGATGGTGAAACCATGTTTACGCACTTCCTGTGTTAATATTTGTGTCTCTATGACAACTGTGGGATGCAAGCTTTAGCTATGCATGCAGAGTTGTTATGGCAGCGTGTGTACACAGCTAAACATATTCTTACCGTGGGCATTATGTACTGTAGGTTATATTCCACCTCCAGGTAAAAAATTAATTAATTTATACAGTATCTTAGATGGATATACACTATTGTTCAAAAGTCTGGGGTCACTAAGATTTTTTCTTTTTTTTTTATTTAAAGGATGTATTAATTAAAAGTGATAGTAAAGACATTTATAGTCTTACAAAAGATTTCCAACTCAAATAAATGCTGTTTGATTGGTTTTGAACTTTCATTTTATCTGAATCTGAAAAAAATGGATCATGTTTTTCACAATAAATTAAAGCAACACAACTCTTTTCAACATTGACATTAATCAGAAATGTTTCTTGAGCAGCAAATCATCATTTTATAATGATTTCTGAAGGATCATGTGTCACTGAAAATTCAACTTTGACATCTCAGGAATAAATTACAATATTACTGTTTAACTCTAATTCGATCAAATAAATGCAGCCTTGATGAGCAGAAGAGACTTATTTCAAAAGAAAAGATCTAACCAACCCCAGAGTTGTAAATGGCGGTGTATATAACTGGAATTTAAAACACCTTTCTATTATTTTATGGTACTAAAGAGCATTTAAATATCTTCTAAAAGTCCCCATCTGAAAATTAATTTGTCTTTCTCCCAATGTCTATTAGGAGCGTTTTCAGGTGAAAAACCCTCCCTCAGCTTACCTGACTAAAATCAAGAGCTTCTACCAGGACCAAGGTGGAGTGGTGCGCAGGGTCAGTACTATTCTTTCCCTCAGCACCTCTCATTTCTCTTTTACCCCATGTCAGTGCTGACACCCACTTGATAAACCTGAATGATTGTCTGTCGCTCTGTGTTTCCTTCTCCACAGTTTAAGAAGCGTGTGCAGGAGTCAACTCAAGTCCTGAGAGAGCTGGAGATCTCTCTCAGAACCAATCATATTGGGTTAGTGGCAGCTTTATTTTCAAGTAAAGTGCAATGATAGACTTCACTGCTACTCCTGAATAAAAAAAATGAAAGATCATTTTGAACCTGAATAATAGAATACTTCCCGAGATAGCGCTACATGATAATGGTTAAATTATTAATCATGATTATTTTGGTTTTAGGTTAGTTGTACCTTATTTGGTAAAACCTTAAATGGATAGTTCACCCAAAAATGAAAATTCTGTCATCATTTACTCACCCTCAAGTTGTTCCAAACCTGTATGAGTTTCTTTCTTATATTGAACTAAAAAGAAAATATTTCCATTATTGGGTGAACTATCTTATTAAGGAGCTGCTCTCAAAAGCTAGAACGGTGAAATTCCTATTAAGAATTACCATGATTGCAAATGATGTCAGTCACACTTTAGATTAGGGTCCAATTCTCACTATTAACTAACTATTACGTCTTTTGCCTCAGTAAATTACTCCTAATTACTGCTTATTAATAGTTAGTGAGGCAGTTGTTAAGTTCAGGCATTGGGTAAGATTAAGGGATGGAGAATATGCGAATGTAGAAAAAGGCATTAATTTATGCTTTATAAGTACTAATAAATAGCCAATACCCAAGTAATATGCATGCTAATAAGCAACTTAATATTGAGAATTGGACCCTAAATTAAAGTGTTGCCTGTTTTTCTATTAAAAACAAAAATACGTTGTATTGTAGCACTTCATGATATTCCTTTTATTCTTTATAGGTGGGCTCAGGAATTTCTGAACGAGGAAAACCAAGGCTTAGATGTCCTGGTGGACTTCTTGGCATATGCTCAAAGTGATGCACCGTATGTTTATTCTGTCATTACTAACATAAACACCATTATTGTCATCTAATGAGTTTGCAGTAATTGTCCAAGAAGAATAAATAAATAAATTTGAAAAAAAAAAAAAATGTAATTCACTAGCATAGTCTCTCCGGAACAAATACAATGTCCTCAGATCGTGTGCCGTCGTGTTTCTCAGGTTTGAGTTGGAATCTATGGAAAATGGCAGCTCTGTATTGGACAACAGGAGATTGTCAGAAAGATCAGTGGAGGATCTAGCCAAAAATGTCAGCCATTCTCCCACACACGGGATGACCAGAGCAGCACGTGCACTCACTGTCCGGTGAGTCAGAACACACCCTAAATTACAGGGATTTCATGTTATTGTTCTTCTCATGCAGTGCAGATAAGTGTATTTGTTTCATGTGCTCATCTTTTGTTAATTCTGTGCTTTTCCTTGTCAGAATAACTTCTTTGGCCCATAGCAGAAAAACTATGCGAAATGCACGATTGGCCAGTCAAAGAGACGATGTTCACCTCTGTATTATGTGTCTGCGTGCGATCATGAATTATCAGGTACGTAGAAGTGAGGAGACACAGCTACTCAAAAGATCATTTTAGAAGAACCTAACCTGACTCGTCTGTTGTTGTTTTTTTTAACAGTCTGGGTTCAATTTAGTGATGACACACCCCAGATGTGTCAATGAAATCACACTCAGTCTTAACAACAAAAACCCCAGGTAAGGGTGTCTTTCTGTGGTATGTGGTTTGTGTGTGTGTGTGTGTGTTGTCTGAGTTGGTAATAAACTTTAATACACTGTCCATAGGACCAAAGCTCTTGTGCTAGAGCTGTTGGCGGCAGTGTGTCTGGTTAGAGGAGGACATGACATCATTATCTCAGCCTTTGACAACTTTAAAGAAGTAAGATGACTAGCCTTTCACACATTTACATACACAATCTTTTTATAGTGGGATTTTGCAGTTGTTCGCAGCAAAATCTGCCCAAAAATATTTCTTAAAAACAGTAAAATAACTCTAATCTTTTACTTCTACTTAAGACATTACTAATATTGTGAAATTTTATTACAATTCAAAATAACTGATTCTATTCAAATATTTGTATTCCTGTGATGCAAAGCTAAATTTTCAGCATCATTACTCCAGTCTTCAGGGTCACATGATCCTTTAGAAATCTTTCTAATATGTTGATTTAATCAATAAGCATTTATTGTTATTATCAATGTTAAAAAATGTTATGCTGCTTGTTGTTTTGGGAAAATCGTGATGCATTCTTTGATGAATAGAAAATTCAAAAGAACAGCATTTATTTGACAGAAATGTGTTGTAAGACCTGGTTTCACAGACAGGGCGTAGATTAAGCCATAAGTTCAATTAGGACATTTAAGTAGTTTTTATAAACATGCCTTTGAAAAAAGCATTGCTGTGCATCTTGAGACAAAACAATGACACTGACATATTTTAAGATATTTTAAGAAAAACAGCAGCATTTTAGTCTGGGACTAACTTAAGCCTTGTCTGTGAAACCAGGGGTAAATGCATTTACTGTCATTTGACCATTTTCAGACCTTGCTGAATAAAAGTATAAATTGATTTAAAAATAAAAATTAATTGACCCCAAAACTTTTGCACAATTACATATCACAAATGATGCTATCAATACTACACAAATGCCTCCCACACACAAACAAGTCTATTGTAGCATAGGATAATGTGGTTGTCTTGCTCAACACTTTCCTCTATGTGTGGCCCACCTGCTCACAGGTGAGTGGAGAGAAGAACCGCTTTGAGAAGCTCATGGAGTACTTCATGAATGACGACAGCAACATAGACTTCATGGTAAGCTTTGGCGTGAATCACATTCGTTTTCAGTTCAGAAGCTGACAACAAATGATGAAATATGAATTCATGAATGGTTTGCACAGGTGGCTTGCATGCAGTTCATAAACATTGTGGTCCACTCAGTGGAGAACATGAACTTCCGTGTGCATCTTCAATATGAGTTCACCCAGCTGGGTCTTGACCAGTACTTAGAGGTCAGTCTAGTGTTACATACATCTTACACATACTTAATAGCACAGTATTTCAGATGTTTTCTATGGAGTGTGTATTCATGAAGCTGTGCATGATCAGTCTGACGTTTGTTTGTTTGTATGGGTGTGTGTCAGCAGTCCCTAAAGGAAATGGAAAGTGAGAAGTTGCAGGTGCAGATTCAGGCTTACTTGGATAATGTGTTTGATGTTGGGGCTCTTCTGGAGGATGCTGAAAATAAAGGGGACATAATGGAGCATGTAACAGAACTGCAGGAGACCAATGCACAGGTTAAATATACACTATCCACAAAAACACATTTGCACATAATCATCTACCGCATGGCACACATGCCTCATAATGTAGGTAGGCTGTACTTTTACTCATAAGTGTGTGTATATATTCTTGTGCTGTAGCTGAATGCCAGATTGCAGGAATATGAGAAAGGAGCTCTGGAAAAAATGTCAGAACTGGAGAAACAACTAATGCAGGCTACGAAAGAATCAGCACTGCTGAAGGTATTAAACTGTGTAAAATGTAGCATACCAAGTGCAGTACATACATGTAGTGTACTTAAAAATTATAAAAATTGGGAAACGGTCATTGACTCACTCTAAACCTTTACCTGTGCGTGTGTGTGTGTGTGACAGGAGAGCTTGCGAGAGTCCTGTACCCAGGTAAGCACTTTGCAGCAGAGGGAACGAGAACGAGAGATTCAAAGGGAGAGAGAAAGAGAGCAGGAGCATATGTCGCAGCCCTCACAAGTTAAAAGAGAGAAGGTGAGTGAAGAGGAGTCCAAACTGGAGGTGAAGCTGAGGGAACTGCAGGAGAAAGGCTTAGTCCGACTGGAGCGCACGGCCTCTGGAAGCCTGGATATTGAAGTCATTCCAGTCACCATAGAAAAAGTTGTCACTCAAACAGGTAGGATCACTTCTGCTAAAGTTCTCCTAGTGGTTGGCATCTAGTGAACTGAAAATGTTTACCTTCAGCTGGCTACATTGATGAAGATAATATAACATCTGTTTAATGTTCACAGTGACTGTGTCAGATCCTGCATCTCAAGCCACGCCCCCTCCAGCTGGAGCACCGCCTCCACCTCCTCCACCTCCTCCACTACCTGGCACTGCAGCGCCTCCTCCTCCTCCTCCGCCACCACCACCATGTGGAGGTATTCCACCTCCCCCTCCTCCTCCACCTCCTGGCGGAGTTCCCCCACCACCCCCGCCCCCACCTGGCTTTGGGCCGCCACCCCCTCCAGGAGCTCCTCCTGCACCTGGAGCTGAGACAGGTGAAGGGACCAAACGTTTTACAATTACAGAAATAAGCTTGAGCTGGGTGACCAATACATATCCATTTTTTCAATTGTTTTACACAGGACCCAAGGCACGCAAACCCATTCAAACAAAGTTCAGGATGCCTCAGTTGAACTGGCAGGCTTTGAAGCCCAATCAAGTGACGGGAACCGTGTTTAACGAGCTAAATGACGAGCAAGTGTTAGAGGTAACAGCAAAGAAATCCTCCACACAAAAATGTAACACTTTCTTCACCGGGACAAACAATTACTATTCTGAAGAACCGTACAACTGTTTTTGTTCATTCAGCGAGATGGCACTGTACCCCATTCACTTTTTTGTTTGATACAATATTATTTCAAAATATATTTGCCCAGAAGAAACAATGTCATACAGGTTTTTGAACGACTTTCAATTAATCTATCACACTTTCGCTTTCTAAGGAGATAAATATGGATCTGTTTGCGGAGCAGTTTAAAACCAAGGCTCAAGGTGCTGCACCAGATCTTTCTAAGCTCAAGGTTAAGGTGTCCGAGAAGGCCCCCAGTAAGGTGTCCCTGCTGGAGCCTAACAAATCCAAGAACCTTGCCATCACCCTCCGCAAGGCAGGCATGAGCCCCAATGACATCTGCACAGCCATTGAAAGGTATAGCTCAGGTTTTGCACCAAAAAAGCTGGACTAGCATGGAAACTCAATTCTCTATGTCTTTCTCTCAGATATGATCAACAATCTCTGAGTCTAGACTTTCTGGAGCTTCTGGAACGTTTCATCCCATCGGAGTATGAGATGAAGTTACTCCAGAACTACGAGAAGGAAGGGCGGCCATTAGAGGACCTGAGCGTTGAGGACCGTTTCATCAGCAGCTTTGGTAAAATCCCACGCCTTACTCAGCGAATCAATACCCTCACCTTCATGGGCAACTACCCTGAGAGCGTGAAACGTCTACAGCCGGTACGTTCGCATCACAATTTGGCTATTGTACCTGATGTAGTGCATATGTTTTATTAAAAAAATCGTCCTTTTGTCCTACCTGTTTCTGTAGCAATTGGATGCCATCATTGCGGCTTCTGAGTCCCTCAAGTCTTCAACAAAGCTAAAAAAGATTTTGGAGGTGAGTAGATCTAATTTGTGCTCAGGTGATTTTTAATGGGGTGGTCCGTCAGTGCGACTTACTTGTCAATCTCCTGCTTCAGATCATCCTGGCCTTTGGGAACTACATGAACAGCAGTAAAAGAGGAGCAGCGTCTGGGTTCCGTCTGCAGAGCCTTGACCTGGTGAGTGAGCTTGTAGACTGTAACTTCAAGCATCATGTTTCTGTGATGCAGGGCTTCAGTATTATATATGCAGAAAGTTAAAGGCCAAGGTGAGAGTTTTGGGAAGCTCTTTTTGCAGTAGTCATGAGAGATGGCTGAACTTGCACATAGAGACCTTTGATGTAGAGGAATCTGAAGCAGAAACAAAGAGGCTAATGGAGTCTAAAGAAAACTTAATCTCTATAGACCATTTCACAAGATTTCACAAGATTTCACAAGCACTTCCTGTTTCAATTTTTTAACACTACATAAAAGCTGGGATAAAATACAGAACATTTAAAACTGAATCAAAAAGTTAAACAAACATCTTTAAGATGTTTTCTTTACATGTGAAATAAAGAAAACAGTTACAAACTGAAACAGGAAGTGCTTCTGGACCAGTGTTTTTTACATCTTGTGAAATGGTCTATATTTGTCTGTAAAACTCACAGTGTCCTTGTGTCTTTCAGCTGTTAGATACTAAGTCCACAGACCGCACACAGACTTTGTTACACTTCATTGCGAATATGGTGCATGAGAAATACCCTGAGCTCGCCTCCTTCCACACTGAACTCCGCTTTGTAGACAAGGCTGCACTGGGTAAGACATACAATATTAATGATCCAACATAGTAACATCATGTGATATACTTTACATACAAAATGTACAATCACTGCTTATCAATAATTAATGTAGCGTCTCTTTTCGCTTTGCCTTGCTTCACTTTGCTCTCTCTCTCAGTGTCTTTGGACAGTGTGCTACAGGATGTGAGATCTCTGGAGAGAGGGATGGAAGGGACCAAGAAGGAGTTCCTAGTGCAGGATGACATCCCAGCGCTGAAAGAGTTTGTCAAGGCCAACAGTGACAAATTAGACTCACTTGTTAAAGATGGCAAAACAGCACAGGTGAGACCACAGGACCATGCATCAACTATTTGATAAACTAATTCTTTCTGACTTTTCTTTTTTCTTTTCTGCCAATAAGGAGGCATACATGTCTGTAGTGGAGTACTATGGGGAGAACCCAAAGACGACACAGCCTTCCATGTTCTTCCCACTCTTTGTCAAGTTTATCAAAGCTTATAAGGTGAAGATGCAGTTATATTTACCCACAGCTTTTGACCATGTTCATGATCGTTTACATGCTTAGGAATTCTTTGAAATACGTCAAGGAATAAAAAGTTAAACAAACATGTTAAATGAGCTGAGCTCTATAAAAAGATCTGCACCATTTGATTATTAATTGCCATGTATTATTGTTTCACACAACAGCAAGCAGAACATGACAATGAACAGAAGAAAAAACAGGAGATTGCAGCAGAAGAACAGGCAGCAGCCCCTTCTCCAAAGAAAAAAGATGGCTCCCCTCAAAAGGTTTATTTACAAAAGACTCATATATTTCATATATCATGTATAATATATAAATTCCCCATTGCAAATCAGATTTACTGACTTGCAGCTGTTTGCAATAAACAATCTAAATGTAATTGAAATAGCTCAACACAACAAAAGTTTTAAGTGGTTTCCCCAAATTCAAAAATCCCCAACTTTTAATGACTTTAACAGTCTCAAAATTACTCAACTCCTTGATGGCAAGCATCTTTAGTACTTACTAGAACACCCTTTTGCTGTTATGACTTGCTGCAAAAAAAGAGGAATAAGCAGACACCAGCTTCTGGGAGCGTTTCTGAGGAATCTTAACCCATTCCTCATGAGCAATGGCCTCCAGTTCAGTAATATTATTGGGCTTGCGTGCTGCAACCGCTGCCTTCAGATCTCACCAGAGATTTTCTATGGGGTTCAAGTCAGGTGACTGTGATGGCCACTGTAGGATTTTTTCCAGGACTTCTTCTGCAACCAAGCCTTAGTGGAATTTGAGGTATGCTTGGGACAAGCGGCAACATTCTAATCTGAAAAATGAAGCCTACTCGGTGTTGTGCCTAATTTCGACCCCCTGCCAAATTATTACCCCCCTCGTTGAAGTCAGTACCTGATTGCTTAATCCCAACCCGCCCCTAATCCTACCCCTCCCCCACAACTAATTCTAAACCTACCAATGCTAAGGGGGTAATAATTTGGCGGGGGTCGAAATTCGGCACAACACCAGAAGTGCGAAAAACTGCAACACATCGAAACTCCGCTAGAGAGAGGTCCCAAAAGGGAGCAAATATCTATAGACCCCATGTTAAACTGTCCGTTTTCACAGCATAAATTCATGTTTTTACAGGTTGGTCCCATCGACTTTTATTATATTTTTCGATAGGTTCCGAGTGCCTGACAACTGTGAGGGGGTGAATTCTTTTCTAGCTCTGTAGTTTAGATCGTATTTAGATATAAAATGTATGATAAATAAGGGCGTGGTTAAGTTTGATTGACAGCTTGATTGACAGATGATAACAGTCTGCGCTGAGTGGATTTCCTGAAACTTGACGTCTGACACAACACATACCACCTCTCTATCCTTTCTGAACATTTGTATTGAAATATCGTACATAAAATGGGTTGCTCTGCTATAAACTGCACTAACCAACCATGCATTAAATCGCCTCAGATAAGTTAGCTTCCGAGGTAGGGACAGGTGGGGTTTTGGGGGGCTAATACAATGCTAAATCATAAATCATAAATGTACAATAACATACCGATGAAACTCAACAAACAGTTCAGGTATTTCATACGTTTTAGCTCAAGCACACCTGATGCGACTAATGAAGCCCTTGATTAGTTGCATCCGATGTTCTTGAGACTATCCAATGCCGTTGAATCATTTTGAGACTGCGGCATTAAAAGTTGCATTTTCAGTTGAATTTGTGGAAACCACTTGAAATATTTGTTGTGTTGCACAGTGTAATTGTATTTCAATTGCTCTTGTTTGATTTGTTCATTGCAAATGTTTTTGTTCATCGCATTGCAGCTGAAAGTCTGTACATTTTGCATATATATATATATATATATATATATATATATAGGCCCTATAGCAAGACAGACCTACTTTATTAAAATTAATTTATACAATCTCTTGATTTATAAACTTCTTTGACAATTTGTAAAATTTGCATTGTTTTATTTTTGTAATATAGCTTCTCATCCAATTTTTTGAGGAGGCACTGCCTCCCCCGCTTCCTCAGAGGAAATGCCCTATCTATTTATATATATAAACCATGGCGTTTGATTTAATTAAATACTAGAACTGCACAACTGAAGTTATTCCTCTGAAAAACTTTCTCCTACTCTGATCAGGGTCCCATGATGCCCAAAATGCCTCAGATGGACCTGATTGCAGAGCTAAAGAAAAGACAGGTGAAGCCCCAAGTCACAGACGGGGCCATTGAGGGCATTATCACAGGTAAAAATGTGTTGTGTGTTAAAAGTTGTGTGTTACAAACTATAAGCACTTTCCTTTAGATATACTTTTTTAATGGTGAAAACGATCAAAGGTGATTTGCCACCTACTGTACTTCAACTTCACTTTGTGTAATAACCTGAATGGGAAGACTAAATTTTTTTCTGTGTGTTATTAGATTTAAGAAATTCGCCCTACAGAAGAGGTGATGGTCGGAGAGCAGCTCCACGACAAGATAACTGAGGGCTACCTTAATATACTTCTCTCCTTCCCGCTGGACACTTCTGTACATAAAAACCTGCTCTTTTTTTTATACATTAAAATATTTTCAATCTGTGCTGTGAGAAAATAACTCTGGCAAAACACATACATACAAATAAACACACATTTGTAGAAAATGCACACAAACACACTAACAAACACATTACAAGCTCTTAAAATGAGAATCTGTTAAAAGCCATCATTATAGACTTGTACATAATTTTGTACCATCACATTTCTTTGTGAATGTGAGCAATTATTTGAGCTTAAATGATCATAATTTTGCTAATGCAATTGTGCTCACAGATGACAATACTTTTATACAGCCTATGTATGAAATACAAATCTTTTTTTTTTAATAATTCTTATAGTCAAAGGTTAAAAATTGTACAGAAGTTAAACATGTTTTATATATATTGTGTGCTCTTATAGAAAGAAAAAAGAGACAGTGTAAATGTTGTCGTAGAAGAGAGCAGTACTTTATTAGACACACAACCACAGCAAGTATGTACAAAAGGTCTCAGCTCTCAACATTTTCTCACAGGAAAAAATAATAATAAAGTCACATTTCTCACAAAGTTATCATGGCATCCACACTGACAAATTAATTTCATTTTCTTCTGTATCTATAGGTGTTTATATATCTTATTTGTATATAGAGCGATTCTCAGTTGGTACATTACTCTAGTCTATATGGGAGGGTCACAGCGTGGGTAAAGGGCTCGCACCATTACTGGAGCGTTGATGGTTAGAGCTGAGTTTAAGTCATTGAGCTCATGTCATTCAGTAAAACACACTCAGAGCTTGCCAATCAAGTCTGGTCACCACATCACCACAGGTTACAGTAAGACTGGACATGCCTGAGCCACAAAGATATCAGACATATAAAAAGTCATTTTTTCCTACTTCGACTCTATACAGCTGTGAACCTCATATCAGTGCACTTGATCTCACTATTTCTCTCCGTTGACTCTTTAAAAAAAAAAAAAAAACATGTAGATAACTTTGTTTTTTAAAATCATCTGCACCGTGCGATTGCTTTTAGTATGTACATGCATTGCTATAATTATTGTTTTTAGTATTTTTAAACTTTTAATATATAGCTTATAACTCCATCTTTTAAATAAATCATAATTTTGTAGGACTCTAATAATTACGATTTTATTTACATGTTATAGTCTTATTACCTTTCTTCTTTTCTTTTATTCTTTTGTAGCATTTTATTATTATTCTCTGATGTCAGAAATTTGTAACATCCACACAATCCATGTAGAAAAATCTCACGTAAGGGACTAAAGGGCTCTGGTAAAATATTCTACATAAAGTCGTTCCATCATAGAGCATTTAACAAAGAATGTGCTTTCTCCAAATTACTCTTGTGTTATTTTTGGCCAAGTAAACCAGATATACATAGTCTATAACTAGCAGAAGCATCAATTCCTGCTGTCTTTCCAAAGGGGGAAAACTCCAACCTGCAGGTCAAAATTTGCAGATCGTGTCAGAAACACTTAAGCACTGAAGTTTCACCGACCAATTTAAACCTCTGTCTCACTGAGGAACTACACTATAAGCAATGAAGTTGCAGACTTACTCCCTTCCACTAGAGGGCAGACGAGTGCTGTGCCATTTCATTTACATGCGCCATTATTTCCAACTTGTTCATTCACCCAATGCAACAAACGAACGGTTAGAAAATAACATTCTCAGGTCACAATACAGATTTATAAGTATCAGCAATAATTCAGATTCCACTCGGATCACATAACTTCATTTCTTTTGACAGGCTGGCAGGATTTTTTTCTTCTTTTGTTTTCAGATTCACCCAACACTTAAAACAACTCATAAAATAATAATTAACAAAACTCTAAACCTGTGGTTAAAATGCAGCTATACATTGTACATGAACTGGGCTGTACAGAGTCATATTTTCAACTCAATATACAAAACACTTCTCTTGTGAATAAATAATTTTCTAGTGTGCTCTATTTTCCTCAGGATTACAAAAACAAAATTATGTACAAATAAATCTCAGTTAATATAAAACCAATGAACAAAAAATATACAAACGCAAATCTCGTATCATTTTTACTAACTGTGTTGAGTGAAAAATAAATGACTAACTTTTAAGATGTACATATCATGTGTGTGCTGATGTCTTCACATGTTTTGAGAGAGAAAGATCATGGGTTTTTTTTTTTTTTACAAAAGGGAGATTTCACCACCGTCCTACGTGTGTTCATCGCAGTCTTTGAGGCAGTCAAGAAAGTATTTTCTTAGCTCACATACTAAGATGAAGCCTCTCCATTCAAGCATGAAACCCACTTCTGAGAAATCGTAGCCACAAGCATAACGTTTTGATCGTTTGAGTGTGCTCACTGCAGCATGAATCGTCTCATTTGCTATTTTCTACTAGTAGTTTGGTCTGGGTATTTAAATAGGCCCTTAGCAGAAGAGCTGTGAATATGTTGCTTCCTGGCAACTTTCCAGACAGGACTGAAAAAGATCTAGAGTCTGAAAGATCTTTGTAAACCAGTGAGCCACCTGGTTGTTCTATATCAAATCCAGACATGAATTACAAATAAAAGCATTGCTTTTCTCTTTCATTCACAGATGTTAAATTTAAACAACGGTCTAGTCAAGCCATGCCTTAAATAAAGACGTTTCCGTGCATGTAACAGCCTACGCTTGACCCTTTTGCCTCTCACAGCACCTCCCATGTGAATCATTGTGAACTTCGGACATGAATTACTGGCCAATTTGGCTGCGAGACACGGAGAAACACCACTAATCTCTCTCTCTGGCCATTTACTCTCGCTGTCGACCTAGTGCTTAAGCCATTATTTTAAACCCTGCACCACAAGCAATCAATTTCACACATTCATTTTGTCAGAAAGCTGGAAAAATCTCCCATTTTCCTCTATTCAAACTCATTCTATTCCATTCTCACTCACCTTTTCACATTTAAATTATCTGAGCTCATGAGGAAACCTGCAGAGGTTGTGGCACTGACAAATTCCCAACATAGGAATATCCTTATGAGAAGGAAAAAAAGCTTTAACATTGTGTGTGTGTCTGTCATGAGAACTGGAATAATAAGAAAAGATGAGTGGGCATAACCAGAACATCATTGCAAAAAAACAACAACCACTCAGTATGCAACATAACCAGATACATTTAGGTAGTGACAATTTTGTATCCCCACAGCTAATCATAAACTGGCACACAATTACCTTACTAAAATGATCTGTCTGTCTGTGGTTTTGATAGAAAAGTAATCAAGGGATGGAAAAAGGATTGCTCTGTTGGAATGCTCTAGCGCACAGATGTCTTCCACTCGATGGTTCACTTCCACTGGCATGCATGCTGTGGAATTACCCTCAGTCTTCTTGCTTGTGCAACCCCTACACGGGCCGGCGAACCTAACCATCTGTTTGTTCATTTTATATTGGAATTCAATTTCGCAATCTGGGAGGCCAACAGGTTAAGGCAGCTTGTGCCGAACGTTTGATGATTGTCAGATCATTGTACTTTAGCCTCTAAAACCTGTTGTGCGTCTTTAACGACAACTAGGGATGTATCTTACCTTACATGGGGAAAATGTGACAGTTAAGAACTCGAAAAAACAGCACCAAAACCCCATAATAAACTATAGAAATTAAATCCCATAACATACTTTTTGCCACGACAACTTGTTAAAGCAAGCATGTAAAATTGCTGTATGAAGACCTATTTGAGAATAAAATTTGACTCTTAGGCAGTGCATGTGCATTAAAAGGATATTTTACACAAAAATGAAAATTCTGTCATTGACTCACTCCCATGTCTTTCTAAATCTGTGGAAAGAAGATATTTTGAAGAATGTTTTTTGACCACACAATAAAAGTCAATGGGGTCCAAAACAACACCCATTGATTTCCAAAATAGAAGAAAACAGTAAATCATGACAGAAAGTTCATCATTGGGTGAGCAATCCCTTTAAGGGAGTGTATAATCAGCAAAATGTTAATCATAGCACCAATTTCAGTTATTTTCCTTCAGCAGTATGACCGATAGCCAAAATCTACAATTAGAACGAGTGATGTTGCCTTCACATTAAGTTTTTGCTGTATTTTTTTTAAACATTCCTTTTGTTGATATAGATATGAGCAATAAAACGTCTCAACAAACACCAACTACTACAGTACTCACTTTCGATTATTGCAACTCTACTTGGTTTTACATAGTCTTACAGTCTTGATTTTACACTTGATGGACATCTACCGAACTCAGCTAGATCTCCAACATGTGAGATTTGGCAAATGAATGAGGATTTGGGTAAAGAGTCCTTCCCCAGGCCTCCCGTGGGTGGTGTGATGCTGGCTGCGCGGTGGAGCTTGAAACAGGCTGGTGGTGAGTGTCCAAGCCCATCTGTTGCTTCTCTACTTGGGGAACTGGCAGAAATGCATGGTAGGTAGGTAGGGATTACAGTTTGGATCTGCTCACAAACTAAAGAAAAGGGAACCCACGAGGCAGAACGAGTTATCTGTCTCAGTGCACCACATCTCTGTAATCCACAAGTTGTCTTAGGAAGGATAACCAAGGAACAGGGAGTCAGAAACAAAAGCTACAGAATCTATGCCCCACAAAACTTTCTTTTAGGTCAGTTGCATTTCATTTCATCTACTTGTGCTGTCTGCAATTCCAGCACCGTCCTTATTCCACGTCACCCCGAGTCACCGCCTTGGGTTCAGTCTTATTCCCCTCCTTGTCAAACTCCAGGCTGTGGATGGCCGAGGGTTTCAGGGCCAGTGAGGACAGACTCAGAGAGGTGAGAGCCGAGGGTGATGAGGGCGAGGAAGAAGACGTGGGTGAGGTCGGAGAGAGAGGCGAGCGGCCATTGGAGATGGGAAGAGGAAGGCTTGAGGAGTCGAAGTTCTTCTCTCTCAGTAACCGGTGGTGTCTGAAGGTGGACGAGAGGAGGAGGGCCTCGGCTGAGAGGCTGGACGCGGAAAGGCCAGCCAGAAGTGCTTTGGCCTGGTTGGAGGAGGCAGTCAAGGAGGACAGCGCCACCTCCTGGGGGTACTTCCGTAATCTGGAAGGCAGGTGGCCAGAGAAGCTAGCGGCTCTGGTGCTTGCGAGGAGCGACTCTGTTGCTCTGGCTCTGCTGATGTTCAGACTTAGAGCCTGAGGGAACGGATGGTGAAGGCAAAGTAAGGGGATAAAGGGCAAAAGAGTGGGCAGAGAAGAAACAGAGCGTAAAAACTAAGAATAAAAACATATTGCGAGATGTTTAAGGTTTGGTTTAGCTGTAATGTGTCATTCATCTCTCCCACAAGACAGGAATGAATGAGGCTCTGGAGAATATTGACAACCGGATGATGTTTTAGGCCATTTAAACCTATACGGGATCGACTAGGAGGAACTGGGTAAAGGATTGTAGGCTTCAGTCAGGAGATGCTGATGAAGAAGTGGCGGTGAAGACGGCAGAGGAGGAGGTGGACAAGCCTTAGTCAGGTCAGGTTGGTTTGGGTCGCTAACTTCTGCTCACTGGGTTGAGGGGTTGGACGTGAATGGTTGCCATGAGGGCCGACGAAACGATGGCAGGTAACACGCAGGCAGGTAGCGGTGACAGAGGACAATGCAGGAAGAAGGGGAGGATGGGAGGAAGACAAACACAGGACAACGTTATTCAGGTTAGGATCATTCATGCATGATGCTAGCCTGGTACACAATTCTACGCGTGGATTTCATCACATAAGAGCGAATCCACATACATTTAAAACACCCACAATGCACTACGCTAGAAGAAACCGACGTTTCACGGAACCTTGGTGGGTTTATTGAACATGAGCGTATACACATTTCTATTTCCATCAGTCACTCACAAACACTCTTTCGGTTCCTGTGTGACAGGAATCTGAAAGTGTTCGAGTGAGATCTGCTCAAACTAAGCAGTTGTGAGGGAGATGGATGGACAGGACGGATAAAAGGAGTGAAGAGGAGAGTGATGGGGGTGAAGAGAGAGCCCAGAGAGCCTGGGTCTTTCCACATGAAGTGCCAATTATTCCACCCTGATAGAGCAGAAAAAGACTCTCCATCTTTTTCTCGCATGTATCTCTCTTCCCCTTTAACCTTCTCCCTCTCTTAATTTTCTCTCACTCTTTTCATTTTCATCCAGCTTTCTCAAAAAGTCCCCAGATAACACAACTATGGTTGGATATTCGCAATCTGAGTAAAAAAAATTGAGATTGAAAATGTTAAAGAAATACATGTAACAGGGATTTTTTACTAAATTTGAGAAAATTCCTTTTATTTTTCTGTAATGTATTACAGTTTCTACAAAAATATTAAGCAGCCCAACTGTTTTCATTTGATCCATCATTTGATACTGAAGAGTATAAAGGCTGCTAAAAATGTTAAAATATATTAAAAAAGAAAACAAAGATGTTGTTATACATTGTACAGAATATTACTGTATAATGTATTACTGAACAATAGTGATGATTAACTAAATGCACACTTTTTAAAAAAAGCCTACACTTTTAGTGTACATTTCATTTTCACTCAGTTCACACTTCACAATTAGAGTAATAAAGACAAACTCAGAAACAGCAAGTGAATTAGACCAATAAAGACTGTATGAAGTATAGTCAACATACACGTTTAGTGTTATCTAAACGCATTTTGAGCTATGCGTGTATGTCTACGCCGTGAAATGTCCGACCGAAACGAAGCAAAATGTAGATCTACATCTGGAGAGTGATATTTCTTTCCTAGGATGGTAGGGGAAGACTCATAAATGCTATTAACCCCAGTGACAGGTAGGTTTAGGGACAGGGTTGAGGTAGGTCATATATTTATATATACAGTAATGTAACGTTAAGTCAACGGCGTTCATAAACACGCTGAAAAGCGATTATGTGTGTTGATAGCACGCCAAAAATGGAAATACGAATTGGCATGTCATACATACGCCATTTCATGAGATCAAATGATGTGTTGCTCAGCCAGGGACAGCAATCATTTGAAAGAGAAGGATAGAGTAGAAACCTGAATTTAATGTGGATCAAAAGGCACAGCATGCAGAAAAAAAAGGAATAAATGAAATGAGTCTGGGTGAAAAGGTGTGTGTACAGTCTACACAAATGTTTGTATCCATTTGCAGCAAGGAAAGTTACAGATACACGCAGTCCACTTAATTATCTGTTACACTGACAAGTCTAAACCCTGATCATATCCAGCTTAGCAGGAGTGCCTGTAACAGCAAATATGTTCTCCTGTATAGTAGAACTGAACCCTCGTTCTCTCACCAATATCTGTTTCTCTCTTCCTTCCCCATAAAAGATTAGATTCTTTTCTAATATTCATGGCCTGTTGAACAGGGGCCAGATTTATTAAACTGAGTAAGGAGATTTACAGCGCACCAGCATATCAATCTTCTCCTTACCTAAAGCACAGAGGCCCTCAGCTGTCTGTGTATGTGTGCGTCTTTTTCTCCCTCTAATCCATCTTTCAAACCTCCTCTGTTTTCTCCACCTGTCTCATTCACTCGGCTTATGTTGTAGAGCTCGCGTTTCCCAATTCTCTAGCTTCATGCTTCCATTCTCCCCCTTCTCCTGAGGCCAACCTGTCTCTGGTTTCTTTGTTCTGTTAGGGGGTTTTAAGTGCACTTTAGAGTCCCAAATGTCCTGTGATTGACGCACCACAGCGCCACTCCCATCACTGCTAGAAAAGTTCCCTCCCAGCCTCACTTCACTTGTGACTGACACACACAGTACACACACACACACACTTCTTCCTAAAAGCTCTCAGCATAGTCTGAGCTATGGACTGTTACTGAAATGCCTTCAGACAGTGAGCTTTCAGCATACTATTTTAACTAATACAAACTAACACAGCAGTAAGGAAGAAGACTAAATATGTTTAAGACTGAGTTAAGACTAAACAAGGACTAAGACTTAAAACAAGTTCAATATTTTAACTCCGATAACTTGGCCTAAATAGATTTAGACTGCAGAATGACAGATAGAGCGTTAGATAGATAGAATGTGTAGAACAATAGAACATCATGTTGCTTTTCCATTACCAGTACTCGACTCGGCTCGCTTTTCGCTCCGTTTTCCATCGCCACAAAATAGTACCCGGTTGTCATAGGGACGCCTTTCGTTCCTCGTTGCCCTATCAAGCTCTCGCTGGATCCTCTCTTCGGCCACCAACAAAGGAAAGTCTGCCCCTCATCGTTTGACCACGGCATATTCTTCCGAGTTGCCATAATAATAGTAGTAAGTTTAGTAACTATCTCTGGCCAAACTATTAACAAATCGCGGGATAATATTCTGAATACTTCATCTGGCGCGTGAAATGATGACACAGTGAATGGTGATGATTCTCTCTGACCAATCAGCAGTCGGCATTGTCTTTACTCCACTAAATTTCTATCCATAACCGTGAGTTCCCGTTACTACTCATAAAAAAATTAATGGAAAAAAGAAAAATCTCGGAAACCCTCAATTTGTTGTTTACCTCTGAAACGTGATTGGATTGCGCAGGCGCCACTGATTGGGACAACCTATCAGCAGTCACCTTCAGTTTTCTGCCAAAGTCAACTCCATGGTCAGATTTAGATAACAGACGAAACAATGGATGAAGATGCAGCCGGTCCATCCCGGGAATGTACCAACCTGTGGCCCCACCTCGCCAGACTATTTCAATTTTCTGAATTTTCAGAAATTTTCTTAAATGTTAAATAAAGCAACATGGTAAAAAGATGAAAACATTCTCCAAGGTATTAACATTTTTCATAAGACCATGATACTCCAGTACTTTTAAAAACAAGTACTTCAGTTCTTTTACTTAAAGGGTAACTAAACCCCTGGTCAGAGCCTGACTCCACCCACTGGCAATATTTGAAAAATGCTGGAAAAGTGGGCAGAGCCCAGCGGAAGGGGGCGTGCACCTGAGACGCATCTCTTTGTATGGAACTTGCCTACGTCACCAACAACCGCTGTGTCACGTACCACCGCAAACATCCAATAGGAAAATTCAACTGCAGTAGCCACCGTTCAACCTGAAGAGGGCAGCACTAAGACGTTTTTACACCATATATTGTAGACATAGAACACTTTATAAACAAATGCCAAAAAAGTTACTCGAATCAATGACTGGTATTAATAAAGATCCATTCTTACAGATCATTAACTAAAAAAAGTTGGTTTAGTGTTTAGTTACTCTTTAAGTAGACATCTGACTAGAGTACATTTACTTTTACTTGAGTAAAATTTAGCAAGGGGTAACTGTACTTTTACTCAAGTAATAAAGCCGTGTACTCCGTCCGCCTCTGGTTTTCACGTCACATTTTAGTATCGCCTCAGCTCACTTGGAACCTCGCAGGAGTTGATACAAAAAAAAGTTTCAACAGGTACAACTTTTACACAGTGGCAAACCAAACAAAGCCGAGCTGAGTCAAGTCGAGCTGGTATTGTGTAGTGGAAAAGCGCCATTAGAGAGAATGTTAGATAGAACAACACACAGACAGACAGACATGATAGATGGATGAAACCATAGAACAATAGATAGAATGACAAAATGATATAGAATGATACAATGATAGAACAGTAGGCAGAATTATAGAAAGAACTATAGATAGATAAACAGATATATCATACCTGTTGTTGACCCTGGTTCTTAAGGAATTCATCTCTCTGTTTGCTTGTTTTGACCTTTTCTGATCCGCTTTGCTGCAGATGCTTGAGACGAGACAGCGCTCTAGCGCCACCAGTCTGAGATGGACAAGAGAGAAGAACAGATGTTCTGTGTACAATAACTGGTAATCATTTCCATCAAATTTCCAACAGGGTTTTTGCAATCACTTGCAGTCAGAGGAAGGGCAGGAGAAGGACAGTGCAAGAGGGCGATGTGTTTTTAATAGAACACGTGCAAGCATCTCAGCGCAGTCCTCTTTGTCTTTCATATTATTAACTGTGATTTCTAGTATCAAATTCAGAAATGATCAATCCTATTACTTCTGCACAAAGTTGACAAAAGCTCTCAATAATCACTAATGACCACTTTCTCTAGTCCTTCCTTGCTCTTCATATATTACCTACACAAGATCATACACTAGAGTCACAACAAGCCATCAGTCCTTTTAAAGCTTCAAGGAGGTCCATTAGCTTTGTGTTTTATGCAAATGAGCATCACTGAACGAGGGGCTCTGTAAGAATATATAATGCCTGCAATCATGCGGACCTATGGTTGTCAGGCTCCATCTGTTCTACGACAGCAGCGTGCTTCGACCTAGAGCTAGAGGCTCGAACACCATGGTTAGGAGGGATGATGCAATGCTGGCTTGTGTACAAATGTGTGGGCTGAGAGCAACGCAGTGGAAAACACAAGTGACATCGTCCAAATCCTTCCCTTCTGTCACTCACAGAGATCAGCTGTGTTCTCAGCGGAGATGAGTAATATGAGCCCGTTCTCATCCCAAGGCGTCATATGCGATGCTTTTGCAAAAGCGTAGACATGCAACGCACATGCGTCAAATGAAACGCAGATATATATATGGGGCAGAAGGTGCCTCCTAGTGGTCTAACCCTAACCCTACCCCTACCCCATACCTAAACCTACCATAACCGAAGCGTCTTATTTGACCCCAAAGGGTGTCATGTGCGTTGCATATCTACGCTTTGGCAAAAGCGTCGTATGTGACGCCTTGGGATGAGAATGCGTTGGTAATACACATGACGTCTGGTGGATTGCTGCTTCGTATCACGCTCACTAAAAGGTGGTTTACCCTGCACTACTTTCCGAAGACAAATGTGAGAGAAGACAACAACACATAAATTATGCAACATCACTGGAGTAGTTTCGAAGAGCTACCCTGGACTTTATCTTTTTATTTTAAGAGAAAAACACATAAAAATGTCCAATGTACCAGAGGAAAATAAGATAAGGGGGAAGTAATCAAATTGCAAACTCATTTTAAGGGGGAAAAAAAGAGTTAGGCTAATGAAGAAGAGAAGGAAACAAGAGAATTTATTGTGCGAAGGATACAATAAGTTTTTCTACAGAGGCTGGAGGCAAACAATTTATCAAAGCATTTGCAAAAACAACACAAACTGATCTAGTTGAGCAACCCAGCAGAAGAGACCAAAACCTTTCCACCAGAGAGGAAGAAAGATAGCCGAGAAGATTGAAAGAATGAAAGAAAGACCAGGGATGAAGGTTGAACCTTGGCTGTGGATGAACTGATGCAGGACGGTTTGGGTGGGACAATGGGTTTGTTTGTTTCTCCTCCGTCTCTATGGTTGTGTTCTGTATGTGGAGGGCTGCCGGATCTCTGGGTGGAGGAACTCTGCGGCGTCTGGGCTGACGTGGGCAAGATGTCTCCTGTGTGAGGATCAGTGCTGAACTCCATCAGGCTGAGCTCCAGCTCACGGATGGTTTCCTCCAGACTGTCCAGTCGACGGTACGTGCTGTGGCAGATGTCTTCCTTTTCCCCTCCAACGCCTTGAGTACGGATCAAACCGACTTGAGATGTCTCTACGGGCCCATTTTGCCTCAAGACGGACAATGTAGTGTCCGACTTTCTCTTTCGCTCGTCTTTCGGTTCTGTCGTCGCCTCGAGAGACTCCTGAACCCGTGGCTCCCTCCTCAGGGGCTGTTTAATTGCCCTCTCCTTTGTTAAAGGCGGGCACGACTGGGTCACATCCTGGACAGGACTCTGGAGTTCCCTCTGGGCAGCATCCAAGTCTTGCATCCGAGGGACTTTTTGGCTGGTTGTCAAGTCTTGTTTCCACAGCGACAGACGGGGAGTCCTCACAATGTGGCTGAAGTAGCTTACTCTGATGTCGTTTCCAGTGTTACTGTCTTTTTTTGTCTGAGCACCGTCAGACGGTCTGGTCTGTGCTGAGTCCTCAGAAGGAGACGTGGGGAGAGAGTTACATTCAGTCAAGACTATCTGGGGAACTGGAGTGGAGGTCATCTCATGCTGCATCTGAAATATAGCAGGAGTTATTTACCCTAAAATGTGATTCATAAAAAGTTTCTAAGGTTAATGTAAATGTGAGCCTCTTACCACAGGTTTCTCTGTAAAATCACTGGAGTGTTCATGATAACCAGACTGAGATGCAGACGGCTGCTGGTACATATATAGCATAACACACTTAGAGATACAAAGTGATATAAAAAACACATAAATATGCAAACACATTAGGGAATAGTTCACGGTGTAATCATTTACTTGCGTTCATGACGGTCAAAATCAGTGATAGCCTACACATTCTGAAGACTGTTGTAGTCACTCTTTTTTAAGGCAATTACCTTGTCTTCAAGCTTCGAAGGATGCAAAAGAACCATAAAGTAGTCCAAAAAATAGTCCATTTGACATGCTATAGTCTTGTTTTGTGAGGAAATTACTAAAATCGAATGTTATTCACTGTTAATCTTTCCCTTCATTGAGCTGTTAACTGTTGTGATTGTATCATTGAGTCAGTTGAGTGATTTGTGAACAAAGTATTCAGGCTATTTTTGTGAATCGGAATAGCTGATTTATTGGCATATCTAACTCAGCTTTATTTCTTTAATTAACTTAAATGTTGGTTTAGATCACCACACAAAAGTATTATAACGTTTAAAAGTGTCATGGATTTAGAAAACTTGAAATATAGTGCTTGAGTCTTATGCACTACTTGTTTTTTACCTTCAGTAAATCCCCAATCATTTTAGCTTTACAGTAAGGGCATAATACAACAAAAAAGTTTTATGCTTTAATATAGTCATAATTCGTCAGAAGTCATATGGGTTTGGAACGCCATGAGAGTGAGTTAATGACAAAACATTCGTTTTTACATGAACTATCCCTTTAAAGATCACAGAGCTTTTCCTCTGTGCTCAATACAAATTTAAAAACAGCAACATTAAGAAATCTGTGAGAGTGCTACCACAATAAAATATCAAACAACCTTCAGTGAGGAAATTGGGCATTTCAACACACAAAGCAGACATGCACTGGCAAGGCCACACACACACTTTATAGGTGGTGAATGTTTAATTGTGATTGTGCTCACTGTGATGTGGGAATATCTTTCTGGTTTTGTTTTTGTGTGTGTGAGTGTGTACCTCTACATTTGAGCATGACTAACATTTCAGAGGGACACTTTGAGCATTTGGGGTAAACTATAGATGCATGTGTGAGTGTACAACAGCAGTCCACAAAAGCTTGCAGTAGTGGCCGTTACCTGTCCAGCCGAGGGCAGATGGGGCAATAGCTGTAAACTAGAGGGAGGAGGGTGTTTCCTGGGAGAGGGCAGGGGGGGAATCAGATATCGCTCAAAGAGCTGAGCGTTCAGGGAGATTGAAGAGAATGAATGAAAAAATATGGGATGCACAATATCAGTTCAAACAGGATTCCTCATGAGAAAGTAAATCATTAAGGACATACACATTTACATACAGGGTTGTAAATACCATAATTCAATATCACTTTAACTGGGTGGAACATGTCCTACCATCAGAAATTACACACTGTACCTTGTAGCTATTTATTCATCTATGCTTAATGTGGAGTATTGTGTTATTGAGTTATGGGTTTGTATTGAGACGCAACTTGTGAGGCTCATTAGGTTTGAGAGAGAGGTCGGCATGGTGTCAGATCTCCACAGGTCTCCACAGGGTTTCCAACAGAGAAATGCAGTGGGAATGGAGGACAAGAGACATCTGCTCGCTTAACCTGTCATCCAGTCAACCAAGATAACAAAATCTGTCTACTTGGTGTTAATGAGCCTTGCAGTTTGTGTGGCAGTGTTTGTTTGTGTTTCTGCCCTGAAGCAGGTCAAGGAAGCTTAAAATCAACACCAACACAGCTCAAGTGGTGTCAGTCAGGAGAAATAAATATAGTGAACTCCAGGCAAAATGATAATATGTAAATAGAGACGGATGGGGAGAAAGTTTAGAATTTAATTGAGCATCAATACATTAAAAGATTTGCAGCATGTTCTGAAGCAGAATTGGGCAAAAGTCGGAATTTAAGTTGGTGGTAGTAGTACATAGGATGCTAAATTGGAATTATAGTTTTGGAATTGCAGTTTAAAGAAATTTAGCACAGTCCTTAAAACGTTTTGTGATGAATAATTACATCATTACATATGTGTAATTTGTCTAAACTCAATACCGTCAAAACTTTGAAAAACAAATTTATTTATTAAAAATGTGTCATAAATGTTTATATAAATACTTTTGGCGTTCAAAAGTTTGGGGCCTGTAAAATTTTTGTTGGTTGGTTTGTTTGTTTTGAAAGACTAATACTTCAATAGAGGGTATGCACGTGGTGTCCATCGGCCGGAATGACTGCAGTTACGACCCAATGAGTGGCAAAAAGAGCTTTTTTTTTTATCTGTACACAATATTAATAATTATAATTATATATATATATATATATAAAACTATTTAATTTCTATTCAACTTCAATAAATTCTAATTCAAATTACAACTCTGCATCCTTCAAATTCTGAAATAGAATTGACAAGTAGAAGGGATTCAAGTGGAGTGGTGCATAATCCCAACACAGTCTCATGAAAATGTGTATCTGTACCACGATTGTCATTTCTCGTGATATTTATATGCCAAAAATGTTTTTTTGTGTGCATATGCTACGCACTGAAAACCCCTTGGGTAGGTTTAGGGGGAAGGGGGGTGGGGAGTTCGTACTTATTATATGCCAAAAAGTGTGTATCATATGCACGCGAAAAACGCGTACCATATACATGCAAAAACTATTTTTGGCATATAAATGGCACTAGAAATAACATTCGTGTTATAGATACGAACTTTCATGAGATCGGGCTCATAATCCTGCTCTGAAGCTACTAATTAATCTAGAAATAAAGTATATGCATAAGTGATGTGGCATATTTTAGGCGTTATGGTTTTTAACTACAGTTAAATTAGACACAAGCGGTATCCCACAATACACTCACTAGTGCTTAACTAACAGCACTTTACGTCAGTACAGCACAAGACATTGTCAAACCACTCATTTGAGCTTAATAGGTCATGAGCCAACGAGCATTCAGATCTCCTGCCAGCTAATGTGTACTTAATGAATGAGCAAACCATCCAAATGGTAGAACCCACCTTTGTGTGTATGAATGTGCGTGTGAACGTAATTGCATTGCTTTGCGGGTGTGCAGCAGACACATCTGGTGCTTATGGCATATGGACATTAATCACCAACATTAACACTTCATCCGTTAGGGCACAGACGGTCTGGTGTGATTCCTCAGGTGAAACATGTGCTCACCTCCAGCTCAGCTGTTAGCTTGTCATCGTCGCCCTCTTCTCGCTCTCCACCAGCGATGGTCGGAGGGGTGGAGGCCGATCGGGGGGCTTCGGATATACTCCTCCGCAGCTTAACCTGTGGCTTCAGAGACTCGCTCTCCTCTGATTCTGACTTCTGTTTACATGCACAAATATAAAAAGGACAAATCTGAAAATACAATATGCACTTTAAATATTTTTTTCTTTTGAAATAAGTTTGATGTACTATGGAGACATACTCTTTGTATATACATAAACAATGACCACAAAAATTATTTTATATGGACTGTTTCAATAAAAAACATCCGAACAAGAAAATATTGAATTAAATAACTAATCAAGCTGTATTTATATTAACTAACATTAACAACGATTAATAAACACTGTAACTAATGCATTGCTCATCGTTAGTTCATGCATTTACTAATGTTAACTAATGAACCTTATTGTAAAGTTTTACCCAATTAATGAATTAATTGATCAGTATTATGAAATATAAATATTTATGCATTTATGTGTAAATGTATGCATGTATGAATGAACTAAAACGGCTGTTTTGACTAACATTATAATTGACTTCCATGAAATTATAACACAACGCCTGCAAATGTGCAGAATATGTCTCATTGTAAAGTAATAATTAAATCTTGATTAATAGTAAACACAAGGGAAATTAACACACAGAACCAACTAAATCTTTTTAATCTCTTTCAAAGTCACCTGTTACCATCGGGTGATTTATCACCACAGGAACAGCTAGGGTGATAAAGAAAATATCAACCATAACTAACACACCCACAAACACAGGTGGCTTTTATGAGATGACTGACATTTTTGAGACCCTGCACTCAAATAAAAGTGATGTAGTGCGTTCCCCTTATTCCTCTCTGTGTGTTTCTCCTTCAGGAACAGCTCGCATATACATGTTTGAGCAAGTTTGCATGCACAAATGTGTGTGTCATGTATTTCTGTATGTTGCCAGTCACCTTCATAATCTTTCCAGGCATGATCATCTCTCCACTGCGTGTAGTAAGCCCAGGGGAGGAGGGGAAACTCCGGCGGGGAGGTGGAGGAGGGGGTGATTTTGAGGGCTTCTCTGTACGATACCTTGCCACTGTCAGTTCATCCGAGCCTCTTCTGGATCCGCCATCTTTACTGGAGAGTTTATGTTGAGGTTTATTAGGCCTGTGTTCAGGTGTGGCATTGGTGCTAGATGGACTCTGGCTCTGGTTTTGGTTTTGGTTTTGGTTTTGATTCTGGTTCTGGTTCTGAGCAGGTTTGATCTGCTTGGCGGCAAAGTCCAAGTCAGGAATGGCCTTCATGAGCTCAGCCTGAGTCTCCTCCAATAGTCGATTAATGTCCTGAGCACTGTACTGTGTTAGACTGGCCCTCTTCTCTTCCCAGTCCCGCTCTGCTGCCTGAGGAGACACGCAGATGAAATTTTATAAGATCATTAGTGTTTAAAAACAGCTAGTAAACAACTTCCACTGTTAAAGCCTTTTCATGCCAAGAGCGAATTTTCAGCTCTAAAAACATTCAAAAGATTTTAAAAGCTAACTATATACAGTACTGTTTAAAAGTTTGGGGATTGTAAGATGTTATATTATAATGTTTTTGAAAGGAGTCTCTTGTATTCACATCAAGACTGCATTTATCTAATCAAAAATACAGTAAAAACAGTATACAGTAAGTGCGAAATATTATTACAATTTAAAATAATAGTAATTTAGCTCTGTGATGTCAAAGCTGAATTTTCAGCATCATTACTCCTTGATCCTTCAGAAATCGATCTAACATACTGATTTAATGCTCATTTCTTCTTATTATCAATGTTTAAAACAGTTGTGCTGATTAATATTTTGCGTGGAACCATGATAAGTGATTTTTGCAGGATTCTTTGATCAATAGATAGTTTTTTTTAAAACAAATCTTTTGACACGTTTGAACAATTTGATGCATTCTTGCTCAATAAAAGTAGTCATTTCTTTCAAAAGAAAAAATAGTTTGAATTGCAGTGTATCTCTATGAACCCCATCACATAAGTTCTGTCACTTTTCCACAATGAGCATTTCTAATCATAAATTAAATTGTTGTCATTCTTTTCAGCGGCTTGAATAGTTTACTTGAAAACTTTTGCTTGAATACATGAATACTTTATTCAGAATGATTTTTACCTGGGAATAAATGTTTTAAAGGAGAACTCCAGGCTATTTTAACATTGAGCTCATTTTTTTGTACATTTGGAGTGCTGTCGAAAAATCGGTGTTGCCTACGCCGTGTTATCGTCTTTTTAAAATTCGCACCCTGCTGACTTCAATGGGGCATGTTATAAACCTGCTTTTAGCCTCTTAACATCCTTGATTTGTCATTATGAGTGCACAGCCATGTGAGTGGTGTTATTAAAGGGTTAGTTCACCCAAAAATGAAAATTCTGTCAGTATTAACTCACCCTCATGTTGTTCCAACCCCGTAAGACCTTCATTCATCTTTGGAACACAAATTAAGATATTTTTGATTAAATCTGAGAGCTGGATCACTCCTCCATACTAGTCCATAGGCTTCTTGAGGGATTGAAACTTGCCGGCCTCGTTTATCAAGTGACGAGAACACTTTTTGTGGGCAAAAAACAACAAAAATAACAACTTTATTTCAACCATTCATTTACTTCTCTCTCTGCCTCGAGTCAGTTATACTTATATAGTCACTATTATTATAGTATAATAGTGTAAGCTTCTGTTATTGTACGTAACACGCATCACACACATGACCAGCGTCGGCCAATAGTGAGCCTACGTGTGACGTAGCTTTACGCAATCACACTACGTTAACTGACTACAGGCGCATAGAGAAGTAAATGAATAGTTGAAATAAAGTTGTTATTTTTGTTTGTTTTTTGGCACAAAAAGTATTCTCGTCGTTTGATAAAGTTAAGATTGAGACACTGTAGTCACTTGGACTATTTTAACGGAGTCTTTAATACCTTTTCGAGGCCAGCAATTTTCAATTCCACAAGAAGCCTATGGACTAGTATGGAGGAGTGATCCAGCTCTCAGATTTAATCAAAAAATATCTTAATTTGTGTTCCGAAGATGAACGAAGGTCTTACGGGGTTGGAACAACATGAGGGTGAGTAAATACTGACAGAATTTTCATTTTTGGGTGAACTAACCCTTTAAGAGTGACCACGGTCAATCTGACTGCAGTAGATGTGAATGATATGAATAAAAATGATGTTAATTCAGCCAGCTCGCATACCTCTATTTGCTTCCTGTTTTCAGTCGAAGCCCACAGTAGTCGATTTTTGAGTTCACACACACGATCATTGGTGAATATCGTCTCTGGTAGGTTTGAGATGATATTCACTAATGATCGCGTGCGTGAGATCGACAATCGACTACTATGGGCTTCGACCGAAAGCAGGAAGCAAATAGAGGTATGTGAGCTGGCTGAATTAACATCATTTTTATTAATATCTTTCACATCTACTGCAGTCAGATTGACCGTGGTCACTCTTAATAGCACGACTCACATGGCTGTGCACTCGTAATGACAAATCAAGGCTGTTAAGAGGCTAAAAGCAGGTTTAGAACATGCCCCATTGAAGGAACAGAGTGCGGATTTTAAAAAGACGATAACACGGTGTAGACAACACCGATTTTTGTTGTTTTTGTCTGTACTGACAGCACTCCAAATCGTCCCCTTGGAATTATAAGGTTCTATCTGCGTTCTGAACAGTTTTGAGATATTGAGCTTCAAAGTTTTTGCATTCCATATAGGAAAATGTGTATGGGGAACAAGTTTCTTTCAAACATAAAAATAATAACAATAACAGGGACCCTAAATGTACAAAACACATCACATAATGTAAATAAATTGTCACAGAATAAGAATATGTGAATAACTCAATTTTGACAAAAATGTCAGATAACCTTATAATTCCAAGGGGACGAAATGTACAAAAAAATGAGCTCCATGTTAAAATTGACCAGAGTTCTCCTTTAAATGTTAAAAATATACCTAATATAATCAAATCGGACCTTACATATTAAAACAACATTCCTAAATTAAAAAAGGTATTCATATTCCATACATTTAAAACGCAATTATTCAACAGATGAACAATTCCTCGCATCTTAAATCTAATTCCTCACCAGTCTCACTTCCACAGACGAGGCCTTATCAGTCCCGCCTCGCCCCCCCAGCTCCTCCAGGCCCCGTCCCTTCAATGAGCCCACCAACCCATGAGAATCTTTCTCCCGGTGAGCATGAGACGGGTTAGAGTGAGCGTGGCATTGACCCGAGTGAGGGCTCCAGTTAGCCAGGCTGGTCTCATTGAGGTTTAGCGGTGGGCTGGTTGGAATGTCAAAGTCTGAGTTCTTCCTGTAATCGTCCCCTCCTCCGAGTTTAGGAGAGGGGCTGGAATACTCATCCTGGGCTTTCCATACTCCCTCATTCACCTGCCTGATTAAACCATATTATAGCACTCAAAATGATGACGAGGAAATTGAGACAGAGTCAGACCATGTGGCTAGACAAGGAATGATTCAATCATTGCAGTCAGTAAGTGTTTGTCTACCTCCTCAGTGTGGTGAGAGTTTCCGTGATCGATTTGCAGCGTTTAAGTAGGGCGTCCAGTCTGTGTGGCTCCTCTTTCAGGAATTTCACGGCTTCCACTTCCACTCGTAACACCACCCGCATTTTACTCTGGAGCCCTGGGAACTGATCTGAAAGAGAGAGACCAATAGGAAAACAGTGAACGAGCACCGCTGACTCTCTCTTCTGTAACTAAACAAAGCTGAGGTTCAAGTGTCTGGATGTGAAGGACAGAAATGAGTCTCACTCTTCAGCTCTGTAAGAGTCTCTCCCAGTTTCCGCAGCAGCGAGCTTTTCTCCTCCAGCTCCTGCACTGTCACATGTCGGTGACTGACGGACATCTCCTTTTGGATTTCCTCCACTGACTTTTCCAGATCACTGTCAACACAAACATCCTCTCATTAGTTTTTTGACATATTGATTGTTTCAGAAAAAGCATGGTTTGTTAAATGTCACTGAATAAATGACGACTTATTACTGGAAGTTATTACACAGAAGGGAATCTAGCACTTTTTGATGTTTATGACATTTAAAAGTGCAAAAATGTAGAACGAGACGAGTGAAAATCCCAAGCCCGCTACAGCGTCGGCACGCATTTGAATAAGTGTCAGTGCAGCAGGGTGTATAAGCACTAAACGACAGAGACACAGTCGGAGTGTTTACACTCAAAATCCAATTTAACCACGTCAAATAAATCCACCGACCACAAAATGGTTTGTTACAAACAGCGTCACGTTAATAATTGAATCGCATCAACTGGCAGTTAGCTATACTTAATAACCACTATCAATTAAAAGCAACACGACTGATCTGGCAGTGAGTTGAAGAGGAGGATTTAGTCACCCCGCTGGCTTTAATTGGAACAAAATAAATCAATGCAATGCGGTCCGTTGTTGAGGGTCTGCAGGTCTTTAACTGAGACTGTTTATACCTCATTGCTATGCATATTTTCACTTTCAGGTATGAGTTGATTAAAACCTGTGCAATAAAAATAACTGGAATTTTTTTTTGCCCATTATGCAGCAATGGCACTACGCTAGCACCCCAGAACGGCATTATCAGCACATTATGAGCACATATTGTGTGTGAGACGCACTGCAGTTGCTGTATGATGAGTTCTTCCTCGTTCAGGTACTTGAGTCTCTCCTCTTCCACTAGAAGGCGCTGTCTCTGGAGAGGGTCTTCCTGTTTTCTCAGGGCATCAGACAGACGCAGACTCAGCTCGGTCTCTGTCCGTTTCAACATACTGCGTATGGAGTCCTGGTTCTGCAACTATACACAAACACAGACATTTTAAGAATGACCTACAACATTGTTACATTTGCTTAAAGGGATAGCTCATCCAAAAATGACAAGATGCAAACAAACACAGTTTTTGTCCATACAGTTAGAGTTAAAGAGGGGCACAACATCTTTGAAGCCCACTTTCATTGTACAGACAAAAAACAGTGGAAACATTATTAAAATACAGAAGAAACTTCTTAAAGAAACATTGTGTGTTCCAGAAAAATTAGAGGTCATACAATCTTTTGACAAAATCAAAATTGAAATGCTTAAACAAACCATTAAATCAACAACTATCCATCTATTCGTTCTCCAAATCGCTTGAAAGAACACTTGAAACTTATGGAATCACAAAATGAATCATAGTTAATTCATTACGTTTCTGTTAATAAAATTTGAAAATAAGTAGATTTTCATAATTACAGCAGGAATACTTTAAATATTTAGTTAAAAGTCAAATAGTTTGAGAACCACCGCTCTGAAGTGATTTATACAATAAGACATGTTCCTGGATTACCTTCCTATATTGTTCCAGGAGCAACATTCATTTCAACCAATCACGTCCAGTCTAGGGTAAGTGTAAGGCTATAAATGGTTGTTTAGCATTACGGTCTTCAGATGTTTCAGGTTCAGGTTCATGTTCAGCATTTTACAGAAGGTCAACTGTCACAATCTTTCACAACACAGCCATCAGATGACTCATACGTAACATTGACCTGTCTTTGACCATATGCAGCTGTCACATTGAATAAGAAGGTATCATAGAATTGACCTTGCAAGATTGTGTGTTTGTGTGTGAATACAGCATAAGTGTGTTCGCACAGCATGTCCTTGATAGTGTTAACGATGGATATAATTCAAATGCCGTAATGACTTTTTGTAAATGCGCATCCATTTTCTAGTATTTTACATCAGTGTATGTTGAAGGACTTGTGGTAGTTGGAATGTCAGACATCACCATTATTTTGTGATGTGTCAGCATTCTGCACACAGTGTTTGTTTGCCCTGAGAGGAAAACCGGCTGGACTTTGTCACTTGCATAGTGCCGATAATGAGAAAAGTGTGTGAAACTGTGTTTTTGTGCACTGTACATGTGTGTGTGCGCACTCCGATTTTAGTACCGTTTGGTGGTAGTTCCTCCTCGAGCTGAATTATTTATGAGTCTCATGCATTATTCAACATATCCATGTCTCCTAGGAAACAGGATGAGGGCAGGGGCCGTGTCTCGAGCTCTGGCATTCAGGCAGGTAATTGTCTAACTCAGCAATCTGCTGTTGTCATGACACCAGTGGCTTGGCTCTCGACACCAAAGCAATTGACACCAATCTCTCCATCCCCATGTGGCGTGCTCCCGGACTGTCACAACATCTACTCTATTCTTCCATCCATTTGCCTCTTAGTCTTTCAACTCACATCCACCCTAAAATTGGGGTGGATTATTATACGTTCCTGAACTGCAGAAATTCATCTCAATGAGTTTAATCAGACTTATTTTCCCAGTTTACCAAGAGAAGTAGCATTGCATAAGATATTAAGGATTTTCATGGATTGGATCTTTAATACACTTTACACTTCTTTATACTTAAAACAAGTGAATCTGCAAATCTGCCAGTGCAGTAAGACACAATATACTGTAAAAAAAGTTGCTGCCATTATTTTTTTAAGAACAATCAACTTGGATGTTTAAGTCAGTTCAAGTTGAATTGCATTAAAACGAGTTGAATCCAGAATCCAACTTATTTTGGTGATTTAAAGCAATGTTAAAAACATGTTGTTATAATTTATTGATCATATGATTTTTTACAGTGTACAAGACACAATTTATGAAAATAAGTCTTAATGTCTCATCTAGTGTTGCTTCTACAGTAAATGTATCTTGTTTTAAAATTGTATTTTAAAGCAGCACTCTGTAGTTTTTTCAACCTTTATAATATTTTTCCAAAACCCTGGAGATGGTACATCAACTTACAATAGGTTGAATGACAGATCTGCCATAGCGTAACGATGTCTCTATCGCTTTTACTGGCACTATGTAACTTCGAGGTGCGGGTACGAACCCGAGCACAAAAAGAACTACAAAATTTGACCGCTTTACGGCATACGTCACTTCCTCAAATTCCGACGCGAGAGCCCAATGAGCGTTTTTTTTTTTTTTACCTCTTTATGTTGTCATGGCTGAAGCAGCAAGTAAAACCAAATGTGAAGTGCATCAGAAACAGAGCACGCGGGCATTGTGTACCCCTTACGGCACTGGTCCTGGCTTTTGTTCACACAGCGCGCGTTTCGGAACTGATTCCGGCAATGTTACTAGGTCCCCAACCCGGCATCGATGAACACACAGAAGGCGTTCTGGCAATTTCCCGGCAATTTACCGGGATCAACGTGCTGTGTGAAAGGGGCTTATGCTAGCTTGATATAATAATATTGACGACATGGCTATTATTTACCAACAAACATTGAACTGAATTAGCATATCCATTTTGTAAAACAGTAGCCAATAGGCTAACGTTACTATAAAGACGCTGGCTTGTAAATGTGAGCTACGCGATTTTTTGACGTTTGAAAAAAAATAAGGCCCATGAAACTATATTCATAAAACGTGAAATATATGCCAATGTACCTGGGATGAAGACATTTCACACCCAACACTGGCAGTCTGCCAAAGATGAAAGAACTCCTTCCTTCTGCAGAGTTCGGGGGTACCGCTTGTCAACAAACGCACGCGTTTATTCCCTAGTATAACCATGACAGATTTTACAACAGGAGTAGAAGACAATACTGTTTCCCAACTGTAGGGGGACCCCGAGAGCAAAATTGAAAAAATAACATAATAGGGCTTTAACTGAAAAAAAGAGTGCAGTTTTTGCATGGGATTGTGTTTATTTTGCAAATGCAGATTTTGAATGGCTACATGGCCTACTCTGACCTATTTTTAGAAATACAGTAGGGTCCAAAAGTCTAACACCACATAACAAATCTCATGGTTGAAAATTCCATATAAACCTGGAAATAAAAGATTTTGAAAAAGAAACAATAAGGAATATTTAAGATTCTGCAGTCTTTCTGTCCCTAATCGAATAAGCAAAACAGTTGCATTAATCATGTGAACTCTGTCGTACAAAATATCAAATTTTCTTGCTCCAGACAGCCTTCATTTTCACTTTTTCTACTCTGTTTATTTAGAGAGTTCACGGGTGAGATGCAGGTGTTCACTCATGAATCACACTGGTTGCTATCATTCCCCAGTCAGTTTTCATTAAAGCACTGCTGACTGAAAAGCTGACTTGATTTGAGGCCAGCACCCTCTCTCTCTCTCTCTCTCTCTCCATCTTTGCATCCCTGCTGGCCCACACCATCTCATCATTGAGTATGATATTAAGAGTTATTACCTTCACCGCTATAGGAGTGATTCACACACAGCAGCAGCCGGGAAATGAATGACTAGTTGAACATGCTTGCTTACACATAACACTCACACTCACTTATACATAGTAGTGTAATAAATACAGTGTTCCCACACGTTTTTGATAAATGAACTTCTATGACTTAACATTTTTATAGTCATGGTTCTAAAATATGCTCTGTGTATACCCTACTTTTCAAATGTATGTGGTCAGTAAGACTTTTTAATGTTTTTGGAAGTCTCTCTAAATAAACAGAGTAGAGAAACTGGAAATGAAGGCTCTACAGAGACTAAAATCATTTATTTCCAGGTTTATATGGAATTTTCAACCATGAGATTTGTTATGTGGTGTTCGACTTTTTCTGCAGACAAATAATATTAGTGAAGGTAACACAACAAAGTACACATTGTTCATTTATATACTGGAGATATTGTTACAACGCAAAGCTGTTTGATAAACCTGCAAACTTATTCTTTGAGTCATTTTGTGTTATTTTGGATCCAATCCGTTCAAAGTGGTCTCCGACTTTTAGACCCTACTCTATCTTTGTATCTTATTAATAACATCAGAAACACAATAAAAATGCTCAAAACATTTTAACAGGTTTGATTTTATCATCCAGTCCTTTGGTTTTGAATGTAGAAGTGTGCAATGCACACTAACTTTCCATACTGAACCCTTAACAATGAATTTCTTCCTCCACACCACACACACACTGAGCTCCAACAGGACATAAAGCAAATCTGCTTTAAAACCCTGCTGTGTGTAAATAAATCACACCGTGAGATAACGTGAAGACTACAAATCAGGGCTGCTGTTCCTGCCGTCTGTACCTTCTGTACCACCTTCTGTATCACCTCCTTAAATCGTCCTCCGTGTCAGCAGGCAAACATCGAGATGGTTTGCAGTGTGACATGCAGGTTAGTACAATCCTTCATACCTCAGCATTGCTAGGTTTTTGATTCTGATTGATTACCACACATTTCAAGGTGCTGATTAATATGGCTACCAAGTATTTACAGGTTTGCTGATCACGTTACAGTTAACTTCGAAGCCAATGTCAAGTGATAAGCACATGTGCAAGTGATTTCCGTGGAATAATTGACTCTGAACTGCTTGAGTGTTGAAATTTTAATCCACACCTGAGGTGTAACAGGCAATTGGATTTGCGTCATGCCACATTCCGACCTCAGGTATGCATTAAGTTTTCAAAATTACAGCGGTACATCATCAATAACTCCAATTTCGAGAGGTCTTGTGATGATATGTCAATGCCTGACCTTCCAACTGTGCCACAGTGTGTTTCTACGATTGAGCAGTTCAAAAATGCAACAATCATAATGTATAATAGCTATCAAAATAAAGTGATTTGGGGCAGGATTTTGTGCAATGTGTGACCATTTCCATTGATCCTGTAAGAGTTGTGTGCTCAATAGACAGGAGTGAAATTATAAAGTTTTGAGCATTAGGAAATGTTTGTGTCCTCAACAACACTGAGCTGAATAATGACACTATTGTCTTCTGTAGAGCTGCTTAAAGCTGAATTGAATTTGTTTCATAATTGATGAATTATGCAACATTAACACTGTTATTTTCTTGTTTATTAATGTGACTTGACTTGTTTTAGAGCTAAATGCCACAATAAGCCATTAAATGACAGCCAATCAGAAGACCTTTGAGGTTTAATGAAATTTTTTAATATCCAGCTATGCCGAGCAGGATTCGGACGGTCACCCGCAGTGAAGACAAAAACTCAGATAAACATGAAAGAGATGTAATTTATCGCATGCCGCTTCAACGCGTCATGCCTGTTTTAGTGCACGGCATTGCATGAGATTGTATGTTTTAGTGTGAAGTGTTACCTGCATTTTACGGAGCTGTGAAAGCTGTTTGCGCAGATCGGTGGCGTTCTGTTGTAAGTCGTGCAGGTGAAGCTGCATCTGTAGCCTGGAGACGGTGGAGGCCTGAGAGCCCCCAGATGAAGGCGGAGGCATCAGTGCCAGCGGGGCAGATGGAGTCAGTGCTAATAAGCACAACACAGGACAAAAAAAGAAAAAAGAAAGAGAAAATCAACACTGTGAGCTTGAAAGACACTCAATTAAATATAAATTAGTTCGCACTTACCCATCTACACCTTCTAAACCAGCATTATTTAGTCCTGCTTCTAGAGTTCGACCTTCCAACAGAGTTTCTGCTGCGTTCATGTAGCAATGAATGCAACCATTAAGTCATATTTCATAGCTTTTTAGTAAATAATGCCTTCAAGTGCACCTGGGAAGCTCATACAGCCAAGTTAGACAATTGCTATTGCGATCTCACACATATAAGGTAAAAACACAATATGGAATATTGTGAATGAATCAGTGGATAATCATATGTAAATACTCCTGATTTACTTTTACACAACTAACAGACAAATAATTAATATGCAAAAAGCAAACAGTTAAAAGTGATAGGATTTTATTTTTTGAAAGAACTATTTTTATTTGATCAAAATACAGTTAAAAAACTGTTTTCTATTTTTTTGATCACATGATCCTTCAAACACCATTCTAATGTGATGATTTACTTCTCAAGAAAAAAGAAAAAAAAGAATTTTTTTTTATCAATGGTGAAAACAATGTGCAGATTAATATTTTTGTGGAAACTGTGATATTTCCCACCTGAAGATCACATAAGCCCAAACATTTCAAGTTGAGGGCAGGTCAATTAAATAATTACAGCAGATATTTACTATTCATAATACGCTTTGAATGTTAATGGTGCAATATAGTTTCTAGTACATATTCTGCATACTAAATTTGAAAAATTATAAAGCTTGCCAGAAAAATATTTAGCAATGTGCATTTCCCATCATTCTCCCTGAAAGCACGGGATGGTAAAATACACAATTACACACCTAATTTGCATCCTTTGCTCTTTATTTTGTTTCATTATCTCTAAAAAGCTTTCTGTCTAAGTTGGTAAGTGAAAATAAAGAGAAAGAAATATAAAATTGCCCAGTGAGTTTATTCGACCAAAATCACTTCATGTCATAATTACGATTTCCGAACTTGTAAGGAGGAACTTCCCAGGAGAAAGAACACATCATTATTTCCAGCCCTGTCTAAAACAGCTGGCTGTAATTTCAATCAAGTGAACCCCATGACCTTGGCTAGCTGGATTGTGTGCGTTTGATTAGGATTGAAGCTAAACTCTGCGGGAAGGAAGATCTCCAGAAACCGGATTTAGCGCTTTTGCTCTACACCCATCCTTCCTTGTGTTTTCAGACAGAGATACACTAACCCACACACACACAAAGCATGTCGTCACCTCCAGGGTCCACTGAGGAACATGCCGTTAGTGAGGAATACCAGCCAGCACTCTCCAGTCAGTCGTTTTTAACAAAAGGGTACATGTACTGATTCCCTAAGATTAGGAAAATCTTTCATTGTGTGAACGTGTCAAGTTTAGGAGTGAAAACAGACTGAGGGAGAGAAATATTTAGTGCAGGCAGGCCATAGAGGATAGATACTGTAAAAAGCTACAGTGGGAACAGGCATTAAATAAGCAGAAGAATCACATTTTCGTAAAAACAGACACGCACACTACATACACCGGGAAAGACACGCCAATGCACATTAAACATGAGACAGCAGAGACAAGGCTACCTTTCTTCTTCAGCCGGCCAGCTGTAACATACAGTAGAAGCTGTCAGCTTGTTCCAGTTAACTAAATAGGCATAATGAAGTAAAGAAACAGAGTGCTGAATGGGACCTGTTGTAGATCAGATTCAAAGGGGGAGACTCTTGGGAAACCCTCATGGGATACACTTTCGATGGCCCTTTACTGAGGCGCGAGTCGATTTAGCGAGTTCTCACCTCTCAAAACGACAAGAATCTTCAAAGACAAATCTAGCAAATCAAAGATCTATAGCAGCAGCCTCTGAAGGGCTGACCACTCAGAAGACGTTCTCTGAGGACACCCGTTGCAGATTTGAGAAGGAGAACGAGGAAAAACAAAATTGAAAACGGAGAAAAAAAAGTACTGAAGTCTACTCTATCCGTGAAAACATGAAGGATATTCTGACAAAGAAGAACAAAGGAGTGAACACACCTTCGTTCAAGTGAACTCTGATAAAGAATGTCATGTCTGGTTGTTTTAAAACATCCAAGCCAAAGGCCTGTTTGAGATCATCAGTGTTTCAAACTTGGGCCAGCCTGATCTACTAAGAACACACAGTATTAAAGATAGCAGACATTAGTTTTGCCTCACGACTGCTCTGGACAACCATAGAGAAGTAGCTGGACTCACTTCCTGTGGCGGAGCCGTCGCTGGTGGATTCGGTCTTCTCGCTGGAAGAGAAAGGGAAGGGCCGTGAAAAGTCCGCCCCCTGGTCCGGAGGGCAGCCCGCCATCATGCAGAGACGCAGCAGGCCGCATCTGAGGATCATACAGCCATGATACTACTACTGTACTACAGCACCTAACACTACACTGACACTACACTACTCTAGCATGCACTGTTCTACAGCTATACTACACTGGCCTCCTCCGAGCCTAATAATGGGTTATATCTTGCTTTACTCTACCAAGGCACTGCTACTGCTACACACTTTACAATTCCTCTGAGTAACACATCTTAATGTTCACATCCACATCTAAAACTGTTCAAACATGTTCACTACCATTCCAAAGTTCGTGGTAAAATACATATTTTTATTCAGCAATGATGATCAAAAGAGTCATGACATTTAGAATGTTACAAAAGACTTCAATTTCAAAATAATTATATTGATTTCTATTAATTAAAGAATCTTGAAAAAGCAGCACAAATGTTTTCAACATGTTTCTTTAGCAGCAAATCATCATGTTAGAATGATTTCTGAAGGATCATGTGAAACTGAAGACTAGAGTAATGACATCACATTTTTGATCAAATAAAGGCAGCCTTGATGAGCATAAGAGACTTAGGCCTATTTCTAACACATTAAACAGATCCCAAACTTTTGGATGGTAGTGTATTAGAACTGAGGTATTCAACCCAATAATCTACTGAGATTCATATTGAACTAGCTACCTTTATAATCGAAAACTTCAAATGCTATGTTCCACCACAACTGGCTTTGATGATGTAAAAGAATGAGCAATGGACGCCCAGGGATTCAGTAAGACCTACTGACTCACACTATCTTTAAGACCAGCTGTATTCACACCAAATCGCAATTATGAGCACAAAACTGAAACAAAGATTTGAAACAAAATCCTTCTAAAAAAACAAGTGAACATGTTTGCACTGTGATTGTCTGATTTATTAAAAAAAATGTCTATTTAAAAAAATACAACTTCAAACTACTTCACTAAGCAACAGTTTTTGCATCAGGCGTAGTTTTGCGTCAACGGCTTCTATCCTAACTCTACCTAATATTAACTATAAACCCTATTTACTGAATTTTGTCTTTGTCTCATTTATTTCTAAGTCTCTACTCGACACTTTGACCTCAACACTCTCTTTTGTAGGTAATTATCGAAATAATAATAATTTCCTTACATACTGTCAAATAAGTTGGCGTGAATGACTTGTGAATGACAGCAACATCAAAACACCAGTACAAAGAGACTCATGGCGATACCACCAGCACACACAATTTCAATACAAGCACTTAAAATCCAGCAAGTGAAGACATATTGACAAGTGTTTGAAACATAAGAAAAGCCGATGCCTACATAGCAAACATGAGAGCTTAGGATATTACTGCATGAAAGCAAAATGGTTCCATGCTAACAACACTGAGTATGTGTGAAATGGTTTATTGCATCATGTAAACTGGTATTTTTGTTAAGTGCATTTCACAAGGTACGCAGGTACACATGAGAGGTAGTATGGACCGTGTTAGTATAACAGTACTCACTACTGCTTTAGCTCTATGCTAGAGAGCAAAAACAGGCTGCATCTCTGATTTAAATACAGTAAATACTGCTTTTCATGTTGCATGACAAAAACTTACTTAAATGCCATTTATTAGTGCCATAATCACCAAAAAAGTGATATTTCCCCATAAAATAACTTGACCTGGGAAATCGCACTTACTCCGTACCATGTGCAATGACGTTTATGTGTCAAATGTTTAATGAGATTGCCACATCAGAAGCCTGTCATGGCTGATGGTCTGCATGAGTGAGATGACTTGTATAGGTTGTTTTTTTTTCAGCGTGAATGAGCATCTGATTGGCTCTGGTTTCATGTAAATGAATCATAGATGGCTCTGTGGGTGTACGTCTTACGTGCTGTCGCTGTCTGGTGCTCGGGTTAGGACGCTCTGAACCAGTCCAGTCAGACTGGCTATCTGCTTCTCCATTGCCTCCATACGATCCCTGCTAACAAGACAAACAAAACATTGATAAGTTACACTTTTTAATTTTCCAGGGGGTTTCACTTAAAGCTAGTACAATCCTAACAATATGAATAGAAAAAAGAACGAAAAAATCCATTCACTCTATTGGCTGTACAGGCGCAGAAAAGTTGACCAATGTAAGCTGTGCGGCTGCACAGCTTATATTGGTCAACTGCTCTCATCCAATCACCAGCTCCACTTGAAACTCCGCCTGGCCCCCTCCGTGCGCGAGCAAACAGCTGACAGACTGTCTATGGTAGCTAGCTAGTAGCGTCAGATCAGCAATGGATAAAGCAATGGATAAAAATATAAACGACAACAGCAAGCGGCCCCTGCTTGCCCCTACTGTAAAGTTTGGACGAAAGAGAAAGTCTGTGGAGGAAAGATCAGACATTAAATAGAAATGTGAAGAGCGCCGGACTCTAAGTAGGATAAATATAGCGTCCTTCATTGACCGTTGGAGAAAGCTTCAGGGAGATCTGGGACTGAAAACAACGCTGACACGGATGACTTTTTGTTGAGCAGGTAAACATTTATTTGTTCTTTTATGGTGTGACGTGTTACGTGGCTTTTTATCAGTTTGACAACTTGCTCATGCTGCCGGTCGGCATTGGAATGTTAGCCGTTTAGCATCGCCTATCACGGGTCAAATTAATTATATTTCCTGTTCGAGGTTTCTGTTCGAGCCGATCGGAATTTGAACAAGATGCGCTGCGTGCTGCAATAACAATTACTGAAAACCTTAGCAATACTAGTAGTATTATGGTGGTGGGGAGTTTAGAACATTTCATGTGTTGCTAATCTTGCATTGATGTGAACTCAAACGTGACATACGTCAGGGATCAGGTGTGTGTGGAGGGGCAGGATGAGTTTTTTTATAACATCGTATACCATAGCTTTAAATGTTCTCCTAAATATTATGGAATGGGGATGGGATGTTTTGAAACATTTTTATTCATAAAAATAAATCATGAGAAGATGAACTTCATCACTGCATTTGCAGGAATTGTAAAATACTTTTTCTTATTAACTCATGAAGTCGCCTAACGCAATATTTTTACTTTAATAGCTTATCTTTTCCCACACATATGGAATGTGATCATGCACAACGAAAAAAAATGCTATTAATAAATGAAGGAAATATATCAGCCTCTGCTGAACACGGATTGATAGCAAAGTTAAACCATCACAGTACAATTATCTGTGGTGGAATTGGCCTGATTCGCCAAAGTAGCGCATTTTAAAATAAAATTGACTGTAATCAAACCACAGACCCATGATAAGTTTTACTCTGAGGGGGGGATAAAAATAATTAAGCAGAGGCAGGGATACATTGACCAGAAAGGGGGAAATCCCACGCTGCTGCTCGTCAACGAGCCCAAAAGGGCCCACGTAACTTCTCTGTTCATCTCCCTGCACTGGCTTCCAGTCGCTGCTCGAATCAAGTTCAAGGCGTTGACACTTGCTTACAGACCACTGGCTCAGCTCCCTCTTACTTTCACTCGCTCCTACATCTCTATCAGAAGCCTACGATCGATCAATGAGCGACGGCTCATGGTACCATCACAGCGAGGCACAAAATCACTCTCCAGAACATTCTCATTCACGTTTCCATGCTGGTGGTGGAATGATCTGCCCATCATCATCCGGAATGCAGAATCCCTGACAGCATTCAAAAGACAACTGAAAACTAATCTCTTCCGTGAGCACTTAACATAAAAAAAAAACAATATTCTTTAAATCCTTACTTGCCTGGTTATGCTACTCTGAGCAATGTTTGAACTTTGTATTTTGAGCACTTCTTGTGTTGTTTTCGCCTCTTCACGATGACTTGTTTGATTTAGTCCTCAGATGTAAGTCTCTTTGGATAAAAGCGTCTGCTAAATGACTAAACGCACCCAGGCAAAATCACACCCAGGGTGTAACCATCAAGTAAACAGTTATAGTTTTTTTTCTAAAGTTTTTTTCAAAATGTTTTTCAAAATACTGTAAATTTTTAAGATTTACAGTTCAAAGAGACATGGCATGTAACATTTTATAACCTAATTTCCTGTTTTTTGGTTGCACCAACTTAAAAAAAAAAAAAAAAAAAAGGCAGTAAAGTGGTTTTGTAAAAACCGAAAAAGTTGTAAATGTTTATTCATTACTACACCCCAGTTGAAAAGTTTGGTGTCCGTTAAAAAAAAAATTAATATTTTGATTAATAAAGGATGCATTCAGCTGATTAACAGTAACAGTAAAGACAATTATAATGCTGCAAAACATTTTTATCATCATATTAGAATGATTTCTGAAGGACCATGTGACACTGAAGAGTTGATGATAGCTTTGCCATCACAAGAATAAATTACATTTTACACTTTTAAAAAATATTTTATATACCCATTAGTGGTCAAAAGTGATGTCGGAGGGGATTTGTTTTAATGGCCCTAAAATTCTGATTAAACCATCAAAATATGAGAAAAATATTTTAAATATGAGGGAAGAACAGGGTATTTATATGACAACATTCTTATTTTATATGAAACATCTTTCAAAGCTATTTAATTTTTTTGTACATACACCAAACTTTTGAACAGTCATGTGCTCAAGGATCTTTCTATCTGGCATTTGCAGTGATACATTCTGCTTATTAATTTGTTTGTTCAGAGTCTTTAGACTGATGTACATTTCTTGTCAAAGAAAAAGTGCATAAATGTCCACAAACTCACAGCTACCACATGCATGCATATATACATACATTTCCAGTGCTTACCGTGCGTCCGTCTCGCCCCCAGACAACTGCGACCCAAATCCAGGTCCCTTACTCCCATCTCCTAGGGGTTCAGAACTGGAGCTGGGTCTGGACTTAGGACTCTCTACGAACACAGAAGAGGAAGCGGAGTCCTTGCGGAAGGTCGTTCTCACAGGTGACCCTCGGCTTGGAGATCCGGTGAATGAATCCCGTTCACGCAGCTGCACATCGGGAATCTTCTGCGGGGAGGAGGGTGGCAAACGAAAGCCCATGCCGAGCGTAGAGCTGCCATATGTATCAGAGTATAGAGAACCTCCAGGTTTATACAGGCTGTCCTCTAGGTCGCTTTGCAGCGCTGCGGCTGAGTACGTACTGAGAGACCGAACTGAACCTCTGCGGTACAGCCCTCCAGACACAGGGAAGCCGAAGGGGTCAGCGATGGTGGCCAGGGACTGAGTAGAAGCGATACTAAGTCGACCCTCGTGCATCAAGCTGTAGGGATCAGCATAAAGACTTTCATTCTTCAGGAGGACCATGTTTTTGCCAGACATCTCCTCGTCAGGTTTGACATCACGGCGCTCCAGGATGGCCGAGGAGGAGGCGGTTAGGCCTTGAGCCTGTCCGTGAGAGGGAGAAGGGTGGTGGGAGTGGGACGGATGCTGGGAGCCCTGGGGGTGAGGGTGACCCGGGCCAGCGAAAGACGGGGGACGACCTCCGCTGTAGGAGAGACGGGATCGGGAAGGGGAGCCGGAGGAGGGTGAGGCAGTGGAGGAAGGAAGAGTGTTGAGGCGGCGGGTAGGTGACGAGTCCCTGGATGTGTAAACCATCTCCCTCTAAAACAAGACGGAGAAAAAATAATAGCATTTTATGAATACATCACTCTGAGTAACTTAAAGGAGCTGTATGCAAGATTGTGGCCAAAACTGGTACTGCAATCACTTTCAAATTAGGGTGTATCCCCCCCTTCCCCCTTGACTCGAGGTTGCCAGATATAAGAAGCTACCAATGGCAAGAAGCTTCCAATGGCAAGTGACAAGTCCTACACATTGAGTTTTTTTTCTGTTAATTATTTATTTTATGTTAAACATTTTTTTTTATCCGATTCCAACACATTTGTATCTGCAGCTGTGGTAAATAGAGAAGAGCTGGCAACCCAAATGCCGCAACACTACCGACTCTGTGATTGGTAGATCGGTGGAGGGTGACGCATCAGAACAAAACACAACATGACAACATCAACATCAGTCAATGGCTGCGACTGCACTTTTTAATTGACAATATCCTGGCCGGACTACTGTTGTCAGTGATGTAAGTATTTGAAATGAACATGATTTCTTAATGTCTAGTGACATATCAGGGAAAAATTATGATTAATTGAAATAAATTTCGTGCATACAGCTCCTTTAATGAATCCAAGTTCTAGGAGAGGTAAAAGACTGAATACACAAACATAGAAATAACGTAGGGAAGTCATTCCATTTGTGTTCATAACATTTTAAATGACATTATGACATCACTTGTGGAAGTGACATCACTTGTGTTTTCAGGGCAGCCAAGTTCAGTTCTACTCTGATTTAACATTTAGAATTTGTTAGTCATACTTGACAAGATCTGTCAAGCATGACATGTATTTAACTTTTTCTAAAAGTGTTTGTTTTCTACCATTTATAAGAGCAGAATGATTTAACATATTCATTTGTATTCATTTACATTCAGACTGCAGAATAAAATCAATCTGATAGAATGATTAAAATCCTACAGACATTTACTGTAAAAGCCACCTTTCAAAAACTGAAAAGGCATGAGTTTAATAGATTTACTCTGTTACACTCATAGTTCGAAGTGTTAAAGAGATGTGCCAAAAATCATTTAAACATGAAAACGTGGTGCTGACAAATGAAACGTCTCAAAGCAAAAGCAATCCTCTGAGGTTTAGCACGAAACCAAAAGCGGAGCTCTAGACTCATTGCCCCATTCTCTAGTTCTCTCTCACTCTTTCTTTTCATCGGTCTGTAATTCAACTCCGGGGAGCTCTATTCACCCTATTCCCTCCTTTCACCCAGCCTAGCAAAAGCTACTGGCATGACATTGGATTACATGCCACTGTATTCAGATTTCACCACCACTTCTGAGTGAGCGCATATATTTTACAAAGCTACAATGAGCAGAAGAAGAGCTTTTAAACTCTCCATTCACAAACACCAGGAAACCCACACTCATCTATTAGATCCCTTTTTTCTGCCTGGCAGCATCTCAGTACTTTTTCTTTTCACCTCTCATTTCCAATCCAGCATATCATTTCATAACTTCTATATCTGCTTGTCACTTTACTTGCATTTACGCCACAGCTTGTTTTGCTTGATCTTGAGGCACTCATCCATCTTGTCTTTATATCCTTTGCTTCTGTTCCCTTTTGTTCTCCTACTCTGAGAGTAGTCAAACTTATTAAAGCATAAAAACAAAGAACAGAATAAACAAACACTCAGACATGATTGTGCACTTATACATCCCCACAAACAGACAATAAGCAGAAATATTTGGATACATTAACAGACTCGCGTCTAATGTTAGCTGAGAGTGAGCTTGACACTCTCAGAGAGTATGAAACGGTAAAGACGACTCGCACCAGAGAAGAAAAAAATGAACATTTGATCAACAGAGTGACGCAACGTGATTGCATTTCAAAGTCAACCCACATCAAACTCCTGTGGTAGCACAGCCAACTCACAAAGTGAAACCAACTCCCAAGTGATATGCCAAAAACTGTGCATAATTCAAAATCCTCGGAGTTCAAGAACATCCAAATCTGAAAGACGTTGCTCAATGGATCAAACACCAGGTGCTTCCCTTTAAAATATTTAACACGCAAAGAGGACCGTGACGTCGATTTGAAGGTTAGGTTTGCCTCTGATTTTGACGCATACTGGGATCTCCATCTATAACCTTGTAATTTCTGATTTTGACTTGGAAAAGAAAACATTCTTTAAATATGGATCATGCTCTGTGCCTTATTTTACCCAAAAGCCCATGCTGGGACAATGAAGATAAGCTAACTGAATCATTGAATGCGGTAGAAATATCTCACCCTGAGGTCTCCGTTGGCCAGATGTGCCGCAGGATAGGAGGCATAGATGGGCTCTTTGCGATAGATTTTAATGATACTGCGGTCCTGTATGTCTCTCACGTCCTCCAGCTCGTAGAATACGTTCCTGGCTTCATCTTTGATCAAGATGGCCGTGTTCGGGGACTTCAGCATTCCTGCTGTCAGCTTCTGAGGGAACATGTGCACGATGAGCGCGTGCAATGTCTCTAAACTGTTGAGTTCATGAGTGATATGAACACGCCTGGTCTCATCTCCAAACTGCAGGAAGAGGACACCTTAGAAGAGAAGGAGAACGGGAAGAATAAAGTCAGGAAAGAACACCATGATTAAGATTAAGTATTTCAATTGCATATAAAATCTCCATCCATTTGGATTACACAGTTTAAACATGATTTCCATTACATGTCCATTAGATGTTAAAACTTCATTCGATTTGTACTCGGCTTTCGCCAAGATAAGCAAAACTAAGACGTAGCTTTACAGTAAACTATGCTCCTCCATCCATTTGATGATGTGAATCTCCTTCTATTAGGCGTTAAACGGCTGCAGTGTACGACGGCTGCAACTACAGTGTGGTCTCCCAAGTGGACCAGCACAACAAACGTCACGATTGAGCCGAGTAGGGGACATCTCTAGGGTCTTCAAGTGGGCACTTTCCGTTCTCAGTGTTTCGTTGACTAGCCCACGACACTTCAAGAGGGCTCGACAGTTGACTCTGGTGTCCCATGAGTCAACCCCCTCTGTCCCCCACTCAACTCAGCCCAACATAAACTAATAAACTGGATGTGATGCATATTTGTAAGTCATACATAAATGAAAAGGGTAAGTAATAGGTAAGATTTCTTGAAGAGTACTAATAAATTTAGTCTAATTTGTCAATCTCATACATATATGAAAATGGCTTGTTGCACAACTAACCATATTTCAACCATGTTGAAATAAAATAAACATATCTGTTATCCTGATTCTAAGCAATTTGAAAGAATGCATTTTGATCATTTCAAATCAAAGCAAATAGTTAAAGAAATAGTTCACCCAAAAAGGAAAATTAAGTCATTAATTACTCACCCCCATGCTGTACCAACCCCGTAAGACCTTCGTTCTTCTTTGGAACACAAATGAAGATATTTTTGATTTAATTTCTTTAAAGAAATCAAGAGATTTCCACAACGCGTGCACAAGAATTGCGATCTCCTTCAACTACTTCAGTTCAGTTCTCACGCATGCGTCGTGGAAATCTCTTGAACTCTCGTCTCTGGCCTACAAGGAAGAAAAGGAATAGTCGAATAAAGTCATTATTGTTGTTTTATTTCCACACAAAAAGTATTCTCGTCGCAGTGTTGTAGTCGAGACCACCTCACTCGAGTCCGAGTCTAGACCGAGACCAGAGAGAGTCGAGTCCGAGTCAAGACCGAGTCCATAGAGAGTCGAGTCCGAGACCAGAGACCAGAGACGGTCGAGTCCAAGTCGAGACCGAGACCAGTGAGGGTTGATTACCTAATTTACTTTTATTTACTTAGAGAAATACTTTATTTATTTTTTTACTGAATTTACTTAGAGTTTAAAAAATATGATCAGTTTAGGGTAAAAAGGCCACATAGTAGGTGGTGTTAAAAGTAATTTTATTACAATTTGTCATGCGCAGTTGAGCACTAGAAAATCACCAATCACTGGGCGGGTCAATCAATTTAAAGAAATATTTTATTAACATACATTAATAATCATGAAAAATATTTTGAATTGAACTCGAGTGGACTCGGGAATAAGTCCGAGTCCTAAAAAAAAAATGTTCGATTACGAGTCAATTCCGAGTCCAAATGCACACGAGTCCATGACAAGACCAAGACCATTAAAATATGGTCTCGAGACCAAGTCCGAGACGAGTCCGAGTCTCGAGTACTACAACACTGTCTCGTCGCTTGATAAACTTATACTTGAGCCACTGTAGTCACATGGAATATTTAAACGTTTTTTTCATTGACTTTCTGGACCGTCAAGTTTTGATCCCTTCGGCAGCCTATGTAACAGTGATCCACCTCTCAAATTTAATCAAAAATATCTTCATTTGTGTTCCGAAGACGAACGAAGGTCTTACGGGGTTTGTACAGCATGGGGGTGAGTAATTAATGACTTAATTTTCATTTTTGGGTGAACTAACCCTTTAATAATAAACTATGCCATGCCATCTTCTTTTTGAGTGGAGTTGTGTGACTGACATATATCAAGTATGACAAGCATCACATTACGTTTATTAGTTTATGTTAAAACTCTGTTAAAACATACATTTTAAATGTAATCTTAAATATGTTTTGAGTGCACTCTAAACCACTGTGAGAGTGACAGAGTCTCATGTTTACTGCCGCTGAACTTCTCCTGCAGACATTTTGTCATCAGTTTCTGTCAGTTTATCTCGGCGCACTTCACCTAACGGGGCAGCAGGCGATTCTAAACTTCCTGCTGATGGGACAATAATCTCTCTGTGGGGAACTGTTCAAACCGAATCACTTTCAGCAAATATTGTGCACTTGCTGCTAACACACACACAGAGTAATAGTTCAAGACTAAGAGATATTTCACACCATGGAAACCAAAGCTAAAAAACAAACTGTTGAAGGTCAGTTTATGTGAATGCATTGTGCTGCTGTAATTAACACACTGCTATTAACTATAAAAAAGTAATTGCAGAACAGCGAAATGTCATCCTCAGCCGAAAGCAAATCAGTACGGTGGGGCTGATTTACTTGAATCATCCAAACAAGGTGATTCAATAGAATGAATCAGACTTTCCATTGCAAATAACACGAGAATGTGTTTAAATATTGTGTCAGCTCACTTGAATATAAAAATGCATACACAATACAATGTGTGACATTAAAACAGTGATGTAGCACTTTGTCTCATTAAAAAAAAAAAAAAAATCCTGTCTTTTAAAAAGCTACAGTATTTAAAACTGAACACTTCTGAAAAAATGTATTACTTTTAGCTACTCCCCAACAGGCATAATGAGTGAGATACAAGCAATGATCTACAAACTTATTTCCTGAGGTTAATGTGCTGATGTTTGATTCATTACAACATGAAAAAAAAAATGTTCTGTGACTTTTTACAATTATCTGCGAGTTATTTACAAGGAAATTGTTTTTATAATGAATAATTGTCTTAAACTTCCAAGTAAATTTCTGCATAGCCTTTGGGTTAATGTGCGCATTATAACAAAGTTTCTGGCTTCTCAGTTGCACCCTGAAATAGTTTCTCGAAAGGCTAATCGTTTTCTGTTATTTAAATTTTTTATACAGTAACAGTTTAGAAAGGTCTGATAAACACTAATTTAGTTACAGCAAGTTGTACAGTGGATGAATAAGATTGTTTATTATTTATGGGCTTTGTTTGTCATTACATGACAGGACAGAGGGGGGAAAGGAAATTATGTAGCCAAGTATAAAACCCATGTTTAAAACTGTGGTTCACCCACTGCTTGTGCTCACTAAGGATTTGATCAAAATACAGTAAAACAGTCATATAGTGAAATATTAATACAATTTGAAGAAACTGCTTTCTATTTGAATATATATTTAAAATGTTATTTATTTCTGTGATGCAAAGCTTAATTTTCAGCATCATTATTCCAGTCTTCTGTGTAATATGATCCTTCAGATATTCTAACTGGTGATCTGGTGCTCAAGAAACATTTCTTATTATTATCAATGTTGAAAACAGTTGTGCTGATTAATAGTTTTGTAGTTTCTGTGATAGATTTTTTACATAATACACACATCTTTAAAGTCACTTTTAGCATCTTTGCCAAAAAAAGTAGAAATTTCTTAAAGAAAAAAAACCCAGGATGCATTTCTTCATATTCTTTGATAAATAGAAAATTCAAAAGAACAGCATTTATTTCAAATAGAAATCTTTTGCAATATTTTAAAATCTTTACTGTCGCTTTTGATTAGTTAATGCAACTTCCCTGCTGAAAAATCCAGCATTAACCAGCATGAATTCCATGCTGTACCAGAGGCTGATTTATGCTGGTTTAGCGAACATAGTCATGCTGTTCTCAAGCAAAACTGAGCTGGTGAAGCTGGTCTTGCAGGGTTGAGTGTGAGTAGGCTAGCTGTCTGTATGCAGTGTTTTGGGGACAAGCATTGTTTTTGCTTGCATATTATCATATTTACATTTACATATATTTCTATATGTAACATATTAATGATGTAATTGAATAACAATATAATATTAGAACACATGTTTTATTGTAATATATAATTTTAATTTTTTCATTAAATTACTGTCCATGGAGGTTAATTTTTCAACAGGGTTTGCTTAATAAAAGTACTAATTTCTTTCAAACAAAAAAAAAAGTCCTTTTGAAGAAAGGTGTAGGTCGGACTCAAATCTGCATAACCGGAGAACATGTTAGCCGTGACGGCACCACAGCACTCATTAGTAAAGTTGCTATTATTCTTGTGTGTATTCTTGTGGGGATAAGCGATTCAGCGATTCATTTGAGTGTCAGATAAAAGGGGTCATTTAAGGGTCAGGTAAAAGGGGTGTAAACGGTCAATTGATACTCAGATAAAGTGTGTGTATATCTTACCCGGAGAACGTAGTTTATTCTGGCTTGCAGAGCGGGAAAGGGGGAGGCTCTGACGGAACCGGTTCATGCGATTGAAGCCCATCGGCATGTCGGCCTCTGACATGGTCTCCAGAGACTCAGCAGATGCGAAGGACAGTTTAGAGGCCTGGTCTGCCAAACCTGACTGAGTGGACTGGGAGTGACGTGGACTACGACTCTATATGACAGAAAGAGAGAGAGAGAGATTTTCAGTATTTTAAACAGCATGATGTAAAAGACAAACATTACATACAAGGAGAAACCAAGTGCAAATTCCTCCAACCAGAGTAAATTGCACCTAAATGTGTCAAGATTCTCCAAATCAAGTCTTACAGAACATAACATCACTGCTCCAATGTGAGAAAGCAAAGCAGATAATGTGCACCTGATTCTGTGTGTGTAATGATGGGGAAAACAGAAATGCGTTGATAGGTAAAAATCACACAGGACAAAGTAAACTAGTCTCTGTGGATATCTCTCAACAAACAGACTGAGACGCTAACAATTACACAGAACAAACCTGTCTGCCTCACTATAGCATATACAGTAACTGTAAATAGCACACCTGTGGACTTCTTGTCAAATGTATTGGTTGTTTTGTAGTATTTAATGAAGAGCGTTCACACAACCGCATCGTGGTGTGTTTCTCAAGCTCAGAGACACTTGTAATGAGCTCCCAGGGTGCACTGGAGAAAGACTGGCAAGCTGGTTTGCAGAGGAGGACACATCCACCGAGCAACATCACCATACATCAGATCAATTCTTCTCTCTTGATTGGTATTTTTTGTCTTATTTTTCAGTCAAAACAACCAAACATCTTTAAATCAAGATACATTTACTTGATAAACACATTTGTGTAGCCTATACACTCACCTAAAGGATTACTAGGAACACCATACTAATACTGTGTTTGACACCATTTCGCCTTCAGAACTGCCTTAAGTGGCATTGATTCAACAAGGTGCTGAAAGCATTCTTTAGAAATGTTGGCCCATATTGATTGGATAGCATCTTGCAGTTGATGGAGATTTGTGGGATGCACATCCAGGGCACGAAGCTCCCGTTCCACCACATCCCAAAGATGCTCTATTGGGTTGAGATCTGGTGACTGTGGGGGATTGTGGGCTAGAGGATGGGTACATGGTGGCCATAAAGGGAAGGACATGGTTAGATACAATGCTCAGGTGGGCCGTGGCATTTTAAACGATGCCAAATTGGCACTAAGGGGCCTAAAGTGTGCAAAGAAAACATCCCCCACACCATTACACCACCACTACCAGCCTGCACAGTGGTAACAAGGCATGATGGATCCATGTTCTCATTCTGTTTACGCCAAATTCTGACTCTACCATCTGAATGTCTCAAAAGAAATCGAGACTCATCAGACAAGGCAACATTTTTCCCATCTTCAACTGTCCAATTTTGGTGAGCTCTTGCAAATTGTAGCCTCTTTTCCCTATTTGTAGTGGAGATGAGTGGTACCCGGTGGGGTCTTCTGCTGTTGTAGCCCATCCGCCTCAAGGTTTGTGCGTGTTGTGGCTTCACAAATGCTTTGCTGCATACCTCGGTTGTTGCAAATGTTGTTATTTCAGTCAAAGTTTCTCTTCTATCAGCTTGAATCAGTCGGCCCATTCTCCTCTGACCTCTAGCATCAACAAGGCATTTTCGGCCACAGGACTGCCGCATACTGGATGTTTTTCCCTTTCACACCATTCTTTGTAAACCCTAGAAATGGTTGCGCGTGAAAATCCCAGTAACTGCAGATTGTGAAATACTCAGACCGGCCCGTCTGGCACCAAAACCAACCAACAGCCACCTTTCTTTCCCATTCTGACATTCAGTTTGGAGTTCAGGATATTGTCTTAACCAGGACCACACCCCCTAAATGCACTGAAGCAACTGCCATGTGATTGGTTGTTTAGATAATTGGATTAATATGTGAAATTGAACAGGTGTTCCTAATAATTCTTTAGGTGAGTGTATTATTGTCAGAGAATAAACACAACCATTAAAAATTTGGGTTGGTAAGATTTTTCATGTTTTGGAAAGAAGGCTCAGTAGAGGAACCATATGACTTGGACATCTTTGAATTTTATTCGCTATACTGGCAGTTTGATGCTGATTGAAGTTTGATTTCACTTTTTGTTGAACGAGGCATTTATTTTGACATGCGACGGCATGACACATTGTTAATGTATATTAATTGTGAATATTAAGAGAAAACTCATGGTTATCACTTCTAGCTCTAATAAGCCATCATAGGAATCATCATGCTATTTTTGATGCTAGATTAGGTTAACACGCTCAATTTCTTTCATGGTCTATGGACCACCTTATGTAGCCTTGGCCACCCCGTGTTTAAAGCTCTAGATATGCCACTGCTTAAACTCACCAAGGCTGCATTTATTCGATCAAAAATTCAGTAAAACAGTTATATTGTGAAACACTATTACAATTTAAATAACTAATTCTATTTTAAAATATTTTAAAATGTAATTTATTGCTGTGATGTCAAAGCTGATTTGTTTAGCATCATTACTCGGGTCTTCAGTGTCACATGATCCTTCATCACAAATCATTCTAATATACTAATTTGATTTGACATTTCTGATTATCAATGTTGAAAAGTTTTTGTGAAACATAGATTTTTCAGGATTGGCTGGTGAATAAGAACAGCGTTTATTTGAAAATTGATGTAAAGGTTTTTACTGTCAGTTTTGATCCTTTAAATTCATCCTTGCTGAATAAAATTAAGTATTATTATTATTTTTTTTAATCTAACTGACCCAAACTTTTGAACAGCACATTTGTAATTATAGCTAAACTTACTTGCAAGTATTTTTCTTGGTTTAAGCATAAATCAAACAACATTTAGAAAGGTTTAAGTTTAAAACAAATATCAGAGTGTGTTGTTTTACACACAGGGTACAAGCGCTCTCTCTCTCTCTCTCTCTCTCTCTCTCTCTCTCTCACACACACACACACACACACAAATGCTGAGGCGCACAGCGGCCGTGGCATAGTTGTCCTCTTGCAAACTGTGTCTGAGCACAAATGGACGGCCTAGAACTGAGCTGATGGATTACCCCCCGTGTGACTATAATGGGGTCATTTGTCCACAACAGAGAGCAGTCCGGGTGCTACACATAGACAAACGCACATACATACATCTACAAAATAAGAGGATGTTTATCTACACAAAGAGACACACTAGCAAATTTGCCATAGCTATTCTATGCTAATCTAAATGCTATAAACAGAACTAACCTGTACCTGCTATCAGGTTTGACTGCACAGTATACAGTACAAGGAATTTTGTAAAGAGAATCACTGTAAGATCAAAATAAAAGAAATACATTTTAGGGCAAAGACGGGTAAATATAGAGCAAAGGAATGAAGGGGTAGATTGCTGCAGGCAAAAGCACAAACAGAATAATGCCATAGATAATTACCATACAGATTAAATACATTTGAGCTTTTACACACTTTGATTAATTCTGACTCTTGGAAAACAAAATGCAAACGCTCCATTGTTTTGGTGAGAGTACAAACCCACACTGCAGGGAAAAAACACACCACTTTCTCTAAACAAACTATGAGTGAAAACACCCTTAAGACCATCCATGTAATCAAGATCTCCCTTGCTCTCTTGCGCTAATGTGCTTTCAAATGGATTTTTGTCAAATGCAATAAACACACAAGCTCTCGCTTTCGTTTCAAATTTGTATTTGCGTCAATAAACGCGTCAGCTTGTGTGTCAAATTACCTTCCTAAAGTGCTGTATTTTTCTGAATTAAACAGAATCAGGGATCCCTGTAGGATTCTCAGCAATAAATCTCCACCTTCATCGCAGACACGCGCACTTCTGTTCTGTTCCAACAGCAGGAAGGAGGACAACCCCGTGCCAAAATTCATCTGACTACAAAATGAAATGAAGGTAACAGAATCCGACAGGACTGTAGAGTAAACTGCATACGTTTATGGTAAATACACCCACACCTAGACATACAATCCACTACAACAAAAAAAAAAAAAACAGTAATACTGAATGCAACATGAGAATGAATAGACATATGAAATCACTTAGTTATTCGCTCATTCAGTATAATGAGTACCCCTCATTCTTTAGTTGTACAGAGATATGTGCAAACTGGAACATTTTAATACACAAATATTACTCTACTCTTACTGTAAATAGTTCAGGGGACATGATCAAATTCTTCGCTTGTGTTTAAATTAACCTGTTCACTTGTTATATAATTCTAAAGTGTGATAGTGGTACACAGATGGCTTGCTGGATTTATTATTTTATTACTTATTTGGCTATATCATATTATATTGTATTATTATACATGAAATAAATGTGTAATAGGTTGATGAAGGGATGTTGGATTAATGAGGTAAGCAGACAGGTTTTATTGTAATATGACTGACAGGATTAGATTAACAAAATTAACTTCCAAAAATGTATTATAACTATAAATTAAAATTCCTTAGGATAAATTAAAATACTAAGACAATTGCTGAAAAACAGTAGAAGCAAATTAACACGTACAATAAGTATTTGATGCAAAAATGAGCTAATTACTAATATCTATTTTTCATGAGAAAATAGAGTATGGACACTCCAGCAAAAGTCTCCATTAGTTCTCCATTGCATTTCTATCTAGGAGTAAAAATTAAGATATTACAGAAACCTCTTTTATGTGTGTGTGAAAAAAGAAAGTGAAAGAGAGGGGCATATTTTCTTTTCCATGCTTGAAAGAAGTGTGTCAATTGCAGATAAATTGATGGGAGACATACGTAGTATATAATATAATACATAATGTGCACAATTTTATTAAAATAACGCTATTAACTATTACAAAGAGACAGGGAGAGAAAAGCAATGATAGAGAGAGTGAGAAAGAAAGAAAATAATTGCTCTTGAGAATAATCCTCCTCTCTCTCCTGCTATTGTTAGACGCAGGCTGAAGGCATGGCAAAAAATTGCTCCAGCAAATTGCAGTAGATTGCTGTCCTATTCTGTCCTATGCTGAGAGAAGCAGAGAAAGCAGGGAAATGGTAAGCTGGTAGGTGGTCATAAAATGGCGGCATTCTCCGTAGTTATTGTTGGGGACTAATAGCGATGATGATGAATGATAAGAGGAAGAGACGGGAAGAAGATGAAGAAAATGGATTAGTTCAGTACATGCACCTTTACTGTCTGGAACACAGGCCGTGAGATATCTACCAAAACAAGAGATAATGTGCGACACTGTTTAACAAAAACTTTCAAATAAATAATGCTAAACTGGATATCCAGGCAATGAGACGTGTGTCCGTTCGGTGTGTTTCTTCGTCTGTGGGGCACATGAGTTTTATGATTACTTGAACTCACTCAAGAGGTCAATCTGGTAATGACTATTTGTGGAGAAGCTATTTTAAATTGCAACTAGGTTGTAGTTTGCCAAGGCACATTATTTTAGTTACCCTTTGGAAAATAAATAAGCTAATTACATTGAATATACATAAATAAACCATATTATTTCTTCAATTCACTGCAGTTTCCAGTTGAAGTGACCACTAGTGGCAGTAAGACACTAACAACTTTTATTCCTTTTCACAATCATTTTGATTACTGGGGAAGATTATCTATTATTAAAGACTCATTTCCCTTGCAAAAAACTATGTTATGGCCCTTTAAATATTTTAGAGCATGATTTGTCTAATACATATATTTTGGCAATTGCATCACACAACCAGCTCTATAAGTATGGCTATGGGAGTACTCTGGGTTCGGGCCGAATTTCAAGCTTGGGGGCTCTCACCCCCAGATAGCACGCCAAATACGCATTAAACTTTACTCCCTCTAATTGTATGCAAATGTGAACTCGTGAAATGTGCAAGAAGCAACATAATACCATTTGCAGAAATGTTGTCACACGTTTGGTTTTCCAATTTTCATCCGAGAAATATTTAACCTAATAACCTAATCATACAAATCACTGTGATAAGCAGCAGAATTTAGCAAAACATTTCACACAAAAAAACAAATTGATTCACTAATGAATCAGACTTCCAAAAGCTACCTGAAAAATGATAATTACTTTGAAAAGCTAGGCAAATTGGAATACAACTGAAGTCAAGCTACCGAATGTTTATCTTCGTGGCACTGCAGCTTGAACTTTGCTGCTTCCCAACACTGTGAACGGCAACTTTGGGCCCTCTCTGCACAATTTGCAAGGAGAGAAGGAGAGGAGAAGGTGAAGGAGAGACGAGCAGAAGAGGGGAGGAGGAGAAGGAAAGGAGAAGGAGAGGAAAGAAGGAGAAGGAGAAGAAGGAGAAGGAGAGAAGGAGAGGAGAAGGAGAGGAGAAGGCAAAGGAGAGGAGAAGGAAAGGAGAAGGTGAAGGTTAAGGAGAGGAGAGGAGAGGAGAGGAGGAGAAGAGTATCTAGATCAGGGGTGCCCAATCCTGCTCCTGATCGACTGTCCTGCACAGTTCATCTCCAACCCAAATCAAATCCAGAGTATCTGGGTATCCCATAAGCCACAACCAAAATTTCCTCCTGACTTTTCTCACAGAAAGCTCATAATTCCTGAGGGCGCTAATAAAAGTAAATGCTGAGTAGAGCCAGACTGATATATCGGCAGGCCGATATTATCGGCCGATATTAGGCATTTTCAAAAATATCGGTATAACTGCCGATAAATGAATATTTCAAAAATAAAATAAAAATGGGCGAATCACGCTTCAACCATGTCATGAGTGTTGGAGTTGTATAGTTTGTCCACCAGAGCGCACTCTACACCGTCCCTGTTGGCAACACTCGTGTATAACGCGCCACACATCCTGCAACCTGCTGATCCAGCCAGAGTCAGGCAGAGAGAACCAGTTATGCATTATCATATTATTTTAGTTAAAACTCATAATTAACTACAGATAACTAATGTTAGGGAAATCTGATAATATTTTGTTGCTCGTTTCTGAAATAAAAAAATAATAATAATAATATCGGCCGATATATCGGAATATCGGATTCTAAAACCAACAAATATTTGTATCGGTATCGGCCTTGAAAACCCTTTATCGGTCGGGCTCTGATGCTGAGATTAAGGCTACGTCCACATTAATCCGGATACATTTGAAAACGGGGTTTTCGTTTAAAAACGCTCTCCGTCCACACTAGCGTTTTCAGGTGTTTTCCGACGTTTCAGTGTGGATGAGAAACTTCTAAATTCACTTTACTGCGCATGCGTGAAACTTCACAAAAGCTCACTGAGATGATACAGGTGGGAAAATAAATAATAATGTCATCGCACAATAACAGGATAATTTTATTTAGCAAAATATCTCACCGTCACGGATGCGTCCAGGTCGCATTCAGTCACCATATGTTTGGTCTAAAACGCAACTGCTCTCCTGTTTTGCCGCAGGACAGCAAATGTGAGTAAACTACATTATCTGTCATCTTTGCAGTACTGTGCTATAAAGAATAGCACATAGAAAGTAACATATTTTAGCAATAGTGTAAAAATGAATAACACATAACAGGCACAATACCGATAAACATGAATATCTATTGGTACTACATGGATCACATGACTAAACTTACGCCATCGTTTTGAAATACCTCCGGTTTCACTGTCCACACTACAACACGAAAACGGCGTTTTCAAATTTATCCACTTTGGAGAGCGTTTTCCAAACGATACGTTTTTGTTGACTTAAAACGGCGTCTCAGTGTGGACGGAAGGCCAAAACGGAGAGAAAAATATACGTTTTCAAACGAAAACGTATTAGTGTGGACATGGCCTAAGTATTGGATAAATTAGAGTTTGAGGTGTATATTGTTGCGGAGTGTCAGATCAGGGAGAGTGCATTAATCTAGAATGAGAGAAACAAATAAAATGATTCACAAACCCTGACTGAGACACAACAACACGCAGACAGACACTGGCATGGAAACAGCCAGACCTGATTAGTCTGAAATCAATGTTGATATGCACTCAAACATGCTGTCTGCACTTTATTGTAGCTGGATTTTTCATGATATCAGTCAAATTCCAAACACATGAATGCTAGACATAGAGAATGAGTATCTGTCTATTGACAGGACGAGTGTAACACAAATAAATAAGTGTGAGAGTGAATAAGAATGAACGGAATTGGAGGATCCGATAACGGAGTCTCACTCTAATGACACGTTTATCACAGCCTGAGGCCATTTCCTGTGTCCTTGTACAATTACACACACCCATCTCTAATTACATAACATATAATAGAAATTTCATCCCTGTTAGAATAAATATCTTTCACAATATAATACAGGTTTAACAACATGGGATTTGATGGAGTGAGTAAGTATAGACCATTTCACAAGATGTGAACAACACTGGTCCAGAAGCACTTCCTGTTTCAGTTTGTAACTGTTTTCTTTATTTCACATGTAAAGAAAACATCTTAAAGATGTTTGTTTAACTTTTTGATTCAGTTTTAAATGTTCTGTTGGTTGTATTTTATCCCAGCTTTTATGTAGTGTTAAAAAACTGAAACAGGAAGTGCGTCCGGACTAGTGTTGTTTACATCTTGTGAAATGGTCTATATATGTCTGTTTCTGAAGCAACATCAGCGTACTCACTGTTGTGGCTTCCTGATGATTTTTTCCTAGAGTCTTGTGCCATGGGTTTTTAAGATGCTGTGACAACAAAGAAGTTCAGTTTTTAAAAACATCTATAGAGACCCATGTGATGTGTTTGATCTATTAAGTTGACTTCAACTGTACGGCTTAATAGTCTGATGGGCAGGTATGTAAGAAAATGGAAGCAAGCAAAAGAGAGATAGATGGAGATAGAAAGAACAGGGCAATGAGATTTAGAAGATAAAAGCCAGTGAAGCAGATCATCACAAATCAGCCTCAGAACCGCATGACCCACAGATCAATGACCTTGATTTATCTCACTTTTGGCTACAATTTTGTCCTTGTTGTACAGCTAAATAAGCTTGCTCGCGCACACACAAGCCCAATAAAGTAGGCAATTGGATACTTACTCGTCTTAGCATAATTAAATTAGCTAAAATATGTCATGAACAAACACTCAAAGTGGGATGTATAGAACTAGGTGCAGATTCAATGTGGGCCTACAGCAGACGTCGAATCGCATTCAAGAACATACAGTATAAGAACACAAACACATATTACAAGAACTGAGCTTTTGTGACAGGAACACACAGAAGAAGTCAAAGCACTGACCTTAAAGCTCCAATAGTTTGGCTGTTGCTATGGAAAGAAGAAACGAGAGAGTGTTACTTAGACATTTATCTCTCTGGTGACACCTTATACACAGTCACAATCTCCAACCATGTGACATCTTTTGTGATAAAAGAATGTGAAGGATGATATGAACAGAGAGAGGGCACATGTGAGAATTTTCAAGAATAAACATTCACTTCAACTCACTCGAAATAATTTAATTTCATTTTTAAGTTACGCCCAATTTACATTTATGTTTCATATTTTCATTTAACATTTTTAATGTTTTTGAATTAAGTCTCTTATGCTCATTACGGCTGCATTTATATGATCAGAAATGCAGTAAAAACAGTAATATTGTGAAACATCATAACAATATTTAAAATAACTGTTTTCTATATGAATATACTTAAAAATGACTGTATCCAAGTGATGGGATAATATGATTCGATGCTCAAGAAACAAAAATTATTTGAAGTACTACTTTCTTTATAACAAAAATACCCCAAACTTTTGAATGGTAGCATACTGTATATGTAGTATTAAACAGACTTTTCACAGCACATATGCAGCTTCAAATGCAGCTCTGCAGATTAAAGATGGCATTAAAGTACGTGGTGACACAGTGACACATAATTCCTCTAGTCTGGTCGACATATGGAGCTGTTCTGAATGGGCTGCTGGACCCTATAAATGAGCCGGCATGAAGGTATTTTGAGTTTTCTCTCCGCCCATCAGCTGTCCTGCCTGAATGACTAACTGACTGGATTTCCGCAAATGAGAAAAAAAATTTAAAAAGATCCCCTCTGTGTCTATGCTTGGCCAGCTGCCCAGACCTATCAATCATACTGAAATTGGTCAGCTGTCTGCAGCTTTCACCTATCTCTCCCATTTCATCAGTGAACTTCATTTTTACAGAAAGTCAGAGATGTCACCAGCTAAATCCGTTGTAGTCTTTTTTCTTGGTCACTTTCTTAACTTTCTCTGTAACTCGTTTGGTTACATTGATAAGACAAATGAAATCAACTAGTGAGAATGTGAGTTCATTTTCTTAATTCAGTTTATTAAAGCCACAGGACCTAAAGTGCCCAGAGGTCTCATATATTCTTTGAATAAAACTCAGACTGCCGGTTTATTTGCAAGACCTTTCAATATTTAATGTGCAAGGCTAGACTACATCATCAGCTGATTAAAAGGGTGTGTGTGGGTGCAAACATACATTTGGGGAGGAAAACATAATTGAAAAGCTTGAAGATTATAAACATCAGCTAAATATTTCCTTCTACAAAAGGCTAAAAATATGTTGAACAAACTCCCTTGAACGTGAACACACTGCTCTTTTAACACAGTAGATCAGCATTATATTTTTTAGTAAAATAATATTCTTTGTATTCATTCACCTGCTTTCAACTTTGTGCACTGCCCAAGGGATCAGCAATATGAGAGATATATACAGCATGAAACAGTACAGAAAACCTGTTTTCATAGATTGACAAATACACAAACACCCACAAGCTGAGGCACCAGAATACACACATTGCATCAGAGTCTCTTCAAAAAGGAAATACCTGACACACACACACTGGGTTTTCACGTTTTATGGGGACTTTTGACATTGGCTGTAATGAAGCCATTATAACTTTTTAATTACAAATTCAATTAGTACCACTGTAGTTGAGGTCACGAAAAATATTCATGACACAGTTATAATGGCCTCATGACAGCCAATGTCAAAGCCAACCACATGACAGTTTCACTTGATTTAACGACAAGTTGTCATGACAAAGACACTGACAGGTTATGATGGTTTATGTCAAGGTGTCAAAGACATCTTAAACAATGTCATATTTGCATTTAAAATGTCATTATTGAGCGAAAGACACTTAATGACAGTTGTCATAAACATGCATAATTTCATATTCATGACATATGCCATGTCATGGTTATGAAGGTGTAATGCCAGTCTTATGCACACCCCTTCAAGTAAAGTGTTACCAACTTGTTTTCCAAAACATGTCCCCACAAGGTCAAAAATATAAAATAGTTCTAATGTATTACATGCACACACACACACACACACACATATATATATATATGTAAAGTGTATATATATTTTGTATAATATTTATATTTCAGTGTTGGTTAGTGTATCGGTGACGCTGATCTCTGGGAAACCAAACAAAATGATTTAAATGATCCTGTGTTTTTTTTTTCTCTTATGGAGCAGGTTTAACTGGTTTCTTTGTCTGGGCTGCTTTAATGATTGATTCAGCATGCTCCTCCAGACAGAATTGGTCAGATAGAAGCAGGGCACGGCCTCACCCATGGGGCTTGATTCTGGGTAACCTGAGGTCAGGTACTACTACTGAGTGGCAGATGGACCTGCATTGCTGCCAACTTCAGCCTAAAGACAGGGGGATCCAGGGGGATAAACTGTACTTTGAAACAGCTTGAGATTTAAGAGCCTGCTCATTGATGTAATATTAAATATTCAAACGAAAGCACTATAATATTACATGCGACATGATTGTCTCAAGCGTAAAATAAACAACAGTGTAGCCCAGTCAATACAACAATTACATTCAACACACTTACAAACACTAATTTAAATCTAAATGAAATGGATAAATCTGAATTTTCATGTTTAAGATTAATTGAACGATAAAACAGTGGACCTTATCCAGACGGCAACATAGTGTCGGCCCAGATCCGGGCCACATCTGGTACATGTGTATTCAACGCGTTCTAGATGTGGGCTGCATATGGGCCAACACTATGTTGCTGTCTAGGTAAAATGACACCTATCAGCATATATACAACGCAAAAGCTTTTGGCTATTTCTAGTTCTATTTCTTTATCTTTAAACCCTACTCATAAAATACAATTGTATTTCAATGCGTTAAAAGTGGATAAGTCACTTTATGAATCTTTTTCTTTCTGAAAAGGTGAGGAGGGTATTTTTTTAAAGGTTTTTTAACTAATTAATATGACTTCTCCTATGGTCCCCCAGTGGCTAGATATTTCAATTGGTGTAAACCGAGCTTTGGCTATCTTTCTCTGACTTTGAGAGAGTGAAAGCTCAGACGCGCTGATCTTGAATCTCCTTGAAGGTAACCTCCCTTTTCTCTGATTTGCCTGCCCAGAGAATTTGGCTCGCCCATGAGAAAATGAGCTTGGAAGTATAACCGTGCAAGCAAGATTTGAGTTTTTCCTCGAGAGATATCATGGCTTGCAAACGAGTGAAGCATGGCAGTTGATCAGTGTTCGGATGTACAAATGAACACAAAAGTATTTTTTAATTCCTTCATTCAATCAATGAGTTAATTTTTATTTTCTCTGGAAATACGCCAACACAACTTCCCAAGTTTCCTCAACTTGGGCCAATACAGAACTGGCCTCGATGAACGTCTGAAAATAAATCGATCAAGCTACCAAGCAACAATTTCTGATGTGTAGCCTAATTGTTCAAGTTCAGACAGGTAATCTTTCTCTCAAGATCGTTCAATACTGTTTCTGCATTAGTAAGTCAAGCCAGTGATTAAAATATCAACTTCACATCACTTATTTTAGTAGGATGAAAATAATCTTATTTAAATTGTGAACAAATTATACAGAAAGCGATCAAAGAACAATCTTTCCACACAGCGCAAGTTTATCTGGACAACTCATTATGAAATCTATGACGCATGCGACACTGCACAACGAAGCTCTTACTGTATTTACACCATCAAGTGTGCTTTGGTGAAAGCATTAGAGAGAGTGCAGAAACTGCATTGCAATGACAAAAGATCATCATTCTCGCGATCAACAGACTGTCATCTGCTTGCTCAATGCTCATCACGGCAACATTTTATGTGATGGGAATAGACCTAAATACTTTTCCCAAAAACCTTTCACGATTCGTTAATCTTGATAGCTGTAATAGTAAAAAAAAAAACTAAAAAAAAAAAAACGTATAATAGCCGTAGTAAAAGTATTCGAGAGAGTTTCACATGTAATATGTAGCTATTTCATATGCAAGCATGTCAGCCAATCACAGCAGTAGCTGGCTATACTGAATCCCACAGCAGACACGCCCCTTCAAACAGAGCGTTCAAATCAGAGGCTAAAATCAGGCTAGGAAAAATGCCTATTTTTTATCTAAAACACATACTAACATTATAAGGGCAACCCAGGAAACATTATAAAATAATAAAATAACCCCATGTCAGGAGACCTTTAAGAAACTTTCTTCAAAAAGTTAATCTACAGTAGAGAGACATTCAACAATATTGCATTTTAATTTGACTGATCCATTTTAGAATTTAATAATATTTTCAGTCTTCATTTTTTTGTTCTATTGTAAAAAAAAGCCATTTTTGATAAAATGTAAAATTAAATGAGACTTATTAACAAATTCGTAGAATTTACAAAAGCAAAGTAAATATGTTAAATTACTATACATGCATACACACAGACAGATATATAATTTGTATTATATTATACACATAATATTATTAATATTATCTATTTAGGAACCCCTTTCGCTTTTGACGACATCACTAGTGAACTCCTTGCAAAATATTTCAGGAAAATTGTCTGAAAAGTACTGTTAGGTTATACACGCACACACTTCCATGGCCATTTGACCAATTTGTGCTGTGGTCTCCGGCCAAACCACAGAGGAAGTGAAAAATTCAAAGAACTGAAAAGTCTCCTAAAACATTTCAATGTGACAGCCCTAAATTTCTCTTTTTGACATAGCTTTTTATAAATAACTGAAATAACACAACTATTAACACCATCGTATTGGGTCATAATTGAGGGGCGCTTCAGCGAGCTGTGGCTTAGTGATGTTATTTTCCCCTAACAAGCAGAATTCCATGGAGCAGTACGAGGCCCGCATCCTCAGTTGCTAAGAAACTACTCCGAAATGGGGGATAATTGGCTGTCTAAGTTGCGGCTGCTTTTGCCAGGGGAAAATCAACAGCATACTTAAGGGTTAATTGATAAAACAGGTGCAGCTGAAAGGAATTATTTAAAAAAGGGATGAATCATGTACAAGATTTTTTTTTTTTTTTTCAGAATGTAAAGCTCCTTCCCTACATCACACAGACTGGTACTAGCATTAGTTTTAGATGGACAATTACAGCAAAAAAAGAGGGTTGAAATAATTCAAAATGCTAATCTGCTCTAAAACAAGTTGTTCCGTAAAAAAACAGTCTAACTTTCTCCAAATTTGACATCAACATGCAGAGACATAGATCACATAGGCACAATCTTAGGTACTTTATTCAGTTATTCAACATACCTGAAAATTCTGCTTTAATTTAAATTCGGAAGTAGATTTTATAACAATATTGTGCCTTTTTATCAACATATGGCACTGAAGCACTAGCTTAAAGAGTAATGTATGTAGTCACAAAATCAGAGACCCTCAAAACAAATGGTCACAAGAAAAGCATCAGCACTGAACTGCTTTGGTACATGGAAGTTAACCTATCAGAGGTTATTTACATAACCCAACCCTACATTCTTAAAAGTACAGTAACAAGAAAAGTTGTTTGATGTTAAATGCTAAGAGGGTAGGCCTATAGAAATACAAATTATGACTGTTTTTTGTGCAACAATCCCTGACTAGCATTACTCAGGAGGAAAAATAAAATACCTCAAAAGTGCATTAGTACATGCCCCCCTTTAAATCCACCGTCTGCATGCATCTGTAACGTGGTGGCATTTGTTTGCAGGTCAAATGCCCCCATGTGCACATATCCATCAGCAGTACAACCCAATGCATTTTTATTAAAGCAAAAGCATGTGCACTAAACACAACAATAAGGCCTGAATACTATATGCATCTGATCCTGATTAGTCGCCATCTCTCAGAAACATGTGTCAGCCCAGCAAGACTACCGGAGCTGTACACCACCTGACCTGCATGCGAAACAGCTCTTACCTTCCCTCTCACATGAACACACAATACGAATACATCCATTCACACATGTTCCCTCTCCCTGACATGCACATACACACACACACACACATACACTCACACTAGTCACATATGCAAAAATCAAACCCAGTTAGTTTCTGACCAGTCACCACATCAGCCAATCTCGCAACAACCAAACAAATGAAGTCGCCTGGTCGAATCTCACCTGCACCAGCATGCGTGTACGCTAGTGAGTGTGCGTCCTCCCTACACACACAAACGCACATGCACACAATCTAGATGCCTTCAGTATCAGCAGCTGGCTGTCAGGTGTGCAACTCATTCTCTTATTCCTGCCCTCTCTCTCTGTCTCCAGCACATGCGACGGCAGGTTCTTTATTTAATTCATTACAGCATCGACTGGCTACTGGCTGCTGCTTTAACTCTTCCGTGCTGGAGTCTCGGGAAAAGGCTGGCAGAGGGTAATTAACTCTCCTCCTGCCGGTTTACACACCGTTGCACTCATCTGTCGGCTCTTTCCCTCTCTTCTTCCCCTCCCCCTTTCCATTAATCCACACAGGCTGCAGATAGGCAAATAAATAAGGAGGAATTCCTGTGATGCGTCTTCCTTCAAGGTTGAGGATATTCCAAAACCCTTCCCCTTTTTCGTCGCTTTCTGTTTTTTGTTGCCCTCACTCTCTCTCTTTCACACACACACACTCTTCATTCCTTGTTCTATTGGTTTCTCATTCTCTCCAGGCTGACCTTTGCAATATGATATCACCAGTTTCCATATAAGGACGGTGTTGCCTTGGCAACTATGGACTCCACCTGTCTCTCACACTACCTCCCTGTCTCCCTCTCTCTCTCTCTCATTTGATCCTATCATCTCACACACTTGCCGGGCAATAGTGTCACACACAGGTATATACGGTGATGAGAATCAGATACACGTGGATGAACGAGCGTAAAATAGGTGATAAAAAGACAAAGAGACACTTTTGAAACAGCCCTGCTGAAAAGACTAGCTTTCCATGTGTATGCTGGTTTGGTGCTAGTTTAAATAGTGGACTGCCATAGCCATGTTGTTTGCCAACAAAACATGCTGGTCAACCAGCTGATCAAGCTAGTTAAATGGATATTTCACCCCAAAATTGTTCAAATCCTTCAAGAATTGCAGTGAAACAGAAGGATTGTGCTGTTATAGTCAATAAGGGTGACTTTCAAGTGTCATGTAGTAGTTTTATGATCCCTTACAATTCTAAAATATATACGAAATATTTTTTAGATGCCATTCATTGTAACTGCATGGAAGAGAGCAACATTTAAACTAGTGGTGTTCAGACTTTTATTTTGGTAAGTTAACATCTGGACTTTCATTTTGAAAGCTCTAAGAACTTTCTCATTCTTCATCTTCATTAGTTTAATGTCGTTGTTAAACTGTTCTGTTGTAATTTGTAAATTTTTGTAATTGTAGCATGTTTTATTCTTTAATACAAATAATCAATAATGTAATGTATATCGGCTTTACATAGACCATTGTGCTCTCTGAATGGCATGAGAGTAAGTAAATAATGGTAGAATTTTCATTTTTGGGCTTAACTATCCCTTAAAACTAGGTTAAGAAACCTGGTAGGGACAAGGAAAGGAAAAAAAGGCTTGCACAGTAAATCATTTTCTATATAGAAGATATATAGATGGAGAGATAAAGAGCTGATGAGTATAATTACAGTAGAATACTGAAGCAAAGCCTCTTTTTCAACACTCATCCCTCTGAAAATATCAGCGTAGGCGGATTTTGACAGACTTGTGCGTAAATGTCTAGTACCTGCGTGTCTCTCTCTCTCTTCATGCACACAGCTGATTGGCCGATGTTGGTTTGATGCAGTGACATCATCCATATTTGAATTCAACATTACGTCACCCTCCCCCATAAGAACCAGTTGTTCCACTCACAGTGACTGCTGTTTCCCTAGCTTACAACTGCCAATTTTCTAGGAGAGTACAAAATGTTTCAATGCCAAGCTTTGTGAAAGCTGGGAAGATGGGGGCATATATTGAGTCAGTGACTGAAGTGTTTATATGTACACGTCAAAGTCTCCTTCAGAAGACCTCTTGGATAGGTAGAATTTCAAAACCTTGTGTTGTGAATCTTGTGTGTGTGAACATGTATCCATGCATGCTTAATGTAATTTACACAAGCCTGTTCCTGAATCAACATCCTGAAAAAATATTCCTATCAATCAATCAGAGACTTAATCTTAAATAAAAAGGCAATATTGAACTAATCTAACTATTTTTTTTCCGATTGCACGTACACGCACTTTCAACACTGATAATAATCAGAAATATTTATTGAGCATCAAATCATCATATTTCTGAAGGATCATGTGACACTGAAAACTGCAGTAATAATGCTGAAAATCCAGCTTTGACATCACAGGAATAAATTACATTATAAAATATGTTCAAATTGAAAACCATGTAGTGATATTTCAATATTTCTGTTTTTACTGTATATATATATATCATCAAATAAGCCTTGGTGAGCATAAGAGACTTCTTTCAAAAGCATTAAAAAATTAAAAACAATAAAACTTTTTAACAGTAGTTTAAAATATCACATCTAATATGCTATCCAATGACATCCAATTAATAAAAAATAGATTGAAAATATGTATAAAAAATGTATAATAAATAAATAGAAAAAAAAGAAAATATGTATAAAAAAGCTAAATATAACAACATGAATAGAACATACTGCACTATCAAAGTATTATTATTTAAATAATCAACTAAAATAAAAAAAACTTGATCCAACAAAAATAGTCATAATAAAAATATTAACAGTTATTAGTAGTAAGAAAATAAAATACAAAAACACAAAACTAAATAAACTAAAATAAATATTGCATACAAATCTGTATCCCCAACCATTAACTACCTCTAAGACCATGGGGGTTTGATATGATTTTTGTTCAAGCCCCAGCCCTAATGTTGAATATGATTGGTGAATCAGGATGTTTCATCACAACAATGTTTATCCAGCAACATCACACAAGATAAGCCTTGTACATACCTGTTCACGTGCGTTTCTCTCCGAGCTGCCCCTCATGCTGCCGTGCGAGGGGGATGGAGAGGGCGGTAGGGAGTGCTGGGGTGGGTACTTGTTCTTCAGGTGGTCCATGAAAGCGTCCCGCTTGCGTTCCATGTCGGCCTTGTGCAGGTTGGTGAGAGCCTCCAGGCTCTGGGCGGCGATGACCGTGTGCCGGTGCTCAGAGGTGTGGACCAGCCCCACGTTGGAGAAGCGGCGCGTGCTGTTTCCCAGCGTGCGGTATTCACGCGGGTACTCCAGGTCATCGGTGGAGATCATGTGACCTCCGCCACGCTCCGGGTCTGCTTTGAGAGAGGGGTGAAAGGGGGACGAGGAGTTGAGGAATGTGAGAAGTGTGGCACCAGCACACACGCATTCATACGGTCATGCACGACCACACGCATGCATGCAACAGCGCAAATGCATTCACAGAGACAGATGGTGGAGGAGAATGGGATGAAGGGGAGGAAGAGAGAGAAATGGGATGAGATGTTAGACTTGTTACAACAGAAAAGAGCACAAGAGCGAGTGTCTGCTCCCTGCAGTGCTATTGATCTCAGGTTTAGTCGAAAAGAGGGAACTAAGGAGAAGCAAAAGCACTGAGCTATAGATCAGAGAAAAGAATGGAGACAAAATTTCTCTGTAAGAGATTACATTTTGCTTTGCCTGTCGGTTCGCCTTTGTCATCTGAAGTGGCGTTCCTTGCTTTCTGAGGACAGGACACATGCTGGATCACAACCCTCCACACATGCACAATCATGTATACACACATGAAAAAATATGTTGATATAAGCTGGGAGAGAAAAGCATTGAAAAACATAACTACAGGGAGTCATGTACAATTTTTTGAGGGGGCACTGGTGGTAGTTCTGGCTCACTTTGTGGCCTAGACCAGATGAAATGAAAAAACAAACAAACTTTCGAGCGATTTTTAGCAACTTTAAAGGATAGTTCACCCCCCCAAAATTAAACTTCACTTATTTACTCACCTTCATGTCGTTTCAAACCCATATGACTTTTGTTCATCTTTGAAACTCAGTGAAGATAGTTTTAATAAAACCTGAGAGATTTCTGTTTCCATTGAAAGCCCATGCAAACAAAACATTCACGCTTCAAATTAATACATTGCAAAAGTTGATACATTGCATGTGTTTACCGTATTTCATGTGCTCCGTGTTTAGGCATCGATGTTTATATGATAAATTAAGTCTGATCATCATATAAAATGATCCTGTCAAGATTAAACCACATTCATATTGATTGCTTTTACAATGTCTTTTTGTACTTTTTATGTCTAAACATTTTGGTTGCGAGAACTTTCAATGGATGAACAGAAATTATGAGTGAATAACTTCATTTGTGTTCTAAAGATAAAAGTCTTATGGGTAGTTCCCAGACTGTGTAGCATCTACCAGCTAAACCATGCTAACCAGCCAAAACTTGACACCTTGGTTTACGTGCCCCCTCAGTTTGAACACATACATTCCCAAACTGCCTCCAAGGGGAAGAGGCACAACCTAATGCGCATTAAGTTTAACTTCCCTCTGCAATTTCTCATTCTTTCCCCCTATCTCGCTCACAAAGACGGCCTGGAACAGCAGCTAACGCAAATGGCACGTAGACAACAGCAATTCGTTGTGGTCGGGTAGTATGTGGAGACAAAACTTTGACATAAAATTGACAAAACCAGAAAAACAAAATGACAGGCCAACCTGATTGGCCAGAGGCAGGCCGACATGAGGAGATATGGGAGTGGCTGGTGTTGTTACCTTGCTTCGGAAAGCAGGCCCCAACATTAGCTGGAAAAAAAAAAGAACATCGACCATGGTTAAGCTCCTCATTCTCTCTATCTTGTTCGCTCTCTTTCATTCGCTTAATCTCTCTTTCATACACGTGCACAATAATTGCCTTTGGTGCTGTTGGAAAGAACTGATTCCCAAATCATCTCTCTCTTTTGTATAATGCAAAAGGAATAAGAAACATTGTTCAGTCAGTATTACAAAAAATGAAATCTTACACCGAGGCATGATTCCCCAATAGGAAAAAAAAAAAAAAAAAACACATTGCTGATGTTGTTTTGTTTGTGTGTGTGTAAACAAGCTTTCGATAAACGTCCTCAATATGATAGGGGTTCCAGGCGAAAACCTTCCCAGGATTCTGTCAAGAATTTATGAGACTCACTGTCAGAATCCTGAATGCCTAAACAAACAAATACAGACACCCACCCACACAAACACTACATTAAAATGTTTTACCATTCTTCCAGCCACTGCCCTTTACTTATTTTCTCTTTGTTAACAGATTCAAACATAACCTCTCATGAGCAAAACCTTAAAATAATTGAGTATATGTTTTGATGACGTGTGGTGTTTGTGTGTGTGTTGGAAAGAAAGAACAGTTTCCAGCAGGGAGTGAGGGCAGAAAAGTAGGTATTGGTCCTGATCGCTTGTGTGGAGCAATTTTGCTAATAAAATGTTCATGAAGTACCTGAATATTTTAGTGGGCTAAAATCTAGCCTCTGGTGATGTAAAATTACTGCATAAAAACCCTGCATACAACAAGCATAACAAAACTGCTGACAGCTGCCTTGATTTGATATGCTATATTATCTTCATTGATTTGTCTCTTCATATTTTCATTCATTTATTCATCTTGACTTTATAGATTCATCAATTCACTTATTAATACATCCCACAGTTCCTTGATAACAAATGACTGTTGGTTTTCAAGCTTTTCTGCAATGTCCCACCATTGAAGCATTGTTCTAAGCTAAATCTTTTCCAAATATACAGTAAATGTCTGCCAGGCAAACAGCTCTATGACAAACTATTAGCAAATATACACCGTTCAAAAGTTTGGGGTCGAACGATTTTTAACGTTTTTGAAAGAATTCGAATATTTTTGATCAAAAAATGTGTTCAAAATGTAGGAAATTTGTCTTGTGATGTCAAAGCAAAATTTTCAGCATCATTACTCAGTCTTCCGCAACATGATCCTTCAGAAATCATTCTTAGCCTATATGATCATTTGATGCTGAAACATTGCTTATTATTATCCATGTTGAAAACAGTTGTGTTGCTTCATTTTTTTGTGGAAACTGACACAATTTTTCAGGATTCTTTAATAAAAGAACAGCATTTATTTGAAATAGAAATCTTGTGTTGCTTTACTGTCACTTTTAGTCAATTTAATTAGCCATTTCTTTAAAAAAAAACTCATCTTACTAATCAGACTTTTGATTGCAGTTTAAATATCTGTCACAAGTAGCAAATGGCACAAATACTTTGCAACAAATAATTATTTATCAGTTTGTTAAATTGAAGTGTGATTATTCATATTCTTTTAATTTTGTAAACGTAATTTAGGTCAAAGCGAGAAATGTTTGAGAGCTTGCCATTAAAAGCATTCCTTGAAATGAAATGGCACTTTAACAGATTTAAATATGTGCCACTCTAAACTGGAGAAAATAGAATGAAGAAAGTGAAAACACAAAGTCTCTCTCTCTCTCTCTCTCTCTCTCTCTCTCTCTCTCAGAAACATCATATCATGTACTTTCAACTCAATGGGATGTGAATCACTATTTTCACCATCTCAACTGTCTCCATGGTCTCCCTATTGCCCCTTCACCCCTTTTCAGGAAGCTTGGGGCTAAAAACACTATTACCATCCAATGAATTATTCACATATTATTTAAAGAATTGAATCTGAAAGCAGCTGGTATGTTATAAAGCAGAGCCTGGTGCTTTAAACAAACATCAGGGTTGTTCTGGAGTAATAGACAGCAGTGCTCCAGAGAAATGGTTAAATTGAATGACCTTGTGGTTAATGTTGTTAGCATTGAATTCGTTAATAGCACTTAAACTCTCCCGAGAAGGAGCATTATCTTTCAGACTGCAGCCTGTTGAAGGACAGACGGAACTGATACCGACTTACCATGATACTTGCTCTAGGGAGTTTTAACCACTAATACTCCCTGACAATGTGACTAAACAGTATAGCTTTAGCAATGAGAGCTTTGAATGGAGGCAAGAAGGACATGTTCAATTCACTTAAACATGCTGCATAATTGAGTGATATCACTGTGTTGAAGTTGTTTATTAGTATTTTGTTGAAAGAACATTATATATTCGTGACTGCACTAATAAAAGCCAATGGTGGCCGGTTGCTGATTTACACTGGTTTTGATGGCCTATCGATAGATAGATAGATAGATAGATAGATAGATAGATAGATAGATAGATAGATAGATAGATAGATAGATAGATAGATAGATAGATAGATAGATAGATAGATAGATAGATAGATACTAATAAACTAGTTGAAGTATGATTACTATGCAATAAATACAGTATTACATTTACTAGTATGATAAATAATACAATCACATAATGCTCTACTTTCAGCTGTATTACATTAAAGTACAGCAGCCAGTTGCAAAGGGGACCGCTTTGGCTGAATTTAAGACCACAATGGACCAGACTGATGCAATAAAGCCAAAAGCGTTTGGCTTTGAAGCGTTGATACCAAGAAAACTACACCCTGTTGTCTCCTTCTTTCATCTCAGATCATATAATCTCTGCTAACTCTTCCTAATAAAGACAAAATGTTGTAGCAAAAATAACCGTCCTGAGGTTAAAGAAAGGAGAGGGGCATTGATTTGAACCGTGCATGGAAGCAGATATCATCATCAGCAAAGAAAGTCAGCCAATCTGATGTGCTAAAGCAGGTACTGTAACTGCCGCAGGCACAGAGAGAGATAGAGAGAGAGAGAGAGAGAGAGAGAGAGAGAGAGAGAGAGAGCACATAATGCCAGAATTGGAGACAAGTTGTTTGCCTCTATCCATCACAGACGCCAAGCTAGAATTACCCTGACAGGCTAAATCAATGCAAAACAACAGCCTGAGAATGTGTTAGCAAGACCTTTTCAAAAGTACAAGTGAACAATGATGTTTAGCGAGCAAGAGAGAGTGGGGGAGAGAACATGAGAGTGAACAAACACTAAACACTATGCCATCTTCATCCCACTGTTGTGAAGAACTACTGTGTGCTAAAGGGAGTACTTCTGCTGAATGTGTCTTCAAAGAAAACATTGCATTACTGTGTTTTTATTCAAGAGACTTGTTGTATCACAACTATGAAAGAGAATGGCATCAGTCCCATCTTTAAAGGCATACTATGCAGTTGCTGGTTTTGTCAAACAGCGACCCCTAGAGTCGCTGTGGAGTATTTGTATTTAACGTTACTTGCGCAGAGCCGTCTCTGCACTCTTCTGTCCGGGCTATCTTAATTTTCTTCGTTGACTCAGCCGTGATTCACGTCTGAAATGCGTGCTACTGTTTTCCATGGAGGCTGCTTCATATGTCGTTGATGTATGTGACGTCGTGCCGCAAAGCAAGCTGTGATTCTAATCTCGCGAGATTTGGCGGGACGCCACCTCTCAAACCTATGAGAGGGATAGTTCAACCAAAAAAGAAAATTATGTCAGTAATTTCTCACCCTCATGTTGTTCCAACCCCGTAAGACTTTCGATCATCTACGGAAAACAAATGAAGATGTTTTTAATTAAATCTGAGAGCTGGATCACTCCTCCATAGACTTCTTAAGGGATCGAAACTGGCCGGCCCAAAAGTAATGAAAGACATCGTTAAAATAGTCTAAGTTTATCAAGCAACGAGAATACTTTTTGTGCGCAAAAAAACAAACAAAAATAATGACTTAATTCAACTAATGATTTCCTTCTCTGTTGGCCTCGAGATTTCACGTAGTGATGTTGCGCAAAGCTTCTGTTATACGTCCCACGCATCACACACATGACCAGTGTCGGCCAATAGTGAGCCTACGTGTGACGTACAACCTAGAAGCTTTGCGCAATATCAGTACGTGAACTCTCACGGCCCACAGAGAAGGAAATTAATAGTTTGTTTTTTGCACAAAAAAGTATTCTCGTCGCTTGATAAACTTGAGGTTGAGCCACTGTATTTTAACAATGGTCTTTAATAACTTTTCTGGGCCGGCAAGTTTCGATCCCTTAAGGAGAAATATCTTAATTTTTGTTACAAAGATGAACGAAAGTCTTACGGGGTTGGAACAACATGAGGGTGAGTAATTACTGACAAAATTTTCATTTTGGGGTGAACTAACCCTTTAACAAAAGAACATTATTTTAAGAGTACATGACTTTTAACTAAGTGGAACTGTGTGGCAGCAGCTGCATGCAAAATACACCTGTGAAACGGGTGACCAATGAGAGAAGAGATAACTCCTGGAACATTCTAGTACACTGGACAGTGAAGAACCAGCAATAACAACTAAGGCTACATACTTTGCATTGAAGCACACAAACAGCACTTTAATTTGAGCAACTTGAACGCACATTCTTTAATGCCTCCCTTCTCATCTTCCCCTGGCTGTTCTTTAAACCACAGTGAAATGCACTCATGCTGCCATTAGGGAGACAAGCTGCCTTCTGCTCACCTGGGAGCCAATCAGGAGCATATGGAGAGGAGAGAGTAGGGGGTGGAGCTTATGAATGATGGGGAGGCAGAGGAAAAACAGGAAGGAAACAGGCAGAGGGCGTCATGCACCGATTGGTTTTGATGGGACATCAGTGGTAGTAGTCCTGACATACTTGGACTTTGGCTAGATTGAACATATATTTATATAGTTTGGGCTTAGTCATTTTTTAAAATAACACTTTTATAAGGCAAGAATGCATTAAATTGATCAAAAATAACATTTGTAATATTACTAAAGATCTGTTAAAAAATGTTGTTCTTTTGAACTTTCTATTCATCAAAGAATAATGAAAAATGTAACCTGGTATTCACAAAAATATTAAGTAGCACAACTGTTTTCAACATTGAGAATAAAAAGAAACCTTTGAGCATAAAATCATCATATTAGAATGATTTCTGAAGGATTGTGTGACACTGAAGAGCTAAAAAAAGCGTTTAGATCAGGAATAAATTGCATTTTAAAATAGAAAACACTTATTTGAAATTGTAATAATATTTTATAATATTCACTGCTTTTACTGTATATTGGATCATATAAATTCAGCCTTGGTGAGCATGAGAGCCTTCTTTCAAAAATATTAAAAACTCTTACTGCTCCCAAACTTTTGAATGTGTTTGTGTGTACTGTATATATGATTATTTAGGACTAACAGGTACAAAGTGTTTGTCCTAAACAATCATATATACATTAACTCACTTAATGGAATTACCCTAAAGTTTATTTAGCTTAATGTTAAAAACATTAACATTATAGCACAGAGAAAGCCAGTACTAAACATTGGAGGCTGTTGTTCATCCTTGTTTTAGTGCGTGCACACACACAAAAGCAACAGCCTGTTTTACAATGGCCTCTAGAGTTTGGCTGCTCAACAACAGCACTGGCTTTTCACCAAGAACCTTTTCAAAGGTGAAATGTGTCATCTCCATCTCACTAGTGCTACCCAAGGAGCCAAAGTTTTGTTGGTTATCATAACCCCATCAATCCTTGGCAGCAAAAAAATATTTCTCCATATTTCTCTGACAGCCATTCAAAAACAAAAGCCTGTAATCACCCTATAGCCCGAGACTGGTTGCCCACTGAAGCCAAGCAGCATTGTGCCTGGTCAGTACCTGGCTGGGAGACCTCCTGGGAAAACTAGGATGTTGCTGCAAGTTAGTGAGGCTAGCAGAGGGTGCTCAACCTATGGTCTGTGTGGATCCAAAAGTCCCAGTAGTGACAGGGTCACTATACTGTCAAAACGCACCATCCTTCTTATGAGGTGTTAAACTGAGGTCCTGACTCTCTGTGGTCATAAACAATTCCAGGATGTTCTTTGAAGAAAGATTAGGGATGTAACCCAGGCATCCTGGCCAAATTTACCCACTTGCCTCTGTCCATCATGGCCTCCTGATCATCCTCATATACTGATTGAGATCATCACTCTCTCTTCTCCACCAATAAGCTGGTGTGTGGTGATGATTTATGGCTGCCTTCGCATCATGTGGATGCTGCATATTGCTGGTGGTTGAGGAGATTCTTGCACTTCCATAATGTAAAGCATTTTGAGTACCCAGAATAGCACTATATACATGTAACAAATTAATAAGTATTATAATAAAACTAACTGTATCCCACGGATTACACAATGTATTCCCTTTGACCAAACATATCTATAAAGGCACAATAGTGCACAAGAGGGTGCAGTTTCCAACGATAACAAAGGCGTAGGTTTATGACGCAGTAATGAGATGAATGATGGGACTTGCTGTCAAGCTGATGGATGGATCTAATAATGTTTATGGATGAGTGCAAACATTCATGTTTTTAACATGAACACGCGAGTCCCGCGGACATAACGTTAAAGGTATAAGGACAATTAATTGTACCGAACTACCCGCAAGTGCTGGATTACTCACACAGGTCAGTTTATTAAACAAATTAAACTTCTGAGGCAACGCAGCGCTGCTTCACTTGGTCTAATGTTACACTATCACACTACACGGCATTTAAATGTACGTTGAAAGTTATAGTGTTATACTGTCTACGTGTTAGTTCGTTTGCTACACGAAACTTTAGCAGTAAGCTAGATCAACATTAGAATAACATACTGGCCATCTAACATGTCATCATGTTGAGCTAACGTTATATAACATTGTTTTATGTACATTTGCTTACCTGTATAATAGAGCAGTCAAGTCGCAGACGTAACTTAGTCGCGGACGTGGAGCCAAAGAGTATAGATATAGTATACAGTAGAATAGGAATTAGGGTTAGATGAATAAGTTGGCAGAACTTGGCACATTACTTGTAGTCAACATAGGGGACCATTAAAATAAAAGGTCACCATTTTATTTGATTGTTTTTATTTGAAATAATGTGTTTATTTTATTTTATTCTATGATTTAATAGAATCACTTTTCATGATATCATGAAGACACTATTTGACAAAATGGAAAAATAAATCCCATGAATTCTCTTTTTGCTTTAGCCATCACAACCAGAAAGAACGGTAAGAACTAATTGAATTAAACAAATTGAATCCAAAGGTATTTTAAATGTTGCACATTTCACATTCAAAACATTATTTTTAAAAGCATACTATAAATGGAGCCCTATCAAGTGTAATGGCTTATTTAGGGTGAATTCGTCTGGTGGATAGACACAGAGAATAACCAGTTGAACACGAACAACAACAACAGAAAGCAACTAATCATATGAGATATGTAAAATCCATCCAGCGGGAGGAGGTGCCATCGGTCAGACGTTCTTCAACAAAACTAAACCACTGCAACTGTTCAATCACTCCCCACTTTTTGTCTCTCTTAACAGCTCTTTGCTGTTGTATAATTGTTATTACTGCCTAGGGGCCATCAAACTGACTGAGAAACAACTCTTTCTCTAACAAGTCCATTATGAATGAGTCACACAATCAGAAACACATTCACAGACAACCACAGACTGAGAAAAGCAAACAAAAGTAGCAGCACACAGTGACTTCTCAACCTGCTGCATGCACTCCCGTCTCTCTGTTTTAAACATCAGATGTTTGAGAAGAGTTCATTATTTAGATCTGCTTAGATCAAGATTTGATCAGACTCAAACAGTGAGATTGAGAATCAATCTGGTTTTGCCCTTGATGTTCACAAAACCGTTACACAAACATTCACTCACCATGGTCGGGGCAGATTACTTCCCATAGTGTTAATAGCAGCCTCTTTAATTAAACTAAACAAGAGTTACAGTTTACAGCGGAGACTCTTCCCAGGAGTAATTACAATAACAAGACTGCTAACTATGTCAATGTTTGATAAGACAAAGGCAGTTTTTAAACCTAAAAATTAATATTTTAATACACATATTGTGTGGGTGCGTGTGTTTAAGTATGTCTCTGTGGATTTTATCTTTAATATGCTTCTGTAAACCAACAGAGACACCATTAAAGGAGCTGTGAAAGAGAAACATTTCATCTGCTGGCAGATTTGCTCCACAGATCTTCAGGCTAGCAGAACACTGTTGCCGCAGAGTGGTTTCAGATAGCAGTCAATCAGAGATGTAAAATAATGTAAATCTAAAATATATAAGTAGGCTGTACCTGTGACCTACTCACAGTCGAGATTATATGCTCAGACCTAGAGCTCAATCACCAGTATGATATTTTAATGAACAATAAGTTAATATTGAATGTCTCTTAAGTCACATTATTACCAGTTATGTTGTACCTTTTTGCACTGACGAATGAACAAGTATAAAGTGCAAACTGCTCCATGTCTCTGATCAACACTACTCTAGTGATTCATTTGGGTATAAATTAGTGCTTTAGAAACAAATCGGTTGAGTGAATGATTCAGTGACTCACTTATGAGGGCAGTAACTTGTTTCGTTCTTAAATTAATCATTGTTTGAATGGACAGGTTGAGTAAATGATTCAATGTCTCACTTATGAAAGCAGTCACTTGATTTGTTCCTGAATTAATCAGTGTGTTTGAATGAATCAGTTAAATGATTCCCTGATTCAACAAACCTATTAACTGTTGTAATTACTGGCTTCGCTAGAATTCTTGCAAAATACTTCCAGAACATTATCTCAATGTTTATTTGACTCCTACAATACTTTCAGTTAAGCTGCATAAAGCAGAAAACATCCGCACAAGTAGCATGTTCCAACGCATTCTCATCCTTTAACGTCATATGGAACGCTATATGACAAAACGGCGCTATACTACGCACATGGCACCCGTTATCGTTAATATAACACGTGCTGTGAGGGCTAAGTTTAGGTGTGGGGTAGGGTGTGCGTGTCATATTCACGCTAAAGGATTTATAACATCTTGGGTTCGCGTGTTATATTAACGATAAAGGGTGCCATGTGCGTAGTATAGCGCCGTTTTGTCATATAGCGTTCTATATGAAGTTAAAGGATGAGAACGGGCTGCATGTTCCTGTTCCAATCAATTTACAATTATAGGTCTTCTACCAGACTCAAGCCAAAGGATACCCTGAAACTGTAACAATATATAACTTCGGGTTTGTAATTAAAGAAAAACGAAATTGATATTGTAAATATTTCATGTTTTAATTTTAACGTGTTCCATGTGCATGCTTTCACACCTTCATTTATTGTTGAGTTAAGAGAGCAATTAGCTTACTATATCATGTGTCTGGGTCTATTAAAGAGGAAATAAAATGTTGATTTATTCTGGTCTGCAAATGTGACTGTACCAGTCAGGTCAAATCAATGAGTTTAGGCTTCAGATAATGCCAGCACAGAATAATCTCTAAAAATCAGAAAGAAATGATTGCATTCTCACACACTGACATCAACCTTTTCCAGCATGACTTAAATACAGTTAATCACGGTCTACATGAGACTTTATAAGATTGAACCCTGCATATAAAAAAGAATACCGATCTACACAGATAACTTTCAAAGATAAGTTCTCAAACTTCAAAAAATCAAGCACAGAACAGGAACATGCAGGAGAGAGACATGAGCATGTGTTTCATGCAAGTTGAGTCACACAAGGTTCTGCATCTTATTTCACTGTTATATAATACACGCAAAGAGCAGGAAGGTCTAGCATTAAAACAGGTTTATTTTGGACAGGATTGTTACCAGCAGCAAAGTTTCTCTCTGCTTCTTTTCTACTCACTCCCTCTCTCTTTGTAACATGCTGAAATAACAGGGTCTGCCAGGTCAGACGTGTTGGGAGTGCTACGCGTGCTTCTTCACTCATCTCTATACCTCACAGCGAAGAAGCAGGCAGAAGAATCGACCCACTTTCAAGATCTCTCAAAAAAGACAAGCGGTCCCGCTCCATGCTGCCCACTTCAGACGCACACAATTTTTCTTCAGAGCACTGAATTTTTATTTTAGGCCTTCATAATTCCTTTAAAAATCCTTGAGATTTCTCAATACCACTTAGACATGCATCGTTTTCCCATCCAATAAGTGTCGGATTTAATTTAAAACAACTGAAATGAATAAATCAAAATGGATGATTAGTTTATTCCTTTATTGAATGTGAGACGGCAGATGTTAGGCTTGCTACAGAAGGCTGAATCTTTATAATAATGATGTCATAATGATGTATAACTTGAGGATAAAACCTGATTAAGCTTTTGACGGTGAAATTAAATTAAATTAGTCTTTTGAATCTATACGAATGAATGATTACGGTATGCTATACTAACTATCATCTCACACACAAAATCCATTTCACACGTTTCATCGCTAATATCATGTAAACATAAACATGTAAGACAATGTTTAATAATTAGAGCTGAACAAATCGGACATAAATTTGCATCATAAATCACCCTGCAGTTTTTCTGGCTGACCTCTGAAGGAGAAAGGTTGCAGCGATTAGAATAAAAGTACATTTTACCCTTCTAGGGATGCACACGGTTATAGGAAATGAGTGGATGTAAACACATCTAATCTAAATAGCCAAACCAGTGTAATTTTAGTATTGTTTATGCTTTATGCACAGTTGTAAATAAAACAAAGATTGTTGGAGTGTTTTACAAGAAAATGCATTTAATTGTCAAGATTTCCTCTGTATTTTGTGTGTTCTGTGTTCTAGGACTTTTATTTTGAAGTGTATTTTCTGTTTCCATTGTTCCCTTTTTCACTGTGCATTGTTCCAGTGGTTTGTTCCTGTTTGCCTTTGTTTCTATAGTGAACATTGTTTGTTTCCATGACAATTCATTACCCTCACCTGTTCCTCATTATGGTCCCTAATTATTCTGTGTACATACAATATGTTATACTGTACATATAGTGTTATAAATTCAGTTGTCTTTATATGTTTCCCTGTTTGCAGAGATAAGATCCTTACCTCTCCTCTTCCCATCTAGCCGTATAGTAGACTAGTAGACTAGTCTTCGGGTTCGGGTTAGTAGAATAAGCTGATTATTAAGCTGATTATTAAATTTGTTTCTTGCCTTTTCTTTGTAATTAATCGGGAAACTAGCAATTTCTAAGGGAAAAATGTTACAAAATCTATTTTTTTCAGTGTAGCATTTGATTTGTTATTATTTTGAATGAGCTTTTATTTGACTAATTTTTAATTTCTTGTCATGTCATTTCCATTTGTTTTTCTATATTGCATTTTCATTTAGGTAAAATAGTTTATTTTAGTTAGATGCCTAAGTATATATAATTTCAGGGGGGTTTTTTGTTTAAGTTAACAATAACAATACTGCTACAATCTTTAAAAACAAGCACAACAGAAGGAGCTCAGATTAGACCGACTCACAGTGAACTTAGAAAAAGCATGAAATGAAAAACCTGGCGGAATTATAAATAGGGAAAAGCTGAGGCAAATATTGCATAAAGTGGATTTGCAGAATTCTTGTGACCTCAGATAACATCTGATATTAGATTTGCACAATGCTCTGTGTGCACAAAAGAACATCTTAATTAAACATAATAAAGGCATGATTAGTCATATTTTCTGGGAAAAACAAATATTAAAAAAAAGTTGTTTGCTGCATAAGCAATTTGTTCAGTGACCCACCCTGACCACCCACAGATTCAGAAATACTTTTCTATGCCACGTTTTGTGCTTACACACAAACAAGCCTATGAAGATAGCTATTATGAGTCAGCACCATAAGACTCAGGTAGATATATATAGTAGGTTGGGTGAACAAAGTTCTTAAAGGGACAATTCATCCCAAAATGAAAAATCTATCATTATTTACTAAAAAAAAAAAGTCAGTCAAGGTGTGAACTGTCCCTTTAAGACAGACTTCTAAAAGCAAAGTTCCCAGGTATAGGTGACCTGTGACCTGAGAGACGTATTCAAAAAATCTCTCATTTATAAACTTTATTCTGTACATCAACTAAATGAGATGAGGAGTTTAGAAACACAATCATTTTACAAGAAAAGTAACTAAGTACTAAGGGACCCTTTGACAGTTTGATAACTGACAGCTGAAAATTACAGTTTTAGGATTTGTCATCAGTGTCAGCAATTCACGTCACACATTTGTTGTGGAAACGATGAGTCATTGGTGGCTGATGTTGTTTTATCTAGGATGAGGGCCCTGTGTTTTATTGTGTGTGTTTGCTCATTTGTTTCTGGACAGAGAATGTTTCCTCCATTGATTCAGTTCTATTGACTTTGGCTTTGAGACTCCAAAATGCTGAATGCCTCGTGAATATATTGAAGTCGAACAGAGGGCATTTTCAGACAGACAGCAAAAGCGACTTAAATATTTTATGTTTTAATTAAAAAAAAAAACATAAAAAAGTGATCTATTTTATGTTGTGTTGTGTTGGGTAAAAGGCAATAAGGAGGTCTTTATGTAAGCTGCTTGGCTAAATTAAATATATATATATATACAAATAATAGAGTCACTAGACAAAAGGTTTTGTTTTTCCCTTTTGGGATCATAGAAGTGTCTGTCAATCTATGTGGAAAGATTTCACACAGCCTGAGTACTCAGGAGGCACATTAAATTCATATCCTCATTCCCTCCGGCTCTCCGTGTCTCTCTCAGTCCCTCGTGGTTGCCCATAGAGAGTGGAGCATGGAAGGAGGAACGGGTGGGGCAGGCTCACAGATGGGCTGGTGGGAAGGTTTCTGTGGTTACAGGCGAGGAAGAAGAGGAAGACGAGCCATCTGGCTGTGGTTTAGTGAGATGACGTTTCTTGCCCCTCACCCACAACACCCACAATCCATGGCAACATGCCTACCGCTCCACCAACTGTTAAACAAACTACAGGTAGCAGAACTACAAGTACAGCTACAGTTAATGACAACACCTGCTATACTGGAAGGAATCAAACTCGCTTTGTGATCACAGGCTTTTAAATAAACCACTGAAAATATCTATCAAATGGACTATACCCACAGGTGATCGCAGCTGCAGCGGCACGAGGAGTTAACCAGCATGCACTACAACAGTGAAATATCTAATCTGGTCACAGTCAAAAATGGATCACATGTCCATTATGATCATAAGATCTCAGAAAGGCAGGAAAAAACTACACTAAATACAAATCATAAAATACAACTAACTTACCTTACATTACATTTAACCTTTTAAAATGAAATACAAAATCCTCACCATATATTTACATCAAATGAGCATCCAATCAGATACACAATTTGGCACAAATTAATGTGTCACTTAATATGGCTACAGTCCGGTGAAACCTTATCTACACAAGTCAATCACTTCTGCTGTTGTTTAGCTAGAATACACGATTTTTCGATTTATTCACATTCACGATTTATGTCATGTTATTAATGCTGCATATTGTCAGGCACTTCACAATCATTTCAATAAACTTCAATGTTTGATTCTAAAGACATTTTTATTTACTGTTGTATGATAAATTATTTTGGTAAAGTGGATATCTTATACTGTATCAATCAATCAATCAATCAACCAACCAACCCAATCCAGGGTTCTGTAAAGTGAAATTCATGACATTAAGCACTACTTTTTTTGGTTTTCAAGGACTACAATCACAGATCTCAATTATCAAACATTATCTTTATCTTTCAAATAAAAAAAATACTATTTAACTTGGAAATATATGAGCAATATTATGCTCACAGACATCTACAGTATATTAAACTGTAGCGTTAATTGTATTTGTGTTTTCCAGGACTTACATTTCAAAAAGTAAAATTCCACTATAATAGAAAGAAAAAGTTGTATCCTTGTTTGCAACACCACAAACACCAACATGTCCAAACCCATGATGAAATATATACATGAGCACATTGTGTTACATAAGGTCAGAGTGTCTGTCCAGAATAATGCCTATCCTCTTCATCATGACGTCCCTTTCAGCATGTTCACAAATGGACAGGACAGAATTGCCCCCAAGAAAGCTGGGAAATGTCAAATAGCCTGATTGTGCATGTATGTGTGTGCGTTTGTTGGGAAGTTAACCGCTGCGGTTGTGGCTAGAGCACACATTTATACGATTTCCCAAACAAAATCCCAATCTTATTTCAGAAGAGTTCATGATCTGTGTTTGAGATTCTTCAACTAACTGGATAAAAAACAAGATGTTTTCGGTGCAAGTCAAAATGTCAGATACACACGAATCACGATTACTGGGGAAAGTGTGGAGTAAAGAGAGAGAGAACAAGGAAGGCGATACAAATGAAACAACATGCAAAACTGGGACAAGGCGTGGTCAGAAGTGAAAAGTAAGGAAATGGGAAGCAAAAAAAGAGAAGAATGACTTATGGGCGGCCCGAGCAGGAGGAATAGGGTGTGACTGAGAGAGACATGAGGGATTTGGTGGAGCACTTGATGTCTTGTTAGTCTCAACCTTATGTACACTGTGATTGGCTAAAAATATCACATAGCTCATGTGGAACATGGTGCACTCGGGTTTGTGGCACTGGGGCATTTATCATCACATGGCTCCTAAAGTGCCAAACGCAACCTTTCTCTCTTTCGCTCTCTTCATCTCTGTCATTCTCGCTCCCCTAAAACACACAGCCATATGCCTCCTCTGTTTATTCCTCCTGAAATCTAGCACAAACCCAGTGCTAATTGCCTGTATTGTTATAGGCTCTAACTTTTAATAAAGCCCCATTCTTTCAGTTTCCCTGTTTTTCTTTTAGCATACACTCTAAAAAATGCTGGGTTGTTTTAACCCAACTTTGGGTCAAATATGGACTAACCCAGCCGTTGGGTTAAATTTTTACATTACATTTTTAACCCAACATTTCGGGTTTGTCCATATTTGACCCAAAATTGGGTTAAAACAACCCAGCATTTTTTAGAGTGTAACCATGTACCACACCCTTTCTTTCTAGATAATTCATCAGGTCATAATAAATCTCTTTTTATATATATGACCTCTACAACAGGCAGTGTTGTCTATATATACACTTCATATATCCTTTCCTCTTCTCTTACTATCCATTTACCCCTTTCCTCTTTCTATATTTTGTCTTTATTTTGCTCTAGAGAGCCTATGATCATGTTGCTTCTATCTGGTCCTTTTTACTTTCCTTTTCACATCCTCCCTCCAGCATCAATGCTACTTAGCTTGTGTCTTTTCTCTAAACAATCTAATTGGTCGGAGGGGAAATGGTTTCATTTCTTCCCAGAGATACACACAAAACCCTCACAGGCAATTTGAGTCTTTCCTCGACCCCTCTATAGTGGACAAGAAGACAACCAGCATATATAATATGGGTTTCATAAATAAATAAATAAATAAATAAATACAATCCTTCAAAAATCTGTTTGAGTTTCTTTTCTTTGTTGAACACAAATTTTATGTTGAAGCATGTTGGTAACCAGACACCCATTGACTTCCATAGTAGGAAACAAATACTATAGAAGTCAATGGATTTCGTCAACTGGTTACCAACATTCTTCAAAATATCTTATTTTGTGTCCAACAAAAGAAAGAAACTCATTTTTGGGTGAATTAAGTAAATTAGTTTACATGCCATGAATGATGTGACTCTTTGTTTGTACAGACAGGTTAGATATTCTTCCAGCTCAACACACTTTTTGGATCATCTCAAATCATAAACTTTTTACTTCGGTAACACTTTGATTAAAGGGGACGTTGTTACATTACTGCTTTGAAACAATCTGTATATACATATACATTGTACTTACTCAAATAACTACAGATTAAAATTAGTTAATTACATGTACTATAAAGTTACGGTTAGGGTTTGGTTTAGGGTTAGTTACTTAATTATGCATGTTATTACAGTAACTACATGTAACTACATCACCTTAAAATAAAGCATTACCCAACATTTCACTTTAACATGTTACAATCAAAAATGTTGCATTCAATTATAAAATGATTATGAAATTAAAAAAAAATGATTGGTGATCTTAGATTTTGGACCCCAAATGAACAAATAATCTTCACAAATAATAAATAGGTGAATAAGAAGAGAACAATTTGCAATCCAACCTGGCTCTTTTTGTTCTTCATTGCTCATCACTTTTCATCATCTCTTCTGTCCAGCTTTATCCCACCATCATTCCAATCCATTCCCAAAACAGTCAACCATATGACTGAAAATTTCAAAGGCATTGACAGAGAAAGAGGGAGGGAGGATGCGTTGGCTCTAGTTGGTTGGGTTGGTTACAGAAATCTCTACTTCATGACAATCTCTCTCTCTCTCTCTCTCTCTCTCTCTCTCTCTCTCTCTCTCTCTCTCTCTCTCTCTCTCTCTCTATTTCTCACTCACATCTCTCTCATTATCCACAGCTCACTGCATGAAGAACAAAAAGAGGAAGAAAAGAGCTTTTTCCCCTTCTAACTCCAGAGTATGTGTTTATGAGCATGTGTGCGGGAGAAATATTTAATGTGGGTGCGTGTGTGTCTGTGCATGTGAGAAAATGAGCAGACGGTGGTGTTGTTCAGTCAGTGGGTGATGGATAAGGTGGGATGTGTCACTGAGGCATCAGTAATCTAACCTGGCTACCTGACAATCTTACTGAGAAAACACACACAAACACACCTTTCCCATGGTGACTTTCCATTGACGTCTACTGCGGTAAATAGTCATACAGGTTTGGATCGACATGAAGGCGAATAAATGATGACAGCATTTTAATTTTAGGGGAACTGTCCCTTTAAAGTGGATGTCTTGCATTGTGGTCATGATTACTAGTAGGTACACAGTGATTTGTAAAGCACTTTGGTCAACACCAGTTGTCTTTAAACATGATATATAAAAACAATTGTATTGTATTGTATCCCACACTGTAATAGATTTTTGTCATTCTAACAGTATTTTACTGTAATATGTACAATGCCAAAAGTATAATACTGTAAATAGCCATGGATTATGGGAAAATATGTTTACTACTGTAATTATTTTCTACTGTAAATCATAAAAAAAATTAATTATGTAATAGGAAATCAGTTACTGTAAATAAAAATACAGTAGCTGTACTCATGAATACAATATACAGTATTATTCCTGAAAATTAAAATATGGTACTTTTACTGTAAATGAAAAATACAGTACTCATACTGTAAAGATATATACAAATATACAATTGTATCACTGTAAATTAAATTTACAGCAACCTACAGTCATTATTTGTGAAACATGAGTGCACATATGAGATTTTTTTTTCTCCCAAGGGAAATATTTCCTAGAATCAGATGATTCCCTTGATACCGGCAGCTTTATTAACAGAAGACAAATGGCTTATAAAATGCGATCTTTCAGCGCAACATAACAAAAGCTGATCAAAGATGGATAGTTTCTCTGAAAATCGCTTTTCTTCAGATGGCAGCTCTACTGAGGAACTGACGTCCATAATTAACGAGCATCAGACACATTGTTGCTCTGATTTACCTGTCTGCTTACTAACTGTTCCATCACCAAAACAATCTTTTTCAGATCTTCTTTAAAAGAAGCAAACCTTCTGTTAGGTGTTTGTACGCAGGGCATCTTTATAGATGAACGTCTAGAGCGTGGGAGGCTGCAGCAGCAGAGTTTGAATGTCACCAACAGTGGCAGATTTTTTCCTCCTCTGCTTAAAGCAATCATTTCTCTTTCCATCACCACCAAACTCACTTTATTCTGCGGGAAACATTTCTCAGCATGGAGGAGAGCAAACAAAGTCAAACAAGCACACACCAGACCCCCAAAGTAAACATTTAATATGTGAAAAGTATGAGAACTGCTTTAGCTAAAAGGCCAAGACACATATACAGCAATGAGTGACTGATAATGTGCAGCATGACCTTGAAAAGAATACTCTAATTTTTTTTGCCCACACTTGACTGCTCTAAAAAGATTACCAGTTAGAAATATTTCTGAAAGAAATAGAAATCGGGTTGGTTAGGGAACCCTCTTAGCCGCTAAAGTGGTTTCAGTAAATTGGTTAATGATTTTTTGGGGGGTTAATTTACTCTAGGACTATCACCTAATGAAAATGGCATATATTAAAGGAATATCATGACTAATTTTTTTTTTTTTGCATGAGTGCAGGTGTCAGCTTATGTCAGGACCTATATATACAGTATATGCATATGTAAACCCACCTTATTCCTGACGACCTGCGTTTTGAATTATGGATGGATATCCTCACGTCTCTTTCCAGGTTTGTTTTCACAGGTAAATGCAATTTATAATCTGTCAAAATAACGGAAATCACTATGATATAACGTTAGTGACACGTAATGGTGAGGTTAATGACCATTTTTGATTAAGGCTTATACAGATATTTATTTGCCTACAGTGATATTTAACCAGACTCACGCTATTGGGGCTATTTTTGGTCTGTTGAAAGTACCTTGTTGATTCTTTTACACAATTTCATTTTAATGTTCGATGGTTGAAGGGTGAGTCGGTTAATGTCATCTCATTGTGACCGTTTTAACGTATTACGTTCATAGAGGAAGCCTTTAACTTATTGTTTACAGTTTAATGGAAGTTACACCCACAATTCGTGCAAAGCGTCAAGGGCGTAGGAATAAGGTGGACACATTTATATACTCCACAAACGTTAAGAATAATTAAGATTAAAATCAGCACATTCAAAAGATTTCTGACAGATTCACGTGACACTAAAGGCTGGATCAATGATGCTGAAAATGTATTGCCCTCACTGGATCTTTTGACTAGTAGTGTGTGTGTTAAATATATACAATAATGCTAATAAAAAAGATATAAAAAAGAAATATTGTTCTTAAAGGAGTAGTTCACTTTAAAAAAAAAAACTTTTGCTGATAATTTACTCGCCCCCATTTCAACCAAGATGTCCATGTCTTTCTTTCTTCAGTCGAAAAGAAATTAAAGTTTTTGATGAAAACATTCCAGGATTTTCTCCATATAATGGACTTCATTGGGAACCAAACGGTTCAAGGTCCAAATGAGAGTTTCAGCGCAGCTTCAAAGGGCTTTAAACGACACCAGACGATGAATAAGGGTCTTATAGGACCCTTACAGGAGAGTCACGAACGCTCATCACAGAACAGACCGGAGAGCATTTGTGCTTATAAAACTTTTTGTTTTTGTTTACTTAAAAAAAGTTGTTTATTTATTTTTTAAATGAGCGATAAGACCCTTATTCATCGTCTGGTGTCGTTTAAAGCCCTTTGAAGCTGCAATGAAACTCTCATTTGGACCTTGAACCGTTTGGTTCCCAATGAAGTCCATTATATGAAGAAAATCCTGGAATGTTTTCATCAAAAACCTTCATTTCTTTTCGACTGAAGAAAGACAGACGTGGACATCTTGGATGACATGGGGGTGAGTAAATTATCAGCAAAAGTTTTTTTAAAATTGAACTACTCCTTTAAGTGCATTGTAGATATTGTATATCTGTTTGTGTGAGAGAGTCTTTTGCCAGTTTAGAGACTTAAAAGAGAAAGAGAGACTTCAAAAGTTGTGCTTTGAGAAACTACAGATTGTTTATTTTTAATTGGGTTGGAGACAGCGAGAACAAGAGCAATGATTTTCAAACGTTGAACTTGAAGAAAGTCTTGTATGTGTTTGTGTTGTGGAGACAAACCATCTTTGGTAAGCAACACTCATAATTTTTCCTCATAGTTCCACAAGAGAATATTGCTTTAGGGAACTAACACTCACACAGAGCGTCTCTAAGGGTCGTTAGATACAGAATCTCATGATTTTCATCAAAAAAATGTTTTCTGTCTGCATATTCATCAAGTGATATACATCAAGTGAAACACCCCGGAGGTGGCAAGAGTTAATGTAATTTTCTGTAATTTATATGCATCCTGCCAGTGTGCTCTTTGAGCACTGAGGTCTACAGTCTTTCAGCAGAATCAACAGATGATTATTTAATTAGTGCATGGCTAAAACAGTGTGAGACCAAACTAACAACCATTTAATTACCACTCACAAACTCACAGCACTGATGCACTGAACTTAAAAAGAGTGAGTGTGTGTATATCTGGAAATCTGACGAAACATTGGGTTTCTTCGACTAAGGCCCTTTTTATGTCCAAGGGCTTGATTTTTATTCAAACTAACAGTCTTCAATGCTTTGGGTGACCCGAGTTCAGCCCATGGCCCTTTTCGATCTAGAAGCTTCCTGTCTGCTCTATACAGGGTCCCGTATAAATACAAGAAAAAATAGAAAAACAAAAACCTTTATCAAAAGCGTTTTTTTTTTTTTTTTTGGTCGCAGACTGATCTTAAATTATGCAAATCTAGAATGAAATGATAAAAACAATAAAATAATGAATACAAATTTAAACAAACAACAAAAAACTTATTTTACTATGAACATCTAAATCAAAGGTAAGTGCGATCATATCTAAAATGTATAAAAAGTTTAGCTTAGTAATTTAATTTATTATACAATTATATATTATTATACTTGACTGATTGTCTACAACAATCAACAAATTAGCACCAAATAAATTGGTATCAAATGTAAATTTGTTCAATGTAAAGCTGCTTTGAAACAATCTACATTGTTCAAAGCGGCGCGCTATATAAATGAAGGTGACTTGACTTGACAAAGGAGACAATGGTGTAAAGATCAAGCTTGAAATGAATGAAATATGACACGTGACATGAATAACATCACTTATGAACAGATACATAAAATGCTATGAAATTACCTTAGCAAGATAAATGAATCAGCCATTTTATGAAAAAAAATATTAAAACAATTAACAATTTCCACAATACGTAATTCTATTTGTGGTGGAAATAACATTTTGATGGAAAGTTTTTTTTAAAAATAGTTCAGAAAAAAAATTCTTTAAGTGCCCATAGTTGAAGAGACATGCGAAAAAGGAACGTTTCCACATGAGAGAAAAAAATAGGGACATAGAAAGTGTGAGATATACAGCGTATCTAAAATCTAATGTGTTTTCATGGTTGTTTTCCTTCCTTGGCAAGCTTTCAGGGACCGATAACAGACTCAGAGATACACACGCTCACACCTTACCAGACAACACTGTGAGACCACGAAGATTCCCAGTCAGCCCAGACGTCTAGATCCAAAACAGTGCTGAATAATTTAGGGCTACACATGGCAAGGCTTAGGCTTTTCTGTGGACAACAGTGGAGCTTTTCTGAAATTGTACCACAGAGCAGCACATGAGGAAAAGATAAGAAAACACGGCTGTGGCAGTGACTAAAATAAATAGCAGCGCCTAAAAAATATTCCAAAATAACACTGCATTTGACTGACCGTACAGATGACTGTCCAGCAGTCTTTCTAAGATGTGTGTGGGTGGGTTTAACGTCTAAACACGCTGGCTGATCTATAATATAATATAATAGTGTGTGTGTGTGAGCATATCTCAGTAAGTTATAGGCCTACACACCATAGATAAACACCTATGAGACTATTAAGGGTAAAACGGGCTTTCAGCAGACAGCCAGTATAGCTCTGCAATTCGTGCCAGAGCAAATGGGAATTGAATTTTGGAAAACAATATGCAGCATAAAAACAGCATGTAATTATCTACAGCTGCCAGGCGCTATCATCACATACAACAATTACCAATTAAATAGCAAACATAAAATGACATTTTGTGAGTGCATCTGCATGGCAGTGCATTATGGGTAAGTGTTTTGGCTGATACAGATATAGGCAGAATGTGTTCTGTAATGTCTCGTCCTTTTTAAAATGTTTTTTTGAGTTTTGTAGTATTAACATTAAACATTTATGGCGAGTTGCGCACACAGAAGTGTCTCTGAATGCTATGAATAACAAATTCAGCATTGAAAAAGAATGTCACACATGGAAATCTATCATGTAATGCATCATACACACATCAAAACACAGATTCACAAGCACGCACTCTCACACACACACATCCAGACGGCACGATGAACAGGACTGGAGATTTTTTCAAACTGATTTTTACAGTTTTTCAAAGGTTAAGGTTGGAAATGTCAGCTCTATATTTAAGAATCTGTGTGCAGGCTGTGTGTGTTTGTGTACAAAACCATATGCAATACATGTGTTCTCTGAAATATAAGGCCATCTGGTGATCACAAGACGCATCCTATTTAATCTGAAGACTACTCGAGCCACACAACAATGTGACAAGAAATCATACTGTGTCATGCGACCGGCATTGAAAAAAATAATAGTGGCAGTTTGGCACGAACAGTAAATTGTCATTGTCTGAGAGCTGCACTTGACACACATGAAGCTCAAAATAGTTGAGCTGAATTACCAAAGGACACAAAAGAACACACACTAAGAGCTTGTTCACACAGTGTCAGATAGACAAGCTCATACAAACACCACAAAACATTATATTGGAGAAAAATAATTAGCAGTCGAAAATATAACATGTCTTGCACATTGCCAAAGACACTGTGCTCATTTAAAAGTTACTTTGGTTTCTTAGCAACAAAATATTAGAAAAGTTCAGGAAGTTATAATGATTATATATATATTTATTTATATAAAAATTAATTAATAATACAACATAAGTAATAAGTAATAAAACATTAAAGAAATCATAGACATTTTATTTTACAGTGTCAAACAAGTAACCCTTGAAAACAAATGCTAATCCTAACCCAATATATTATAAATGTTAATTATATACACAAAAATGTCAAATAAATATGAGAAATAATAATGTTGGAAAAGTGTAAGAGAGTCAGACAGCACAAGAAATTCATAAATAGATAACAATATAAGTTGAGAAATGATTGCTAGCCAAACCGAGAGTCAGAAACGATTGAGAATGAGCGACACTGATAGATAAAGCGATTTATGGAAAGAAGAGAGGATGAAAAAAAATACATATATAATACATATACAAGCTTATATGTAAATGCATTACTAAGAGCTTGACCACATGCTTGTAAGTTTGACATAACAGAACACATCTCTAAACACACACACACACACACACACACACACACACACACACTTAGAGAAAAGCGTGTAAGAAACAGGCATCTTTTAGGAAGACTGCTCTGTCACTTACTCATTTGAACCGACAAGGATGAAAGTTAGTCCATTAGCTTTGGAAGAGGACATGCTTAAGGAATCCAGTGTAAAGAATCCATTATTCCAACGGTGTCCGGCAGCACTCATGAGTCGGTCTGTGTGTGTGTGTGTGTGTGTGTGCATGAGCGTGCATGAGAGTGTTACGCTCATGTGAGGATGCTGCCGCTGCGTGAACATGTGAAGAGGGCAGAATGTGACACCAGTGCAACGAGCAGCCAATCAGAGCGTGCGTTCAGACAAACAGGGCACTCTGTGACTTTCTCTCAACCCTTACCCATCTTTCACCTGCTCTCCCTCTTTATTTCCCTCTCTTGCTTTAGGGGAGAAGTGAAGATGGTGATAATGGGAGACTGTCATGCAAGTGGATGACCCAGATTCAGAACAAGAGAGGGAGAATGGAAGAAGGGGCTGGACGGAGTAAAAGAGAGAGAGCATGAAGCGCGGAGAAAGAGGCGAAGAAGTGGAGATGGTAGCGTGGCCATGATGATTCGATTAGATCATGGAGCGGAAGAGATGAGAGATCCTCATCAGAGGAAAGAGGGAGGAAAGAGAAAGAGGAGAAAGGGACAAGGAGAGAAAGAGTGTGTGGAAAGGAGGAGGAGTTCAGTGGAAACACACAGCGCCTCACTGTGGCAAGCACACATGATACATACACAAACACCTCCTGAATGAAGGCCTGCTGTTAGTCTTCTGCTGTTTTCATACTTTTACAGCTATTTATAATGGCTAAAGAGTAATTTGACCCTTACCTGAAAACTGTATTATTTTAATAATTGTTTTAATTTACTTTATTTACAAATAATTAGTACTGACCTCAAATATAGAAAAATAATGTGTACTTTTAAAAACTTTGTCACACTACAGGACATTCATAATGAATCTCTGAAATTTATAAGTGAAATTATGGCTTGTCACTGTATAAAAATATTAAAATAATATTAATAATATTTTTAATATGATTTATAGACCATTTCACAAGAAGTAAACAAGACTGGTCCAGAAGCACTTCCTGTTTCAGTTTGTAACTGTTTTCTTTATTTCACATGTAAAGAAAACATCTTAAAGATGTTTGTTTAAATTTTTGATTCAGTTTTAAATGTTCTGTTGGTTGTATTTTATCCCAGCTTTTTTGTAGTGTTAAAAAACTGAAACTGTATATATATACACACACATATTATGTAAACACAAACTTTTAATTTGGATGCGACATTAAAATGGACATTTACCTCAACAGTCAATTTTTAGAAAGCCTCAGTCAGCTGAGACCAACACTGACCTCTTCCAACACGCTGAAGCTTTAACACTGATGCCAAAATGTAAATGTCTAAAAGAGATGAAGGGAATGAGGCAGCAGTGAGACCGCATGACTGCACAATGTTAAACAGAAGCAATGCAGCGATGATCATCATCAACACCAGTACTGTAAGACTTACATTAAACACATGCTCTGAAAATGGCATCAATGCGTCCAACACAAGACAGCAACAATGCATAACATGCAGTAAACGCAAGCCTTTATGGTAACAGAAGAGTCAGCATTATTTTCAGCAGGCTAGTCTAGTGTATCAGCACCATGGACAGCGCCCGTGTACCTCTCAATGTAAATAGCAGTTCTTTAAACAGCATGCATTTAAGATCTGCACAAACACAGATCTTAAAGATTAACACATGTTTGAGGCATTTTGCAAACACAATGCAGACATCACAGTCCTCATATGCAAGGGGTTAATAACACAAATTTAGCGATGACAAGCATTTTTCTGGCATGCACTAAATAAAGTGAAAATGGGAATCTGTTAGAGGGATGAATGAATAATAAAAGTGATGGAGATTCAGATTAACAGAGCAACAGTACGCATGTGTGATCATGTAAAGATTGAAATGATTGCATTCCCTGTGGGACATGAAGAGAGCAATCTTTTTCAAGCGCCGTCCTTCACTTGCCCTTCAACTCGTAGCATCTTTTGTTCTCTTTCCTTAAGCGCTTTAAAGTGCTTTTTTAAGGGAGGAAAAATCTGGATTTTGTTGGCTCTTTTGAAATAAAACAGATTGATGTACTAGTACTGAAAAGAACCCAAAGCTTCCCTACCGTTTATCAAAATTAAGCTGCAAAAAGGAGTTGTTCAATGGCATCACCGTGACACACGCATGATTTAGAGAGTTGAAAAATGAGTCATTTAAAAGTAAATTGTCGTTCCATTGGAGACCTGAGATGCAAAATTAGAAGTGAACATCAAAAATAGTGTTTAAAAATGGATTCGGCTTTATTACTCAAGGAAACGTCTGGGAGAATTCAATATCAGATGTTTTCATGTTCACTATAAGTAGAAAAAAAGATTTTTCTTTTATTTGATCACAGCAGTGGAAGTGAGTTAAGGTTGGGATTTGTTAAACTAAAATGCAACATGAATCTGATCGATTCTTTCTTTACCAGGTTATACTCTTCCACTCACTCTCTTTTCGAGTAGGTGGTATCTTTATATTGAGAAAGACACCATCCAGAGGCTCTGTCTTATCTCTATCTCACATACTTCTGCCTTCTTCTCCCTCCTCCCCTCTCTCTTCTCATCTAAACCAAATATCACTCCTTTCATTTTCCCTCTCCTCCTTTGCTTTGTTTTTTGTTCACTTTGGGGACAAAGAATAAGTAATCTCTGCATCTTTTCAATCTGTCACTCAGCCGGAGAATGGCAGAGGAGCGGAAAAGAGGAAGGGAAAAAACACGACTGAGGAGAAAAGATGGATGGGGTCTTTTGATTTTCGAGTGCTTGTTAATTTTCCCCAGCTGTCGTTCACACAGAACGGCGCACAAACTGCTATAGATAGATTCAGAAGAGTTTAGTAAGCGTTGTGAGTCATTATCTTGAAAAGAGCCGAAGAGTTCGTAGAAAGTTGATGAATCTTTTGTGACCTTGAAGCCATTGATCTGACATTAGCAATTTTTAGCTTCAGTTTGATTTGATGAAAAAGACTAGGTTTGTGTTTAAGATAAACAATCAACAACAATAGCAAAAGGCAATCGGAACACAGTATAAAGACACAAATCACATAAGGAGCGAGTTAGAGAAGGATAGAAGGGAAGACATATCAGATTGGAAGATGATCTGGTCTAAATTATTCTGGCCAAGAACCACCCACTTAGACAGACCGTCAGACTGACAGACTAAAGCAACAAGCCACAGCAAAAAATAATAAATAAATAAATAAATAAAAATGCTGTACTGTTTAAAGGCAGATTTGGATTTATGTGCTAAAAATTTAAACATGCTGACTACATTAAGTGCATTCAAATAATGATGCGGAAGTCAACTGTTATGCAGGAAACAATTTGCACAGAATTCTACTTTAAAATTATGATATTATATTATATTATATATTATAATTAAACAATATTATTTACACTACCATATTTTTATGCTTTATAATGAACTTGTATGCTCACCAAGGCTGGATTTATTTGATACAGTAAAAACAGTAATATTGTGAAATATTATTACAATTTCAAACAACTGCATTCAGAAGCCACAACTTCAGTGTCACATGATACTTCAGATACTTCAATATACATTTTTATGGATTTTTCCTTATTAGTTTTTCTCCATTCATACAAGTCCCCAGGAAGGGATTTTAGGTGGAGGAACAGTAGGTGGAACATTAGGTCTTCCTGTATTCACTAATGCTCTCTGAAAGTCATGACCAGTCTGTTTCCTGTCGCCGAATGCTGCGCGTGACTCATTTCTCACAGTCTGGATAGACCGCAGAACACATGAGAGGAATATAACACCATTCAGATTCAGAAGTTAGATTAAAACACTTCAAATCATCTGACAGGATCTCCAACAATGCTTGGTTATTTTAAATGCATAATGAATGCATTTACAATATGCCACTGGTGTCCAAGTCAATTGCCTGCTTCAGAACACCTGGCACCAAAAAAGTGGCACCAAAAGTTCACCATACAGTTTAGAAAAACATGAATTTTATTTTAAAGCTTACAGTGTTTGCTTAGCCAGCTACAGTATAATATAAATCGCATTGTAAGATCTATGAAAGAAGCCACTTTTACCTATGCAAAGACTGCAGCTCTATGAATTATCTACAGATTGCTTCATGGTTTCCCATGGTGGTTTGGCTCTGGCATGCTCTTCTGATGTGCTGCTCTAATTGGCCTGTGCTGTCAAAGGCCACAGAGCATAATATGAAAGAGGAAAGTGCCGGCTTCAAAAGACATCACCCAGAGTGCCTGTAGTGCGAAACCTATTCCATCTCTCCTTACTGTCACGTTCATTCCATCAATCTTCCAGATAACTGTTGCACAGATTTAATTTCCTCCTAAAGTTCTCATTCATATAATAAATGGGTATTGATGCTTTTGAAGCACATCAGATTCAACAAATGATCATTTGTACCATTTAAAGTGGAGTTCACACGACTTCTTCAGATTGATTGTATTAATAAATCATTAGCACATACACAGTTGAGTTCAAAAGACTGAGACCACGCTGAAAATGTGAAGATATTTTTGTGTTTTAAAAACCAGGATATAAAAAGAACACAAACATTTAAAACAACGAAACATTGTGACATTAAATGAGTAAGGAAAATGCACTATTTCTAGGTCCCTAACCCATTGATCATGTGACTCTTTGTACAGACGTTCAGATGCTTTTATGCCACTGAAGCTCAATATGCTCCTTGGATCATCTCAAATTATGCTGAGAACATGTCCCCCGAGTGCTGCTGTCATTGAGCAAAAGAGGGACAAACCAAATATGGATGTATCCAACCTTAAGAACACTTTAATGCTTGGGAGTGAGTTAAACCGGCTAATGTTTGACCTTCATCAAGATCAAAATCAACACAGAGACTTTGGAGACTTTCCATAGACATAATGGTTTTTATATCCTGGACAAACTGTATATTCTATCCCCTACCCAACACAGAAAACATTCTGCATTTTTACATTTTCAAAAAGCATCACTTAATTTTTCACACGAGGACCAAAAATGTTCCCAACAACAACGTCAAAGATTTTCGAAATATGCCATCTTTGTGGGGACAATTTGTCCCGATAACATAGGGTTTACCAGGACACACACACATGCATCCACACACACACACACACACACACACACACACACACACACACACACACACACACACACACACACACACACACACACACACAAATAAGAAAAATCCCATAGAGCACAACATTTATCTCATGCCTGCAAATGATGTGTGAAAACAATTAAGAAAGACAAAAGCTTTTCTATTCTTTGTCTCGCAATCCAAACACAGCACAATCTAATCTGCACAGCAGTCAGAGAGAATAAAGCTGCTGTCTGCATTAAAGTTCCTCTATGAATTAAAACCATATTTCACATTCCAGCACAAACCAAGAAGTAAAACCTCCAGCCACCTGGACTTGATCCAGAAACGCCCTCGTCAAAACTTACCGCATGGAGTTGAGTCCGGTGAGTAAAAGCCCTCCCCATCAAGCCCAAACAGCAGGAAGTCCTCCTGCAGCATGACTATCAGTCCAAGAAGAGTAGGATGTGATGTTATGCTACAGCTCACTGTTCAAATGAACACATTTAATGCACCATCCTCCCATGTGTATGTGTCCATGTTGTGGCTACATGTATTTGGAAGGGGAAGTGCTATACATAATGGTGTAGACATGAATATAATTTAAGCACTTACATCTGCACTGTACAGCACGGCTATTCTGAATAGAAAAAAAAAATGCACCAGAGGGCACAGAAGCACTCAGGTTAAACCCGTTCATTTCTGTTAAGAGGATGAGGAAAGGATGACAATTGAAAAGAACGAACAAGGTTATGCTAAATACATCATATTTTAAATGCTGTATTTAGATTCAAATTCAATAATTGCAGCAAGATGTACATTTTAGAGACAGTATACTGAAAAAAAATATCTGCATGTCAAACCACCTGCAGTAAAATGGCAGTTCATACAAACACACACGCACACAAACACACATGTGTGCTAAAGGTTGCTCCTTGCTTTTAAATGACAGAATTAACCTCTATTCAACCCCAGAGACAATACTGAAAACACATCAACAAAACACAGCAGCCAAAAGCCAGTCATCAGTCGCTCAGTAAACACAGCTCTTCAATCCTGTTCTTTTTATGTTTTTTTCTCTCCTCTTCCGCTCGCTGCCAAATTACCTCCTTTCTGTTGCCTCCAATTAAAGTGATTATGAGACTGTGGCGTGCTGCTGCGTGTGTGTGTGTGCAGAGAAAAGAGGAATAACATGCTGATTATAGCTAATAGAAAATGTGTATGTGGCTGCGGTAGTCAGTGTCTTGAAATGGTATATCAGAATTTGCCCATCTATCATTTCTCTGCATTTATGTGCATGCATAAACTGACGTGTGTGTATGTGTGTGTTTTAAAGTGTGTATGTGTGTGTTTTAAAGGCAACACAATGGCATCTTCAGCACATACATAATGTGATATGAATCTGGAGGAAAATAATACTTGCAAAGGACTTCATTTCATCTCCTGGGATTTGATTGGATCGTGAAAACATTAGCCAGTCCATTAGGCTATGAAATGATTAGTTTATATTTTTTGTGCAGCCCTGGTTATATTATTTCAGAGGCAGAAAAAGTTATTTATAAGTTAAAAAGTGGTCAATTTACCGTAACATGCACTGATTACACCCTAGACATATATTACGAAAGTAAATATGGTTTTTAAAAATCTGCGCGAGTGTTAGATGACAGCAAAGGCAATCTAAATGTAAAATAAAGAAAATAAGCATGCACAAAAAAATATCTAATAGCAATAATCTATTCTATAAATCGCTGTAATATCAGTTGTCTTAAAGGGTTAGTTCACCCAAAAATGAAAATTAAGTCATTAATTACTCACCCCCATGCTGTTCCAACCCCGTAAGACCTTCGTTCATTTTCGGAACACAAATAAAGATATTTTTGATTGAATCTGAGAGCTGGATCACTCTTCCATTGGCTTCCTAAGGGACTGGCTCTTGACGGCCCATAAAGTCATTAAAGAAAAGGTTTAAATATTCCATGTGCCTACAGCGGCTCAATTATAAGTTTATCAAGCGACGAGACTACTTTTTGTGCAAAAAAAAACATAAATAACGGCTTTATTCGACTATTCCATTACTTCCTTATTGGCGCATGCGCGAGAACGTTCTCATTCGACCACTTCTTGTTACCGGCTGCTCATCGCTTAGGAGTTTTACCGCCCCCTACCGTATAAGATGATGATAAGGCACACTGTCGTTTTTTGAGAAGATTAAAGGCTTTTAAGTGCACCTTGTAGTGCGGAAAATACGCTAATTGAAAAGCGTATGTACAGCGCGCATCTTCCTCTGCTTGTAAACAGAAAGTTTTGCACTTCCAGCTATATCAGCACATCATCTTATATGGTAGGGGGCGGTAATACTCCTAAGCGGTGAGCAGCCGGTAACAAGTCGGAGGAGAACGTCCTCGTCTCAGTTCTCGCGCATGCGCAAATAAAGAAGTAATAGAATAGTCAAATAAAGCCGTTATTTATGTTTTTTTCGCACAAAAAGTAGTCTCGTCGCTTGATAAACTTATAATTGAGCCGCTGTAGGCACATGGAACATTTAAACATTTTCTTTAATGACTTTATGGGCCGTCAAGAGGCAGTCCCTTAGGAAGTAAATGGAAGAGTGATCCAGCTCTCAGATTAAATCAAAAATATCTTTATTTGTGTTCCGAAGATGAACGAAGGTCTTACGGGGTTGGTACAGCATGGGGGTGAGTAATTAATTACTTAATTTTCATTTTTGGGTGAACTAACCCTTTAAGAGAGGTTTGCGTAAGTTTAGCTTACGTTATGGGTAAAGTCATCTTTTCACGAGATATTAAAGCCAAAAATGATCCTTAATTTTGCATTCTTTGTCAAAGCAGTCCAGCAGCTAGCAGACCAGAGTGGGTTGTCTAGCGCGCTCATTGTTGCTCTGCCTACCACCATGCCACAGGGTTCAGGGTGGTGTCAGATCCAGGTGCCTTTGCGATCTGAAGGAACGCCTCCTTGTATGGGCGACATCCCAAACAGGCTGTCCAGGGACAATATTCCCCCCAGTGAGTGGTCTCTACACCCCCAAACAGTCCAGTTGATATGGCACCTTTTTGGCAGAGCTGAAGTAGACCTATTTGCATCAAAGGACATCGTTCATTGCCCAGTTTTCTTCTCAAAGAACGAGGATGCACTGGCCCAGCTGCCCACTGTCTGCTTTCCCTCTGGTCTCGATGTTACCACAGGTAAACAAGAGAATCAGGGAATCGCGCCGCCCGATGCTCCTCATAGCCCCGCGATGGGAGAACCATGAGAACTGGTCTCTGTACGCATGGTTAATCAACGGCTATCTGTTGTCCTGCCAGGAGGAGTTGTAAACACGATCACGCAGTCTAGACCTCCCTCTACAAGACTACTCTACACGTCTAAATACTCTGTGTTCTTCAAATGGTGCACCGACAGAAATCTAGACTCACGAATGGATGAGGTCACGCAGCTGCTCAGCTTCCTTCAAGAGGTGTTGGGTAAGGCTAGGTCCCCATCCACGCTCAAAGTTTACGTGCCGGCGGTTGCAGCTTTTGCTGAGTAAAAGTGCAGCCAGTCATTAGGAAGGAAAGAGTTGGTCATCCGCTTCCTTAGAAGTGCCAGAGGGACAAACCCACCGTGCCCCATTTCGGTTCCTATTTGGGATCTCTCTGACGTCCTAGAGGCCCTGAAGATGTATCCCTTTGAACTATTTGATTCTGCGAATCTAAAGTGCCTCTCCCTCAAAACTATTTTTCTTTTAGTTCTGTCATCAGTCAAACGTGTGGGGGACTTGGACGCACTATCCGTTAGCGCTGTGTGTCTCAAGTTTATCCCGATTGACTCAAAGGTCATCCTCAAACAAAGACATGGCTATGTCCCAAAGGTGATTGGCACTCCCTTCAGAGCATAGGTTATTTCTCTTTCGGCTCTGCCAGTTTCCGACAGCGAGAGCAGCGACAGCCTTCTCTGCCCGTTAGGGATCGAGAGCTTACATTACACGGCACGCTCCACCTCTTTCAGATCCTCACAGCAGCTTTTCATTTCGTTTGGAGGATGCACCAAGGGTCTCGCCCCCTCGAAACAGTCCCTGTCCAGATGCATAGTGGAAGTTATTGTTGCCGCTTATGCGTCGAAAGGTCTGCAAAGCCCTCTTGGCATCAGAGCTCATATAGCCTCAACGTGGGCATGGTCCAGCAGAATTTCCTTTCACGACATCTGTATTGCGGCGGGCTGGGACCTCCCAGTCTACATTTGTGAGGTTTTTATTACATGGAAGTTTCCGCCTTGCAGGCTAGACTTCTGTCAGTCTAAGATGTGTCTGTTGTGCCCAGATGCTTGTGCGCAGACTACTTTCAACTAATTAGCTCTCCTGGTTGAGCTGGACTAATATGGGCTGATATCTAATGTGCAATATATCTCTGCATTTCCCATGGGTGCTTATATATACACATGTGTAGGCCCACTGTGCTGGCCACCTGAATTCCCACTTTTCATTCCCTGGGACTCATAGAGTGGATGCTTGGTGCGCACAGCATTGACAAGAGGTTCCCGTAACGTAAGCTAAACTTACGCAATACGAGAGAACCTCTCATAAGAGAATGTACTCAGTTACCTAACGTAGCCTCGGTTCTCTCTAGAGAGGGAACGAGTATTGCGTAACCGTCAGTGCTTGCGCCACGAGCGATTTTCGCTTCAGATGATGAAAACCAGGGAAGCAGCCTCTGAGCCGTGCTTTTATATGCTAAGCCACACCCATTTTTGCGGGCTGTGACACGTAGAGAGCGCGAAGCACCACCATTGGGTGTGACATCACACCAGGCTAAGTGGTAGGCTGCTGCAGTTGCCGCAGAGCAGCCAATGAGCGCGCTCAACAGCCTGCTAGCTGCTGCACTGCATTGACAAAGAATGCAAAATTAAGGATAACTTTTGGCTTCAATATCTCGAGAAAAGATGACTTTACCCGTAGCGTAAGCTAAACTTACGCAATACGAGAGAACCTAAGGAAGAGAACCGAGGTTATGTTAGGTAGCCGAGTACGATTTATTGGTATAGCACTTGTGCCTTCACAAAATACTTTCTTATATTCAAGGTAAACATGCAAATGATACTAAGTCACTAAAACATTGTCATGATTACACATTCATTTGGTGATGCTAGTGGCACACAAATTAAATATGTCACTCTCAGCAGCTTCACGGGTATAAAACAAGTAAAGCAATAATAACTTCAGAGAACACATTTACAGCAGAGAAATGACAGGCCTCTTTCACAAGAGCACTGTGCATGCTGAAGGTCGAGTTGACAGAGTGCAGCTCACAGCCATGTAGAGAACAGCAGGATCTGTGGCTCAAGCCTCTATGTTGAAGAGTGGGCGGACATTGGCTGTCAATAGTCTTTATGTACACTGAACAAAAGATGGAAGGAATAATCCAGAGGGTGAGAGGGAAGAGAGATGGCAATATTACAGCAATTCTTGTGTCAAATAAAGAGAAGAAAAGGAAGAAAGGAGCAGAGAAAGAGAGCTAAATCAATACTGTTTTATATGTCCTGCATGTAAAAGTCAGATCATGCAGGACGGGTGGGGATGAGGGGATGAGGAGAGGGAATTGCAGACACAAATAGGTACAGTTGTATTAGTGCCCTTGTTTGTTACGAGGAATTCATTCTCACTTACACATTCACAGTGCTCAGTGCATACGTGTTCAATATATCACTACCTCATTTAGATCTTTAATTATTCCCTAATCCCAACTGCAAATGCAATTGTTTAGTATTACTACTGATATTTTTAGACATAAAAATAACATAGATGCAAGTTGATACCAATGATTTTCAGTAAGGATTTTGACAGTGAAAATGTGCTGGATATTATTAAAAGGTCAAGTGTTCGGTTTCTAAACAGCGAAGGAATTTAGGGTGAGGTTTAGGTTTGAGCTTGCTTACTGCAGATATGAATATATGTTAGCAGTTAGCAGTGTTTGAGTGTTTTAACTGTTTATGTTAACTGCAGTAACATAAACATTCAGAAAGTTTAGGCTCAGTGCAGTGATGTTCACATTAGTGTTCAGATGATGATTAGGCTCAGTGCAGTGATGTTCACATTAGTCTTCAGATGATGATTAGGCTCAGTGCAGTGCTGTTTATGTTAATGTTCAGATGATGATTAGGCTCAGTGCAGTGATGTATAAGTTAGTGTTCATAGGCACAGTGCAGTGATGTTTATGTTAGTGTTCAGATGATGATTAGGCTCAGTGCAGTGATGTATAAGTTAGTGTTCATAGGCACAGTGCAGTGATGTTTATGTTAGTGTTCAGATGATGTTTAGGCTCAGTGCAGTGATGTTCACATTAGTGTTCAGATGATGATTAGGCTCAGTGCAGTGATGTTCACATTAGTGTTCAGATGATGATTAGGCTCAGTGCAGTGATGTTCAGATTAGTGTTCAGATGATGATTAGGCTCAGTGCAGTGATGTATAAGTTAGTGTTCATAGGCACAGTGCAGTGATGTTTATGTTAGTGTTCAGATGATGATTAGGCTCAGAGCAGTGATGTTTATGTTAGTGTTCAGATGATGTTTGGGCTCAGTGCAGTGATGTTTATGTTAGTGTTCAGATGATGATTAGGCTCAGTGCAGTGATGTTCACATTAGTGTTCAGATGATGATTAGGCTCAGTGCAGTGATGTTTATGTTAGTGTTCAGATGATGTTTAGGCTCAGTGCAGTGATGTTTATGTTAGTGTTCAGATGATGATTAGGCTCAGTGCAGTGATGTATAAGTTAGTGTTCAGATGATGGGCTCAGTGCAGTGATGTTTATGTTAGTGTTCAGATGATGTTTAGGCTCAGTGCAGTGATGTTCACATTAGTGTTCAGATGATGATTAGGCTCAGTGCAGTGATGTTTATGTTAGTGTTCAGATGATGATTAGGCTCAGTGCAGTGATGTTTATGTTAGTGTTCAGATGATGATTAGGCTCAGTGCAGTGATGTTAAGTTAGTGTTCAGATGATGATTAGGCTCAGTGCAGTGATGTTTATGTTAGTGTTCAGATGATGATTAGGCTCAGTGCAGTGATGTTTATGTTAGTGTTCAGATGATGTTTAGGCTCAGTGCAGTGATGTTTATGTTAGTGTTCAGATGATGATTAGGCTCAGTGCAGTGATGTTCACATTAGTGTTCAGATGATGATTAGGCTCAGTGCAGTGATGTTTATGTTAGTGTTCAGATGATGATTAGGCTCAGTGCAGTGATGTTTACGTTAGTGTTCAGATGATGATTAGGCTCAGTGCAGTGATGTTTATGTTAGTGTTCAGATGATGTTTAGGCTCAGTGCAGTGATGTTCACATTAGTGTTCAGATGATGATTAGGCTCAGTGCAGTGATGTTTACATTAGTGTTCAGATGATGATTAGGCTCAGTGCAGTGATGTTCAGATTAGTGTTCAGATGATGATTAGGCTCAGTGCAGTGATGTATAAGTTAGTGTTCATAGGCTCAGTGCAGTGATGTTTATGTTAGTGTTCAGATGATGATTAGGCTCAGTGCAGTGATGTTTATGTTAGTGTTCAGATGATGATTAGGCTCAGTGCAGTGATGTTTATGTTAGTGTTCAGATGATGATTAGGCTCAGTGCAGTGATGTTCACATTAGTGTTCAGATGATGATTAGGCTCAGTGCAGTGATGTTTATGTTAGTGTTCAGATGATGATTAGGCTCAGTGCAGTGATGTTCATGTTAGTGTTCAGATGATGATTAGGCTCAGTGCAGTGATGTTTATGTTAGTGTTCAGATGATGATTAGGCTCAGTGCAGTGATGTTTATGTTAGTGTTCAGATGATGTTTAGGCTCAGTGCAGTGATGTTTATGTTAGTGTTCAGATGATGTTTAGGCTCAGTGCAGTGATGTTCACATTAGTGTTCAGATGATGATTAGGCTCAGTGCAGTGATGTTTATGTTAGTGTTCAGATGATGTTTAGGCTCAGTGCAGTGATGTTCACATTAGTGTTCAGATGATGATTAGGCTCAGTGCAGTGATGTTTATGTTAGTGTTCAGATGATGATTAGGCTCAGTGCAGTGATGTTTATGTTAGTGTTCAGATGATGATTAGGCTCAGTGCAGTGATGTTTATGTTAGTGTTCAGATGATGTTTAGGCTCAGTGCAGTGATGTTTATGTTAGTGTTCAGATGATGATTAGGCTCAGTGCAGTGATGTTTATGTTAGTGTTCAGATGATGATTAGGCTCAGTGCAGTGATGTTTATGTTAGTGTTCAGATGATGATTAGGCTCAGTGCAGTGATGTTTATGTTAGTGTTCAGATGATGATTAGGCTCAGTGCAGTGATGTTTATGTTAGTGTTCAGATGATGTTTAGGCTCAGTGCAGTGATGTTTATGTTAGTGTTCAGATGATGTTTAGGCTCAGTGCAGTGATGTTTATGTTAGTGTTCAGATGATGTTTAGGCTCAGTGCAGTGATGTTCACATTAGTGTTCAGATGATGATTAGGCTCAGTGCAGTGATGTTTATGTTAGTGTTCAGATGATGATTAGGCTCAGTGCAGTGATGTTTATGTTAGTGTTCAGATGATGATTAGGCTCAGTGCAGTGATGTTTATGTTAGTGTTCAGATGATGTTTGGGCTCAGTGCAGTGATGTTTATGTTAGTGTTCAGATGATGTTTAGGCTCAGTGCAGTGATGTTCACATTAGTGTTCAGATGATGATTAGGCTCAGTGCAGTGATGTTTATGTTAGTGTTCAGATGATGTTTGGGCTCAGTGCAGTGATGTTTATGTTAGTGTTCAGATGATGATTAGGCTCAGTGCAGTGATGTTCACATTAGTGTTCAGATGATGATTAGGCTCAGTGCAGTGATGTTTATGTTAGTGTTCAGATGATGTTTAGGCTCAGTGCAGTGATGTTTATGTTAGTGTTCAGATGATGTTTAGGCTCAGTGCAGTGATGTTTACGTCAGTGTTCAGATGATGATTAGGCTCAGTGCAGTGATGTTTATGTTAGTGTCATATGTTTAGGCTCAGTGCAGTGATGTTTATGTTAGTGTTCAGATGATGTTTAGGCTCAATGCAGTGATGTTCACATTAGTGTTCAGATGATGTTTAGGCTCAATGCAGTGATGTTCACATTAGTGTTCAGATGATGATTAGGCTCAGTGCAGTGATGTTTATGTTAGTGTTCAGATGATGATTAGGCTCAGTGCAGTGATATTTATGTTAGTGTTCAGATGATGTTTAGGCTCAATGCAGTGATGTTCACATTAGTGTTCAGATGATGATTAGGCTCAGTGCAGTGATGTTTATGTTAGTGTTCAGATGATGATTAGGCTCAGTGCAGTGATATTTATGTTAGTGTTCAGATGATGTTTGGGCTCAGTGCAGTGATGTTTATGTTAGTGTTCAGATGATGATTAGGCTCAGAGCAGTGATGTTTATGTTAGTGTTCAGATGATGATTAGGCTCAGTGCAGTGATGTTTACGTCAGTGTTCAGATGATGCTTAGGCTCAGTGCAGTGATGTTTACGTCAGTGTTCAGATGATGTTTAGGCTCAGTGCAGTGATGTTTGTTAGTGTTAGTGTTCAGATGATTAGTGTTAGTGTTCAGATGATCAATGTTCAAATGATTAGTCTCAGTGCAGTGATGTTTATGTTAGTGTTCAGATGATTAGGCTCAATGCAGTGATGTTTATGTTACTATTCAGATGATAATTAGGCGCAGTGCAGTCATGTTTATGGGGCCGTTCTTCGTACGTTAATAACTCACTTTTTGGATCACGATTTGGCATGATCTTGGATTGTTTGGGTCTTCAACGCTCATCCTGGACTTTTGCTGTCGACGAGTATATAAATTCATATACAAATTGAGGTCCAAAATGTTTGTACGTGTTTGATCCTAGACACAAAATAGCATAACTAAGTGGCTATAAAGCCAGCACTGGCATTTGATAAAACTAAAACATAACGTCTGAAATGCATTTAAAATGATTAAGTCTTACTTACAGGTTGTGTTCCAACAACTGCTGCCTCTGGTTTTAAACTTGGAACTGCTTCATGTTATAGTAACAGTTTCTTGTTGAATCCGTATTAAATTCATGGAAATTCTGGAAGCTGTCTTTCGTAAAATGTGCAGTACAGAGAACTAAATTACGATTGTAATTTTCAGAACAATAATCAAAAATAAATTGTAACCCTTGTTGACGAACTAAAACGTCCTTGGGAAGCCCGAACACAGAAAACCTGACAGCTTTGTGAATATAACACACTTTCGACGAGCCGCATAAATATGGCCATGCCCTTATTTGCATATTCCGGAGGGAGGGTTGATGCAAATGTGTGGGTTAGTGACGTCTAAAACACGTTGTAGTCCCTATTCGAGTCGTTTTTGTAGGCATTAAACTTCCTGATTTTTAAAAGACGATATCTCTGCTTACATTGAACTTTCAGCGCTGCAACTTTGCAGATACTGTTCATGCACCAACAGCAACATTACACAAATGAAAAAAGTGAAAATGCAATCAACCACCCCTTTAAATAAATTACTTCTGCACTTAGAGATACTTTCTCCAAAAGACAGTCATCTGGGAGGGTTTCTTCACTGTCCTTCACAGCATGGGGGGGGGGGGGTTTGGGTGGGGGGGGGGGGGGGTGGAAAAGCAACCCGAGCCGTGCTGTGGAAAAACGCCATTACATGAACCTATGTTAGTTTAGCTTTCAAACAGTGTTCAGGTTCAGCACAAAGTGACATTTGAGTTTGTGTTTATACAGTGTTTTTGTTTAGTGCAGTGAGAGATGAATTATGAATGGCTCTTGTTGTGTTGAGTAAAAAATATAATACAGTGCCCTCCACAATTATTGGCACCCCTGTTTAAGATGTGGTTGAGGACTTTTAAAAATTCTCCCTTTTTTTTAAACAACATAGAACCCAAATGCAAAAAAAGAGAAAAATCCAACCTTTTATTCAAGTACATTACTTTGGTGGTAAAAAAAAATGTAAAAATTTAGAAAAATAAAAACTTCAAATCCTGTGTCCCACAATTATTGGCACCCCTAACAATTCCGCTGAAAAATGTAATTGATTTTTAAAAAAATATATATTTTCTGTAGTTGCTAATGTTGGTCAGGATATCTAGGAACTTTTAATTAGTAATTCATGACTTCCTATTTCCCTGGGGTATAAATATGACATGACACAGAGGCCTAATTCTCTTTTGTCAACCATTTTGTCCCATTTGTCAACATGGCAAAGACAAGAGAACACACCATTCAAGTAAGGCAGATGTGTGATGACCTTTATAAGTCAGGCAATGGCTACAAGAAAATAGCCACTCACCTTATATTGCCCATATCTAAAGTTAGAGGAATCATTAAGAAGTTTAAAACAACAGGAACAGTGACAAACAAGGCTGAAAGAGGTCCCAAGTTTATCTTGCCACAATGCACTGTGAGGAGGATGCTAAGAAAAGTAAAAAAAAGTCCTAAGCTCACTGTCACAGAATTGCATCAAATAGTGGCATCTTGGGGTCACAAAATCTCCAAAACAACCATCAGACGCTCTCTACATGCCAACAAGATGTTTGGGAGGCATGCTAGGAAAAAGCCTTTTCTCACTAACACTGACAAACGTAAACGTCTGGAGTTTGCCAAGCGGCACTGGGACTTCATCTGGGATCGTGTGCCTTGGTCGGATGAGACTAAGATTGAGCTTTTTGGCAACAAACACTCTAAGTGGATCTGGTGTAAAACAAAAGATGTGTATGCCGAAAAGTACCTCATGCCCACCGTGAAGTATGGTGGAGGATCTGTGATGCTGTGGGCCTGTTTCTCTTCCAAAGGCCCTGGGAACCTTGTTAGGGTGCATGGCATTATGAACGCTTTGAACTACCAGGACATTTTAAATAAAAACCTGATGGCCTCTGCCAGAAAGCTGAAGATGGGTCGTCATTGGGTCTTTCAGCAGGATAATGATCCAAAACGTGTGGCAAAATCTACACAAAAATGGTTCAGTCACAAACTCAAGGTCCTCCCATGGCCATCTCAGTCCCCAGACCTCAATCCAATCGAAAACCTGTGGGGTGAGCTAAAGAGGAGAGTGTACAAGAGAGGGCCCAGGATACTGGATGATCTAGAAAGATTTTGCAAAGAAGAATGGTCAAAGATCCCTCTCTCTGTGTTCTTCAATCTTGTGAAATGTTATAGGAGGAGATTAAGTGCTGTCTTGTTGGCAAAAGGGGGTTGTACAAAGTATTAACATCAGGGGTGCCAATAATTGTGGGACACATGATTTGAAGTTTTTATTTTTTTAAATTTAAATTTTTTTTTTTACCACCAAAGTAATGTACTTAAATAAAAGGTTGGATTTTTCTCTTTTTTTGCATTTGGATTCTATGTTGTTTAAAAAAAAGGGAGAATTTTTAAAAGTCCTCGACCACATCTTAAACAGGGGTGCCAATAATTGTGGAGGGCACTGTATGCTCATGTAAGTTGACTACATAAATCAAAAACTCTTGATCACCTCCTGTTTGCAAGACTTTCCATTATATCTCTTCTCTATTTCTCTATACTCTCATTGGTTGAGAAACCCTAAGCAACAGTGGACATGGGTTTTCCTTTAGTTGCCTGTTCGTAGTGGTTTAATTCTGCTGAAATGACTGCAGATGGAATCTCATAAACTGTGTCTGGCAAGCACTTGTGAGACCTTGTTTCTCAGTGGACAAACACACACATACTTAGTCTAATGCACATTTTCACACTCTCTGGCATTTCATACCGACCGGAAAAACAGGCTGTTTAAATGAAACCCGTAAAACACAAAAGCCCTCCCAAGGGAAACACTCCCGCTCTGCATCAATAATTCCAGAAGTTCATGAATATTTGAAGATTCCATACCTGAGATGTGGCAGGAACAAAGAATGTATGAGAGAAATGCAACTGAGTGCACAAGAGATATTTAGAGCCTGAGTGTGTCTGTGTGTGACAGAGAGAGAGAGAGAGAGAGAGAGAGAAAGAAAGAGAGGAAATGCCTCTACTTTTGTCATCCAAGTGGATCTCTAAGTGCAAGAGATTTGAACAGTTATTGATGGCGTTCCAGGTTGGCCAAAAAAGAAAAAAGAGGGAGGCAACTCTTTGCAAAGTTCCAGAAAGTTCACAGAAACTCATCTAGAACATCTTGCCCAGGCAGATGCTGTGGGCAGTTGAAAAGACACCTCTTTGATACCTGTCCAACTATGATGACATCGCATCCAGTCCACACAGGAGGGGGCAACATATGGTTTGTGTCATCTACTATCTACATCGGGTGCTTTCTAAAACATCTTCTTCCGCCCAGCATAAGATGTTATGATGGAAGATGAATAGATGAACACATGAGGAGCAGAAATAAAAGTGAAGGTGGACTCTTTGAAATGACAACATGCATACAGAATCTGCCTGTCTAAATGTGACAATTTTATTTATGGATACAAACACACGCATCTATTCATGTATGAACAAGCATGATTTGTTTTCTAAATGACAACTGAGATACAGTTATTAATATAAGCCATCTGTGAATTTGTTTTCCTATCGAACAGATTAGGATTTCAGCAGTTTTTACTAAAATTGGAGTGTCTGTATAGTCCAAATGAGCATTATGCATATGATCAGGATGTGTGTATCACAAAACAGAGTCAAATAAAATTTGAGATGTGCAATTTTATTATAGTATTATGCATATATTTAAGGGGAGGAATTCATAAAGATGATACCTAAATCTGCTACTACAGGGAGCGTTGAACAAAATATGATCAACCACAGATGACACTTGAGTCAAGCATATTAGAGGAATTGAATGTATTATGGCAGAATATACTTATGTAAATATTAAATAAACACAATATAAATTACCATACGTTCACGCAATCTGCACGGCGCGTAATACATTGATAGTGCATTTATGTATTGTAAGTTCTTACTTTTTAATCTACTGTATATAAATTGTCATTTGAAAATGCTAAACTGAATTATATGTTGTTGATGCTTATTATAAGATAATTTGGTTATATTAGATGTGTATTTTATACTATTTAACTTTGTGCAAATCACACTCGAGAGAAATTAAGCTCAATATAAACACTGGAGCCTCAAAAAAATGCCACTACCTTTATTTCAGTCAAACTTCTTGCAGTACTGGAGTGATACACAATGACTGGTGAGTAAATTGACCTCTTTACTTATTCTGAAGGGATGTTAACTTATTCCATATGCCATTTGCAGTGCTTCAAACAGAACATGTTCGCTCCTTTTGAATTGGAATCTTACTTAAGATGGTGAAATACCCTGTGAAGTTCATTTATTTCACGTAGTGATCAAATATCAAATGGAAAGCAACTTCCCAGGCTACTCAGGTTTTAGCCTGGATTTTGGTCTTGAATGAGCTGGTACCACACTGCTTTTTCCTTTTACATAAGATATTACACTGTTAGTCCACAAAAAGTTGGCAGAAAGAACTAAATGTTTAACTTTAAACATTTTAACATTCTAACTTTACTTATATAGTAAAGAAATAAAACTTTACTTCAGCAGGTAATTTGCTCTGTAATTTTTTTCCCATGGTTGTATGAGAAAAACACATGTGTTTGATGTGGACAGGACTACAATAGATGCAAAGGATATTTCGGAAAATGAATTAACCTGACTCTGCAGGGAAAACTAGTCCAGTTCTAATAGGGCATTAATCCTGCATGTACACACACAAATACACACCACAGAGAAGGAAATACGATGAAACTGGAGAAGTAAATGGATGGACAATGCAATAAACTATATTCAGAAGCCATCTGATGTAGCTTAATAATTGATTCGTGTGTGCTTGTTTCCGTGTGTGTGTGTGATGGGGGGGGGGGGGGGGGGGGGGGGGTCTTCTTTCTGAGAACCTATAGCTCTGATTAGTCAGATGGCCCAGTCTGTAGCGATTGGTCAAGCACTTATAGTGCATGTCGGAAACAAAGCGTTCATTACATAACTGAATTTCAGCTCCAGAGGCTTCCTCAGCACTTGTATATACAGTGATACGAACCGTAACAATGGTGTCAGTTTTACCATTTAAATTCAAGCAAGAGTCCTTATCCTTTGTGATGCAAAGTAGATTTACTTTTGCAGCACAGAAAAAAAAAAAACGTATTTTTGACAACATGAGCTAAACTCTTCCAGGCCTAAGCTTGCAACTGCAGTGTTTGATAGTAGGTAAATTTATTACAACATAGGTTCAAGTAGGAAGTAAAACTTCTGTATTTTGGGAGACAATAATTAAAGATAAACAGCTACACACTACATGAAAGGTAATATCTGAAAAAAAAACCACAATGGGGCACCTTAGGTGTTCCTAGCAAGGTGTCATGAGTACATCACCACAGCCCTACCCACAAACCTCTCCGTCCCACACACCTCCCACATCATCTCCACCTGCTTTGTATTCTGGAGCGGACGCCGCGTATGTTTTCTCTCTCTAGCAGTGAAAGCTGAAGAACAGAGGGAGGGAGACGAGTGTCAGAGGGAGGACGGGCGATTACCATTTCAGTGCAAACACATTTTCACAGTTTCAATCAAGTTGCGCACATTTTCATGTCTATGATGTTTCTGTGCCAGGAATGCACATGGATCCATAACCTTGTGCTGAAGGCCACTATTTAAACATTTACAGATTTGATTCAGCTGTGTGCATTTGTGTGTGTGTGTGAGTCAAGCAAATGCATGAGTGTTTAAATATGCAGCTGGCTGGATGTTTCCCTCCCTCTGTCACTTATTATTAAAGGACAAGTTCAGTATTTTACACTTAAAGCCCTGTTTTAAGATTGTTTCTTATTAAATAGAATGGTTAAGATTTACAATTGGACACATGCTGCTGGCCCGAGAATTTTCAGTTTCTGTGATTATAGTCTGGGCGATTCTCCGCCAGAGTAATATTGCCCAAAAAGGGGCGGTACTCCAAAGACTGCGACTTGGCGCTGATTGGACTATATCCCGAGGCAGAACAACAGAGACAGCTGACACAGAGTGTAACTCTGCGGTTGAATGTGAATGGGATTGAAAAAATCTGGTGCGTCGGCAAATCGCCCCAATGAAGAAACCGCCCCTGTTAGAGAAGAAGAGTGTTGTCGCTGTTTCATCCACCCTGGAAAAGGTTTGGCAAAGCAATGCTTTGCCTCCGCAAGTCTGCTAACTAACATTACAGTATTGATGTAGTGTTTACTTTAGCTTTTGTAAGCCCTTGCTTTTGTAAGATGGTTCACCGCCTATAAAATTAATAAATTATCCATGATTTTGTGATTGATTACTGTTTGTTTTTCCACAGTTCATTGCGATACTTGTCAGGGTCTGAATCAGGCTCGAATTGTTTTGAAATTGCCGCCATCTTTTTTTATATTTACACTAGAGTAGAGCTTGCGGTTACAAAGGTGCAGGATATTTCCCGAACACGCGCTAAACACTGCCAATCGCAAAACATTGGGCCGGCCAACCAATCACAGCATATTTCAGATCCTTGCTGAATAAAAGTATTAAAAAAAACTTACGGACCCCAAACATATGAACGGTAGAGTACATAATTTGAGATATACTGGAAACATTCATAAAGGGGGAAAAAAATGACAAAAACAACCCTGTTGGAATTGTTAATGGACTATTTAAACAAACGTGTGAGGCTGGTGAGACCTCTCTTGGGCTGCTTTTAAAAGCAGATATTTGTCTGCATGGGATGCTCCGTTGAATATGTTCATTGAATTGAGTGATGGAGCGTGTTGCCAGTGGAGCCTCATTGTCTGGTACTAATGGCTAACAGCAAACAAATGTGGGCTCCTCGGACCAGACAAAGTGGTGATTGCTCGTTTCTGTCTGCAGGCTCAGACACAGGCTCCAGTCTGACCTAGTTCTGCAGCTGACAGAAAGACATTTAAGACCAGTCCAGACACAAATCGCAGCACTACTTCTAGTCCCGACAGCTGAACAGTCAATCACAGATGAATGACATGAAGAGGGAGAGAGAGGTGATTAAATGCATGCATAGGAATAGAATAAAATATGTACCAAATGTGTCTGAGCAATATGAGTGAGATCAAGGTGAACCTAGAAGCTCATGTGAACATATTATTTAAGATAAATACATGACAATGATGTAAGGGTACATGTTTTTTCTACTGAGATCAACAAACGAACAAAAGAGAGAAACAGTGAGAGAGACGGTGCTACATTTCTTTATATTTATGTTTAAATATGTAGCACAGTGGTCGTGCGAGGCACGGCATTTTGTTCCACTGTATGTCTCCACGTATAGCACAAGAATAAAGCTCACTTGGCTTGAATTGCCTTGAATATTTAGGTTGCTGCCAAAGTGGCTGTGAGTCTGAAATAGCCAGTGAGCGCAGTGACCGCAGGAGAGGAAGAAGAGGCTCAGGCACCTGTGTGGCGTCCGTGGTGCTGTGTGATTGCCTCACTGTTTGAATTATATCAGGTAATGATAAGAATCACTGAAGAATGACATGAAGCGGATATTATCAAGAAGTAACAGCTTCTGGAAGCCTGCTTTCATATTCAGCCGAATATCAGAGACCATTTTATATCAGAGCAATAAAGGTTTGCACATAATTTAATTTCATATATGGGTGATTCTTCAATTAGAGGAACTTTTCTGTCCTCTAGGATGATTTTAAAGCAAAAAAATCATTAAAGGTTTAAAGAAGAGATTACATTAGCGTTTTATTGCATCTCTTCACTTACTTTTGGAGCAGGTTTCAACAGACAGGGCTTGGATTAAGCCAGGATTAGGCCTCAGCCTTAGTTAAATAAGGTAGTTTAAGTATAGCTTTTATAAGCATGTTAGAAAAAAAAACATTACTAATGTGCATCTTCAGACATAACAATGGCACTGACATATTTAAGATATCTCAGTGCAAGTTTCTTTCAGTTAACTCAGCTCAAACATGCATTTTAGTCTGTGACTAACTTAAGCCCTGTCTGTGAAACTGGAGGTTTGAGTGGTGAAAGGTTAAATTACTCTGAATTCTTAACTTTCCTTTATAAATATTTAAGGTGTTGTGTTTTTTTCTCTGAATATACACACTTATACAGTGTGTACACATTTATCCACATAATATGAATATACACAACAGTTTGTGGTCAGTAAGATTTTTTTTTAAATGAAAGAAGTCTCGTATGCTCACAAAGGCTGTATACAGTAAAAATACAATAAAATAGTAACTTGTGAAATATTGCAATTTCTTCCAGTGATGGATTGCTCCAGTCTTCAGTATCACATGACCCTTCAGAAATCGGTCTAATAGATGTTTTGCTGCTAAAGAAACATTTCTTATTATTATCAATGTTGAAAACAGTTGTGCTGCTTAATAATTTTGTAAAAACCAGGACACAACATGTTTTTTTTTTCAGGATTCTTTAATGAACAGATATCAGAAAAGAAGAACATTTTATTTAAATGGGAATCTATATCATTATAAATGTCTTTACTCTTACTGATTACTATTACAGTTACAGTAGTGTGTGTGTATATATATATATATATATATATATATATATATATATATGTATTCATTTGGTATTCATACACAGTGCCATTTTAAACTGACAGTGGTGTAGTGCAGGTGAATTCAATCAAAAGAAAATGATATTTTTGACTTGGCTGAACTTCAGTTACAAATAAATTGAAGAATCACCCATAGTTAAATATAGGTCCTGTGTATGCCTGGTATTAACCTCTGTCTTGAGTGATCTAATCACAGGTAATCTGATGAGACAGATCGCCGTTTGCCAGTATTAACATGCATCTCCTGTCACTAATTGTGACTGAATTTCTAAACTTTGCAAACGAGACATTAAACAGAGTGTTCACTCTTATTACAGTGTAATAAGAGTTTGAGTGATCGGATCAAAACAAATATTGGTCCCCATTTGGACCAGTACTCAGCGCTGTCTATTTGTGTTCGGATCACCTGAGACGACTGTTAATAGTACTAAATGGGGCTATAATTTAATCTCGACCAGTTGAACAAAACAGTCAACAGAGCATCTGAAGGAGCAGTGTTCTGTTCTGACAAAACCAATATGATTGAATTATCATTTGCAGGTTCCAGTCTACGTGTACAAATACAGACAAATGAAGAGAGAGAAACATGCACAGAATGGCAGGAGAGGGACACAGAGGACAGGCGGGATGTCGAAGAAGATCTGGCTGTTCATTCATAGACTAATCGATTCACAGGAGGAAAGTGCTAAGAAAGCATCTGTATGCTTTCTCTGCTCCCCAACAAATTACACACTGATTGATATGGATCCCATAGCCACCTACACTCTAAAAAATGCTGGGTTGTTTTAACCCAATTTTGGGTCAAATATGGACAAACCCGAAATGTTGGGTTAAAAATGTAATGTAAAAATTTAACCCAACGGCTGGGTTAGTCCATATTTGACCCAAAGTTGGGTTAAAACAACCCAGCATTTTTTAGAGTGTAGATTCAGATTTATGAAGTAAATCTGTAGACACACACACATTCAAAAACACTGCACATACAGTACACAGCTCTGTTCAGGGATGTAATTTTCTGATTTATTTTAGGGTTTATCTTGTGAGCCAAGACCTAAAGGCTCATAGTAAATCCTCTTTTATACACAAAAACAAACACATATACTCAAATAGACTGACTCTGACAACTTAGTAAGAGATTTTAGGGCCTAAATTAGCCATTACTGCGGTAACACTGAAAAAACTAAGAGAAATCTACCCTCTGCAGAAACAGACAGCGCCCCAATTAATTCAGAGTGAGCCTGGAAAGAAATAACTGTCATTTAAGCACCCCTGCTGTTATAAAACCCAAATTAATTCCAGCATGCACCTGTTTGTGTGTGTGACTGAGAGAAAATAGAAGAGAACGAGTGAAAGGATAGATGGACATCCCTCAAGGTTACCTGTCAAAGCAATGTCATTGCTGGAGGCTGGTGTATCCCATGTTGCCATATACTGCAGATTAGGACGTTTCCTTCTTAAATGAAACCCTCCGTACAATCATCAACACACTGTCACAGAACCATTGCCATCGTCAGCCAATCACAGGACAGTTCACATTAAAACATTTATACAGTATGATGGCAGAACTCTCCTGAGGTTAAATGCACTTAAAGTAACAAGCAAAACACTTATTTAAAATAGGAATATTGAGGTTGTATCACACGGCAATCAAAAATTCATAAGCTGCAGTTATAATGGAAATATGTCCCTGATGATTTTACTGTTACAGCTATAAATTTGATTATTTAATAAGCTTGGTGTTTTTTTTAACACAGCCCGAAATAAAGTTCTCTCTAGACCATAAACTTGTGTTTCGTTCAAACAACTGCTCAAAATTTTGGGGTCAGGGAAAGTTTGTGTTTTTGTGAGAAAATGGTGATCTTATACAGCATTAAATGAATTAAACGTGACAGTAAAGACATTTTCAACAAAATGTTTCTTATGCTGTTCTTTCTAAATTTCTATTCATCAAAGAAACCCCAATAATTGTATCATGGTTACGACAAAAATATTTAGCAGCATAACCATTTTCAACACTGATGATATTAGAAATATTTCTTGAGCATCAAGTATTAGAACCATCACAGTAATAAATTACACTTTAATATAGAAAAGTTATTTTAAATTGTAACTTTACTATATTTTTGATATGCAGCCTTGGTGAGCATAGAGACATAGTAAATCTTACTGACCTCAAACTTTTGAAAAGTAGCATGCACTTCATCTTTTTACAGTTAATAACACACAAGTTGTTGTTGCACAGAAGTACACAGACCTGTTAACCTCTGCGTACTTCAGTCACTCTGAAAATCATTCTGACACCAGAAATGGAGGTTTGGTAATTTCCCGTTATCATTCTGTCATCTACAAAATAACCACCAGTCATCTCTCATTTGAGAATGTAAGTGTGGTTCTACGTATATGATAGAATCTTACTATTATATAGAGCCTATTTCTCAAACGCTGCTACTCCAAATTCATACAGCTATGAAATGACATGTGAAGAAGGGGCATAATGTAAACCCTTTCTCAATCTGTGGCTTTATATTCAGAGTGTAATATCATTTAAGTGTTGTTCTCTACAAATACACACAATGAAAAATATACAAAGCATCGCCAGTACACCATTACAGGTCTTCGGGTTATCACGCGGCAGCAGAAAACAGCTGTCAGTCCTGTTTGAAGTGCTAATGCTGTTCTGCTCATAGACATTTTACAGTCACAAACAATTTTTGAGAACAAGTTGGATGTGCTTTGTGGGTTATATTTTTTTGCTGCCAATAAATATGATTAGAAAATGGGGATGTCAACTTCTTTCAGTTTATTTTTAAAAAATTGTGTGGTTGTAGAAAGAGTCAAAACTCTCATTAAGATTTTAAACGTCCCTGCAAGAAATGGTTAAAGTGCCCCATGTGTTATTTCTCGAATATTATCTTTCATGTGTGTAATAGCGGTTTATGAACGTAGACATTCTGCAAAGTTGTAAAGTCGAAAGTCCACGATAAATAAAGTTATTGTCTCCCAAAACAATCGACTGTGAACCACCAATACGAGTCGTTTTTTATTAAAATCCTACTGCTTTACTGTTTTACGTCATTAGAAGATTCATTAGCATAATGCCGTCTGTGTCGTACGTTGTCCCCCCATGAAACAGTTGACCAGCCCTCAAATGTGATTTTAATGACGTTTTCAGTTAAATGCGGGATTCACAAAAACGCCCAGTTTATTTTGACGAGTTTGCTCCTCAGAATCAACCAGTAAGTATGAATAAATATATATTTTCTACTAGGTGTTCAAAATATGTAGTTTTCTGTTTTATATTGTGTAAGTTTCCGGCTAACCGACATTATTACTCTCTGATATACTTCTGTTAAAGGGATACTCCACTTTTTTTGGAAATAGGCTCATTTTACCATTCCCCCTGAGTTAAACAGTTGGGTTTTACCGTTTTCCAATGTGTTCAGCTGATTTTCTGATATTTAGCAGAATAACAGTAACCAGACAGTTTCTGGTCTCATTGACTTCCATGGTATATTATGGAAGTCAATGACTGGTTACTGATATTCTTCTAAATATCAGAAAATCGGCTAAATGGATTTGAAAACAGTAAAACCCAACTCTTTAACTATGGGGGAATGGTAAAATGAGCCTATTTCCAAAAAAAAGTGGAGTATCCAATGACATCTTTACAGTTCAATCGCTGAGCCGTAGGAAGCCTCCGTACAGGGCTGACGTTTAGTTATGGCAATGGTTATGATGTTCAGTTATTATATAATATATATACTGCCAAACTGTGCTCTATCAACTGGTATGCGAAAACAGATGCGGAGAGTTTCTGACCTCATACAGGAGAGGATGAGCTGTTTAGAGTTTAAAATAAATATCGAACTGTTAAAGCAGTTTTACCACCGCCATCGGTGAATGAATGAGTGTATGAATGGGCAACATGACATCATGACTTTTGCGTAAACATACACGCCACTTTCGAGTCAGGTGGCGTGTTATCTCTACGCATTTTGAGCTATCCGCGTGTATCCGCGTGTATGCGTGTATGTCTATGCCATTAACGTCCGCGTCATTCCGCGTTTCAGTACACGCAGTCAAATCTCCAGTCATAAATGCCATTAACCCCAGTGACGGTTAAGTTTAGGGATGGGGTTGAGGTAAGTCATATCTTTTTCTTTCCTAGGATGGTAAGGGAACAGTCATAAATGCCATTAACCCCAGTGACGGTTAGGTTTAGGGACGGGGTTGAGGTAAGTCATATATTTATATAATGTTAAGTCAACGGCGTTCATAAACGCGCTGAAAGGCGATTATGCGTCTTGATAGCACGCCAAAAATGGAAATACGAATTGGCGTGGCATACACACGCTACTTCATGAGATCAGTCTGGAATGGGTGAATGCGAGGCAAAATGTAAAGCGCTTTGGTGGCCATTGGGGCTGTGAAAGCGCTATATAAATGCAATCCATTTATCGTTATTTGACACTAAGGTTACAGGCATTGCATGATACGACCCTCTGGTGGAACTGTAAAAGGTGGTCATTTGGAACCATTCCACTACATGCCATTCACCCCCAAAACATCTTCTGCACAGACACACCCCAACAGCAACAATGAGAAGGCAGACAAAATTGGTGAGGTTTCAGGATGGCTATTTTAACATATACACTACACTTCACATGGGTAAGAGAAGACACTTGTGACGGTGGATTCAGTCAGGTTAAAAATAATTCATTTAAGTGTATTCATGTTCCAAAAGTAAAAATTGTGAAGTTATTACAGCTGCAAATTGTATATCCTTAGATCCTTTGTACAGGATACTGTAGACTCGTATCGACCTTACGTAGCCCCACCCATTTTCAGCGCTGTGCTCGTTGTCTTTTGTTCTTGCCTTTTTATGAATGAACGGCTCGTTTAAAATCTTCCCGGTCTGCTGGCATTTAAGACATTCGCTTTACATTACAATCCTCATGATAACTTTCGTTAACTTTACATTAAGTGGATCCACTTCAAAAGCTAATTACTCCTGGACAGCAATGCCATAGAAATATACAGAGCGACCGCAAAAATGGAAGTTCAAAGACAATATTCTAAAGATGGCGGTGCCCTTGTTTCTCTGGTGCATAAGGTCTATAGAGAATCTGTATTAGATACTTCAATATATGCTTTCGGGAAACATTACACAACCAGCACATTATACGCAGAGTATTACTCAACCATCATCATGCATAGGCTACTCGAACACTCTTACCATGAGAATGAAACTAGATCACTCAAGATATCCTAAAGTTTCATCCAGGAACTGTATCTCCTTCATCTCTCTATCCCTTCCTTTCATCCTAGTAGTGCTTTCATCCCCCTCTTTTCTTTCATCTCCACTTTATGTTTTCGTTACACCCACCAGCCTTTCTTGACACCTATTTCTCCTTTTCATTCCTAGCACTGCTCTTACTCTTTCCATCCTCCACACCTTCTACACCTCCACTTTCTGCACTCTTCACTCTCTATTTAGCTTTCGTCACATTGCTTCTGCCATATTTTCTTGTGAAATGGGTAAATACTGTTAAAGGGGGCTGAAAAAAAAGAACCAACTTTGGACCATGGTAGCTGGTTTCTAACTGGTCCATGCTAATTGTTTACTTATCCAAGCTGGCCATTAGCTTGTTCCAAACTGGTCAAAACTAGTGATTATCTGATCATTAACTGGTCCAAGTTGGCCAATAAGCTGGCCTAAAGCTAATTAATAGCTGGTCCAAGCTGTCAACATCTTTCAAAAAAAAGCTTGAACACATTAAATAGATAAAATATCTGCTTGTAACTGGTTTGTTACTGGTATAAAAGTCATGTAAAGAAATACAAACATACATTTTTCTAGTTATGCCAAGGTCTAAAATATTTTATGGAGTATAAATTGTGTGTAAAAACTACTTTTAAAAGTAATTTTTTTTCCATCCGAATGACTGGAAAAGTCACGTGGCCTTCAAAAATTGTTGTTGACTATGAGGGATCTACATTTAGGGCATTTAGGAAAAGAAGGAATAGAAAGATTGAATTTGATAAATGTTCTCAGACTCTTGTTCTCCCGTTCTTCGGATTATCAGTTGTGTAGTTCATGCAATGAAGCATCAGTGTTCTCCATCCTCTGCAATTCCTTCTTTTTTAGGCATATCGGCCCTCCCTTTCGTGCTTACCAAAGCTGGTCTGTCCCAAGAGAGTGTGGGTATGCCTTCAGCAGCCCGTCTCCTCCTTTTTTACTCTCTGCCTGCCTTCCTCACTCTCACTTCAAGCAAGCATTTCCCTGGTTTCAATATATCTCTCATCTGCTTTGTATATGCGTTTTTCACTGCTGAAGATTTTTCTTATGTTCTCGTGTAGTATTTCTGTCTCAGGCCTCATAGATATGAAATATTCCTATCATTCATTCTTGTGATGCCTTCTTTCTTCTCCCAACAGACTTCAGGGACAAATGCCTCTAAGCTCCTCTTTGTCCATCTCTCATTGGACTTTTCTATCTTTTTTTTTTTTGCATCCATTTTGCAGCCTACTCTCCGCAGAAGTGACTTTGAACATGTGATACAAGACCAAAGAGGAATCTAAAACTAGATTTTCTCAAGAAAATGCAAGTGCTTATCTAGGCAAAACTCACCACTACAATCCTACACTGATGTGGGTGGTTGCCAGGGTATTGCTATACGGCTGATAGGGTGTTCTGGGTGGCTGCTTAGTGACCCAATTCATAAGAGGCCTTTAAGGGATAGTTCACACAAAAATGCAAATACTATCGTTATATACTAACCATCATAAACACAATAGAAAATATTTTGAAGAAAACTATGAAGACTATGACAATCAGTGGGGTTACTCTCACTGTATGGACAAAAACAACTGAATTATTTTTAAAAATATTTTTTTGTGTGTTCCACTGAAGAAAGCCAGTCATACAGGCATGGAACAGCATAATGGCGAATTATGGTAAAACATCTCGCATGTGACTATGTCTTTGATTGTTTTTATAGTCCAACAGGTAAGTCCAAATGCTTGCAAAGTAATAGCAACTTCTAATCAACAAGACAAATAATCTGAGTTGCTCAGCTAAGTTTATTCATCAGGGTTCAAATAGTAAATATATTCACAAGCACCACAAAATTTTCTCTCACCACTTGCTCACACACTCACTCCAGTGTTTAATGGGTGTGATGTTTCCAACTGTTATTCTTACATGGCCACTGAAAGCTAAAATGCAAAACCACAAATATACACGCCGTCTCTCTCTTTCACACACACACACGTTCACGCAAAAGCATCATTAGAATACGGATGTTTTCCCCCTCTCCCTCTTTCCCATCCTTCTGTTTCTCCAGGCATGGATCCCTCAATTCATCTCTGAGCTTCCACACCCACTGAGCCAGCCTTATCACTCCCATCCCTGGATACCCAGCTCACCAGTAGAGCCTTTAGATCCCACAGATACTGAGCAATATGAACCACCAAAAGATCAATATGCACACAAACACACACACCCCCTCCAACCCCACCTTGCCCCACCCTCTCACCAAAAGCAAAAGGGGGGAAAAGCAGCGAATGAGGAAAAAATACACGGCAGAAAAAAGAAAAAAAAACCTGCTACATAAGAACAGATAAATACAAGGTTGACATACCTTGGGATGGTGCATTTCCCATAATGCCTTCACCGCGCTCCGCTGCCTACAAGAGAGAGCCACCAGCCTGCTTCCTGATCCACCCTCCTGGTCCTCCTCCTCTCTCTTGTCTTCACTCGCGTCCTTAACCTCTCCCGGAGCCGGCCGCGCTTCTATTCGCTCCTTTTCTCCTTCCGTCCCTGCCTTCCTTTGTCTTGCTCTCTCGCTCTTGTCCTCTCCCTCTCTCTCGGCGCGCGAGATGGGCTCGTTCTCTACAGCTGGTTCTTGCAGGCAGCAGCGCCGTACGCGTGTGAGGCGACGTGTGTGTGCGCGCGAGTCAGGGAGAACGCGCGTGTGCGGTCGTGTGTGCATGTGTGTACGTCCTTGCTCGCTCCGTGCTATTGAGCTGGCTTACAAGTGTTGGAGAAGCAGAAAAGAGCTTTTAGTAAACACACATCTTGTACTTAGCAACAAGAAAGAAAAAAACAGTCAGTGATATGATAGATTAACATGGTTTTGTTGTTCTCCTCTTGCGCTCTCTCTATCTCTCTCTCTCTTTTAAAGGTACAGTCTCTTATCTGCAGTGATTGTGCTAATCTTTCTCTTTGCCCTTTTCTCTTTCTCGGTTTCCGCAGACTCCTTTGTGGAGGAATATTGGGAGCTCTAGGGATCGGAGCTCTCCATGGTGCTGAAAGTATATGGGAAGGGCCCTTGAGAGTGATGCTGAGGCTGGCTGGGGGAGGGAGGGGGGGCCATGGAGGTCCCTCTACACTCAGAGAAACCACCAGGAGGGTAAGGTGACCAAATTTAACATGGTCACAAATAAATGTGGAAAGATCTTAAAGGGGTAGTATCCCTTTAAAAAAATTAAGATAATGACAGTAATTGAAGTAAGAGTGAAAAGCATGAGGAAACAAATTGTGATAATGATCCTGTTTGCATGAGGGTTTAGCGGGAGCCTGTCGGGGAAGTGTCAAGGAAGTGTTGCATGATTGCCATGAAACATGGCGAGGTTGCCATGACAGCAGAATGTCCTCTGCATGGGGAGGGGAGGTTGTTTTTTTTTGCCCAAGTTAGCAGATAAAGCTGATGAAGGACAGGACTCTGTGTCCATTAGCTGCAACACACGCACACAAATCCTTCTCTCATACACATGCACAAAAACAATAATGATGTCAATAAACAGTCACGCACACACTCTTTAAAATCAGATGTTTACCTATGCCACCTTCTCTAACATAATGACCATTAAAATCATCAAGGTCATCCAAAGGTCACATATTTGTCCTAAGGGTACAATTCAAGAAGTTTGAATACAAAATAGACACACGGTGTGACACACACTGCAGGTGTGTGACAGCCGGTTAGAAGATATGTTGTTTATTGTGCAATGCCAAGCGAAACTTTTGGACTAATGAGATTTCACTGTGGATGGGGCAACCCAATGCTGCAAAAATAGAAACCAAGTGATCAACAACATTTCCTGTCACGGTTGCAGGTAGTTAGGACAAAAGCTCAGAGCTTTCCTTGCTTGTCACATAGGACACGGTGTAAATGTGACATCAAGCACCACAGGAGTAAAGACATGGAACAGATGGTGGAAATACATGAAGGATCATGCAGAGAACACATAAGCAAGCACATGCTAAGACAACATGCGTAATATTAGGGTTGCATAACATTACATTGAAGGCCATACATAAGTTCTGTTCATACCAAGTCATTCTTTGTCAAACTAAGGACATGATATGAATATGAGATCACATTGACGATACACCACTGACGGGTGTAACAATACACGGATATGGATCCATACATCGATCAAATCACAAACAAAACGATCAGAGGCGTCATGCCCATTCAAAAAGGATTTTTGAGCCAAATAGATTTTGAATGCAGCTTCCATATATTGTTACATTTAATACAATCTTACAGGTGTGATTAGACGTTCAGTGCGGCACATTATCAACTGCTAAATTCATATCTGCATCCGTGCTTTGGCTGGAGGCAGAACCATATAAAGTGATATGATATGTTTTAAAAATATTAGATATAATATTAACTTAATGTTAACTTATGCCCACTTACTTTCATGCCTTTTAGGAGAAGTGAATAAATGTAGCCGACAAAATCCGTTGTAAATCCGACAATTCTGACTAGCATCGCCAGTTAGAGATCAAATAACATTTCATTAGTCAATAAACTAGTGTTTAAATGTCAAAATAGATTTACTTACATGTAGGCCTATTTGAGAATAGGAATATCAGATCGTTCACGATATAGTTAAATATTTTGAATTAAAAAAATTTAAATGAACTAACAACCAATAGTCGAAGTTATAATAGGACAAAGGTAAAACATGCTACTTTATTATATGTAAAAACAACAACAATAATATTACTTAGTTACTTTTTATGGAAAGTAATGTTACACGTTACTTTTACGATACTCTCTCAACTGGGCTGTGCTTGCTTGTTTGACCAAAAAGAAAGAGTTCTGTTTTTGGTAACTGTAAAGGCCGTTTCATGCCAAAAGTAAAGTGAATAAGCCTCAGGCTAAAGGAAGTGCAAATTCACACCTGTACTGAGAATGCAACTCAAAGAAAACTTTCAGTTGTGCTTCCAACTCTGGATTACAGTAGAATATGATGCAGGAGAATAAAGTTCAACACAAAATAACTAAAAAAATGAAACAAAAGTGATGTTTAACTAAAGTCATTTTTGCTTAGCATTGTTGGATCATCGAAGGTCAGCAGCAAAGAAATTTGTTAATAAAGTGAAATTTACAAGACGATAAGTTCACACGGCCTACATAATGCCACTGCACCTTTAATAATAATAATAATAATAATAATAATACGTTTAATATATATATAGCGCCTTTCCCGAGCTCAAGGACACTTCACAAAACAGTAAAGAACAATCAGTTCACACATAAACAGACAATAGACATTTGACAGTCCAAGAAAATGAGCGACTGCAGTTGCATATCGCATTACATTTGGAATACAGACAAAACAAAAAACAGAAACAACACTATTACAGACAGCATGGAAGGTGGGCAGTTGACTAATGGTACCTAAATTAACATTATAATTGTAATACAGATTTATGAAAAATGTTTAAGAAAAACATGTCATAACTGATTACACTGTTGAAAGAAATGTTTTTTTAGACTTAAATTCATGCAGCTTGGTTGTTGTCCTAAGAGCGAGGGGAAGAGAGTTCCAAAGCTTAACGGAGAGAGACCCGTCACTGAAAGACGAAATCTTGGCTCGCAGAGAAGTTCACGGCCAGAAGATCAGAAGTTTGAGGAGGAATATAAGCAGAAAGTAAGTTAAAGATAGGAGCAAGACCATTGAGTGAGCAGAAGAATGTTAAATTGGATAACACGGGAAGCCAGCGGAGTTTGAACAGAATTGGAGTGATATGAGCAGATTGTTAAATGTAAGTTAGTAATCTTGCAGCAGATTTTTGACTATAATGCAAACGTGAGATAGAGTGTGCTGGTAGTCCAGAAAAAAAGTACATTACAGTAGTCGAGTCGAGCTTTACTCCCAATTTCTTTCAACATGAGTACAGGCGAGCTGTCAGCCAGTCAATAATGGGAGACCAAAGTAATTTCAGTTTCTTATTTGAAAAAATAATTATGAGTATTATTTTTTTTTTGTACATTTAAAAGTAATGTGTTTCTTTACTAGCTACTTGAAAAAAAAAAGTAATCTGGTTATGTAACTTGTGTGTATAAATATATATTATTAAAAAAAATTTGTCTATGTAATATTTTTTAATAACAATGCAAAAACCTTACATTATTATTTGTTTTTATTAGTATTGTTACGTTTAAATCAAAATACACACATGGATAAGGAACTGGCTTTTTAGTCATGCTTCAATCCGGCTGAAGAACGTGATATGAATACATGAGAGCACATTAATGATACATAGTTGACTCATGGGTCAGAAATCCTTCTGATCATAACAAAAGGCAAAAGAAGAAACCATGGCATGTATGTGTGGGTGAGTTGAGGATGTGTTTTTAAGGATGCTTCACAGAAAGGGCTCGTATTAACAGAGATGGCAAGGGAGAGAGAGAGAGAGTTCTTAATGATTTGTATCATTAATAATGTATGGTAGGCTCAGGGAACAAGACGGCCTTCCTGCAGTCCATCTGGTAAATGACAGAAAAAAAGAAAGGAGGACAGGATCCAACCTGCTGCTATACCTCTATTTAAAAAAAAAAAAAAAAAAAAAAAAAAAGATGATAGGAGATTTCAGGCAATGTGCCAGGTACTTATGCATAGTTCAATATAATCACTTGCAGATCCAAAACTAGTTTAGCCAACGAACTCGTCGCCGTGTTATAATGAGATGGGTCAGATCTGATTGCAAATCAACCTCAGTGCGGTTTCTGTTCGTGGTTCTTACAGAGCAATAAGGAAGGATGCGTCAGATGAGAAATGCACACTCATTAATATGCAGTACTGCACGCGATACAGTTGGACCACAGGAGTCCATCACACTCAAACACAAGTGCATGATTAAATACACTCAAATACACACATCTTTCACCGTCTCTCTAATCTCGCATCATGACGATGAATCTAATAGGCAAGTAATTCTCAAGGTCATCATTATCATGATGGGGAAAAGCGAGGGAGGAGAGAGAGGAACTAAATTTGGCAAAAAGGAAGAGAGTGTAAGTGTGAGAAAGAGAGAAAATAATATGGATTTATCGGAAACAGCAGAGAGAAAACTGTGAAAGGGTCAGTTTAGTCCTTGAACCCCTACCAAGTTCGGAAGAAACCAGCAGAGAACAATGCAAAACAAGGGAGATATTGATGCAGCATAATTTGCTATACAAGGACAAAGCATCAGACTCAGCAAAAACAAAGCAAGTTTCTATGGTGTTTGTTACTGCTTGTACTTGTGTTTTTTACATTGCAATTCAGCATCTGAATTCCAACGAAGGAGCATCCAAACTTGATGCTCAACCAAAAAAGCAGATAAACCAGTGTGCCGTGTTTTTATTATTACTGTTTCTTTAAAGGTCCCGTTCTTCGTGATACTCTAACAACAACATTACACACTAACTAAAGTTTGAACATCCCGTTTGGACTACATCCCTCTACTTCCTCCTTTAATGACGTCAGTAGAACAGTTTTTTGACTAACGTCCGCCCAGAGGAATGCTCCCTCAACTTTCGCACTTCTTATAATTTACTGTGTTTACTCAGCTCTTACGGTGAAGTAAAACTGACGCTTCATCTTTTGTGTGATGTACAATAAACCTTATTAAACTTATCAGTATATGTTTGATCATCATTCGGACCTGCTCCGACACAGCAGACTTGTAGGCTATTAATAAATAATCGATACATACAAGCAGATGACAAATATGTTATAATAACCGTAATTAAACTACTAAACTATACCTTTTCCATCTCTATACAGCACTCTGACTCAGTAGGCATTATTGTCCGACTTGAAATGAACACAATTGGTGAGAGTTTATGATATTATCATCATTTTCCGCGAGATGAAATTGTCCTGAGAGACTGAGCGCGAGCTCATGAAGCTCCGCCCCCTGTGCCGGTAGCAGCAGCTTATTTGCATTTAAAGGGCACACACTAAAACAGCACGTTTTTCTGAGCCCCCCAAAAATGACAATTTAAATTTGCTGTAAAAAATGATCTGTTGGGTATTTTGAGCTGAAACTTCACATACACATTCTGGGGACTTATTTTACATATTGTGAAAAGGGGGCATAATACGGGACCTTTAAAATAACTAGTAAATCTGATCATTTACAAGCTTGTATTATAGTTTTATTATATTCCAGAATTATTATAATTGTTTTTACAAACGGGGTATTTGAAGTGTGAAATAAGAATCATCCTGCCAGTCTCTGACAAACCTACAGTGCCCTTTTCAACATGTATAAATGATCAATGACTCAAAACAACACTAAGGCGGCATTAAAAATGTCAAATGGAATGTCAGCCCAAGCGGCTTTTCCCTTTGAAAGCAACCGAATCGTCACAAAGCAAATCGTACAGTGACTTTTGACTTGACGCTAAAGGCATTCATCTATAAAGAGGCCTTTTCTTTGTTGCTTATTCAATCAATGTCATCTGAAGAATACTCTTTCCTAAAGGCAGCTTTGATGACATTATGAGAAAATTACTCAGAACTTCCTCTCTCTAATTCTTTGTGAGATTTTTGCTTGAAAACAGCCTGTAATTTCCCGGGAAGCAGTGTTCAGTTTAAGACTAAATTGCCCAATTTTCAAAGACCTCTTTCTCAAAAAGTCACTGTAAAGTTTCCGTTTAAAAGCAAAATGTAAACTAGATGTCTATGATTTTTGTTGTTGTTGTTGTTGTTTTCCTCTCCAAAGTTCCTGTTTATGATATTTAAAGTATCAGTATTAAGCCTGTAACTATCATTAGGTCTTGATATTAAAAATGCTTGTGTGAGAAGAGAACACAGAACTAAACTAACACAGCTGTCCAAACTTTTATGAGATATTTTATGATTTATTCCAGGGAAAACACATTACCATGCAAAAACTCAGCATATTTTCAGCCTATTTGATTTTGGACAGTAATTTGTACCCTTTAAAAGCATCTGTGAGCGGTAATCAGTGGAGGCATGCTGAGACCAACTGAGGGATTTGATTACTGCAATTTAAATATCGCCAGGGCTTTTGAGCTCTACCAGCAAGCACCCAAATTATTTTCTCAGAGAATTTTAGCTCAGAAGACTGAGTGGTTTTGACATTCTTTTCTGAGGCAGTATGTGGAGTTTCACAGTGTTTAATCTCTTCCTTCCAGAGCAGCACAAATGATATGGACGTGCAAAGCCGACAGCGCTCGGCTGGCAGAGACTGACCACCGCTGATCATGTTTATTTCCCATGCCGCTCTTTAACTATTCATGTTTTCTCAATGCACCTCACTGAGCTGAAGGAGGAGGTTCCTGAGCTGTTTTAATCTAATACAAAAAATAACTTTTGTTTTCCATATGGGTGGAAGGTATATCTGATTTTGCATACATAAACACATAGCCTATAGAGTTCAAGTTTTGCTTTTACATTTAATTATTACTACATTTATTTGATCAAAAATACTATAAAAACTGTTAAATGTTATTATTTTAAAATCGAATTTATTCTTGTGATGCCAAGCTGAATTTTCAAGATTAATTTATTATTACCAATGTTGAAAACAATTGCGCTGCTTAATATTTTTGAATTAATATTATCATTAATTTCAAATCTAATTATTTTGTTGCATTATACATGCCTTTGTCACTTTTGATAAATTGAATGCATCCTTGCTAAATAAAAGTATTCATTTCTTTAAAAAAAAACAGTATATGTGTGTGTGTGTGTGTGTGTGTGTGTGTGTGTGTGTGTGTGTGTGTGTGTGTGTGTGTGTGTGTGTGTGTGTGTGTAATATATATATGAAGAGTTCAGATGCAAAAGCCTCTAAGTGCCATTTGAAATTTTCTTCTAAAATGATAATTTTTATCAAGCTTTTATATTTAAGTTCAGTAATTTCACTTAAATGGCAATGATAATTACCTATTAATTGTCATTTAAGTGAAATTACTGAACTTAAATATACAAGCTAGATAAAAATTGTCATTTTAGAAGAAAATTTCAAATGGCATTTAGAGGCTTTTGCATCTGAACTCTTAATTTATACACACACATATATATATATATATATATATATATATATATAGCCAATATTTATATATAAATCTCTCTATATATAAACATCTCTATATATAAAAATTATAATAAAATAAAATTGTACTTTATGTTTGTGTCATCCATTGCTTCAGCATAAATGCCCCTGCTCAAGTGGTCTGGGTTTAACAACAATCAATACAGCAGCAATTGATGTGCACCATTACATTATTTCTCTCGTTTCGGTCAGCAAACCTCCATCTTTTTAGCCTTTCACTCCAATACTGGTTTCCCTGACCCATATGTGTGTGTGTGTGTCTCATTAGTGAGGTGGTTGTGTTCAATAAAGCACAGAGCGGATTCCTCCGCTGCTCTCCTCTCTTCCGTCAGGCACTGTGCTTCACTCTCTCTTTCCCTCCTGCCTTCTAATAACAAGTCATCCCTCCTTCACTGCTCTGACAGCAGAGTGAAGCTGATGAGGACAGATTCGAGTGCCTGTGTTTCTTTAACCTTCCTCATCTCTGCTCCCCTCTCCTGTTCTACACTTGCCATTTCCCTCTGAGAGGCCACGATCAGCTCAACACGGATGCTCTCTGTAAACGTGTCCATGTGTGTGAACTGTTTTCAACTAGTCCTCTGTTTCCAGTACTGCTCCCCTGAAGAGCGCTGTGCCCTAACACAGAAACCTGTGCAGCAGTCAGCAGCTCAACTAAAAGAATTTCTCCTTCGCTCCAGTGACAGCATTGCTATGGCAATCTTTAGCCCTGTGGAGGTGGAGACGCTAATGTGAAACGCTGGACTAGTGGCTTGAGAAGACTTGATCAGACAGGCAGTTCCATGGGACAGAAATCACACACACAGTCACACACGCACACATACGCACGCACATGATTTCCATGTTTTATGGGGGCTTTCCATAGACAAAATGTTGTTTTACTGTTCAAATCCCCTAACCCTAAACCTCCCCATACCAGAAAACTTTCAGCATTTTTACATTTTCAAAAAACATCGTTCTGTATGATTTATACGCTTTTTTCTTTACATTTTTTTCTAAGAGTGCACACTTATCATAATATGAATAATGATAACAAACAACTCACAACTATTTTTAACCAATTTAAAGTGTCAATATCGCCAATATTATTGATACTAATACAGAAGAGTCAATTAAACAAAGTTGCTTTCGGATAAAAGGGGTTATTAATCCCTTTTAATCAACATTTAAAAAGCATTGCTAACATTATTAGAATTTAACAATATGACATTATTATATGCTAATAACCCTGTGCTTTCCTTTCGTCAACAACAATTTTAGAAATAAAAAAATAAACTTAATAGAGCCAACTAAAGCCATACTAAACTCATAATACTTGTTTTTGATTAAGAATTTTGACTTCTGAATATTCAAGATCACATTCGTTCATTTAGCAATTGAATAATTTGGGGAATCTTAAGATTGCATTTTTACATACATTTCGATTCAATCATAAAATTAATTAAATTATATTATTATTAAATATTTTGTATGTGAAATAACGCAAATTATGCATATTTCTTTTCAAATAGCCTATTGAAAAAGGAGTGGTTCAACTTCTAATTAATCTTGGAGCATAAAACCATGTTCATTTTACTGCTAATGTAAATAGGTTTGATATTTTTTGTATTTATTTAGACAAATGAGTAAAAAAAAAAATGAGTGACATCATGCGTCTAATTATAATATACGGCAGAGTTATTAAAAACAGATTACTGCCATTACACTGTGCATCAATAGATTTAAAATCATTAGTATTAAACACACACAGACTGTTATCTGTACAACAGCATATCAGCATGCCATCAATGTCAAAGGAAATGATACATCAAGATCAATCGCAAGAGCATTAGAAAGAAAAAAAAAAAGAAGAAGAATATTGTGCATCTATCACAGCTTTACCCTGGACATATTTTGTGTACCAACACACACAATATGCCATGCGCACAACAACATACATTTGTTTTCACACATCCCTGGGCCACTGCAACAGGCTTTCAATCTTTGCACTTCATTCACGAGCACAAACTAGTGAACATCTCTGGTTTAGCCTTCACATTTTTGCTTATACGATCAAGGTCTTATTGCTTTGTGCCATGGTACAGTGAGGAAGAGTCAGGTTGATTGATAACTGTAGAAAAGCACAGTGAGGATTCAATAACCTCAATTCTTCATCACACATTGACATCCCATCTGTATTTTTACTGAAATAAGCTTCTCCCTTACCAATAATACTCTCTAAAAACCTCATTGTATGCCATTAAATCCTACTTTTCATTGGCTTCAAAATTCAGTTTTTATTTTGAGCAGTAATGGATGCAAATGAGAGATGTCTGTCTTTTCTTGTGGACCAATAAAGCAAATTATGATCCTTATGATGTTATGATCCTTAGTATGTGCCCATTATATGCAATTAGTCTCAGGTCTTCCCTAAATGATAATTACCTTTTCAAGACTCATTCATATGCAGTCACTTCAGTTCCCAGTACTGCATTACAATTATTATTATTACCTTGGAATGTGTATCTCTATAGATTCAATGGAACAACTATTCCGAAGTCTTACGAGAGTGAATTTTCCCTCAAATCATAACCCTAAAGCACAGCACACATCATCACCCACGAACCCAGACCTTTGGGTTTCCATGGTGACGGTGGTGATGGTGGAAAGAAGGGGTTGCTGTATTTTTTTATTGTTGCGTGAGACAAAGAAAGTAAATAAACTGTGGGGAGCTGTGTTTACAGGGCACTGATGGTGTCTGAATGTGACAGGCCATTACAACATCCAGCACTGGAAGTATTAGAAGAGGATGGGGAAAAAAGACAGAGGAGAATTTGATTTCTTGAATGTGAGAATGTGATTTCATCACACACTTGACTCAAGTAAAGTTATTCTTTGAATACACTAATAAATTAACAACTGTAGCAAATGTTAATAATACATATTGTAATGCTGTGATGTCAAAAAACACTTGCAGCATTTACAATAGCTATTATTTATGTGTGTATACATATTTACACACAAATTTTGAATTAAATATAGATTAATCTGTCCAAAAGCTATGAACATTATTCAGTCAAGAGCAGAAAGTGATTTTCTCTGTCTTTTGATCTTTAATTAACATTAAATGACATCACAGCAGTTTAATAGGCTGTTGTCACTTTAAGAGTTGACGCACATTCTGTTTTTTTTTCTTTCTAACACTTTCTTTAAATACATTTAAGACTTCCTTTAACTCGGTTAACTGTGCTTGTGAGGATACACAACAAAATATTTGATATATGTGTATGTATATATATATAGGGCTGTCAAACGATTAATCGCGATTAATCGCATCCAAAATAAAAGTTTGTGTTTGCATAATATGTGTGTGTACTGTGTATAATTATTTTGTGTGTATATATATATATATATATATATATATATATATATATAAATACACACACATGCATGTATATTTAAGAAAAAATATTATTATATATAAAGTATTTATATTTAAATATAATATAAATTATATATAAATCTATATACAGTATATACATGAAAATATTTCTTAAATATATACAAGCATGTGTGTGTTTATATATATATATATATATATATATATATATATAAATAATTATACACAGTGCACCCACATAGTATATTCTGTAAACACAAACTTTTGGATGCGATTAATCACATCCAAATTAATAATTAATAAAATAATATATATATTATTTCGTTGTGTATCCTCGCAAGCACAGTGAGGTACAGTGTACAGTATATATATATATATATATATATATATATATATATATATATATATATATATATATACACACAAACACAGGTTGCGCATGAGCGAGAAAGAACCATTGCTCAATGTCCCTAGTATAGCTTGCGTGTGATTGCGTGTGAAGCTGGATGTGAGCTGTCAATTTGATGCAGAAGAAAAAATGATTCAATATCCTGAGAGGTCAGATAACAGATGAAATGTTCACATATACACACACACACAAGTACTCAAACTGACCAAAGAGCAAAAGCATGTTCCTATAATGTCTATTATAGGAACACAAATGCACACTGCACAGGCGAGATCACACATGCACATTTACACATGCACAAACACAATAAATAACTAAAGGGGCACTCATGATAAAATAGGCTTTTCTCTACTCTTCCACAAGACTGAATATCTTCTTAATTCTTCTTAAACTTATTTAAAAAAAAAAAAAAAAACCTGACTACCCAATATAGAAAAAAAAAAAAATAGATAATGTGCACCTAAAATGATAGTCAAACTATTTAGTCTTCTAAACTGAATTTATACTTTAAATAAACTGTTTTAAATATTTATTTTATTTACACATTTATTTTAAATCGTAAAAAAAAAATACTAGTTCATTGTTTTGTTATTTTATTCATCTTACGCTTCATTTAAAAAAATATTATTTCCATTTTTATGTTTGAATTATTAAATTGATAACTTATTCCTTCATTGTATCAAGTGTCATTTCTAGTCCTCCATGAAATTAAGGAATGGAATTATGAACTTTAGATGTGACAACATGGCCTTTAACATATTTCAATCAGCTATAATAAAACGCTAACTTCGCAAAGAAATATGAAGAAAAATGCCTTCTCAATTATAGCTTGTTCCTTTATGGCAGTGAGGGTAATAAAGGTGAAATAAACTCTCATCCATCCATCGTTCCTCAATTGACGATGGCCTTCAAACAGTCCTTTGGGATTTAGAGAGGCGTTAAGGGAGGAGGAGAGGTGCATTTGAAGTTGTCGAGCATGTCAAATGAATAACTGCATGCCCTCAAATTTCAGGACCCATAGGTTCAGCGATCAATGCGATTAATGCTGGGTGAGTGCATGTGTGATGCATGCGCCTGTTTTCTCTCCTGGGAAACATGGAGGGAATATTTTAAGGCTGTTGGGTGGGGTTACTATGGCACTGAACTAGAGGTGTGTGATGCTGAATTCAATATGAATAATAAAGAGACGTAGCTCACCGATCAAACACCACCCAGATGTGGAGGGAAAAGAAAGACAAGAGCTTTTTTTTTTTTTTTTTATCTGTTCCAGCTCTCTTCTCTCCGACTCTATAAATAAGTAAGGTTCCGTTTCCAAGGTAACATGTCCCCAGAGATGTGGTCCCTTCTACAGGGGGAAAAGGTGTGCAGTGAACCAACAATATAACACAACAGGTCTCACAGTCCTTGCAACTTCCACACATGTCTACTATGGCACAAATAGCTAGAGTCATAAATCTATCTACATGCCCCGTGTTTCCCATCTTTCCCACCTGCTGTGTTTGTGTTGGCACCAAAGCATCGTTGCCCATCAGCAGCCCCAGTAAATCACAGCATATGGGGATGGCTTTGTGCTGATATGCATGAATAAATGCTCATAAACTGGTTGGGAAATTTACAAGTACACTGCTAGTGCTGTAGCATGTCAGGAACAAATGAGAGCAGATACCAAGAGATTTGAATAGCTGCTTCTGCAGTTAAATGTTCATTGCGGTCCACATCCAACTGCTGACTTTGCTCAAATCGGCATTGTAAAGTAAAGCAGGGAAGCTTGAAATAATTTAGAAATTAACACGAATCCTGGTTGTATTTAAGCTAGCCTCTTACCTGCAGGTGTTGAGAACGGCTCCCTCTTGTGGTGGTTTTTGATTTTGGAAGGCGAGCTGTCTCTGGCCTACAACAACAACAACAATGCCATTTGGAAATGGACAACCAGGAACAATCCTTTCATGATTTGGTCAAGTTGTCGATTTGAAAGTCACTTTTACTTGGCCGACAATGGCCTGTAAAACACGACAGTCCAGGGCAATGTGCAGATATCGTTAGCATAATCTGGCGAGGGTGTTTTCGAATAACGGACGTGTCGACTCGTGTGCGCCGATTGTTTTGAATCAGAATCTGATTCACGAATGAATCACTCTTTTAATTTATTTCAGTGCATCTAACAAAAACGTTTAGCAAAACTGTGTGGCTCGTTTTGACTTGACACTTTTACATACACTCGACCATGCTAAAGTTATCCGGGACGCCAAGTTGGAACCTAAGGTCTGCCGGTGCGGGACACTTAAATGTTAGGAGTAGTCTATTTCATCTAAAACCGATCAGGTGGAAATAAAAACTGCTTACCGACTCGAACTTGGACTTTATTTGTCTTTCGGAGACCTGGTTAATAAAGTCATCTGTGACGCTGTGATCCATGGGAAATCAATCAAGTCAGAAAGCAGCAGCTGTGCTCCAGGGAGCGATGGAAAAAATCTAAGATTGGATGATAGCCTACAATCGACATTAAATTTTAGCAAAACTGTCAGCATGTTTTTTTTTTTTCAATAAGGAATACATCTCATGCTGTGCTGGAAATTAGTGTTAAAGGAACAATGATTCAAGAAGCAGAGTCTGTAAGTATTTAGGCGTTGTGTTGGATAGGACACTGTCGTTTAAAGAAAGCATGTTTCTAATTATTTTTTTTATTATTATTATTTTTTTTTTTTTACGCAAGTCGCAATTCAGATACATTCACCCCCAAATGGGCACAGACGCAGAGCAAGTGCTATATGTATGCGATGATATTTGTATGACAGCCCACAGCTTGTATAAACAGGCACTTAAAATTTTTGATTAAAAAAAAAACTGTTTCATATCACTACTGTGACATTGTGAAGAAATATAAATGATTAACTTTTGAGAATTTTGTTTTGTTCTCAGGTGTCAATTTAGTATTAGCATTCTTCATGATCTGGACCCTCAGCCCCTGAGAATGTTGTGTGAAATCTTGTGAAGAGGCTGGACTTAGAACAACGCGAGCCTCCTCTAGAGGAGATTGTTAACTTGTCAACTTTAAGTCCTCTTGCTTTGGACAGAATTGCTTCTCTGTGAAAGCTGCAGGGATGTGGAATGTGTTTCCATTAACTGTTCGTGCATTGCAACAGTTTAAACTTAATTTGAAGAAGTGGTTTAAAGACGGTCAGATTTGTGAACATGAACACAAAATTGGTTAATTGGCGTATTTTTAAAAATGCAAGAAGGCAATATTAAAAGAAAAGAAAGAAATGAGAATTATACTGTAAATATTGCAATCTCATGTGTGTTGAGGTGATCCTTTTGCTGGTGCTGCATCTGTATTTTATATTGAAAATTAATTAATTAGTAAAATGAATAAAAATGCTGTCATTTTGCCTCTGCCTGGGGACTGCAGATGAAAAATCTCTGTCTTGTGTAACACATTTGTTGTACAGTGTCCCTGTCAAATAAACTAATAAATAAATAATAAATAAATAAATTCTCCTCAAATCCTCATATCTCTTTCCAGGTTCATTTTCACAGGTGAATTTATAATCTGTCAAAATGACGGAAATCACTTTGATATAACGTCAGTGTCACGTAATGCTGAAGTTGGACATTTACATTTATTCATTTTGCTGACGCTTTTATCCAAAGCGACTTACAATTGCTATATATGTCAGAGGTCGCACGCCTCAGGAGCAACTGGGTGTCTTGCTCAGGGACACATTGGTGTCTCACAGTGGATTCGAACCCAAATCTCTCACACCAAAGACATGTCTTATCCACTGCACCATCACCACCCCTTAGACATTTTTGATTGTATGTTTATATGGTGTTTTTCATACGCTTTAAGACAAACCATGAGCAAATTTATGTTAACACCATTTCTGAGCATTTTCTCTTTAAAACTGCAGTGATCTCAAGACTACGGAACAATTGCAATTATCGCAATTGTTTTTCCCCTTTTATTAAATACTTTTTACAACCTACTTTTTCCATGATAACAACTCTGAGTTCTCTCCTATAATGCCTGATGAGTTTGGAGAACAACTGAGTAGAGATCAGAGACCATTCCTCCAACAGAATCTCTCCAGATCCTTCAGATTCCCAGACCCATGTTGGTGCTGCTTCTTCAGTTCAGCCCACTCATTCTTTTATAGGGTTCAGGTCAGGGACTGGGATGGCCATTGCAGATGCTTGGTTTTGTGCTCAGAGACCCATTTTGGTTTTGATGTTTGTTTTTGGATCACTGTCCTGTTGGATGATCCAAACATGGCCTGTTATAAGATTTCTAGTTGAGGTAGTTGAGGTCAGGTTTTGATTTTTGTTTCTGTTGGTATTTGATTATGACGCCATGTCTCTGAACAAGGTTCTGACAACCTTATATCATTCCATTGCTGTCAAATTTTAAATAATTTGATTAAATATGAACAGTTTTGGAATTTTTTGGTAATTTCACATTCTGGTGAATAGGGGCTATACTTGTATGTATGGCTAGAAAATAGACTGCAGGAGTCATTAAGATGGCCGCTTGAGTGAACTGACTTTACCTGAACTCAAGCTTATTGAGACACTGCCAGAACTGCCAATTAATATGTGCTTCAGCCAAACAGACTATGATAAGGTGTTAATGGAGCACACTAGGGAGTATCAGAATACAGCATTAACCTTCTGAATACACACACCAAGTCTAGTGGGAAGAGTATCTAGCGTTAAATCCCTCCTTGTCTCTACTCTTTTCGATAATGCTAATTAACATCTTTTAGCTGAGCTGATCCCAGGAAACATCAAAGGTTACGATTAAATTATCACAATTAGTCCACTGAAAGTCATTATCCAGCGATCATCCTAAATATCAATCATGGGAATTGAGAAATGGGGGGAGGAGAGATGGGTGGAGAGCCGTTAGGGCGTCAAACAATGCAGTAGAGACAAAAAAATAGAGATGGAGATGAAAGGGAAAACTGGATGCTCATAATCTGATATATTTGCTAATTTGTGATGATGGTTCTTCGCCTCAACTAATGCCTCAGTGACATGGGAAGACTTGTACAGGAATGAAACATTCACACTGGATCTCTTCAGAGCAACACACAAATCAGTGTGTGAGTACTGAAAAGAATCCACTGGCTGCATCCGAAATCGCAAAATAGTACTAGGTGAAATATAATATAATATATATTATTATTATTAGGTGAAAAACAGTACGTGACAAAAGAAGCATGTCCGAATTCACAGTAGGCCTACTCTCCAGTCTGTAGGCAAAGGGTATCCGGATGACCTCTTCCGGCGAGATTCTGATATGTACATACAATGGACACTTTATAAGGAGAGGATTTATAAATGGCATTGAAGTGACATAACTGACACTGTGGTCACATGGTAGACGAATGTAGTTTGCAACATCCAGATTACTTTCACATATGGTAGAGTGGGGGGAAATTGAATATCCCCCTCAAGGACTGTAATCTTTCCTCCATTAATTCTAACCTGTACCTCATCGTGATGTGGGGTGAAAACCAAGTAGGGGATTGCTCATTGAGGCTAAATCACCAGTGAAGCCTGGGGTGAATGGAAGGATGACCTCTGTGGTGAGTCGTCAGGTTCCTCATGAGCACTAACAGACCGGTGAATTGAATTGCTCAATAGTCTATACTGCTCGATTACATCATTCATTTCAGATTGAGATTTTGTGAGCTCTTATAATTGAAATAGAAACACACATCAATCTTGCTGTCTGTGGAGTGTTGTGATGAAGTAAGAAAAAGCATTGAACTATCTCTTGCCTGAAAAGAAAGAGGTATATAGGGTCAAACCAAATATAGTTCAACCTCCATGAAACAATGTGTTGACAGCATGTATTCATTTGAACTGGAGGAACTGGAAAGCTTGTCATTGTCAACCTGAATGAAACCAAATACAGGTAAATCCTTATTGAAGAGCTTGTTTCAGTCAGACAGAGATCTGCAGGATAAAGCCCGGAAGGGTTCAGAAGCAGTTACATTGTGAATAACCTTACATTCGGGTGTTGGCTGGTTAATTAATCTATCAGCACCAGTTTTTTGTGAAATGGTTGGACTGCTGGGTGTGTAATATAAGAATATGTAACTATTATCTTAACCATATGATGTGCGGAACATCAGGCTATTTCCACAGCATTAGATCCTTCCATCAAAGCTTAAGGTAGGTTTCATCCGGCTTTTTCCTTTAAATTAATGAAGTACTTTTCTCTTGGATTTATGGAGGGCTATTATCATGCTGCACTGTTCCATTTGCTGGGAGTAAAATTTAATTTCTCACTGCCATATAATATTCACCCTCTACACTGGCCTTCATTTAATGAGTATTATTACTATTCAAGTAATATTTTTTATTTTACACAGGCTTTTTGCTTACATCCATGGCCTTCATTTAATGAGTATTATTACTATTCAATTAATATATATATATTTTTTTATTTTATACAGGCATTTTGCTGACATCCATGGTTTGGGCTGCCCTAAAGTCTGCTGCAACTGTGGTCCGGTCCTAGAGAAGAAAATAGGTGTTAGGCCTATGTGCAGCTGAAATATTATTCTCCTATTGACATTGTTTCTCTTCATTCACTTCTTGACTGCCAGTTATAGTGGAATGCAACAAATGGTAGTTTTACACCTTATTTTATAATATACCTTTAATTTATACGTCTTCCAAACTGATGGTCCCATGTAAGGTCTCTGGAATACTGGAGCTTATCCCAGCGTCTCAGGTCATAGATTATAATGACTAAATGACTATATAGGTGTCAAATCAACTTTAATCCTGCTGTCTTGTCCTGTCAGCATCAGCTCCACAGCACCACTTTATGATTAACTAGAGTAAGACAAACATATCAGTGCTCAACAGCAACCACACAAATATCTGAATATTGACAAAAGTTGTAAAATAAAGGCACAACAAAAACAATTGTAATAGAGATCTCTTTATTATAGTGCATTTATCAGATGTTACAAGATGGGTTTTAAAAAAAAAAGAGCTAAAACAAAAACCATTTCAGTAAAAGAAAAAAAAACATCTGCACACATTCCTTCCTCCTATTATTTTACAGATTTTTTTGAAATTAAAGCTTCACATCTGAACATAGGATAGCTAAATGAAATCCGAAAGCTAAATACATTTTCATACTCAAGTCCATACACTTTAATTACTTGTCATAGATGATGCTTATTCAAATAAATCTATCTACTACAGTAGATCTGTATCATAACTAAAAGGCCAAGGAAAACATTATTAGAGTTATGAAACATGAATTTTGGTGACAGACAAAGGGGAAAGAAAACAAATGAATAAAATGCATTCATGTTGCCATCAACATCAGCTATCCCTTGTGAGAGGTCATCACAGGGGTCGGACCACTGGGATCTTTACAGCCGAATACTCGATGCTGTATTCAGCACTGCAGGTGCCTTTGGAATATGAAGGGAAGCAAAGCGTTCGTCAGTTTTGGATTATTAGGCTGTGTGTACACGTTCTCAAAGCGGACATCTCTCTGCTGGTGCTTGTTTCTATCAGTGACATGTTTCGAAATGGACCGGTGAGTCAGGTAGAGCAGCCATCAACAGATGAAGAGAAATGAAGGAAAAAAGAAATGTGAAAAGTGGAAGAGGGAGGACTATAGCAGGCTGGAGGAGTTTGCATTGTGACCTGCAGCTGTACTGTATTTCTATCACACAAAGAGAAGCATAGAGACAAACACTGGATCTTGTTGGCGACTCTGGATCAGCTGCAGATTTGGATGTTAAATCAATATATCATGGATCTCATTTTCAAATTACAACAAGGAAACCAAATGCACCCCAAAAAGCCCTTAGCGGCCTCACCAGAACACATGCGATTCTGACTGTACAGATGATGCAGGACACCTTGAAAGAGACCGTAATAACAACAAAAATAAATCACAACAATAAAAATAAAGAAAAAGAGCTAAAAGAAGAATCACTGGAGTGGGAGCAGCTCACAAAAGGCCTTGCTGCACCAGCAGAAGGCGCTCACTCCCTCCATACTCCCACAAACACTCGTCACTTCTGCAGTCGCCTCATACATGCCAATCGAAACACACACGTAGGACTGTTGGTTAGTGTCTGGGATCTGACTGGATGATCACACTACAGCAAGATCCAAGAAGGCAGACACACAGGGTCACATGATTTCTTCCCCACAGGCAAAAGTTTAAGACGTTTTACAAGCTGACTTTGTGTAAACAAAAGATTTCACAGGCTTGTGCTTGAATGCGCTTGACTGAGGACAGCAGTAAGGAAAGCGAGCTGGTGTTCACATGGAGAGCGTCATGTGACGTACCTGAAAGCGTTAGCATGATTTTCAAATAACGCGAAGAAGAATGGATGAAAAACAAATGTCACTTTATTGTCTGATTTTTTTTTCCTTCTTTTTTCCCAACCTGATGCAGGTTACAATGAGTTTTATCAAATGTGGGGTCAAAGGATGGCAACTCACACCTTGTAACATTTTAGTCATGCGTGATTGCTTTAAACATTGGGAAAGGGAAAAATCAGGCCTATAGTCGGGTTTCAGTGTATTAGGTAACAGAAATATTTAACATCCTGGGTCATTCTTTGCGTGCAGAAAACCACGGGGAGAGGAGGGAGAAAAGAGAGAAAGAGAGAACCGTGCTGTACGCCGAGTGTCTATTTTGAAAGGCACAGCAAGGCTACTCCCACCCTCAGTTCACTCACACACACACACACACACACTTACACTTGCATGTGTATTTTAGACAGCACTGGGCTAAGTCTCTGATGTATACAAGACTGGACAAGAGAAAGATATGAATAAACTGGGCGAGACTGAAACTAGTGCTGTCACCCTTTACACACACTCATACACACACAGCGCTGACAGAAGAGAGGAGAGGGTGGAATGGATCATTTAGCGTTTTTGAGCTGGTTGGAGAGCCAGTCGAGCCCTTCATACAGGCCATCCCCGCTTGTGGCGCAGGTGGCCTGAATGTACCAGTTACGATGACGCAGGGAATGAAGGCCCAGCTTATCTGTGATCTCGGCTGCGTTCATCGCATTGGGCAGATCCTGTAGGAAACAGACGGTAAGAACGATGCAGTCAGTTACTGAGCTTAGTAAAAGCAGTTCTCACTTTTAAAGATGTTGATTCATAAAAGTCAGGATCGAAAATGTGTTTGTACAATGCTGACCGTCACTTGTGCGAAATCCTTCAAAACAACGGCATTCATTTAAAAGTGAAAATCCTTTGTAACAATGTATTCATTGTTGCTTGATACATTTAAAGCAGTACTGTATGTAAGCAAAATCGATACAAGTGAAATATACCCAACTTAGTCTGAAACAATTAAAATCACAACTGGATGAATAGCTTGTGAACCAAAATCAAATCAGGAAAACAGTATTGATACCCAGACCAATCAAAGACACAGTCATACATAATGTCAGCCATAGCTGAAGACTGAAAACAAACCCAATAAATACTGGGGCGGCTGATGCTCCTTGGGTTTAGCAAATTATGTTCTGCGCTCTCTTACCTGTTTGTTGGCAAAGACCAGCAGCACGGCATCCCTCAACTCGTCCTCTGCCAGCATCCTCGTCAACTCCTCTCTTGCCTCGTTCACTCGCTCCCTATCATTACTGTCCACAACAAATATCAGGCCTGTGAAAGAGACAGTGGGAGACTGAGTATGTGCATAAAGGGATTAATCCACCCAAAAATGAAAATTCTGTCATCATTTACCCTCAAGTTGTTGCAAACCTGTATGAGTTTCTTTCTTCTGCTGAACACAAAGGAAGATATTTTGAAGAACGATTGGAACCAAACAGTTGTGGGGCACCATTGACTTGCATAGTATTTTTTTTTTCTACTATGGAAGTCAATGGGTCCAGTTAACAGTTTGGTTCCATTCGTTCTTCAAAATATCTTTGCAACAACTTGAAGGTGAGTAAATAATCACAGAATTTTCATTTTGGGTGGAGAATCCCTTTCAGCGTTGCTTGATACCTGGTACTCTGCGTGTATGCATAGACACTGACCTTGTGTGTTTTGGAAATAATGCCTCCAAAGCGGCCGGATCTTATCCTGACCGCCTACATCCCACACTGTAAAGCTGATGTTCTTATACTCTACCGTCTCAACATTAAAACCTGCACAAAGAGAAGGGAGGCAAGTTAAATAAACATTGGCACAAAGAAACAGGGGCAGAAGGAATGAGGGTGACAAGGCATGAACTGGTCTTGTCTCACATTGGGGCCCTGCTCTAATAACACTATAGCCAGAGGGTAAAAACGTTTTGCCAGAGAGCAGAGAAAAAAGGATAAGACTGGACACACAATGATGGAATAAGAGGGGAGACAGCTAAAAGTAGAAAAGAGGTTTTTTTCCTAAACGCAGGAAAACTTGTCTGTCTCTGCAAATTAAAGTCTCTAACGTCTGAATTGATTGATCTCGCATCTGGTTGGTTGATTGATGGCTCACAACTATTCATTGATCATTTTTCAAATGCCAAAGGAAAAAAAGGAATATTTATAGAACCAAATCCACTGAAAAAAGGGCTGCATTCATGAGCCGTATACATGTTGCAAAACTAGCATACCTCACACCACAAGAGTGAGCAGTGAGTATTTTTTTTTTTCAGCGTGCATATTAACCAATGAGTGCTTTAACACCAGGAGCAGAAGAGTCACGTGAGCGTTTTATAGATGATTTACCCATTTAAACTTGTTTTTAATTATTCAGTTTGGGTGAAAGTGTGGTGTATTATAAAAAAAAAAAACTAAATTAAACTAGCCAGAAAATATGCCATATAAACTTTCTTTTAGTTTATGTAATACAGACAGGTATAGGCTAGCACTACCCAAATCAAACCCGAGTGTGCATTTGCTGTCTTGTAAACATATCGAAGTATGACTGAAACGACAAGGTTTTTCTTGGTTGTGTTTGTTGTTGACCATTTACATGCGAATGTTGTACACCTCCCCATCTTAAACTTTCAAGACCATTAATTTGATAAATGATCAACTTCTAAAAACAAATTTATAGTTGTCTTTGAAAAGAAATGCTTGCTTATATGTAGCCTTGGAGCCGATGCTGTACAAACGCTTCTAATGTGAACACTCTCGCACAGCTGCAGTAATGATGAAGTTACGCTGACGCAAAGCTCAAGCTTGCCGTGTGAAACAGCCATTACTCTTAAATATGACTGAGAAACAATGAATAGTAAATGTAAAAAAAACCAAAAACAAACCGATAGTGGGGATGGTGGTGACTATTTCTCCCAGTTTCAGTTTGTACAGGATGGTGGTCTTTCCAGCAGCATCCAAGCCCACCATCAGAATTCTCATCTCTTTCTTCCCAAAGAGATTCTTAAAGAGGCCTGCAAACATGTTCCCCATGGTGGCGGATCTGCGGGGAAGAATAGAGAGGGTAGATATAGGGTTATAGAGCAAGCTAAACATATAATTGAGGATGGTGACAGTGGTAAAGATCAAATAAATTTAAAAAGTGACTTGAACCCTTCAAAGGGGTGATTCTTTAGCAAAGCACTTAGCCAAGTTACCCTGTTTCAGATACAGGCATCTCATAATCTGTGATGGGAATAACGGCATTATAAATAAACAGTGTTACTAACAGCGCAATTTTTTTCAGTAACGAGTATTCAAACTAATTACTGTTTGCCCTGTTACAACACTACGGTTACTGACAATAAAATGCAGCGTTACTATAATTGAGCTCACTGAAGTGGTTTTCATCCGAGTAGTGTTGTCAAAAAACTCGGTACTTCGGTACCAAGTCGGTACTAAAAAAAAAAAATGTTACAGTACCAGCTTTTCTAGGTACCGAGTACCAGGTTAATCCAGTTCTGTTCTAGACGCGATGTCTGAAACGTGCACAGTTGCGTCCTCTTTATAACGCTGATATGGCTCTCTCTCTCTCTGAATCCACTTGTTGAAACGAAAGGAGGAAAGAGCCACATATGGAAATATTTTGGATTAGGCTAATGTCACGTTGCCATAAGAGGCCGATTACATGCAAATTCGCAATTTCAAATATAGGCGCGATTCAAGCGCGCTCATAATAAAAACTCGTTGGCGTTGCATAGCAACGACAGACGCCGCGTGAGAGCAAGCGCTTTGGAAAGAATAAGCACGCGCAAAAATATAATTAAAAAACACGCGCGACATGTGAACGGCCTCTAAAGTGCTTTCGGGGTAGTTTTACGAGTACATGAGCACAGTAGTATCCACCCGACTCCAGAGTAGGCTACTGGTAATAGTATTGTCATTTAATGTCAGTGCCAGTTCTAGGCGTATTCTTGCCTTTATAACTCAGCAGGTTTAAAAAGCCTTTTTAAAATTAAATATGAATGCAGTTTTAGATTAAATAAAAGGACAGTCAAGTCAAATAAAACATGTTTTATGGTAATGCTACAAAGATACCATTCATCAACATTACTTAGTTATCAACACATTGAGTGAACAATATATTTTTACAACATTAATTAATGTTTGAAAATGTTATTTATTACAAACACCTGATTGTTCATGTTTGTTCACTTAATTCATTGTGCATTAAATTAATAATAGATTAAAACTTTACAAACAACTTTAAAAATGTGTTAGTGTATATACTATTGTTTATTTTAGGTCATTTTATCTAATCTTTTTCTAAAGTGTTTATAATACAAATGTACAGTTAGTTTCCATACTTGTAACCGTGATAAACACTTAAATATATGTAAATTTAAACTAAGCTTTGGTACCGAAATTGGTACCGAGAACCGTGAATTTTAACTGGTATTGGTACCGAATACTGAAATTTTGGTACCGTGACAACACTACATCCGAGTAAGCTCTTCCTTATCGCCGGCCTGGACAAAAGTGAAGCAAACACTGCGAGAGCGCTCGACAGCGTGCGAGAGAACCAGAGGGTGCCAGAGCATCATATAGTTTGTATATAAAAAAAATTACATGTTTCAGCATTAGTATAATCTCTGTAGCCTATTGGCATCACCTGCAACATTTTAAAAACTAAAAATAACAGGGAACTTTCTCTTTAGGTTATAAATTCAAAATCAAAAATAACCTGCAGGAAACGTTTCAAGAAAATATCTTTGTTTGATGATAACCTCTGATGATGACGTAAAAATAAAACCCAAATATTATATTATTTATTTTTGGAACACTGTTCAGTATTATATTGAGAGCACATCTTGTTTAAATGTTTACTTTTGTGAGGAAGAAAATACTTCAAGTAGGCTACAGTATATCTAGTTGTGACGTTATTTGTTGGCCTGTCGTGGCTGTGCAATAAATATTAAAAGTTCTAAACCATCTATTGTGTTTAATTGTTCCACTATAGTAGTGACAAAATTTTAAATAATATATTGAATTTAACAGGTGTCTCTTACATTGTCCCACAGCAACATCCATTTTTGTCATATTCTATGTAGTGTCCATTTAATTAATTTAACATATTTAATAAACTAACGGAATAGTTACTTTCCCTGGGAAATAGTTCCTTTTTTAAGGTAACTCAGTTACTATTTGTGAGAAGTAACTAAATTACTTTTTAAAGTAACATGCTCAAAACTGCTGATAAATAATTACAAATTATTCAAGTTATTTGAAAGAAATTAATGTTAATGATGTTTAATGTGCCATGAATGCAGGTTATGCTTGAACCAGAACTGACTCTGGGTAAACAAGTATAGTTCAAAGCTGATTCACATGTGAAGAGAGAGGAGGGGGGAGAGTCACAAAGAAACAAAAGGCTCAGTAATGAGGTGAATGCAAGATTCCACCAGTGGAAAGAAGAGTACAGGAGGTAACCAGACACCTGACAAACCTGTAAGAGACACCTGCCCTCTAAATTAATCAGAATAATGGGGGAGGGGGAGAGAGGGAGAGAGGGAGAGAGAGAGAGAGAGAGAGAGAGAGAGAGAGAGAGAGAGAGAGAGAGAGAGAGAGAGAGAGACTGGTCACCATCGATCGAGTTACACTCTGATCCCAACGTAAGAGATAAACTACAGTTTTAGACAATGAGACCACTACATCCCTATTCAGACCAAAGACAGTCAATACATCTCTCTTATCTTGTGTCTAACATGTTGAAGACTCTCAGAAACTTAACAGCCAACCATAATAATGTCAGATTTTTGTTTTCGTTAACTTAACTTGTCAATCTGTTTTAAAACCTGTAGTGTTAGAAATGTATACAAGTGAAAATCTGCTAAAGGGTAACTATAGCCACGTACACACTACAGCTAAATTTGGTTGTCTTTTTTAAAATCGGGGGTCAATCGTGAAATCGGGTTAATCGCTGCATTCCTAATGCGGACTTTGCGGAGTGTATTCATCGACAGAAACATACATTAGCGGAACTCTGTCTGTTTTACATTTTGAATTTTTCAACAAACCAGACAATAAATGCATGGGTTTGTAAAATCTTGTGTTACCAAGTCAACGACAGCATTTGTATTACATTCCAAAGAGCTGCATTATCAGTCCCACAGTGGAAAATTAATATCCAGCTGGGCCAGATCGACAAAGGAATGGTTAAGCAAAGAAAATGGTTTGGCCTCACAGTGGAAAAGCGGCTATAGTTTATGCTTTAAACAAATGCAGCAAACGTATAGGAGAGACTAAAACTGATACCACAGATTTACTCTCATTGAAATGAATGGATGAATGAATTATATGTATTTCACTCATGATTCAATTGTAATTCCATTGTGAACAATAACATGCATCAAGATGTCTAGTGTATTGTCAGGTAGTTAGTGGTAAATTTGTGCACAAAAATAAATCAAAGACTATAGTAGCCGAAATAATAAAAGCAAGTTTGTTCACAAGTAATTAACGATCTGAAGGAATGTACTCTGTCTGTCTACTGAGTCTAAAAGTCACAAAAGCTAGGTGCTAAAAATGGTGTGAGAACACACCCACTAAGATAATGAGAGCAGTGTCCTTTGGGTAAAAGAACAAGAGGTGGGTCTTTAGAATGCAGTGACACCAGAGTTGAAGTCCCAAAACAACAAAACTACTACATTATCAACAACTTGGAAAATCACCATTTTTGTTAAAAAAAAAAAAAAAAAAAAAAAAAAAAAAAAGGTGCTACACAAAGGGCCACATCCCTGCTGCAAATACAGGGAAGAAGTGCTACAAAAAAAACTAATTCTGTGACATATTTCCGCGCTTGACTCACTGACCAGTCATAAGGGTAGCATTATGGTCAGTGTATGTTTTTCAGATAAAGAAAGAACAGGTAAGTAAGGTTTGTGAAATAATGGAGGAGAAAGGACAAAGACGTAAATTCAAATAGAAAGATTTTTTTTAATCTGCCATACGTCAGTCACAAATTAAGCCGCATCAATTATTCAAGGAACCAAAGTTGAATTATTGAATAGAAAAGGGTAAAATGAGAAGCTCTTGCTAATGTTGTTGTAGTAATCATAACTGCACACTAATCTCTGTCTGGTGTAAATAGAACTACAACATTACACACATACTAACCCCTGGTTTCACAGACAAGGCTTAAAGTACTAGCTAACTTCAAAATGAAAATGCTGTCATCGTTTCCTCCCCCTCAAGTTGTTTCAAACCTGTATGAATTCCTTTCTTCTGCTGAACATAAAAGATATTTCGAAGAACCAAATTGGTAACTAAACAGTTGATATTTTGTTCCTACTTTAGAAGTCAATGGGTTACATCTACTGTCTGGTTACTGTCGTTCTTCAAACTATCGTCTTTTATGTTCAGCAGAAGAAAGTTATTCATACAGGTTTGAAACAACTTGAGGGGGAGTAAATGATGACAGAATTTTCATTTTGAAGTGAGCTATTCCTTTAAGGAAGTCCCAGACTAAAATGAATGTTTGATTTATTTTAACTTGCACTGATATATCTTAAAATATGTCAGTGCAATCGTTTTGTTTCAAGATATATATTTTTTTTCCTAAGGCATGTTTATAAAAGCTAGTTGCAGGGAAAAAAATGTAAATTAGCCCATGATTTACTCAACCCTCCTCAAGCAATCCTAGGTGTATGACATTCTTATACTATAGTTACTATTATACTGGAGTTATATATAAAAAAAATGTCCTGGCTCTTCCAAGGTTTATAATGCCAAGTTTGCTGGAAGATAGTTAAGTCCATAAAGTTTTAAACATAGATATTTTTCTTATACGAACGCATCACTATGCTTTGAAGTCCATCAAAGCAATTTGATGGACTTCAAAGCATAAACTACCATTATAAAGCTTGGAAGAGCGGGGACATTTTTTAACATAACTCCGATTTAATTCATCTGAAATAGGGTAGGGCGATGTAAAAAATATTTTATTGATATTGTGCTCCGTTCAAACAGTCGGTGTGGCGCGCGCGATACAAGAGCGGCGAGGGAGAGAGACTGCATGTGCGCCTCATGAAGCGCATGTAAGAAGCGCATGTTCCATGTAAACAATCCCCGTGACGTAATCAGACCAACTAATCGATAATGACATTCGTTGACAACGATTTTCATAATCGATTATAATCGATTTTATCGATTAGTTGTTGCAGCCCTAGATTTAATTCATCTGAAATAGGGTAGGGCGATGTGTAAAAAATATTTTATTGATATTGCCTTAAAAATATCACGATATCCAATTATAGCTCTACCCAAGCCCCATCCCCAACACGCCCAGGGGACAATGCTACCGAATGACACCGTTAACAAGTCATGTTGAGTTTGGATGCACTTTATCAAATGATATCCTGCGATTTAGTTAGTTTCATTTACTTTGGTTAGTTTAAGCTTAAACAAGCATAAAACAAGCATGGTGTTTGAAACTTATTTCGTTTCGCAAGGAGAAATGTTAAATACAACTGAACAGAACAGAACAATTTGGTGATTGTAAGAATGGTGAATGCATGTTGATGTTATAGCAAGGTGTCTTTCCTATTTGTTTTCCATAAGGTCCGATGTTTCTCTTTCTTTTTTCTTTGGTGGTATTGCCTAATTTAATGTTTTGAAAAGTTTAATTTGCTAAATTAAGAATTAAAAACAAATTGTTTCGTTCTGCATGAGCAAAAAGGTTTTTTTTCCCCTCCTCCTTTTTGAATTTAGAGGTCCAAGGTCACCTAAAGCCACTTTTGAAATACAAATTACTGCTTTATTTATTTAGAAACAGACGTCATTAAATTATATTCTGGTATTTTTATTTTATCTAAAGCAAAGTACAATGCTACTAATATAGCCAACTGTACCGCAGCTGCCAATATTGTAAACTCCGAATGGATGCATGAGATATTCAAAGCAACACAAATTTCTTCAGCCATTTGCAATATAACAAAATTTTAATTTTGAATACAAATGTTTAAATACAATGGTAATGTTTGTGCTTTTTGATTAGGCCTATTTATTATGTGCAACATTTAAATTAATATTCAGAAACAGGTTACATTATAACATTTGTTTTTCTTAGGAACTTTTATTAGCCTGCAAACCAAAATAAAATAGGCCTAGGCTACATGATTATATTCTTTTTTTAATTGGATAGATCTCTGGTATTCTGAATTAACAGGATAGTTTCATTTTTTCATCTGCAGAACAAAACTGTATAAAAACGAATGGCATACAAATAAAAGAAAATCATGTAAAGAATGTTCTAACAAAATTATGAAAGAAAAGATACACGATGTTTGACAGGAAACACATCTCAAGGTCGTATACACAGACTCATTTTGCCACTGAAGCAGGCATCAGCGAACGATAATAAAAAATATTAAGCTAGCCTAATTAAAGTTACAAAAGTTCAGTGAGTGATTAACGTTTTCTATTGTTCTTCTTTGACCAACATTAACTAGGATGGCTTGAGGGTGAGTAAATCATGGTGTAATTAAAATTTTTGGGTGAATCCCTTTAAATATCCCTATAAATAAATGTAATAAATAATAGTTGAAGTGAGACCTAATCCTGGCCTAATCTAAGCATTCACTGACTGTGAAAGCAGACCTAAAACACATACCCCAATCATACAATCTACAATGTCTTGATATAAATTCTGTTGATTCCAGCAACGGGTTTCAATGACTGTCTTAACATTTAAAAACGTCTGTTTTGTTAAATGAAAGCTTGTTCTTTTTTCCACTGTTCACTTTGTACCCCTGTGCAGCAACATACTTAAAAATCATGCACCAGATGTGATGTGTATTGCTGACTCTTTTTGTTTCCACTGGTTACAATAGTGAAGTAGGCTAGTCATAATGAAACTGAAGACACTAGCATACCATTCACACTTCTAAAGTTTGGGGTTGGTAAGACTTGTTTGTGTTTTTTTAAATAAGTGTCTTATGCTCACCAAGTCTCCATTTATTTGATAAAATAAATGGAGTAAAAACAATAAATTAAAAAAATAAATAAATAAAGAGTAAAAGCAGTAATATTATGAAAAATGATTACAATTTAAAATAACCTTCTATATATTTTTTTTTATTGAATTTTCAGCATCATAATTGTTCCAATGTCACATGATCCTTAAGAAATCTTTCAAATATGCTAATTTACTGTTCAAGAGACATTTCTAATTATTAATGTTGAAATTGAAAACTGTTGCAGCTGCATATTTTTATAGAATATTTGTATCTTTGTTAAATAGAAAGCTGAGAAAAAATAGCGGAAATAAATAAGTCTTTTGAAACATTATCAAGTAGTTTACTTTCAAATTAATGCATTCTTGCTGAATAAAAGCAATTTGAATAAAATTAGTTGCTCTTAATTTTTCCAGCAGATTAGCAGCAAACAGAATTCCTGATTTTTTAATGAATAAAAACTATATATATATATATATATATATATATTTATATATATATATATGAATGAATAAATTATAATATAAATAAATTAATTTATATTATAATTATACTATGTATGATTATAATAATTTATATATGTATTTATTTAAATTTTTTCTCCTCTAAATAAAACAATTCACATCTCTGATCAACTGAGATTAGGCTAATCGGAACTCTGGTGTGATACGAGTAGCATACTTCCCCTATATGAAATTAAAATGATTATGATCAAATGTGCACAAAGATCAAATTGTTAAGACGATCCATTCATCAGGCAGACTAGGAAGTGAGAGCGTAAGAGAGGCTAGAGAAAAATCACATGACAACATACGATCCCATCCACTGTTACAATGTTGCGACAGACACAGCCAATTATAGCGAGAAATGCTTCCAAACTAGATATCAACACCCCAGTCCTTTATGATCTGGGTGATTGCTTGCTTACAAAACAAAACTCAACAGCAGCATTACAACCAGAGTAAGAAAAAAGGCAATCATCTGACAACCGATATCTAACGTTGCTCTACCATCTGACCAGGAACTGAACGGGGTTAAAATGAATCATCACTGACAGCGACCTAAGATTACACTTTCTTTGTATTAATCCATCTATTCATACATTACTGTAGTCATCCTGGGTGATTGACACCGGCTTGACAAATGGAAAACGTCATCATATCACCGTTTAGCGTTATTACAAACACTTAGTTCATGCCATTGACGGTAACAATACTAGTGTTCGCGGTTTACAAAATCCAAACCACTTTAGACCTACATATAACAGTTAGAGCATGTTGCCAACAATTTTACAAGCATCACCTCTGGTGAACTACCCCAAAACACCCGAAATAAAACGAAAGACAGCGTCTGTTGTTTCATACACCAACATTAAGAACGCGGCCTAGAAATTATTCAGATTACGCACAGTGACTGTAACTGACTTTGAGTCATTGTGATCTAACGTAACATTCTGTTTATTTCCTCCATCGAATTAAGAGACGAACTATATCGCCAAGATTATAACCAATGTAGACTGTTAGAGAAGGAGCCGTACTTTACAGGGGAGCGTTCAGCTTGTGTGGCGATCGACGCCTTGTCGTCTGCTGTATGTGCTAAGGGCGAGGTAACTACATCACTCGACTGTTTACATTACTACTTATTTTACTCTGGTCAGGGCATGAGTATCTAAATAATTTGTGTAGAGGGTAAAATGCGTTTAGACAGAAAAATGAGCGCTGAAAATGTATGTATATTCGTATAAGTAGGCGCGAACTGGTTATGTAGCTCCACACCAGCTAAGCAAACATCCGTTAGTTAGCTTGTTAGCCTCCCTGACTGAGATGACCATTCATAACCGAATACTCGTTTTATGTTAGCTACATGTGAACGACAGGTCAATTAAAAGGCTTCTGTACAACTTACGTCAGAATGACAAAGCAAAATGTGTCGTTTCGGCAGTATTTACCTTTTGGTGCAGTTTCGCTACAATTTTTTTCCGGTTCTCCTCCTCACCGCTAAAAACAAAATGGCGTCTTTCTCTACTCTGAGGACGGTGGCGTCATGTTTTCCGCCCTCGCGTAAGTGCTGTCCAATCAGATTGTCCAAAGTGTATGCGAAACCACACCCCTTTGCTGTCCTCGTCCAATGACTGCATGGTGGGCGTCAGTGCATTGGGACGCGTGTACAGGCCGCTCTTCCCATGCAAAATGAAGGATGAGTCGACCTGAATATGTTTAACAAATGTATGCTTCTAATGAAAACCTCTTTTTTTCGAACCGCGCTAACCAGAGAGCTGAGTAGATATAAAGTAAAAGGATACAATGGACTGAAGGTTCTGTTGGAGGAGGACTTTATAAATATGACAGGTTAGCTGTTTCGAGGATTGCATCGTCTAACATTAGACATTAACATGTATGAGGTTACCCTCTAGCGGAGATACTACAACGTGTCAGGTGCCAATAGTATGTTTATCTATGAATCATGTGTATCTTGTTGCACTCAATAATGCAATGTAGCAAATGCAAATACTTTAAATGATAAAAAAAAAAATTATTATAATAATATATAATAATAATAATCTAAAAAAAAATCCTTATTTGAAACAAAAAACTGTACTATTAAATATTCTTTACCTCATTTATTTATTTATTAGGCGTTTTTTTCCTAAATTAGCTTATTATATTAGCTTATTAATTCTTGCGCATTTTGTCCTAAATCATGACCTATTTGTCATGAATATGAATAGCCTCAAAAAAAAAAAAAAAAAATCAATAGTCCACCAGATGGTGTAATTCTCATTGATCATCTGAGCTGTACTACATAATTCTGCATATAGACAGAGTATGTTCCAGTCAGCAGAGGGTGCTGCAGATAAGACAAACCAAACAATTGCCCATGCATCCACTGAAGCACAAAGCTACAACTACTAGCAATTCATTGAATATATTTAGCTACTCTTTTTGTTGTTCATGTTTTTATTTATTTATTGTATTTATTTATTTGAACTTGTACTTGGATGGCACATTAAAAAAATAGGTCATTGCTGGACAAGGTCATTCATTATTTGAAAGTACTGTGTGTTAAAATGAAAAGCTGATACCAGGAGAATCTGCCCTTGAATTAATTAAACTGATTATATTAATTTAAATTTTAAATGTTTTTTTTTTTTTTTTTTTTTTTTACAATTTGTAGGCTACCAACAGTAGTGACAAGAAACATGACCAAACAAGGCCTTTTTGAATTCAGACCTGAAAAATCCCTAAAATGTCAAATACATTAATGGACAAATTTTTGGACATATTATTTAAGAAACATAGTAACAGTCCCAAAAGTTTACTTTGTTTTGTGGGTATGAAAAATAACATAATCTAGGACTAACTGCCTGAAATATAAATTAATCTAACAACATTAATATCAGTGGCAGTCTGGTATGCAACGTTTTACTGTCAACAAGATAAACCCATTTTAATTGATTTAATGATTTTAAAGACCTCAAAAACAATTCTGAAATGAACAAATGATCTCTATTAAGAATCCAACACTAATGATAGAAAGATGATTCTCAAATGTATTTACATATTTTCGGAGCAGAGAATGTTTCCTTCAAATTGTTTGGATTGGTCACCACAAGAAGGAAAAGCACCTGACACACCTATGTCATAAAGGTGGGTGTCTTAAACAAAGAAGGTGACATCACAAGGGAAATGCGGAGCCCAGTTGGTCAGTCACTGATGGAGGCAAGAGGAACTGAGATGAAAGATCAGTGATTAGCTCATTGTATCATATGCTTGGTGATGACAGCATCAAAGCCGCCAGTGCATTAATGATGCCGAGGAAATGAGAATGGATCCACAGTTTGTAAACAAGGTGTTGGAATTAAACAAGACAGACACTCATTGTTCCTTTACTGAACTCAAAAGACTTATGTTGAACCGCTTTAAAAGAATAGTATAACAAGCGATGATGACACACAAAATTCTAAATTATTCATCTGACATCAGAGATAACAAGACAACATGAAACCAATAGAAAAGTCACTTTCCTTTTCACTTCATTTCTTAATTTCCTATTTATTTTTATTTGGATTACAAAAGCAGACAAATTATACGTGAATAAGACTTGATAATTATAGGCTATTGAAATGGCTCATTATTAGTTTAACCCCAATTCTTTGCTTTGGTCTTGGATAATGAATTAATTGTCCATCCATGTCTTCCATAAGTGGGAAAAAGTTGTCAGAATCAGCCCTAAGTATAGCCTAAATGTGAACCATTCAGCAGGGAAGCGCACCTGCCAATCTGTAGGGAAATAAGAGTCGTTTCCTTGCATGGCACAATAGGCGGGGTAAATGACTGATGATCCAATAAGTTCGGCGCTCATGCCTCACCCCTCTCAGGACCGCGCCTCCCCAAGGTCTGAAATGAGTTTCTGCCCCTTTAAGAAGTTACTCTGTCCAGCACAGCTGGGATTTCAACAAGGACAGATAGCGCAATGAAGAGCAGCGTCGACCCGTCATCATGTGCACCGGGCTTCCAAGGACTGCCTGTCCGCTGCGACTTATTGCCCTCTGCATCCTTCTCTCCCACGCAGCAGCCTATTTCGGGTCAGCAGAGCCTTTTATATCCTCCATCTTCTCTGAAGTCGTGGAAACAAACTCTGAGTGCATTATTGACATATTTGGCATGGAATAGATTCATTTGATGTGGTGTCAACAGGTGGAGATATTTGGTGATGTTGGAAAGCTATCCCATGCGCAATTACGCATGCCTTATTGTTTTATTATGTTTAACAAACATGTTTTAAACCTAAATTGCAGGTTGTCTGTTACATATGATCACACTATACAGACTGAAATTATTATTTAAAGAATTTGGTATTTTAAAATGTTCTAAAATTAATTATTTAAATAAGAAAACGTTTAGATTGCTCTCAAAAATTGCTGACAGTAACATTATTAGATTTCGTTTTAGCCTATGTGTTTATTTGTTTTTTAACATTTGTCTAAAATAACGAAATAGTGTGTTGTCTGGGCCGATTATGTCCATAGAGAGCAGTGCAGTGTATGGATCCAGATGTCTTCCGATGGTTTGGCACCGCGTCCTGACACTCGCGCCACCTGATCATTAAGATCTTTCTGGCTGACGCTCACAGGACGTTGCCCTACTGGTGTTTATATTAAGAATCATATAAACACGTAAAAACACTCCCCAGTGGGTTTTTAATTAAGAGTGCTTACTGGAGATTGTTAAGCGTTACAGTAGTGTCCAAAATCCAAGGGTGCTCAGACCACTAACCAGGGAAACAGCACGTGTTATGTGCATTCTCTATTCAAACACGACTATTCAAATCAGGTATTTAAACATATATTCAAAGCACGCGTGCCATCGCTAGTGCATTCTAATTTGTTGATTTGCTGCCTTTAGTTCTGATATACAGAAAAATATAACTGAAACTCAGTGGAAACTGAAATGAAAGAAATAACTGTGACAAGCTAAACTAAAACCAAAATATTTTTACAAGATGATTAAATCATTTTACACTATAGCCTATCTTACAGTAAAAAAAATCTTAATTGTATGGACGGTGTGTGTGTGTGTGTGTGTGTGTGAATTGATCAAAATGAACATCCTTAAAAGTAAACGAATATTTCAACTGTACTATTATAGTTTTAGTGACTGTATTGTGCATGTTATCGTTAGGCTTACTGGTCGCGAGCCCTTGGTTTTCCTGCCTGGTCCATTTGCCAACGAGCCTCCGAACGGTAAAGCGCACCTGAAGCAATGCGAGCAGATGACTTTAACGCGCCGGCAAAAGCGATTGTGCCGGCGGGAACCGGGGCTGGCGGAGACTCTGAGGGAATCTGTCCGCCTCAGCCTCCTCGAGTGCCGCTATCAGTTCCGCAACGAGCGCTGGAACTGCAGCATGGATGGCCGTGGAAGCCTTTTAAAACGAGGTAAGATTTGCCAGGTGTTTTAAAATGTATTCTGAATATGTGATTTTAAAATATAATGTTTGTGAAACATGAAACAAATAGTAAAGTGTTATTAACAAAAATTTTCCATCTCAACGGAGGGCAAATGTAAATATTTTAATTTAGGCCTGTTTTATTTGAGCCATGCTTTCGTTCAAGGTCATTACAAGTTGTTGCTAATGGAATTGTTCATCATTTATTTTTCCCATCACAGGGAGTTAATTTTAATACAATTGTTTAGCCACTAAAAACGATAGATAGATAGATAGATAGATAGATAGATAGATAGATAGATAGATAGATAGATAGATAGATAGATAGATAGATAGATAGATAGATAGATAGATAGATAGATAGATAGATAGATAGAAAACAAAATAATGAATAAATTAGGCTAATAATTGATATTTGTTAGTAACATTAGGACTGCTGGGGGGAAAATTAACACACAGTAACTGGGATCAGCTAAAGTAGTTTGCACTTTCAAAAAGGCACAAAAAAGAAACAGCCGAATATTGTGAGTTTAAAACCCACAAAACAAAAATTTACAATTTGTTGATTGGTAGTTTTAAATTAGTAAGTGCTACTTATATGTTTTATAAGGAAATGTTTTAATATTAGCAAGTATGCATGCAGAAACCTCCATGAGGTGCCTGTTTCCAAACGGACATGTGCGTAATGCGCAGGATGTGAATGTTAAAGCCATGCGTAGGTCAGTTGGCTGGTAATTAGGGAGTTGGGAAGCGCGGAATCCCTGTGCGGTGAGGCCTCTCGGGGCCAGTTGAAGTATTTTTATCTCGCGGAAAAGCGCCCTGTTCTCAGAGGAAAAGGGCGGCGTGATCGCGCGCTTTAATCTGACAGAAAACCATAGTCAAAATAATAATTAATTGGATCAAAATACACGCCTTGTCTCAGCTCTGATCTAAGCAAACAATAATGTGAGGATGTTGCGGGGGGTGGGGGGAAGCGGTGCTACACTTAACACTTAATGGGAAAAGATGTGTAGGTTATGATGGATGATTTTTATGTTAGAGAACGCCATTATAGAGGCACGATAAAGGTGGGCTTTTCTTTTTAAATTGCTCAAACTAGATGAACTGAGTTTTAAATAATGAACGTGGTCCTGGAAATTTACTTAAAAAAACACACAAAAAAAAAAAAAAAAAAAAAAAAAACAATCCAATAGCGTATCTCTGTTGTTCTGGACATATTAATTATGGACATTTAGCCTATACTCAATTCCACTTTATAATTGTCAGTTTCCAATGATGTTGTATAAATGCATTATTTGCGATCAAACATGATTGATTTATTCATTTATTCATATTAAATAATTCCAATAAAGTGCTTAGTATTTTATCTTGTCTTAGCTAAGCTCATCATGTCACCCCATGATGCACCCCACTTAATATAAAATCAAACAGCTTTTATTATGCTCGTAATATTGCCATCTCCTATGAATGAAAAATTTTAAATGTACTATTCATTTATTTAAGTGTAAAACCTTTTAATGTGGAGAAAGTACAATACTAATTTAAAGTGGTTTTGCACAGTGCTCATTAATAAATGCATTATTTCATCAGGTTTTAAAGAGACAGCCTTCCTGCTTGCGGTCTCCTCAGCAGCCTTGTCTCACGCGCTGGCCAAAGCGTGCAGTTCTGGACGCATGGAGCGCTGCACCTGCGACGATTCTCCTGGTCTGCAGCACCGCGAGGCTTGGCAGTGGGGCGTATGCGGGGACAATCTGAAATACAGCACCAAGTTCCTCAAGAAGTTCTTGGGGCAAAAACGAGTCAGCAAGGACCTGCGTGCCCAGATAGACTCTCACAACATTAATGTCGGCATCCGGGTAAGATTCAAAATATTGAAAATATCGTCATGGTACTTGGTCCAACTGGTGTTGGCATGGTCAAAAAACAATTGAGTATTTTATTCTTTTTGATAGTGATACAATGGCTTTATGAAATACGGGATCCTTTCAGTCTCCTCCAAACATCTGTAAGGGTTAATTTCTCTCATACCTTCACGTTTTCTCTTGACTGGCGGGTTGCGGTCGCCTAGTTCATCGTAGCCCAAAGGATAGAGTTCAGCGAGTGGGGTGAGGCAGGTAGGTGAGCAGGTATTGGCCAGCTCTCTGGAGCCAGGTGTTCCTTCCCCTGGTCCAGGCATGACAGCGCTTGCTGTGGGGGCCCTTTTCAAAATTAGAGGTCTCCCCATGAGGGCGATTATACAGAGAGGAGGCCTCTGTAATATACGAGCATTTTTTCCACCTACTGTATGCCTCCCGCTCCACCAGTCTCACTGCTGCCGCCGTCGCCGCTGCTCTCCCAGACTTTCATAAATCCTCATAACATCCCTCAAAACAGTCCTGTTACCAGGAGACTGGTAGCCTCAGGGAAAGACAGAGGGAACGAAAAAGGGGGAGGGTTTACGAGGTTCACAGAAAGGGTTAGAAAAGAACGGCTGGACAAACTCGGATCTTATCTTATCTGTCTCCGGTTTTGTTGTTTCCCACAATTGACACCTCAGGCCACAGATGGCGGTTAACAAAAACAAGCAAAGGTGGCTGATGTCTTGTTATCCCCTCCCCTTTCAGATTTTCTCCATTTCCTCGCTTCTCCTTCTCTGTATTTCTCAGGTAGCCCTGGGGTGGGAGCTCATACCTATGTAGGGTGGAACACCCCCATCGACCATTTGACCTCCCCATCTCCCCCTGGGCCCTTTTTGATAGACCTTTCTGTTCTGCAGCCTCCTCCCCAATATGTGAAATGAAGAGAGGGGACTTAATAGGAGAAATAGATAAAGAGTAAACAAGAAAACAATATGATTTGGCTCTCAAACTCAGAGATACAATACATTTGAAATATTGAAAGAGAGGGAGAATGAGAGAGAACAAAAATGGAAATGTGTTGATAGGAGCATAGATCAGGGATGGTGGTCTCCAAGAGGTGCAGGTCAGAGTTGAAAGACGGTCAGCTCAGACATTCCCTCTGCATCCATCATCTACATCTACACCATGTCAACCTGATTTTTTTTTTTTTTTAGCTCAGGGCTATGAAGTCCTTGAGCATTCACTCAATTTCTTGTAAACAACTTGTAAGTTAAGATAGCATGCCGTACCACGTTTAGAAAAGTCTATGATATAGACTACCAATATATAGAATACCAATATATTAATGTGACTCCCTAAGTGGTTTTGGACTCCATTGTCCACAACAACATTCCCAATTTTCCCCATGACTTTTTTAGTTTTCTTGATTTACTGGATAAGCATTGAGGAGAACGTTTTTTTTTTAATCTTGTCTAAAGCAACATCAACAACAACCAATGTCTCCCCATGGGGCGGCAGTGGCTCAGTGGTTCATGTAGTTTGCCCGGAAGGTTGGTGGTTCAATTCCCGGTTCCACCTGACCAAGTGTCGCGGTGTCCATGAGCAAGACACCTAACCCCAGCTGCTCCCGACGAGCTGGATGGTACCTTGCATGGCTGACACTGCCGTCGGTGTATGAATGAGTGAGTGAATGTTAAGGAAAAATGTAAAGTGCTTTGGTGGCCATTGAGTCTGTGAAAGAATTATATAAATGCAGTCCATTTACCATAACCATCTCACGGGAATTCGTACGAATTATACGAGGTGGCTAATTCGTAACAATTCATACGACCTCACTCGTACAAATTAGTACGATTATGCTAAATCGTACATATTTTACAAATTGGCCAATTCGTATGAATTAGTACGAATGACCTACCCCTGACCCCGCCCCTAAACCTAACCATCACGTGGGTTTAGACAAATCGTATGAATTCGTAGTGAGGTCGTACGAATTAGTACAAATTAGCCACTTTTTAATCACTCGTACAAATTTGTACGAATTGGTCGTGAGATGCACTCTCAGAAAAAAAGGTACAAAAGCTGTCATTGGGGCTGTACCTTTTCAAAAGGTACACTTTTGTACCCAAAGGCTACATATTGGTACCTTAGTGGTACATTTAAGCACCTAAAATGTATATATTAACACCTAAAATTAGTACCTAAAATGTACATATCAGCACCTAAAATGTACTTAGCTCCTGAAATGTACATATTAACACTTAAAATGTACATATTACCACTTAAAATATACATATTAGGACCTAAAATGTACATATTAGGATCTAAAATGAACATATTAGGACCTAAAATGGACATGTTTGCGCCTAAAATGTACATATTAGGACATAAAATGTACACATTAACAACTAAAATATACTTTTTAGCACCTAAAATGTACATATTAGCACCTAAAATGTACATATTAACAACTAAAATGTACATATTAGCACCTAAAATGGACAAAAGTTTACCTTTTGAAAAGGTACAGCCCCAGTGACAACTTACCTTTTTTTATGAGAGTGTAGGGTAAGGATTGGCACGTTTCATTGTACAAAAAAATTAGCTACAATCACGGAACTATTAATAGTTCTATAGGAATAAATTGTTTTAAAGTCTTCTTTACCTCCAAATATTCACAGGGAAAGGGTCTCAGCCAATCAAAAAGCGGAACCAACTTTCAGCATCCCATATCTAATCTTTATATAAATCCTCTCTTTCTTCTCATTTTCACAGGATCGTAGCGTTGTATTTGGCATACTATATTCATGTCTCTACCTCTGTCTTTCTTTACCTCTCAGGCGGTGAAGAGTGGACTTAAGACTACTTGTAAGTGTCACGGCGTCTCCGGTTCGTGTGCTGTGAGGACTTGCTGGAAGCAGCTCTCCCCGTTTCAAGACACAGGCCATCTGCTGAAGTACCGCTATGACACGGCCGTTCGAGTGCACAGCGTCACTAACTCCGCCACGGGGGAGACGGAGCTGGCGAGCCCTCGTCGCCACAGCAGCACGGTTCCCCGTCCGCGGCCCACTGAGCTGGTATTTCTGGAGGAGTCGCCCAGCTTCTGCAGGCCATCACGCTACTCGCCAGGGACGGCTGGCAGAACGTGCTCCAAGGACACCAGCTGCAGCAGCCTGTGCTGTGGACGAGGCTACAACACGGCCCTCCACCTCACCACCCTCTCCTGCCACTGCCAGGTCCGCTGGTGCTGTCACGTCGAGTGTCAAACCTGCCTCCGAGAGGAGGAGGTCTACACCTGCAAGAAACATTGACAGACCATGCAAGAAGGAGACTGAGAAGCAGAAAGTGAGGAAGGTTGAGGATCTACTAGTCAACTAATGAGAGATTTGGAAGTGCTTGGATGTTGTGATCCATGTTGTGCTAAGGGGACATTTTAAGATCGTACCTGATTCAGAATGGCTAAGATGAGATGGCTAAATGGACGAGCGTCTGGGCTCCCACATGGAGTTCCTAACTAAAGTTCGGGAGGAACATTTTCATTTAATCTGACCAATCAGCACCTGAACAAGAGTATACAAACAGTTCTTCTACAAAATCGAAGTGGAGGTTTGAAATTTGAATTGAACCAGTCTTCTCTTTTCTTCTACAGAGATAAACCAACCTCTCTGGGAAGCCTGCTTTTTGAACAGTCTGTGTTGCACACACGCTTATGTCAATGGACTAGTGATCTGCGACTTTCAATTATACTCAAACGAATAAGTGAGATGGCAGTCTGCTCACTTATAATTCTGACTGCTTGTCTCTCTACCTGCCTATACTGTATATCTCTCTATTGCTCTGAGAGTCCACATATGGCTTCAAAATATACTGAAAGTATGAAGCACTTATGAATGCATTTATTTGTGAATATTATTGTAGTCTTTTGTTTGTGAGAAAGAAAGTACCATGTGTCTTTTATGATAGTTGTGTTGTCATGCTTCACAGATATATTACAAATGGGTGGGGTGGGGGGTGGGGTTATGGTGATAAACTGGAAATTTACTTGGACACAGTCTGCTTTCATAGACTTTTAATGAATGTTAGAGTTGTATAATCAGAAATGTTATGTTTTAACTCTTGAATGGCCATTAAATGGCTGTATCTGGTATAGGAATGTATTTATTGCAATTAGACAAAACCGATCAACTGCTGTACCAAGTTCAAGTACACTTACTACATTACATTCATGCAATTACACTTTTTTTAGTTGAATTTTTACACATTGCTGCATGATATCCTGCTTAGAATGTCAAAAACGCATGCATTAGGGATCGACCTTAACAATGTGTGTCATTACAGCATGACCCAAACATAACCTCTCCCTACAGCTGCATACAGTATGTGCAAACATCTGGGCTGCTGAGTGTGTGTAGTCTTTGCTATCCCATCAAGGGCAATGATAGTGAGTATGTCCCATCCAGAACAAAGGAAAACATCTCCTTCCCTAGTAAGCAAAGCTCTCTGCCCTATAAGGTCTGCAAGCTCTTTCATGTGTGTGAAGCCTTTGATAAAGCCCATTCCAGTCCCGTATTAGCCCATTACCAATCAGAGAAAATAACAGTGCTTTTTCACCATAATGTGCCTGAGTCGAAAGTTTGCTGGATTCCCAATAGAGAGGCCTTTGTTATAGAGATTTTTTAATTCCTTGTAAGCAACAACCTTTTTTTAGATACAAAAAAAACATGTTTTTACACAAATTGCTAATTATATTGTGAAAGAGACCAAATGTGAGTAATAATTAAAAAACAAAAAAAAAACAGTTGTATTGGTGCACTGCACAAAGGCACATTTTAACCTTCAGATGTAAAGTATTACTCGAAGATATTGTCTGTTAAAACATCATATGCTTTTCTTCACTTAACAATAGAAATCTGAATTGAAAGTATGAGAATGTGAGCTTGTACGTGCCTACTTGTATGTACGTGTGTGTGTGTGTGAGTGTGTGCATGGTTTTTCTGGGAAGGGAGAAAAATGCAGTAAAATTGGCCACATCAATCAAGTGCAAGAAAGTCGAAGCATTCAGTGACATGCCATTCGGGTGAAGCGTTTGTAATGTGTAAAACATTTACTGTAAAAGGGTTTCACTCTGACTACTTGAAATTCATATGCATATTGTATGAAATTTTTGACCAGTAATCGATCCATTTTCTATGAAAGAGACTAAAGAAAGAGAGTTTTCACACTGAGTCAGCATATGCAAATACCTGAAACCCCAACAGTGGCCGTGAAAATTCAAATGAGATTGTTCCCTTCTGAGTGTATGTGCATGCGAGTGTCATGCCTATGTTTCTCTGCTGCAATTGCTGAAATGACAACATTTATAGCATTGACATCCATAATGAAACCTCTGTCAACCCGGAGTCTATGTGTTTGTTTGTGTTGTCATAGCTTTAACAGTGTACTTTGTGATTTCACACCAGGGATTTTTTCTACTACCTCACCTGGTCTATGAGGGAAATTAAATAGTGAGATGTTTTTTTTTTTTTTCTTATTAGATATTTAAGACAATGCTTCTTTTAAAAGCTTCAATGCATTTACTCCTATTTTAAAATATTGTGACCTATTTACTTATTTAAGAACAAATTTATCATATTCAAATAAAATAATACATTTGTAAAAATGGTGTATGACATTTATCAACAGATTTATCTCTTCAACTTAAATTTTAAAACACAGATTTCCTTTCTGTCTCTTGCTTTCTGTCTTTCTCTTTCTGTGTTTGTGGTCGCACACCTGTCCAGAGCTCTGCACGCAAGCACCTGCTCTCTAGTTAAATCACAGCTAATCAGGCAGCTGATGGATCCTGACCTGCAGTATTTTCCTGTCACTACTCTCAACCAGAGCCTCATTCTCATTTCACTCACCCAAAACATATACAAATAGTTGAGTTTGCACATGATGATTTACCACACTACATGCACACCCACACAAAAACCTAAATAATGGACATGGGGAATCTGGCAGGAGCCAAGTTAGAGTCTTGACCTCGTAGTTTATTTGCTTTCATAATGGCTTTTTCCAGTAAACTTTATGAAACAATTGCTGTTTTTAATATCTGAGCTTAAAGAATAATCAAACTGGCTCACCTCAACGGTCCTCCATGCCTCTCATAGAGTAGTTAATGGGGTTGTTTACCCCAAAATGAAAAAAATTGTCATCAATCACTCACTCGCTCCAAACCCGTAAGTCTTTCGTTCATCTTTGAAAGTACAAATTAAGATATCTTAAATTAAATCTGAGAGATTTCTGTCCCTATATTTACAGCTACACAACTACCTCTTTCATAAAGTTCATAAAGAGGTCACAAAACAAATTCATATGATTAAATGTTTAGTCCAAATTACCTCTAGTGATTCGATCGCTTTATATGAACAGATTGAATTTGGGCTTTTATTCGCATATAAACATTGATCAACAACAGAAGCTCAACAGTACATGTTTGATTGCGGAAGCTCTAATGTTCTGTGTAACACACGAGAATTAGCCTCATTGGTTTTTCACACGTCAAGCAAACATGCTTGAGCTTCCATTTACCATATCTGATGTGTGCTGTCTCTCACATGAGATCCCAGCAATAGCAAACCACAACCACCCAACCATACATACAATCAATTCCCAATTAACAAATAAAGTCCTGCCCTACATTTTTTCTAGTTTGAAAAGCCGTTTCACTCAGATATACCTCAAAACAGGGAAAAAACTATTGCAACTTCTGGATGTTTTGTACATCCTTTAATATTCCTTAACTCTCAAATGCAGTATTAGGCATGCAAATCATTCTAGTGAATCAGTTCATGGTCTACTCTCATTTGAAGCCTGGGAAGTCTGACTCATTGGTTCATGCTAAATGGTCCTTACTTTGGGAAGGGAATTGGTTTATGAACAATGATCCTTACTCTCATAAAGCATTGGTAAGTCCACATTTATTCTAGTAAATCAGTTCATTCTAAAGGGTCCTTACTCTGATAAGATTTACCATTTCTTATCCCTGTCCTAGGTATGTTTTCAACTCAGATTTGTGAATTATGGTGTTTTGTCGTATTCCAACACATTCTCATGCCAAGACCCTTTAACGTCAGTTAGATGACGATCGGCGTCAGTTATCTGACGCGGATAGGTTTAGTTCTGGGGTAGGGTTAGGATTAGATAGCGTCATCTAACTGAGGGTACCCTAAAATGTCGGATGTTGACGTATGGTCGTATTCAGTATAAATTTCGGTACTGACAGACTAAATGAAATTGTTTATTGATTGTAACCCTTCATTGTTTTTTATTGAGACCAAAATTATTAAATGTTTTGATACTTTTATTTATTAATTATAAAAGCAAATCTCTACTTTTTTGTTGTAGAGCAGCTAACTCTTCAAAACAGTAGTTTGACCACAGTGAATATTTTCACAGAGCTGGAATGACCATCATTCATGAAGTTCAACACCTTAATGTTAATTTATTAAAGCTAAATATTCTGGCTAAAATGTCTCCAGATACTATCTGGGTCTGGTGACATTCATAAGGTGACTCATCATGGAACTAATGCACACATACTTAGCACTTTATTGTCTGAACATTAAAGCATGCGTGTATTGCTGTGTTTGATGTGTGTAGAGGTAATAGCCCTAATTAGAGTCTCTCATTCTCTGTTAAGACGTAATGAGAATAATAATTGTGCCCCATCAAACAGATCTGTGCTTTCACTGTCTGCCCAGATCCTCAACCCAGACCTCGTCTAATGACTGTTTATCAGTACTTACCTTTATTAAAGACACACAGAAAAGGTTGGATGTGAAGCAGGCCAGAGAATTCATGTTTACAAGTCAACAGCCACGTCATGTGGCGGCTTTGTGAATAAAAGCTGAATCGGTACTAAACCAAAGTCTAAAAACAGTTAACTTAAGCCTCGTTGACTACATTTAAGCACACACACACAGATGCACGCATGCTTCAACAAAGGAATTTCTATCCCTTGGGGCATGTCAAGGAGAGAAAGGTAAAGTTCAGACAGAAGGGAGGGATAAAGAGTGAGTGAGTGAGTGAGTGAGTGAGCATATGGATGAATAAGTGAAAAATGTGCAGCAGAGAGATGGCTAATGTGAATAAGTTAATGTTTGACATTGATTTCACACAGAAGCAAGCAAACTGCAGATGAATATGCTGCTTTTGAACCGCAGGGGGTCTGTGAGGGATGATACAGCACTAGTTTAATAATGAATCCTAAAGCCTTCATTTCCCCAAAGCCTAGCATCCACAGCCTTCTTCTCACGCACACATCCCCCAGAGAGGCTGCGACGGGGGAGAGAGTGTGTGTGTTCCTCAATGACTGGCTTTGATTTGTCTATCTTTTTTTATCCTTATGATTGTTTCTTTTCATTTGCATATGCAAGTGTGGTTATCTTTTTGTTGCTGTATATTCAAATATTCAATATTCCAGCGTGTTTAACTTATCAGAATGTGTGAGTGAGGTGTGTTTGGTCAGGGAGGTCAAGCAGGTAGGTCTGTTACCCTCTGGGGACGGGACACTTTATCTGCCATCTTCAGTCTGGACGGAAAACAGACACACTTAGCATAAAAATACCAGGCTCTTTGATAATTTGGAAGTAAATTAAATCTCAAGATGAAACCATGGGTCAGCCTGTACACGATCAGCTGATTATATTTAGGAGCCATTTTGTTTTGTGATTTTGGAACACATTTACATTTTGAGAAATGTTACGATGAAAGTCAAATCAAAACAAAAATAACTTTTATTTGTATGGACAAAATCTTAAAATGTTGTGTTCCCCAGAGTGAAAGTCATACAGGTTTTGGATGACATGAGGGCGAGTAAAGGATGACAGAATTGTCATTTTTGGGTGAACAATCCAAGTAGGTCATGTATAGTAAAATATTTCATAAATATTATTTTCTGTTGCTTAGCAAATGTCCTTTATGCATAATGGCTTACATAGTTTTACATTGATTACTGGTTTATGCGTTACCTATTGGAACAAACAATGCTGCTTTGCTCCTTTGCCTTGAGCAAGAACACATTTCTATGAATTTGCTACCTTATGTTTAGCTATGCACCCTACAATATCATCATATAAAATATCAAAGGAAAGAAAAAAAGATAATTGCAGAGGATCAGAAGAGTGTTTTCATTTGAAAAGATAGGGAGCAATGTAATAAAAAAGTATTGCCTTCAAAAAATTGTGAGTGAGAGGGGGTTCTAGAGAGAGAGGTGGACGATGGCACAGGGTAGGAATTTGGAATGTGAAATGAGTAATGTTATTGCTCAACCCACATCACAAAGCCACAGTGCCTGGAGCTATGACAAGCTGTGTGCATATCTCCTTTTCTCCATCGTTTCATTCCACCATCTCTCTGTACTTTTTATATTCTTTATCCTTCCAACTGTCCATAATTATATTGTATCGGTTTTAAGATTTAATCTCTTATATCTGCCGATATAATAAGGCAGGTAAGGGAATCGGTCCATAGAGCACGTTACTGGGTGAAACAAAGCCGCGACGTTCAAAGAGCACTAATATACAATCCAACAGCAGCCCTGGAACTTTTCACTGTTTGTATCACTCCGCTTGTCCATGTTTGTTCAAGACAGACTATTAGTTTCTGTATTTTAGTGGTGTAGACTTGATTGTTTTTGTAATTCCAGTAGGTGCTGCCAAATGACTTTATGAGTGATTCATTTAAATCATTCACTCAACCGATTTTTTCAAAGCACTGATTCATTCAGGAAGAGCACACAACGCATTCTCATCCTATATGACAAAACGGCGCTATACTACGCACATGGCACCCGTTAACACGCGCTGTGATGGGTAGGTTTAGGTGTGGGGTAGGGTAGGGTAGTCTCATATTACTCTAAAGGATTTATGACGACTTGGGTTCGCGAGTTATATTAACGATAAAGGCTGCCATGTACGTAGTATAGCGCAGTTTTGTCATTTAGCGCTCTATGTGACGCTAAAGGATGAGAACGGGTTGGGACACACCACTGTGTTGCTCTGAAAGTTCATTCTGCTTTGAGTTCCTATGAAATTATTTTCATTGGTGGCAATAAATAAATAAATTAAATAATTAACCAGAATTGCAGCAATGTTGTGCATAAAATACAAGTAACTCAATGCTCACTTTTTTATTGTTATTTATAACAATAAATAACAATAAAAAATTGTTATTTATTGTCCTTCGGATGAGACGTTAAACCGAGGTCCTGACTCTCTGTAATCCCAGGATGTCTTTCGAAAGAGTAGGGGTGTAACCCCGGCATCCTGGCCAAATTTGCCCATGTGGCCTCTGTCCATCATGGCCTCCTAATCATCCCCATATATACCAATTGGCTTCATCACTGTCTCCTCTCCACCAGTAAGCTGGTGTGTGGTGAGCGTTCTGGCGCACTATTGCAGCCGTCGGATGCTGCACACTGGTGGGTGGGTGAGGAGATTCCCCCCTCTATGTAAAGCGCTTTGAGTGCCGAGAAAAGCGCTATATAAATGTAATGAATTATTATTATGTTTAAGAATGAGTGAGTGAGTGAGCAAATGGTAAGTGAATGATGAGGAAGTTGTCTCTTTGAATGATGCGTTTGTGAGATATTTGGTGGCTGAAGGGGCAAGTTTTGGTCTACAGACACAGACACTCTCTTTCTCTCTCACATATACACTTTGCACAAGAAAGCTGTGTGTGATTACTTATACAAAGGCCTTAAGTGTAGATGAAAAAATGGAATATCTTCTCAACCACTGTTCTGCACTGTTCACACACACACACACACACACACACACACACACACACACACACACACACACACACACACACACACACACACACACACACACACACACACACACACACACACACACACACACACACACACACACACACACAAAACCACTTACCAGGGTTTCATCCCCTCACAATCCTGACTGGGTGGCTGAGGGCTGGGAAATCTGTGAGGGAGGATTTCACATGAGCCTTTGGCATGGTTAGAGAAACACCTGTAGGGTTAAAACTCAAAGCCACCCAGGATAACCTTCATTCCATAATAACACACACAGCACTGCTTGACAAGCACATCTTGATCACAAAACATCATATTCAGTACCTGTGTGATCAGATCCAGTCTTGGGCCTGACCTCCATTAGTGAAAAATAAGAGTTTCCCAGACTGATGAACAAGAGCACTGAAGATAACGACAGATTGGAGGCAGGAGCAGCCTTCACTCCTCTTCTCTTCACATCAACATTCTCTCCGTTTCATACACAGACAAGACATGTGTTCACCTAAACATCAGCTGTGATTAGAGGTTTTTGTGTGCTCCCTTTCTTTCCCAAGCCTATCTGTAAAGCACCCATCTGTAGGCCTTCTCTTTCTGTGGACGCTCAGCCATCTGCACACTATGCAGAGGAAATGAAACATTCTTATTGCTCATGTGTCAAATTTTGCTGTGTTCATGGCTTCACAAAAGGTGCTTATTGCAAAGTTAGGGGTGATTTACAAGGAATGTGTTTTAAAATACGAAACAGGGAAGTGAAATGAAAACTTTTAACTTGAGTACTGCATTTTTCTCTAACTGACGCTTTCCTTTAGCGTCAGTTAGATGACGCCGTAGGATCGCGTCATGTGAGTGACGCTAAAGGGCGCCTAAAACGTCAAATATTGAAGCATGGTCAAAGGTGACGCCTTGGGGTGAGAATGCGTTGGCACAAGATGCTGCAAAGATGCAAGTGCAGCAGTCAAATGTGGAAAAGCAGCAGAGTGGAATCCAAAAATGCATTTTGAAAGGCAGCTTATGGACTGTGATAAAATTGTACTTTTTAATGATCGATCTCTATGAGGACATGGAAGTCCACACCACAACTGTATCGACAAAGGGCAGCAATGCTGTTAGAATAGAAACCCATTTCAGAAAGATTTTTTCCAGCTAATGAACAATAAAACTTTGACAACCAATCAGGATGCATCCTGCTTTAAAGAGCTTGAGCTTTCAAAGCAGCAGGTATGACATACAGTGGGGCCAAAAAGTATTTAGTCAGCCACTGATTGTGCAAGTTCTTAGACTTAGAATAATTAGAGAGGTCCTTTCGGTACACTTTAACTATGAGAGACAAATTAAGAAAAAAAATCCAGGAAATCATATTGTAGGATTTTTAAAGAATTTATTTGTAAATTAAGGTGGAAAATAAGTATTTGGTCACCCACAAACCAGCAAGATTACTGGCTATCACAGACCTGTAACTTCTTCTTTAAGGCTATGTTTACACGGAAACAATTCTGAAGAGAAAACGCGAAAGTGGCATTGCGTTATCACTTTTTATTCTGCGTTTAGACAAGCGTTTTGGGTGGGAAATCCAATAATCTATTAATTATTATCACAATAATCTATTAATTATTATTATCTATCAATAATAGATTTAATAATCTAATAAAGGTTAGATTTCTCCACTCAGAAACTCATGGAATAGTTTATTATTAACTATTTGCAATGATTTTATTTTATTTAAATAATCATTTTCAAAATGTATTTTTTTTCAAAATGCTAAGCTGTGGAACAAGCAATATTCAATTTGTTATAAACAGAATCAAAAATATATTGCATTTATTTGTGATAAATATTGTGCATTTAAAACACATTAAGTTTGTTGGTATATTACAGAAATCTTACCCGTTTCATTTATGTATGATTGACAGATATGCATCTGTAACACTCAGGCAGAGGAAGAAGCCAAGTGCATCAAATAGCAGTGTAACTTAAAAAACAAAACAATGGAAAGTAATCTAACAAGAGAAAACTGTGTGCAATGCCAATATATGATTCCGTCATCCTGTTTGATTCATTTGGAAGTATAGCATCAAGAATTTCAAAAAAAAAAAAAAAAAAAGGTATGGCAATTAAGAAACGCTTTTTTCAAATAAATGCTGATGCAGTGAACATTAAACGTGACTTATCAGCTGTTTCCGCTGATTGTGTTTTCTTTTATTTTGGTTACTAGTACTAGCTAACACCACCGTCATTCGCTCAAACTAATTTGCATTATTTTGTTTTATTTTATTTATTTGTTCATTTAAGAAATTTGAAAAAATTCACTTCACATTTGGGATGGAAACCCAGCTAATGAGCAAACTGAACTGAGTGCTAATATACAGTGTGAACACACTGAACAAAACAAGAATCAGGTGTGTGAAATCAGTCAAACAATGAATAACCATGACAACTATGAAAACATATTAAGCAACCATGATGACCAAGGTAACACAGGAAACAAGGAGAAGCAAACTAAAAGTCCATGAACGTGAAACTGAAACAGTAACAGAATTTAACAGCATTGATTATTTTTTATACATTGTTTTTTATGTAAAAACTGTGTAAATGGATAGAACTTTTATATGCAATTCAAATACAGAAATCTCAGGCATAAATATTTATTTGAGTGTGCCCAACGCTGAAGAACCCTCTTACAAACACAGAGGCAAGAGCACAAAGCCTATTAGGTTTTTATTAGATCTCAGTAGGCCTAACCTCTCAGCTGAAACACAAGTACGCTATTCTTTTCCTCAAAAAAAAAAAAAAAAGAATGAATGAGAAGACAGACGTCTGGCATCCAAAAATGTCTGCCCCTGGAGCAATTTCAGCACCATTCATGATATTTCTCGTGACATCATAGATTGCCACCTTTACCTGCTGTCAAGATAAAAGACACCGACTGGAATTCTTTCCACCAAACATTCAACTTAAGTGGCTTAATAACATATTATTTTCTCTTTATGCATGAAAAAGGCACAAGAACACCTTGTGATGTTAATCACCATAGAACAGCAGTGTTGTTGCTATGGTGTCTGATGCAACGCTGAAAAAAATAGACAATTAACCCAATGTTTATTTTATAGTATTCATTTCATTGCAAAACAGGTCATCGGGGGCATTCACAAATCACCAGCACCTGACAAAACCCCCTGCCTCTGGTTCACAGGTGCGTGAGTTTGTGTGATGGCAGAAGGTTGAATGATGCTCTGTCGCTGGAGGACAGATTGCCTTGACATGCGTAACTGAAAATATGATGGAAAACATCAACCAGCCTCATTGCTCTCTGTCTACTTCCTCTTCCCATTCCTGTTTCTCTCCACCTCCATTCCTCATGCTTATTCCTGTTAAAATCTCTCTTTCTTTCCCTGAATATCCCTCTTGGCCTCAGGAGGTGTTATGACAGTAAGGATGGAGAGTGTGGAGAGCAAGAAGGAGCATGAAGAGAGATAGTGCTGGGGGCGAGCTGCATGGAGGGTAGACGAGAGTTAAAAAAGGGGCACTGTTTCAGAAACGTAGCCTGGAGAGACAGACATCAACCGCCATTCGGCTTCCATTCAGACCTGCTCGTCTCACCCACACACTAATGTTTTGGAGGGGGGCTAAACATCAACACCCGTCAAAACAGGTAGCTGCCCTGATCTTGAGTAACACACACACATACCGACACCCATAATTACACAATACACCTCTGAGAGTGAATGACTGGAATCATATTGACAGTGTCATTTCTGCAATATAATAGTATGTAACAGTACTACATTCTTTTATATACAAATATAGAAAAAGCATTTCAAAAGCATTTTAAAATATATCAGTTTTTACAAAAGTTAGATAAAATCCTGTTAGGGTGTGCTAAGTAGACACACATAGACACAAAAATATTCTTTTGAGCGCTTTCAAAGTAGGATGTATGTCAAAAACATATGGACTGGCATTTTTTTCTCTTCTCTGTAGAGATTATTAAACTTTATTAAATTACAACACAAACAGTATAGAAAAGGTAAAGGATAATCCAACTGCAATTTTGTATGAAACTGTCTTATTCTTCACACACACACACACACACACACACACACACACACACACACACACACACACACACACACACACACACACACACACACACACACACAGAGACAGACACACACACACACACACACACACACACACAGAGAGAGAGAGAGAGAGAGAGAAGAGACCTGTCTCTAGAGAATTCAGTGATGACATTTTTGAGGTTTTACCATGGGGCAAAAAACAAAACAAAAAACCAATATCAAAATGAATGTCACTTTCATCCACTCATTCGCTTCAAACTGTACTGAACAGGTCAACAAACAACCACCTCGTCTGTCTGTCTCTCTTGTGGAAATTTTGATATCATTATTCTTATGTCTGTCTCTAGGCATGGGAGGCACCAGTTCTGACAGTGTTTGACTAGTGTTTTCTGATACAGGGCTGCGGAAACCAACATAATTAGACAAAACTGGGATGAGCGAAAGGAGTTGACAAAATCTAGCCCCAAGAAGTTTTGTCATTATGTTCTTCCTGTCACTGACGCTCCATCAAGTCATGAAAGTTGACACGCCTTCCCCCAGGCCTCAAGCTGTAACCATAAGAGTGATGGAATTTGCTTTCATAAAACGATTGCTGTGTGATTCATGTTTTACATTAATGATGAATGGGATTGAGGTTTACATTAATAGCTGCCATTTAAAGGGCTTTATTGAGCAGATTTCTGAATGCAGAGATCAAATGGGGAAAATACCTTAATTCACATGATTTACGATTAAGCTGCGTACTAATTGCTTTTCACATTCTAATCTAAACTTTCAGACCTTCCTTACAAAAACTTAACACCGTGTTAGTTTCCACTAAAACACAGGGCTGTGTTTTTGTCATAGACAGTAAAAGAAAAAGGTTTTTGTACTGAGACAAAGCCTTGGTCAGCCACACTGACCTAAAACACACTAAAACGCTGTGTTTATCTACCAGTTTATTGAATGAATGTCTCGTCTTCATTCATTTCAATAACTTTCGGCATTTTATAATATCTTCTATTTTTAATGTCTGTTTTATTATGTTATTAGAAATGAAAACTGTTAGTTATCATTTTAGTTCATTAAATAAATCTCCATTATATAAATGTATTACTAAATTTTAATTTAGCTTAACATCATATAGATAAATGTTAATTGGTATGTAGTAGGCTAACCAGTGTTTTTGATCACTGAACAAGAGATTAAATTATAGGCTATATCAGGACTATTCAGTCATATTTCCACATGGGAATCTTTGTCCCTGTTTTCTATGTTTAGCCAAGCCCTAGGCTATTGTAGTTCTGAATGTAATTTGACCTGGTTTGAATGAATGAATGAATGAATGAATGAATGAATGAATGAATGAATGAATGAATGAATGAATGAATGAATGATACTAGGCTGAATACATTCCGCCAAAGCTGGCGCTGTTTTCCGTTTTCTCGTCTAGTGTTTTTACAGTCAGGCAGTTGAGAGGGAGCCTAAAAGAGGTCCTTTTTCTTGGTGACGTGTATCCTTGATAGAGATATGTGAAACTAAACGAAACGGATGACAAAACATTGCATAACTTTCTATTAGAGGCTTTTTTTCTTTTTCTGTTTTGTTTACCGTGTTTTTGGTAGCACATTTAACGGTCTCTGAAAATGGACATGCTTTACCATCAGACCAATAAGTGAGTTTGTTCATTCTGCTGATCATTTTGAAATAAATTAACTTAGCTGACTTAACAGTAAACAGAACTATTACATACCTTTTTCATAAGTTGAACGATTTCATAAGTTCGGTACAACATGTAACAAATAGGCTCTTTGAAATCTATTTTATAGTAATGTGTATGTATAGTAAATAACGTTAGTAATGCTGTTTTCTTCCTGTATATGAATCTAATATTTTTGGTATTATTATTTTGCTTAATTATGGACTTTTTAGCTGCTTAGTGTGCCAAAAGTCAGGTTAAACTCTAAGGTAGAGCATGCTATCATCTGTCTGACAGAAGAGACGTCACACAAGATGGACCGTTTCACATCCATGAACCTAAAGTCCCTAAATATTTCTAACTCCAGTAAATAATGTACAGTTAACCCTTCCTCTCTTCTCACACATCCGTGTCTTTCACTTCCAGACAAATTCAGGAGGTTCAGTCTCAGATGGGACGACTGGAGACAACAGATCGACAGTCAGTCCACTGTAAGTCAGTGTGTGTGTGTGTGTGCGCGCGCTTACAATAGAAAGAATACAGGTCCTCAGTCCCACTGAGACAATAGGATACAAATAAGACACATACTCTTAAACGTTATGATAGTCAGAGCTGGGTCGTGGGGTTTATGAATATGAATTTCACCTTAAAGCTTCCTTATCCTCGATTGGTAATGTGTCTATCTGATACATATGGTGTACTCATGTACAGCGACATATAGAAATACAATATAAAGCAGAATCTTAACTGCTAAATGTGACTAAAAGACATGAAGATATTATAAACATCAAAGGTACAATTTGTAAGAATTTTGTAATAAAATATCCAAAAATCCTGCAGTTGTGTTTACAATATCCCAAACGTCTCCAAAGATTTTTTAAATAAGTGGCCGTCCAGGAAAAAAAAATGTCGCCTGTCAATGACGCAATATCCGCACCATCCTCGGTTTCCTGTCTGCCATAGCCATGAAATAACAGACGTGGACAACTGCGTAGTGCGTAACGTTTAGCGGCACACAGTTCTTGTTTCTTTCAAACATAGGTCATGGCAAGCAGACTTTGGGACAAACAAGAACCAAGAGCGTGGCATTTTTTGAGATGCCGAGAGCTCCACGTCCGCGACTAACTTGGACTCGACAGCGCTTCACGAGTCATGACTTGCCTGCTCTATTAGACAGGTGAGCAAATGTACATAAAACAAATCAATGTTATATAACATTAGCTTAACATGATGAAATGTTAGAATATGATCAGTACGTTATTCTAATGTTGATCCAGCTTACTGCTAGTTTTGTATAGCAAACAAACTAACACGTAGTATAACATTATAACTTTCAACACACTTTTAAATGCCGATTAATGTGATAGTGTAACGTTAGACCAAGTGAAGTAACTCTGCGTTACCTCACCAGTTTCATTCGTCTACTAAACTGACCTGTTTGAGTAATCCGGCACTTTCGGGCAGTTCGGAAGAATTAAATGTCCCTATTCCTTTATATCCGCGGGACTCGTGTGTGATATCTGTCTCTTTAGCAATCGCGACCTGCTTCATGCCACTGTAATGTTAAAAAACATGAATGTTTGCAGTTGCATTCATCCATAAACATTAGATCCATAAGCTTGACAGCAAGTCCCATCATTCAGCTCATCACTGCATCCCAAAAAAACCCTACATATTGTGCCTTTAAAATTATGATTTTTTTTTTTTTGCTTTGAAAATTGACTTTTCTAAATCAAGTATACCAGGTGTCGTATAGGCTGTACCAGACTGACTCATGGGTATTTATTGAACCAGAATGTCAATATTTTTAAACCACACTTACCATAAAACATTTTTTTTTTGTCTGACCAATTTTGAGACAACTTTGAGACCAATGTCATGTGACAACTTTTTTTCGTATCTTCCTACTCTGTGCTGTTTGCTGGTCCTGCTCTCAGAAATTAATTTGTGGCAATGCCCATACAAATGCCTGTTTTTTTGTTGATATTTAATCACTACATAAATTCACATCTTTATTCTCTTGTAACATTAAAGAACTGAGAAAGCGCGTCAGGTAACACCAGTTATAATAATGTGACATATAACCAGTCCTAGGCCTGGTTTACACCTGCGTACCAAATGACATTTAACTCTAAAAGTTTTGTGGTTCTATGCGTTGTCCATGACCTCTTCGCAAAAATGTATCGACCCCATTCACACCAGAATTTTCCTCTTGTGATCGGATAACCTTGATGTGTAACCACATTTGAACTGGGTCCAGTCTTCGAGCAGCAGGCAAAGTCATTGTGGTGCAACTGACCACCTGATTGTTCTTTTGAGGTGGAGCTCATGAAGAGAGCCAGGCTGGTGCCATGACAGGAAGGACAGGGAGGAGTGATGGGGTGGGGGGCATGGAGAATGAATGCTGGATCGAGGGGGCGAGAAGTGTGGAGTGGTATGGTTTGTGTGTGTGTTTGAGGTGGTGTTGTGGCTCTGTGGGTAGTCTGAATGAGATAACCGTCTCCTACCCATACTGATGACATCATATGAGATGTCATGGGCGGGAAGGATGCGTAACATATGCGTACGTTTGTCTGTGTGAGAGCGACTGTGAGATTGCATTGTCTCAGTGGGTGGGGGTCAGGGGAGACTGCCTGTGTGATAAAACTTTCCCACCAGTCTGTGGTTCTCTCCAAGGAAGCTGCACTCATTCCCGATCTGTGGATCTGCATGTCAATGCTTGATTTCATCTGTACCTGTTACTTATTTTAACTCATTGAAACTTAGGGCATTAGCATTTAAAATGGCTAATTGTAGCTTTTACTGTTTTGTTTAATAATATAGAATTTAAAAATCTGCCATATATCGATATCACACACACACTTACAATTTCTTTTACTCATCGCTTCATAATTTATTTGAATATTCACTATAATATATTATAAATTAATCATTTTATTCAGCAAGCATGCATTAAATTGATGTAAATTGGCATTTAGATACTTATTGTTGCATAACATTTATATGTTCTATTCGTTCTATTTGAAGAGTTCAGATGCAAAAGCCTCTAAATGTCATTTGAAATTTTCTTCTTTAATGATGATTTTTATCAAACTTGTATATTTAAGTTCAGTAATTTCACTTAAATAACAATTAATAGGTAATTATCATTGCCATTTAAGTGAAATCACTGAACTTAAATATACAAGCTTGATAAAAATGATCATTCTAGAAGAAAATTTCAAATGGCACTTGGAGGCTTTTGCATCTGAACTCTTCATTTGTTTTCTACAAAATTAAGCAGCACAACAGTTTTTAACATTGATGATAATAGGAAATGTTTCGAAGCAGCAAATCATCGTATTAGAATGATTTCTAGGATCATGTGAAGACTGGTATAATGATGCTGAAAATTCAGGTTTAACATCACAGGAATAAATTACACTTACACAATAAATAAAGTAAAGAAAAGTAATTTAAATAGTAATTTTTGATCAAAAGCAGCCTTGGTGAGCAAACCACCCCCAACTTGAATGGTAAAGTATGTGAAGTACTTTATGTTCTTGATATGATTGTTATTTGTGTACTTATATATTCTGATGTTTGTGTTTCTTGCAGTATTTGAGAATGAACTTCAAGCCAGAATTGATCAGATCTTTAATCAGCTGGAGCGACTCGAGATACTAGCCAGTAAAGAGCCACCAAACCGCCGCCAAAATGCCAAACTGTGAGTGTATGATTAAAAATATCCACTAGTGCCTTCTTGAATCCACTCAGATGTTGCTTTCTGGAGAATTGCCAACTAGAGCAAAATATCCTTCAAAATATAAATTAGATTCCAATTTGATCTTTAATCAATAAGCACAGAATGATATCAGTCCAGTATGTGAGTAAGTGGAAGCTGGACTATAGGACTGTTGGACGGATGACTACCTCAACATTGTAGGTTCAAAGATCAGGAGATTCATAAGCTACCGCACCATGACAAGGCAAGTTGTTCTGGGAAGATTGTGTTGTAAATGCATAATGTAAGTTGCTTTGAATGAGAAAGTCACTGCCAAATGAAGAATTGCCAAATGCCAGTGAACACATTCCGTCTGCAGTCACGTCATCACGAACATTCCTGGTGCACAACACTGCACAAACACCTGAGGCCAACACACCTGTTACACTCCCTCATGAAACAATGAATATCGCACAGACACTTCCTGAAGAGTGCCTGTCTCACATTGTGAGATTAATGTTGGTAAGTTGGCATAATCAATGGGAATCCTAGTTTTAATGGAAGGAGCTTCAGACACAAGTGATTGTTAGACCTATATTTGTTCTAATACATAAAATGTTTTTCTGCATTTGGTCAAAACAACTGAACAATAAGGATTTTTTTAAAAGTCTTATATATAACTTCTAAAAAAAATCTAAAATGTATTGATTTTGTTGTTGGGCCAAAAATAATATGCGTAGGACAAAACCAATAGCATATATATATCCTGAGTCCTAAATGGTGTAAATAAATTGTGAAAAGTTTGATTCGAAATAAATTTTTAGCCGTTACTGAAAGCGAAACCTACTTTATGCTTTATGCCTAAATGAGCAGGTACTCTACAACTATTGCACCACCAGACAATACCTGCAGGCTGCTGTGTGGTCCAAAAGACACTCAGTGTGTTTTTCTTTCGGTAGGCGTGTTGATCAGTTAAAGTATGATGTGCAGCATCTTCAGACAGCCCTGAGGAACTTCCAGCACAGACGTTACGCTCGCGAGGCTCAAGAGAGAGAAAGAGAGGAACTCATGAGTCGAAGCTTCACAACAAATGTCAGTAGACCACACACACACACACCGCCTTCTGCATACTTTCCGAAACTCACTGTCACTCATCAGTCTATAAACGTACATCACACTACAAAGAAGGCATGATTTTGACAGTTTTTTTTTCTTTCTGTGTAGGATCAAGACACCTCCATCCCTATTGATGAAACCCTGCAGTTTAATAGCAGTCTACAAAACGCTCACAGAGGAATGGACGACCTGCTGGGCTCAGGCTCCAGCATCCTAAACGGCCTGAGAGACCAGAGGAGCACACTTAAGGTCTGTGTGACACCGAATGCAGGGCGGATTGCATTTGGAGACCAGGAAGGGGAATTTTTTCATCCTCTTATCAGGGTGTTTCTAAACATTTCAAATAGCGCTTGACTGATTGTTGATAAAGCGGCGATCGCCGATAATACAGTTTAATGACAGTCAAATGAAGTGTTCACAAGATTAAGGAAAATAATAGATTTATTTATCCATTTAAAATTGAATCATAACAGTTTTAGGAAGTGCTATTTTGGCATTATTTATATACTACTATATTAGTAGCTTTTAGTAATTTTGTTGATTTTTTTTTCTTCTATTTTTATTATATTTTTTTTCTTAGTTTTAGTATTTAGTTATAGCAACATTTATATATTTTTTTTTTCAAGCTTTTTTTTTCTTTTTTCTTTTTTTGAGGTCATGCATGCTCATTTAGATGCTGACAGTGTTTTTCCAGGGAGGGGTATGCATTCTTCCTGAAGCTCGTCTGATTATCAGAGCGTGAGAGACCGTCTCTGACTGTGGTTTTGGGGAAATGACGGGGGTGATGTGTACCTCAGATGTTTTACTAATTGAATGAATGTGTCTGTTGGGTCACCGTGTTAAAAAAATGCAATTCAGAAAACTGCAGATTCTTGGTTACATCTTGCACCTTATCTCTCTCTTTTTTAGGGTACCCATAAAAAGATGTTGGACGTCGCAAACATGTTGGGTTTGTCGAACACGGTCATGCGTTTGATTGAGAAGCGAGCGACACAGGACAAGTTCATCATGATGGCTGGAATGCTCGCTACTTGCTTTGTCATGTTCCTGGTGGTTAAATACCTTAGTTGAACTTTCCCAACTTTAGGCGACCTTGCTCCTTGATCCTGTCAGTGACCCATTCCGGTTTTCATGCCCCTTGCATCACATCTGTAAAAATTGCAGAGGTGTGTTAAAGGAAATCACACAACTGTTTCATTGCAGGATGCCTGTCAGTCTCATCTTCACAAATCTTTTTTTGTGTCTATTCTTTCTTCATCTACAGTACTTTGAAAGGCATTGAGTCCTTTAACTCTCAAATAAGCAGTTTAAACATTTGTCTCTGCTAAAGATCAGTCCTCCTGTAGCTCAGGTGGTACAGACAGCAAATAGTAATTAAAATGTACTTTTAACATTGTGTAGAGAATTGGTCTGTTATCTGGCTTTTCATCGCCATCTTTTGGAGAACAAACCTAAAAATGTTTGGTCATTCAGTCCTGTGGTGGTTTTGTACTGTACTGTACACCTGTAAATACAAATTCTCAGACCTTTTTGTGCTATAAACTCATCATCCATATACATCCAGCTGCCCTCAAATGTAAAACTAGTTTTATACTGTTAAACTGTCCTTGCCTGGATCTAAGCAGAAGCCACGGCCCCTGGCGAACAGGAAATGAGATGTCTTATTGGACATCTGCTGCATGGATCTTGACGCTCTGTGTGTGCACATTCACACATGCTCAGGACCCCTGCAGCATAATCCCCAACAATGTCCCCCTGGAACAGTCACAACATTTATGCTTTTGCCACTGTTGACAGGTTTGTTGACCAAGATGAAAAAGATACCATAATGTGACATCAGGTCTTAATACAGGCTTAATTGCTTGTTACTTTAATTATTTGTTCATAATAATGCTCAATAATAATGTTCTTGTTTTTGAAAAAGTGTGAAAATGAGATAAAAAATTATGTGAAAGTAGAAAAAAATCTCACCTGCAGTTCTTTTCCACTATAGTCACAAATTTACAGACTTCAGGATTAGAAAGAAAACGTGTTACAAATGTGTGTAGTCATTAATGCTTATACTTGCTCAAACACATTTTAAGGTATTTAAAACCTGCCTCCATAATCTGACAAGCTGGTAGCATTTGTAATTGAAAGATCTTCATATTTATCATAGAATATTACTTCCTCTTTGGTTTCTGGTGAAAACTTTGCAACAAGACAATGCGTTGGACTAAAGCCAATCTAAGGCAAGTGAAGTACCATCCAACAGTGCCATCTAGTGTCGTTTGGGTGAACTTCATTGGGGTGATAAATTGGGGCCTATTTTGCCAAACCCTTAAAGGAATAGTTTTGCTGATAATTTACTCACCCCCATGTCATCCAAGATGTCCATGACTTTCTTTCTTCAGTCGAAAAGAAATTAAGGTTTTTGATGGAAACATTCCAGAGGTGTAACGATACCCTCATCATGTCACGATTCGATAGATATCTCAATACTGAACTCACGATACGATATTATTGCGATACTCCAGGTTAACAAAATATGTACTGTTGATTAAAATGCTAACTTTGATATTACATTGTGGGTTTAAACGAATAGGCTTGGACTCGGTGCTTGTAACCCAAGGACCATGGTGACACCAGAATAACAATATTCATGATTCTGAAGCTGAAAGTTACAGAATTATTGAGACGAATATTCTTGCACTCCGTCATTATAATCAATAGTATATATAGAAGTTTATTGTAGTACTGACACTAAAACTCTGAAAACTTGAATTTTTTCTCACACAGTCATTTTTATTTTGGAGGAACTATCCACAATACATATTGTCACTATCCACGATACGTATTGTTGCATTTTTGTATTGCGATATACTGTTACACCCCTAATTCCAAGATTTTCTCCATATAATGGACTTCAGTGGGAACCAAATGGTTCAAGGTCCAAATGAGAGTTTCATTGCAGCTTCAAAGGGCTTTAAACGACACCAGACGATGAATAAAGGTCTTATCTAGCGAAAGTTTTATAAGCACAAATGCTCGCCTTGCTCTGTTCTGTGATGAGCGTTCGTGACTCTCCTGTTCAAACTCGTTCATCAAAATTAACAATTTTTTTTTTGAGTCATGACTCGAAGGGTCCTAGATGAGACCCTTATTCATCGTCTGGTGTCGTTTAAAGCCCTTTGAAGCTGCACTGAAACTCATTTAGACCTTGAACCGTTTGGTTCCCAATGAAGTCCATTATATGGAGAAAATCCTGGAATTAGGGGTGTAAATTTCAGCATAATAATGATATGATAAACATGGATAATAATATTATCATAATTATAATAATAATCACACCTATACACCAGAATTACAAGTCAAAGTCTTTATTTGCTGATGCATCAAGGAATTAAAAAAAGCTAATTGCTGCCATTTACAGTACGTCACCAAACAGTTTAGCCACATTCTGCTGTCCCTCCACAGGTCAAACACACTCCTAACCTCTGTAGTACCAGCCCTGATCATGTTTACACAAGTTCAGTTCCCCCCCACATTTTTAATGTCATTATTTTTTTATTAGCATTTTTTTAAATGGGTGTTACAAACCTTTATTTTACAGTTTCACTACGTTAAGTTTATTTACATTTAACTAAGTGTACAGAAAGAAAACATTTTCCAAAGAAAATAATTTAAAATCAAATAGAAAATAAAATTATTGCAGAATACTACAATCATACAGTTGTTACAAGATGCAAAAACAGCATCTCAATGTACATCTTTTCAGTGCAAGATTTCACAATTTTAATAAGGGCCTTCAAATCCCAAAGTGTAACTTGTTATACAGTTTCAACAGCCTGTGACATTATAAAAACGTTTGACATCAACATGTGTGATGTCTGTTTCATTCACTATTTTCAAATAATTTATATTGATTTACAACCAATCAGCAAAAATAGCTTAACATTGTTCAGTGCTGAGTATGGCTTTTATTTTAAATCATCTTGTTCATGTTTTTTTTTGATACCCTTTGATCAGAGTATAGTACAATGGTTTTTGATAATTGGTATGATCTGAAAATTACCAATTATTGTGATAATCCTACAGAAAACCAATCGTCAGTTCATCACAGCCTGTTTTTTGAATAGCAGGCTTAATTGCATCTTTGCATATTGTATCAGTTTATTCATAAACTGTGCAACTTTCATGAATGCTTAGGACACAGAAACTCAAGTCTCCAAAAGTGACCCTTAAAGACCACCCATTACCAACTGTATCCAACCACGCTAAAAGCCCACAACAAAGATTTTGATTATGGCTTCAACAAGAGAGCTTCTGGATACAAGAAACATCAGAAAAATTGAAAAAAAAATTGACATACCACACAAAATGAAAACACGCCAGCAGTGGTTTCCTAGTTGTACGAGCTATGTCTTGGCCTATAAACCAAATCATACTCCTTGGGGGAATATTTATACATGTATATATATATATATGGTGTTACATACCTCAACCAACCATCCTAGCTCCTGGTTCAGGACATACAATTTCATAACATTACAATCTCAAAAGGCAGACAAGATCTTATTCTGTCCTCAATTTAATTGCACTCTTAAACAGCCCTGTTGAGGTCACCCTAAGGTAGCAGAGGATGTAGAGGATAGAAGAGGACTATGGGTTGCCAGACGGTGCCACCCATTAGATAAAACTCTTCAGCCTCACACGCTGCTCGGCCAGGCCCTCTCTTTGAGACAAGCCGGTATTCAGGAGCCATGGTTTGGAGGGTGTTGAAGGTCCTGCCCTGCAAAAATAGGATGCAGAAGTGGGTGTAGCTGTAGGGCAGCTGCTGCCGCAGCAGAGGCTGGTCGAGGGGCAAAGAGCGTTGGGTAGAGGGCAGCATGGGGGAAATGGTGTAGAGCAAGAGGGGTGTGATGAAGGGCAGAGGCTGGTATAATATGTATGGGTTGGCCTGAAAGGAAGGCAGTGTGGTGGGCTGGAATCAGGCCAGTGTGTCCTAAAGAGTGACCCAGTGAGTGGCCCAAAGAATGGCCCAGTGGTGACAAGGAGATAGGGGTTAGATGATGTTGAGGTATGTGGTGCACCTGGGCTAGCTGGGCATGGGCAGGGTGGTGATGATGATGATGTTGGGTATGGGGGTGAAGGCCCATGGCAGCAGCGTGGTGCTGCAGGATGGCATGCTGTACAGTGGTAATAGAGGTAGCAGACGCTGCAGAAACTGAGGGTTGCTGGATGTGCATAGGCTGCAGTGCAGCTGGTGGTGGCGGCGGTGCAGGGGCAAGGTTAGCCGCTGCTGCCAAGTTAGCTGCAGCTGCAGCAGCTGCAGCTGAGGGGAAGCTCTTCACCTGCTTGGCCAACAGTTGCTGTTGAATGTGCTGTTGAGCTGCTTGCTGTAACTTGCTGTACTTCTCCATTTCCTCTGGGGTAAAGGTAATTGGTTGACTTTCTAATGGTGCAAGACCATCCTCTTCAGCTTCCATGCCCATGTCCCCATCCTCCATTGTGGGAGGGGGGTAACCAGGGTAGGCGTGCATAGTAGGCTGCGGTCCCATGTCGGGCCCCATTAGATGCCCGTCCAACATGGGGTTACTGGAGTCTTGTAATGGCTCACCTTGGTATTGTGACATCATCATTGCTGGATCCTGTTCATATTGTGGCTGAGACTCATGGAGGGCTGGAGGGTCTGAGGGTGGATGTCTGGACTCCTCGGACACTGCAGCATTTGATACAGCCTCTTCCAATGGCTGCTTTTGTTGTTGTGGTTGCCGTTGTTGAACTGGTGGCTGAGGTGGAGGAGGTGGTGGGGGAAACTCACGAATGGGTTCTACCAGGATTACTTCATTACTATCAGAATTTTTCCCAAGTTCAGACTTTGCGCCCTCAGTTGAACGTGTAAGAGGAAGAAATGGTGACTTCTTTCCTGCTTGGAGCTTGCCAAAAAGAGACAACATACTTTTGTTTCCAAGGGCAGGGGGGAGCTTGGGCCCAAAGTACCCCTGTGGAGGGTCCTTGATCTTGATGCCTGTCTTAGTGCCAGTACCAGATTCATCCCCTCCTTTTCTAGATTGGATTTTCTCCAAGAGTTGTCGAGCTGTGAATGAATTTCGATGTTCTGCAGCACCTCCACCCTCCTTTGAGGAAGCTCCACCACCACTTCTAGTTCCTTGTGCTGATGAAGAGTTGCTGTTTCGGGTATGTGTGCGGGAAGAGGACCTAGGAGATTGGGAACGGTAGATTCTGGATCGGTTAAAATCCCGTCGCTGTGTTGAGCTGTCAGATCGCCGGCTGTGACCATGTCGGTGTGGAGAGCCCTTGGTGGAGATAGATGAACGACTGGCAGAGCTGCGGCTGCGACTGTAGCTGCTATGTCTGTATGAACGGGCACTGCTACTCCTGCTACTACGACTGGAGCTGCGACTACTGCTCCGTTGGTGTCTCCGCCGGTGATGTTTCCTGCGGCTGTGTGAGCGTGAACGTGAACGCGAGTCTTCCTCTGAAGAAGAGGAGGAGTAATGCCGCCTGTGAGATCGCCCACTATCACGCCTCTCATAATCTGAGTCTGAGGAGGGTATTCTTGATCTGTGGCGACGTTTTTCATCACTGTAGTCACTGTAACTGTCTGAGTAGCTACGGCTGCGGCGACTGTAAGCACTGCTCCCTGCTGAGGAACGCTCTGAGCTACTTGAGTAGGATCGACTGCGTGACTTTTGACCTCTGTGGCGTCTATGGTTGTGTTCTCCTCGACGAGATGACCTACTACGTGATCGTCCAGAATCATCACTGCGGTGTCTGCGCTGCTCGCGTTGTGGTGTGGAGCGACGGCGAGCTGGTCGAGAACGTTGAGAGGATGATCCACCATCCTCCTCACTGTCACTGCTAGGAGGTCGACCTCCACTTAAGCTCTTTTGGGCTGAGGCAGAGCAGGAAGCAGCAGGTGTGTTGGTGTCAGATTTAAGACGTTTAGTACCATTGTGTTCCTCTTTAGAGCTAGGCTTTCCTGCACTGCTTTCCTCAACTCCAGACAACTGAGCCATTTTGTGGGACCGTTTTCTCTTTCCTCCCTCAAGGGACGTGCTTACTTCTGAGGACTGAGCAGTGGACACTCCATCTTTGTCATCCTTGTCTTTCTCTTTTTCCTTACTTCCACCTCCCTCTGGCTCAATTTCATCAGTGCCACGTGGTTTATTTTTGCTTTTCTTTCGTTTATGTTTCTTCTTCTTTTTTGTTTTCTCTCCTGGTGTTTCATTCTCTAACTCCCCTTCCACTGCCGCTTTCTCTTTACGCTTGGAATGCTTGCTTGACTTCTTGTGTTTCTTCTTCTTTTTCTTTTTCTTAGACCCTGCAGACACATCTTCATTACTTTGTAATTTCTGCTCATTGTTCTCCCTCTCAGCACCACCCTCTTTTATGGATGATTGTTCTTTTTGAACAGTACTGGGTCCTGCAACCATTGTAGCAGTCTCTCCACTAGTGTCAGGAGTACTGTCTGTGCTTTCAGGCTTAGACCCCTCTTGTCCATCAGTGCTAACTGCCTTGGCAGGTTTGCTGTTTTTGCTTGCCCAGTTTCCTTTGTTTCTTGACAGTTTGAAGTCAAAGTAAAGAGGATTACAACTGTAGGAGAGAGATGGCTGAGCCTTGGTAAATTCCAACAATTCAGACGGCCATTGCAAGGTAGTGCTTTCATCCTTACTTAGCACAGGAAAGAAAGGCCCAGTTGCCATGCGTGGACCTGTGTCTGGAGACTCTGATATCCCTTTCTTGTTATCAGGTGGTTGGTGCGTGCCAACTACTACTGCTGTATCACTTTGCCCTGCAGCCGTATTACCCGATTCTTCCACTGTCTTCAGTTCAGCTGATATGGCAGAGGGATTTGTGTTTTGGGCCTGTGTAGGTTCATTCTCAGTGTCTTTTTCAGATGTGCAGCTGCTGATTTGCTCTCCAGCATTCCCTGCACCTTCCTTCTCATCTTTCGCTCCATCCTCATCCTCCTCCTTGCTATCACACTGGTCTGTAGCCTTCATGAAAAGCAGAAACTGGAAATGGGGCTTGACCCGACAATGTGAAGGAGGTACATAATGATAATACTGTGGCTCCTGTCCAGAATAACCTTCCTCCTTTTTCATCATCATCTTCAGCTTGTTCAAAGTAGAGGCCAGGGCTGCTCCATCATCTGGTTGTGACTGCTCTTCTTCACCCTCACCCACCCCTCCACCCCCTCCTCCAACTCCGCAATCGCTGCCGCCTCCTCCACCACTACCTCCTGCATGGGGATTATTAGTGGTAGATGCCACACCTACGTCATCTCCTTCAGTCTTTTCTCCTCCCTCTTCCTGACCTTCTTCTCCTTCCACTGTCTCTTCACCATGGTCTGCAAAGAAAGCTGCAACTGTCTCAAGTTTGACTGGGGCTTTCTTAGCAAAAGAGAAGGATACACTGACTTTGGGAGCCTGTGAGCCTCCAGAGGGTGTTGGAGAAGAACTAGTCTTGTTAAACCCAAAGCTGATGGTAGGGCCTGTTCTAGGGGAGTCTTGATCACTAACACTACAGATTCCTTTATCTTCAATAGGCTCTGTGTTGGTGTCCACTGTCATAGGCACACCATCCATGGAGTCTTCCCCCTTTTCTCCATCTACTGCCACTGTGGTGGTCTTAAACATAGGGCCACTACCAGCGACACTGCAAAATAAATAAAAGAATGAGACTCTGTGCTATGACTGGTAACATTTCCAAAAAAAAGATTAGAAGACAGACTCAGAATTTTACTTACCATTCTTGCTGTTTCCTCTGTTCGGCCAGCTCATGAAGCCGCCGAAGCATCCTCTCCTGTTTTCTGCAGTCTTTTTTGGAACGAGAAGACACATTTCGAGCAAACTCTCTCTGTTTCAGCTCCTTCAGTCTCTATTAGATTAGACAGAGAGGAATAAGAGCTTAATGAAAATGTTACGAGCTGCAGCTGCACATGTGAAAAAGGCATGTTGAATGTTAAGAAAATGATGGCATGTTTAAATGTTGTTCAGTAACAGTCATGTCTATGTGAATCTCTCCTACCTGCTTGTGTGCATGATCATAGGAGTTGATGTGATTGTCAAACTCCTGATGTTTCTGGTATTGCTTATCACACAGTTCACAGTAGAAGTTGGCCCTAAGTTCCTCTAGAGCTTTGGCAATAGCTTTTTCCTTCTCTGCATAATCCTACAAAACAGAACAAATCATAAAACATTAATTGGAATTAAGGCCCAATTGTAGACTATGCATCGGTTTTCATTTATGTTTCTGCGTCATTGTCTGCATTGATGTACATGTAGGATAGTTTGTCAAGAAAGACATCAAGTTTGTGTGAAGGAGATTAATAACATAATATTAATTATAATGCTCATAACCTTTAACCTTATAACAGCTTTAGAGAGTTACACACAGAAATCCTCAATGATGTTTTTGTATGTGTGTTTGTATTTGGTTGATCTCCACTGGAAAAAGAGTTGTTTGTATCCGTACAAGAGCAGTAACTGTGGAGAATCTACGGAAAATTAGGGAATTGTGAAGAATCTTTAAGGAAAGAGAAATTATGTGAATAGGATGTTTAAGACTAACAGAAAAAGGCATTGAACACTGCTGTCATAGAATTTCACCTTGTATTTTTGACGGAGTTCCTCTGTGTCTTCTTTTTCCACTTCCAACACCCGGCGCTTTTCTGTGGCATCTTCTGCATAGTCCAGCTGTGGGCACACGTGCACACACAGGTTAGAAGTGAATAAATTAAAATGAAAATTAAGAAAGAAAAGAAAGAAAGAAAAAAAAAAAATCACAAACAACAATCTTATCACCTCCATTTCCATTCGCCCCATTCCCATGACGTCATATTTGAGGATGATGGGCACTGGGTCGGTTCGTCCTATGAGGTTGGGGGGAGAGGAAAAAAGAGAGACACATAGGACAGAGGTTAGACTTTTGTTCAGATATAAGAGAAAACTCGGGACGGGACAGCCTGCTTAGAGCACAGGGTGCTGGGTTAGAGAGACTGCCTTCAAGTGCAAGAGACCAGAAAGCTACAGTGAACCAAACTCTAGCCATTCTCACAGCTTCATGTGCAGCTCTCCTCTAAAAGGCCATTACAGGTGCTGCAATATGACTTGCAATATGAACTAAGGCTAGTTTTAATCGTTTACTATTTGAGTTTGTTGCCAATTTATTTTAGAATCAACTGTATACACTGAAAAATTGTACAAGAAGCTTCCATTGAAAGAAGCAAGGGACAGAAAACAAGGAGGTGAAGGTCGAACTGAAGATTTCACTGAATTTGCCGCAGTGTCTCTACAGTGGCCTGCTTAAGGAGGTCTTATTTCTTTCTTTCTCACTGTTTTTTCCTGTTATCGCCCTCCCACTCTTTTTTGTCAAGTCTCAATGCTGTATGGATTGTGTTCTGTCCTACTAATGTTCTTAACTCAGATATGACAGAGGCATTGGGTTGCCGGAAGGAGCACTTAAGAGGGAGGAGATAGCAGCATTCACTGCATCTTTTCACATTACTGCGGCAACACTGACTACCTGATCCAAAGTGTGTCTCGTAATATTCTCCTCTTAACACCCATTTATCTAGATCTAAACCCTCTCCGAACTGCTGATCAACTTTCCTACCTGGCTACAGGCCACACCTAGATGCAAATGAGGTTTGTCCCATTTGATTTCCTGAAATAGTACTTTCTTTTACTGATCATACATTTTATATACACAAGCTGTGAAAAGACCTAGATCAGAGGAAAAGTAACATCAGAAAAAAATGAACAAATCAGAATGAAACAAAAAAGACAATCAAAACTACATTGAAGATTGACACATAATTGCTTAATCCACTCATAACCAGCCAAACGAAGCAGAGAGAGAGAGAGAGAGAGAGAGAGAGAGAGAGAGAGAGAGAGAGAGAGAGAGAGGGGGGGGGAGTGAAAGACGGAAAACAGAGAGAATAAGGACACAAGCACTGAGCTACAGCAGCAAAGTGACGTCAAAGGCCAGAGGTTGCCATGGTGACAGTGCAGGGTTGGGGAAAGGATGTACTTACCTGGGAGAGAGTGGGGATGGGGTGGGGGTGGCAAACATACAGACACAGAGACAGGAAAGGGTGGGGGTTTCAAATAAAGGAGAAAAGGCACAAAAACAGAAATCATACTAATTTGCGGCTGCACAGGCTAGCACCATGGTCACAGTCAATCAGACTCAAATCAATCGTTTGGATTTCAGTTTTTTTTCTGTCATTCTTCCTCTTTTTTGTCTTTTTGTTTTTTGCAGGGAGTTCAAGTTTTAAAAGCAGGATAAGATCATACCCTTGGGCTGATGTAATAGTGACAAAAGGCAAGAAAAATGTGTGAATAACATCAGGGGCCAGTTGCATAAACTGCTAAGACTAACAAGTTAGTCACCAATTTTTTTTTTTTTACTATATTCACAGACTTTTTTTAAAGTTACATAAAAACTAGTTATTCATGCTAGTTCTTAAGACAGAGTCTTAACATAATGGCTATGTTTATGCAACTCTCCCCAGGAGTAACTAAATGTGACAAAGGGATAGGAATTTGACACACAAAAAAAAGTTATATTAGTGATTTCTTAGAATTATTTTTCCATTACCCCTGTAAATTATAACTGTGTGATGCCTAAATACCTTTAAGTATTGGAACACAGATTTGCACAGCCCTTGAGCAGAAAGAGACATTACAATTTGCACATTTATGACTGTCTAATTTGTGAGAGACTAGAGCTTCAGCCCAGTGGTATAATTGTTCCTGTAAGAAAGCGATAAAGGAGCATGTGCGAACGATAAGGTCCTGAAGGGATTCCAGCCCCCACCAGAGCCTCCAGGAAAGTGCACTGATGGATTCATACTACCACCAGGGTGCACAAGAGTGTTTATAATCAAAACAGAGAAACCATGTAATTAATGATAGCAGCGGGCCGTTAAAAGACACCATTATAACCAGATACATAATATCTGGTTATAGTGTATTTTAACATTCTACCATATCTAATTGGAAACATGGAATGATCTTGTAATGTTCTTAGCATTGATTATCTCGGAGCATGTCTGAGAATTCTCTTTGAAAGGTAGGGGGGGAATCCCAAAACCAGGCCCCCAAATCAACGATCATTTCTCTTCCCAAACAATCAGTCTTTGGGAACAACGTGAGGTCAAGACTAGTATTATGCATTCCAGTGAAAGAACATAACGAGACTGGACAAAAAGGTGCAATGCAACAAAAAAGGGGAAGTGAATCTAAATATCCCCCAAAAAACTGAAAACAAACAGAATGAGAGTGTTCTAGAAGAGTGCATATTGAACACTAAGAGACGGGCAGCAGAATGAAGACTAATACAAAGAGAGGTAGAGACAGTTTAAGCCTATTAAACACTGGTGCTCTGATGATGAGAGTCATATCAAAACAAGAAATGGGGGAAGTAAAATCAAACAAAAAAACAAAAATGAAAGAATAAACCAAAAGAAAATAACCAATTCAATCAGGGGTAAAAATAACATTTACCACTAAGTTTACCATCAGCACAACATGGCCAGGATCATAATGCTGCAAAAAAGAAACACCAATTGGTTAAGCAGGAAGATTGAGGCACAAAGAGAGCGTTCAGGGGTAAGGGGTAAAGGGTTAGGGGTGGGTTTGGGGGCAGGGGCTTTGGTGTACCCCCTACCAATGGGCCTGGGTGATTACAGGGATACCCTCTCACCATCCCTGACTCTCATCCACTTTTACTACTAATTTCTGGTACCATAGTTTCAGGCTTTTGGGTTCCTCGATGACAAAGCAAGGAGGAGTCCCCCCCCCCCCTCCCTCTTTGATGATTGTCTTTGAACATAAATGCATCAAACCATCACTCAATCCAAAAAGGAGCACTCTCCTCCCCATTTCCACCTTTCTCCAATCCCCATGCGGGTCCAAGTCTCCACGTGAATGTGTTTCTGAGACAGAGGCCGTTTTATTCATACTTCATCACACAGCTTTACAAGCTATGAGAAGCATACGCTGTGAGTGAGCTTTTAGCAGCGCATTTTTCTTATCGGCGAGCAGGACTCTGGCCTCTTTAGAAGACTAGATCTATTTCAAAGTCATTTCCATCTCGCCATTGACCTAGAATCAATTCCAATCCGTTTTGTGGTCTCTTGCATTGCTTAAAACTCAGCTTCACAAGACTGGGTCTCTACAGCCAGCATGCTCTGCAGGAGAGGGGGAAGGAGATGGGTCAGGTCAGGTGAGGCTTTCACAAGTAAGTACATTTATAAGAGGAGAAGTGGGATGCAGGTGGGATGGTGTGAAGACTTCTCCCTGCAAGCTAAAACACCTGAGCCCCCACCCCTTGTTTTGGTGACACATACACACACCCACACTCTCTCAACACATACAATTTCCACTCCCACATGTACCACGTGTACATTCACTTCACAAAAGTGGACGCAGGCAGATAGACCGATCAAAGGCGGAAGGAGGGGGGAGAATGGGCAGGAGATTGAGGCTAATTCTGGCAAGCCATTCAGGGGAATCATGGGAAAGAGGCAAAATCATGTTCACAGCCAATCAGAGTGCCCCATCTCATCTTCTCAGCCAATCAAAACACCCCCATCGCAGCCAAACATACATTAATATATACTAAGTACTATTCTAACATAGGTGAATTCTGAACAATCAAGAGACGAAAAAAAAATGGGCAATTAATTTCTTCAAAATATTTACTGATTCCATTTTGGTATGAGTTTCAAATCGTAGCGCTGGTATTGAGCAGAGAGCGTTTAGTGATTGTAAGCGTATAGAGAAGAACTAAGAAAGGCCGTTAGGCTACACTGTAAAAGGGGGAGAGTTATTTTGTATTATTTACAAGAAAAAACATTCACACGCACACTCACACTTACTCAAACATACACACAAACATTCAGTGGGGAAGGTCCTACAAACCTTACCTAAAAACAAGAGTAAAAAAAAAGAAAGAAGAGTAAAAAAACAGAGTCAATACAATGGAAACTCAAAGCATTTGGGGAGACATTTCAGTAAATTCACACTCAGTACCAAGGCTCTTTCCAAAAGATAGAGAGAAAAGGAAAAGGATAAGGTTCAAACACCATGGCATGAGCACCATAATGGGTGAACAGGCGTGTGTTTGCTTTTTTGTTTGTGTGTGGGTTTGTATGGCGTGTATGTAGTTGAGTCCTTGAGCATCAAAACATATATGGTCCCTTTTTTCTGAAAAACATGGAGTCATTTCCTTTGTAGATTCCACCAAAGTAATTTGGAGAACATGCTTTCCACAAGCTCTCACTCTACCCCTCCTCTCATTTCTCTTCTGCAAGATGGAACTAATCTACTTCCTCAAGCTCGCTGAAAGCTCCAGGACTTTATCTGATCTGCAAAATCTCTTTCACTGCAAACAAACGTCAATCTTCTCGGTGTATTAAACACAAAGGAAGATGACAACCATGAAAGGACAAAACTCTGATCTTTTGAGCATCTTGCCAAGCTACAAAACAGATGGGTGGTGCCGGGGAGCACTGGAAACATTCCTAATCTGTCACACACATGACTTGGCTGGGATGACAACCTCTGACTTCGGCAACTTCCTCTGGGTTCCCTGCACGACGAGTTCTAAGAAAGTAGCCAATGGAGTGTGAGTTGCGATGGCAAAGGCGAAAAAGAAAGCTGCTCTTCTAATTTCTGCTGTCACCGCTTAGGGAAACGCTTTCTCTGTGAAGTAGTGCTAGCAATATAAAATGAATAAATACGGTGAACATCACAATGATTTTATTGGCCCATTAAGCTTCATAACTAGCAAATAGCCTATTCACTACTGCAACTTGTAATTATAAGAGTAATTATAATTAATAATTATATAAGTAATTATAAGATTATTACAATTTATTTTGTATTTATTTTTGCCTTTACGGTCACTTCCAATCAACTCAATGCGTCTTTGCAACATAAAAGTATTGATTTCTTTCAAAAAATTATTCTGCTATTTTGTTATTTTTCCAACTATAGTTGAAATGGGATGTTCATGTCCATGGGAAGCGGTCACTGGGGGCAATGAAAACTGATATTATGCCTTTCCCATTTATGCACACAGAGAACTGGATAAAGATCTTGGGTTTTTACACAACGCTGACTTCAGCACTTAAATAGCAGAGCTTAACAGCTGCAGGCCAGTGGTCCAGAGTGTGCGCGTGTGCAAATATTCACAATAAAAGCAGTCTCTAGGGAGAGACTCAAATAGTTGCCTGATGGGCCGAATGACCTCACAAAAGTTAGCTGCCATAAACCATCACTGTTCGCTTTCAATAGAAGTCCAGAGAGAGAGAGAGAGAGAGAGAGAGAGAGAGTGAGAGTGAGAGAGATGAATGCCCAACCCTGCTCCTGCCGATCAACTGTCCTGCACAGTTCATCTCCAACCCTAATCCAACACACCTGCCTTTAATCTTCAAGTGATCCTGAATACCTTAATTGGTTGCTTCAGGTGTGTTTGATTAGGGTTGGAGATAAACTGTGGAGGAGAAACATTCAGCAGGAGCAGAGTTGGGCACCCCTGATCTAGACAGGCTATGATTCACTACATTTTGTTCTGCTCTTACTCATGCACTAAGAGGATGACACATATTACATGCCTTATTGTGTGTTTTATTTCCTGCAGGCTTTGCAGAGTGACTGCTGCACACGTGCATCCTACTGGGATGATAAGACGTATGTTTGTGTGCGTCTCAGAAATGTTCTATTTTCCACATTTTATAATTTCTACATAGACCTTAGTCAGCCAACGATTGCATCAGCATGAAGTAATGACCAAAAACAGAGCCTTTTTAAAGCTAACTTCACTCTGTCTTGGGGATAAATTATTAACGTTTACTCTGTCCATGAAAAGACACTCCTTTAGTAATTGTTTCCTTACTCAGGGTGTGAGTATTTTTATTTTGCTCCACAAGTACCAAAATGTAACAAGTCATTTTGCTGACCCTTTTATACAAAGCAATTTAAAATTGCTATATATGTCAGAGCTTGCATGCCTCTGGAGCAACTAGCGGTTTAGTGTCTTGCCCAGGGATACATTGGCGCCTCACAGTGGATTCGAACCCGGGTCTCTCACACCAAAGGCATGTGTCTTATCCACTGTGCCACCACCACTCCTAGTACAATTTGCTTAAGAAAAGTAAAAAAAAACACTTTGTACATCTCAACTCTGCTCTTAACACAACAAGAGACCAAGTAATCTTCTGCAGGGAAGTATGGCTCATATGCAGATTCTACCAAACAACCACTGAACTCAGACCACAATACTGCATCAAAACAGCAGGGCAATACATCGTGCAGGGGAGAAAGTAGAGGGGGAACTGGGTGAGGACAGTTCAAGTTCACTTTATTTGTATAGCACATTTACAACAGCCACTAGGCTGACCAACGTGCTTTACAGAACAACCAGATTAAAATATAGTAATACCTGCATAACTTCCTTAGCAAATGCACTAAAAAAAGCACAGTGAATGCTTTTATCTGGTGTGACCAGAGGATCTCATGATTGTTTCGGTTTCTCTTTGATACTAGTTGCATGAGTGATAGGGTGTGTCTGTCTGTCCATATCAAGGATGCACATAAGTAATTGAGCCATCAAGTACTCCTACACCGAATACATTGCTAGTACAAATACTACTTAGACTATGCAAATTGATTTTCCCTTTCCAACTTAATTTTAAGTATTCTTTTAATTACGCCAAAATCTCATTGCTTTAATGAATGCATTTAACTTTAATTTCATTTTTCAATTGTTTTGGGTGATGTGATGTTTGTGAATAAAACAAAATATAAGCTTGACTTGAAAACTTAATTTAAAATGTTTTTTTTTTTTTTTAAATGTAAACCTGACTGTTCAAAAATGGTCACACCTAACCTGTTTGCGGTCTAAAAATGCAAGTAGGTGGCAGCAAGTCACCGTCTCAGTGAGTGGGTCATCGAGTAGTTTATTCAGCAGATTAATTCAAATGGCTGAATCATTGAGAAACTAAGGAAATTACTGTCTTTATGAAAGGATCATTGATTCATTCAAAATGCTTATGAGACATTAGTCATTTATATGCTTGGAACTATTTTCATTGATGCTTAAAATTGTCCCTTTCTCATCTCCACTGGTAAGATACACCCGCCGACAAAATTTTCACTGGCCCCACCACAAAAAGTAACAAATAAATGAAAAAAATAAAACATGCCTAGTCAGTCTTCATTGTTTTTGACCCATAACCTTAATAAATGAGGTTGTGACACCAAAAACTACAAGCCCTAACTCAAATGTAGCCTATTGTTAAAGACAAGTAAACTGTCAGTAATAAAATAAGATAAAAAAATAATCAAATTACGAGCACAAATACAATAGAACAAACAAATAAAATAAACACTTCATTACACAGCATTATGCTTTGTATTAGTAGAAAACCTGTAGTATTTTCAAATTATCATGCTCTCCACACTCATATGACACAAACATCATCATTTTGAAGACTACAGCCAGTAGTAGGAGCTGTCCTGCATGTTCTCATCCCGACCATAGAGGGTGGGTTATCACTCACAGAATGTATGCATAGTGTCACCCATCTTTTTTGGAAGCTAAGCTAGCAGGCTCTTGTTCTGTGGGAAAAGCGGAGTAACTTAGTAGGAGAAACATGAGTAGTGGGGGTTACCATTCATTCTCTTTTTCCTGGACATGTCAGGCCGCCGATATTTTACAAAATGTCCGGGATTCAGCTTTTGCTTTCTGCAGTCGCCAATCATTGTTTGCACACCTTTTGTTTAAATCTAAGTGAATTCATTCCGATTGGTGAATCTGAATGTAGTGTTTACATGAATGCAAAACAAGTGATCGGTTGATGTGCATTTTAACATTGCTAAGAAAATTCCCGCTCTTCCGTGAGAGATACGAGATCAGTGCGTCCCACAGGTGTCGCTCATCCTAATCACGCCACCGCGGCCTCGTCCTGCTCGCCACAGTAAACATAATGAATGGCGACTGTAGAACGCAAAAGCCGAATCCCGGACATTTTGGCTGCTGATCTTGAAATCCCGGGCAGACTCATCACGGAGACTCACTAGACTAGCCTAGACGTGTTATTGAACTACTGCGCTCTGTTACCGGTAGGCGTGGCCTCCTAGGGCAGCGAAGCAGGTGCATTCTGGGAGTTGTTGTCTTTCATCCACATAAGCCAAAAATACATTTTCTGGCTTTTCTCAGTCTAGAAAGCTCCAAATTAAAAAAAAATCTCATTTCCTCAACGTAAATTATCCATTTTAAATACACATTCATCTTTCCAGAGGTGAAGTATCCCTTTAAATGTAAAACAGCTCTGCATAGTCTTCACTGTATAAATTAAATATAGATCAATCCTTATTAGTTAAAAAAGTTATTTATTGAAGAGCAGTGAGGGATTTTAATTCTGTCCTTTGTTGTTTGATTAACATTAAAACCAAGACAGCAGCAGGTTTATTAGACTGCTGTCCCTTTAAGAGCAGCACAGATCCAATATACTTAAAATATACTTCACGTTTTATTTCTCAGCTGTTTGTTTACTTAAGATATAACACTAATTTTTGCTGAAATTAGCATTTTTTGTATGTGGTTTTGTGTCAATGTGTCTGTTCAACCACAAGATGATGTGAAAGGGAGCTCAATTCAGCATTCACAAGCTATTTGAGAAGCGGCTTTCTGGGCACGCACTTCAAATGAGTATGCACACAAAACTTTTCAGACTACTTAATTAAGTTCTCTTTTGAGTCCTCTTGCGCTTGAATATTAAATTGGCAAGGCTTAAAAACATGTGAAATTAGTAAACTTTCGAGATGCAGCACTGGCTCAATCAGGCAAGTGACAGTTGCCTTAACAGTCCTGAGCGACGTTTACACTAACTGTCCCAAATACATTACGCTGGCCCACGGCCATCGGATAGTACTTATTGTCGAGCCCTGCCCTCTGTTGAAATAAAAGAGGCAATTTCTATACACAAGGACTAAAATAAATTAATGACAGACAACAGCAGGTTTATTAGGCTGCTGTCACGTTAAGAGTTGACACATGATGCAGATCTGAAAAAGATCCTATTTTCTTAACTCTTTACATCCATTTAAAACAACTTTAACTTATTTAAGACTGTGCATATGAGGGCAATTTTGTGTTTTTGTCCATTCAAGTGAAAAGGATAATTCAGTGCTGTCGGAATCGGTATTTTGTGTGCGCAATTCAGGTGTTTGTTCACAAAAAGTGCACCAGCACAGTTTTGAGTTTTTTTTTTGTGCGCATTATAGCAGTTGAATGAATAATATTGTGATCATACAGTAGCCCAGCCAAAGCCGTGTTAATTGCATTACATATTTTTAACTGAAAAACGTTATTTTATTTTTTCAGTTTAAGCGTTTTTTGCGAAGTGAGTGATTTTTTCCATCTCCCATACTTAAAACAATATATACCATCCTATAAAATCATAAAAACATCCACATTTTTTACAGTATTAACAACTACAAAATCCCTCAAATACCCATCTCTTGTCCATATCTACTCAAGACAATAATTCTCTAGAGTAAAGCTAGTGCACTCAATGCTTATCTGACGTCACCTCATGACAGTATACCAACTCCTTCTCGTCTATCCACCTCACCCTGTCTTCCCCCATATTCACTGTATCAACACTACGGTCCAAACAAATTAAATCCTCACAGACATCCATTATTGTCAGTACAAATGATAAATACAAATGGGTGTGCTGGAACAGAATAGAGAGAGAGAAAGAAAACATTTTTACAACTGATCAAACCATAGGGCATTGATGCTGTTGGGTGGAAATCAGGAGACAGAAAGAGTGGGAGAGATTGAGCTTGACAGTAAAACGTGATTGCTTACCCTGCATGGTTTTGCCCAGGCCTTGACCCAACTTCCAGCCATGTTTCTGAAGGAGCCGGTGCCCAATGTTATCCTGATGTGAGGAAGAAAGGAAAGAAAGACCACAATATTCCAATAATAAGAAGCGCTTTCCTCACACACGCACACACTCACACTGAGTCACAAGTACACATGATAGGCAGACAACTGTCAAAACATCCTCACTCACTGTCATCAACATTAGCAACATCTGCTACACCTTTAAACTCCTTGTCTGATGGGGAGCGGAAGGGAGAGAGAGGGAGATAGATAGAAAGAACAAGAGGAGGAAAAGTCATTGGGCTCTGTAATAAGGCATATATCTGAAGCCCTTACAGTCTTGTGTTTGTTGTGGAGGAGTAATTGAACCCAACTTCATTCTAAAACCTAGAGTGTAAAATCTAAACTGCAGCTTAACAGGGGCATTGCTCAAATGAACAACTAGTGGAGGGAACAGCTAAAAGGGATGTAAGTTTACACTACCAACCTCTGAGTTTACTAACTCGCTTTCAGTGGAGGGACAAACCTACGGTTATATATGTATCATGACACACAAATACATACATAAACCGTCTCAGGGAGAAAGATTAATGCACAAACAACTCAGGGGGAAGGAACGGCACAGACAGAGTTTGCATACACATACAAACCAAAATCTTTCACAAGCTTTTTGTGAGTTCATCATCATGACAACAGAGCCACCACAAAAAACACAGTATGTAGCTGTAACGAGAGTGAAAGGAGGAGATCGAGGAGTGAGACAGTCAGAGAGGTAGATTTATGGAGAGTCAAAAAAGAAAAGTAGAGAGGGAGGCCTCGGTTACCATTGAGAGGCTTGATCTGCATGTGTGTGAGTGTGTTTGCATTTTATAGACTGATCTGATGCTTCATACAAAAAAACAAAAAACAGAGGATACTCTGAAATACAAGAAAAAAATATATATATATGTAAATAAAATCAAGCTTAAAGTCACAAAAAACATTAACAGCTTTAATCTGATCCAAGCAAAAAGGAAAAAGTAATTAATGGATATATATATAAAATGTGAACACTGAAATAATATATATATTTTTTTTTAAACTACAAACACACACACACCACAAATAAAGGCCAACATGAACAAAAATAAATAACGAGGTGAAAAAACCAAAACCATTAACCAACATGCAGCTTTTTGTTAAACCAGCTTAACAAAAAGAGACGGCGGTGTTAGTCGTGTCTATATAGTAGTAAGCATATTCAGGGAGGGAGAGGGCAGTAGAGAACTCATGAAGTTGTTAGAGATGAGGGCAAGCATATTAGAGTGGTGATGCATAAGGTAATCTAAACAATGTCAAAACCTACATAAAGTGAGCATAAGATGGAGCAGCCATGAGTGGTGTGTGAGGCAAGGAGTGGAGCAAGTACGAGGTTAGAGCATTATGGGTAGGGAGTGGTTACCCTCACAAGACACACCCACTTTCCATTAGCGCTGCCAATTGTTTGCCACGCCCACGCAATAGTTTGGCCAATTTGGATAATGAACGCTCAACTGACAGCCCTAAATATCCATTTTATAAATATAAAGCCATCAGTCCTACAGTCTGTTATTAGAGATCCGTGAGGCTTGTTTTTAATAGTGCTTCAAAATAGCTACTCCATTTCTTTTCCTTGCTTTGGTGTTAAGACTGCTACTGGGATTTGATCATATTTTTCCATTTATTTAATGGGGTTATTGCAACAGGCCTCCTGAGATGTCCCTAACTCTTTTAAGTCGTGTCAAGATTGGATTGTGGCAAATTTGAGAAACACATTTACTCAATTATTTTCACTTTATGAAATTAAACGAGGTAGAAAAAACTAGCTATTAAGTAGACTTTTTTTTGGATATTCAAACTTTTCTACTTTCTCAACAGGTCTCTAAAGATTTTTTAAAGTCTCTTATAGTCACCAAGGCTGCACGCATTTGATCAAAAATACAGTAAAAAATTATATTGTGAAATATTACAATTTATTCTTCCTGTGATAGCAAAGCTAAATTTTTAGCAGCCATTACTCCAGTCTTAATTTTCAGAAATAATTAGATCACAATATATAATATAATTTCTTATAAGGTCTAGGGCCAAAACGTCATTTTAGATGCTGTGCAAAAAGATTGGTCTGCTAGTTAGACCAGTTAGGCTGTCTCAATGAGTCACATTACATTTATTTAGTAAATGAAAAGGAAAAAATAAATTGAGCGCATAGCATTTTTAAGAATTTGTGAATGTTTTTTTTTTGTGACCTCTCTAAAAAATCCATATAAAGTATATGGATTATATATATATATTATATATATATATTTATATCCATATATCCATATAAAGTCATTTTAAAGGCTTAGGTCTTTGGGTTCTATTTTTATTACCACAAAGAAATATTCGATCACTCCATTAATCGTCAAAACAACCGACTCGTTTACCAAAATAATCAAGCCCTACTCAAAACTATAGTAATATTATTGTTATTAAATTTTTTATTATTTATTGTGTCAAAAAGCAGAGCTAACAATAATTACAAATAAGTTTTGCTTATTGGTTTTCATACCCATACAAAAACAATCAATATCATATTGGCCTTACAAAATGTATATTGGTCGCGCTATCTTTTTATACATCTTATTATAATATTCCATACAGAATAACCGTTTTAAATCTTTAGTTAATTTATATCTCAGCCTGAAGTGTTTTAGTTTATACCTGCAATGTGTGGTGACTGAATATGGAAACGTTTTCTCCAGATGGTCTTGCATGGGGAGCTGCACTAACCCTTTGAGTCTCTGGACATCCAAACAGTTATGTGCATGTTCTTCCGTTCAAATTACAGGGATGAAAAAAGGAACAAGACCATGGTGGGATAACGATCATTTCCTTTTCTGTATTTATAGTCATCAGAGGAGGCCACAGGAGTCGCATTAAAACCAGCATAAGGCCAATTACAGCTCGCATGTACCTCTAAAGAAATGATGGCAGGACAGAATTCATCAATAGACACAGAAGGTCATTGCGTACAGATGTGAAGAAAGACCACAGGACCATAAGAGTGCAGGTCCAAGGATTTTTCATTTATCAGCAGTGCAGATGCGCCTGCAGTAAGCCCAACCCAAAAGGCCTGCATTGCAGTGGCTCTGCATCATCCTCTGCTAACAACACACAGCATTTCATCATTCTAAAGACTGGAGGAGAATCTAAACAGGGTGCGCATTGAGCTGACCTCACATTACCTCTTCCTGCTGAGTGGAGCACTTTACATAGCAAATGTGAACTCCTCTTTCCCAAACAGGAGACTATTAGATCGAGAGAATAGAACTTGGGGAAGAAAGCCGTCTTTGCCTAGTTTAATTCTTCATATGAGCCAATCAGAATCAGTTGAATGTGGCCCAGGGCCAATCACCGGCCCCGTGGATGGCGTGTCAGGCAGATGTGGAAAGCGGGTGGGTTTTGTGGGGACAAACGGATGAATGCACTAAAATAAAACAGACAGATGAAGAGCAACAACGCCGAAGAATCCAACAGCAGTGCAAGTGGAGTGAAAACATGTCCATACGAACCTGGCTTTTAAACCCTGGGCTGTCAAAAGAACAGTCAAACGTCACACAAACTGAAGAAACTGGCCAATCTCTACAGCTTTCTACTGGTCACACTGTCTCTTTGATCCACTACATTACCACAGTGAATTCACACATCTACACATCCACTAACTGGCAGTTAATTCATTTATATATGATTAAAAAACAACAACAAAATGTTATATTGTCCAAACATATACACTCCCACAAGAAAAGAGTGATAGAGAGTGATGTTATCAACATAGTAATAGCAGGGAGTGAGAAAGGGAGAGGAGGGTGGGGTTAAATTAAAACCTGACAGAGACGTGCAGGGCAGCGAGTGGTTTAACCGTACGTTTAGGGCTTTGATAGCTTCATTAAGACTGATTAAAAAATTGACAATGAGCTACACTAAATTGGACGTTTTATACGGCAATGAAAAATTCACAGTAAAAAAAAAATTAAAACGTAAATAAAATCAAATCTTTGTCCATGAAAAATGTAAATACGAAAAGAGAAAGGACTATTATGTGGATAGTTTTTGAGAATAAAAAAAAACATCTTAAAGTGACTATGAATTGATGGTCTCCGAGACCAATGGAAATGTAAAAAAATAAATTAAAAAAAAATAAAATCAAAGCACTTTAAGGCTGTGGCACACCAAGCAGACAGTCAGCCATCAGTGCAAGTCTGTTTTCACAGCATGTTCTACACGTCGGGGGGAGTTCACCCAATTCAGCATGTTGAATTGGCAGTCGGCAAAAAAGATTGCTTTGAATGGCTGTTTAGCGAACGAGTCGGTGCATGAGAATAAAAGCGTGCAAAAAAAGTCAAGAGAGCAGAGAGAGAAGGATGTTCCTGTACCTGGGCACTCCAATACGCAAATATTTTGATAACATGAGCTGCCTTGGATGAAGAAAGTGAGCAGATTGATATTCAAAATAGTAAGCGAGTGCTGCAAGTGCTTTGTTTAGGGTTTATATATGTGTAATGAGTCCTAATTTCAGTTTCAGTTTTGAACGACGAATATAGCCTATTGATACCAGCTGAGGCGATATAGACAGTTATTTTCATACATACAGGTGCAGAACACAGGCAAATTGGCTGTAGTCCTTTTGCTGCCGCTAATTCTTTGACGTCGGCTTGGTGTATCACGGCATTAAGAGCCAGTAATTGGTGGCCAATGATGAAACCATTTATGAGGTGACAGGGGACCTTGACAGCTGGTGTTGCGTCATTATGCTTGTAGAAGAGATGGAGTGAAATCTAACACGCTCTGCCAGAGTGTCAACTACTCAGGTCCAAATGGGAGGACAGCAGGGAGGCTTTTTAATGTCACAGTGGCACAGTTTTATTATGCGCAGTGACAGTTGCATTCAGCCACATTTATTGTCTGAATGCAAACATCAAACCAAGAGGCATCTGAAAACAGTGATGCTAGAGGCATTTAATAATTACTTTTAATTAACAATTCGTCTGCAGTATATCTCTGTATAAATTAAATCTCAACTAACCTTTGTTCCTTAAATCATTCCATTCGGGTTGATATTTTGCCCTTTAATGCAATGAATGACATTCAGTATTTAATCTCTGAACTTTACAATAATAAAGAAGAAAATGAGAAGACCGTGATGATGGAAAAGAAACCTCAGCTATAGGATCATGTCTAAGGGTCAGGGTTCTTTTGAAATGGCAAACCATGACCTTTCTATGACAACATTTCTCAGTTTAACTCGGTTTAAACATCAAGAGCTTCATTAAGAGAATGCGTGTGCATGAGGTTGCAAAGCTAAACTGTGTGGACTGAATGTTCTGAAGAATGCATACGAATTTTTAAGGCCTATTATTCATTTTAAGGAAATTGTTGTACCAGTGAGATGTATCAGTCACATTTGAGATTTACAATCATATTCAAGGCCAAGCCAATTTTTTAGTGACTGTCAATTAAAAACAGGGACTTGCAGAACACTGGAAAGTCTTATGTAAAAAAATGTCCAATCAATGTGTGCATATTTCTCCCACCAAACTTGATTAACATATAGCAACTTTGGATGCTTTTTTAATATTTATATTTAAGTGTAGAGCACAACACTTGCGTCTAACACAGATCACAAATGGGAGTGATTGGATCTAAAACCATGGGATTTCAAACAGCTTGTTTAGCCATCTCTGTGAGTTACCAGAACTCCATACAGTCAAGACAACTAGTTTTCCAGTGTGGTTCCAGTCATAAATGCTTTTATGACTCTCGTTAATAACCATATTTAGCGGTACAAAACAGGACAAACAGTAGTATTTCCTGATGTATCAATGCAGTCATGATGCATTCTGAGTTTCCTACAGTATTCAAAGTAAAGCCTCTAGGGAAGTCAGTTACACACCATGAGTAGCGATAACAATCATGTTTTGCGTGTGATTTACGTGATCTTTGTCATTTGACTTGGTCACTGCCCAGTGCACATCTCCTTGGGTTGGGGGGCGAGAAAAGGAAGATGAGAATTAGGGTACATAGTAAGATGAAGGGGAGTGTGTGTGAAAGAGAAATTAATGCTACAGACTTAACATGCAAACAGACAAACAAAGGTGTTAAGAGAGCAAGGAAAGGGAATAAGTAGACAAAAGCATATGGGAAAATAAGAGAAAATCCCGATTACCACAAACCTCTAGCTGCCTACAGATCACACACAATGATTGGCAGAAGAGAGGCATGGGAAACAAGAGCATGACAAACACAGCGCTCAAACTCAAGACGCACACACATACATGCAGCGATGGCTGTCACCGTCCATCCGGACCAGCTGCTAGGTGTTCTGCGATATAAATACACCACTGGTGTTTGGTGGAAAATAGCCCTGACACACTGGATCAAGAAAAAAATTATAAATCCAAAGCTCAGATACTGCGGTGTTTGTGCGATTGAGGAAATAGTATGCACTTTATACTATGTTCTGAGTGTAAAAAAAAATGAATCGACAGTGATAGCCATTGCTTCCTGCGGTGTGTGACGTCACTGCTCTTCACGAACACTGTGTGTGGCAGTTCTGCTCTCCACACCCCTCCATAGACAATAGTGCAGGAGCAGGAATCATTTGGTTCAGGCAGGCAGGCCACCTCTCCTGCTCTCTCTCGTGTCCTTCTGACCAGCACTCTGGGACGGTGGCTGCTCCGAACAATAATGAATAGATCTGACCACGAATTCTGAGAAATCTTGATGAAAAGATCTGCTCCGTTCAAAACTAGACACATGAAAACATACTTCTACAGCTTGTTAAAAATGATTGGACATGAATACATGATTCAAAGTCATACTTACAATAATAAAAGCTATTAACATGGCAGACTTGTTTTTAAAATGTACGTTTAACACATTCACCATGTCCAGTGTCACACTCAACAATAAGGATTTATTTTTCCAGCCAGTCTGCTTGTCCTACGGTACTTTTCTTGCTCATATTTACAATTACCCCAAAACAAAAACGAATATTGTTTTTATTTATATACATTTCTTGCATTTTTCAAAATTTAAATAAACTATGTTTAAAATTGGCAATAACGGATGGCTTAATTGGGATACTCTCACACTGGCCCCATGCCACTGGGCTATCCTTATTGTTGAGCCCTGACACTAATATCAACACATGGAAAAATGGTCCTTTCAAAACAAACTGGTGGTTTTTATTAAACCAATGACCTGAGAGAGAGAGAGAGAGAGAGAGAGATAATTTAATAGAAAGACATACCTGAGAGTCTGATTTTAGTGAATTTACCCTAAAATAAAGTTGCCTTAGTGTAATTGGAGCAGAGAGGACAGCATGGAGAGGAGGAGAGGCATCCAGCATGCAAGCCTCTGGAATACAGAGCGAACCAGACAGAGACGAGAGCTGCCTGCGATATTATCTACATGCCTAGTCAGCGAAAAATGCAGTCCCAGTTGCACAAGCACCATGCCAGCACATAATGACAGAGGGTACTGTACACCGAATCACTGTGTTGGACAGAAAGAAGGACAGAATGATGAGAAGAGACAGAGAGATAGTGAGAGAGTCAGACAGAAAGAGTGAGAGACAGAGAGAGTGAGAAAAACGTTACAAGGAGCCCCTAAAGAGACAGGAGGAGGAGAGCAGAGCGTGCAGATACAAACCGGGTCAGAGCTGCTTAGCTAATTGGGGCCAATTCGCTGCAGGAGAGAAATGTCGAATACCCCAAGTTGTGTACAATACTGAAAATATCTGAAATGAACTGTCCTACACAAACACTAACACAAAAAAACAAAAACACAGAAGATACTGGGGACTAGTGTTCTCATACACAGTTACACACACACACACACACACCACTTTCTTTCAATCAAAAGGCACACATTCCCTATAGCTCTCTACAATGTGAGGTAGACGACACACTGAGTGGATCTAAATCGGGTCAGTTTAGCTTGAATCAAATGGAGCAGACACACAGACTATTTGTGTAATTAAATTGGTAGCGTGTCTGCGAATCAAGGGTATGCCTCCAAATCTGTCAAATCTGACTGACTCAGAGTGAATGTATTGATGGAACTAGGGATGCTCATTTCAGTTAATTTTTCCCGACCGACAACCGCTGCTCGTTATCCGAATATTAACCGTTAAGATTATAACATTGACTAGTGTCTGTGACCCGTTAAAAAAAAAAGTGTCACTGGTTTATTTTAACGTGCAAACAGTAGCATACATTACATTTTCACGCACTTGCAGCATTTCTGACAGTGACAACAGAGGGAAAAACTGAATAAATATAAATAAGAAACATAAAATAGGCCTACACATTAATTTACCTTAAATTAACAAATTAAGATTGCAAAAAGTAAACACTGAATCTGTTTGAAGCTTTGAAAAGACAGCAATTTTTTAAATAATTTTTCGTCAAATAAAAATATCAGGTCTACCTCGATCCACACCTTATCTAATTTTTATTTAAACAAAGTAACATGTCTTCATGATATGAGGTTAGTCTGAAGCACAGCCTTTGACAGTTAGACCTGTGGCAGAAAGCACCCTCTACGATGGCACAGATGTCGCGGGAACACAGAGATAACGTCTCGCTAGAACAGCTTTGGGAAACGCCTTTCATTTGCTTGTGAAAGTTTTCTTTGCAAGTGATATTGCATTGTAAATGTAACTACTGCTGTATTTTAACACTGCGTAACATATTTTGCAAGTAACTTCATCGCCATTTTTGTCGACATGGTCCCACAGAGTAGCTTGCTTCGTTTTACTTGGTCAGCGAAAAACGTCTGTAGGCACGTGTGGATAGTATTTTTATAGAAATTATTTTAACTATGCAGCCAACTAAAATAAATAAATAAGAAAACCTTAAAAAAAAAAACCCTGAATTTTCAGCAACATTACTCTAGTCTTCAGTCACACAATATGCCGATTTGGTGCCCAAGTAACATTTTTAATCATTATCAATGTTGAAAACAGTTTAAATTACCTTACTATCACTTTTGATTAATTAAATGGAAAGGATTCACTTCTTTCAAAGAAATGTTTAATGGTTTTTGTGGGGATTTTTTTAAAATGAATATATGTTTTTTGATATCTGTTCAACTTGTTGTACATGTAACCAGCCTCATCTTTTTCATTAACTAACTTACCTTTTAAAGAAAGAGGGCTAACTCTATTGTGGCATATACTGGATATACTGCGGCAACCATGAGGGCCCTTGGCATCCTGAAGCTGAATCAACGGAGCTCATCCAGGAAAACACCCAGAGGAGCCTGCTAACGTACTAGCGGACAAACATTCCCGTTCTGCACTTTGAAATGGCCTTGGATAGGGCAGTTACTCAAAATTTCTTTTAGCAATCATGGGTAAAAGATAAAAAATATGTCTCGATCAAAGAGTCTGGCCAATGTTGAATTATATATCGTGACTGTGCATGTCTGTTTCTACCCTTTTCTACAGTGTGCCATCCACCTCACATTTTAAACAAAATAAACTTATTTCATTCAGGAATCCCTTCTAACATCCACAAAAAGCACACACCCATCCTCACTCACATCTGTGATCCAAAAAACAAAACAAAAAAACACAGCAAGCTGATCACAGTGATTGGTACAATCCAACAGATCTGCTTCATCTGTGCCTTTATTATACAGTCAACACAGGTGATGACACCAGATGTGTTCACTGAAGGCCGGAGTGGGGAACAGGGAAGGTCTACGGTGGCCTCCAGAAAGGGAGTGCAGACTTATTTACCAAAAGGATATGATTTGACTAGCTCTAAAATAAGAGTAGGGGCTGACCATAGAGGTGTTGTGGCTATCCCTGACTGGACCAATCATTCACACTTTCACACACAGGAAGCAGCTGTTCTAGTCAACAGTACCAAGTGAGGTGTGCAGCCTTACCGGTTCTATGGGCTTGTCCAAAGAGGCCTGTTCCAACTCCAACTGACCTTCCTCATACTGGTCAAAGTGATTTCCACCCTGAGAGGAGAGAGGCAAAGAAAAGAGACAAGGAAGATGATGGATTAAAGCAGAGCAAACATTCCCGGTAAAATGATTTATGTGCTAAAATGAAGGATGTTCCTCCATGTTTCCCCTCTAAAAATGAAATTGCATACAAAACAAAAAGATACTGCGACGTTACTTTCTTAAAGGAAACTGTACAGAACCATTCCGTTTTAATGAACTGACAAAGTCTGACAAACCGGATCACTCATCCACCTCAATTCCAACAGCAGGAATTTAATCAGATGAGAAAAACAAGGTCACCTTGAAAGGGAGGAGGGGGTGATTTCCAATCCACCTGCTCATCTTTTTCTCTATGAAATATAGGCCAGTCAATCTAGTAGTTGTTCCTCTTTATTCTAGTATTTTTGATATTTTGCCACTTGCTACTGTTTAGAGGAAATTCGCAGGCAATGAGAATGAGAATGGTCTGGAATCAAACCCGTGTCACAACTTAAAGCCAAACCATTGGCTTTACATTTGGTGTATTACAACAAACCAGGGACCAGTCTAAAAGTAAATTTGTGTAAGACAACAACAGAAGTACAGATATTTTCTTCCAAATTATGATCTACATCCTAGTGTATTGAGAAAAAAAAAGTGGGATGGGGACTTGGAATTATCTATCGTTTGTTGATCTAAATGCAACCTTGAGGGAAAGGAGCAGGGTTAAACCCTTGTGCGCCAATTTAAAAAAAGTTAGGTTCAAGAGAACAAAAATGTTTGTCAAAAATCTGAAAAATAAATAAATAAATAAAATTATTTGAAGCTTGGGAGCATAGACCCAAGTCTAAGGTCTCATTTTAAGAACACCAATGGCAGATTATTGAAGTAAAAAAAAAACTTTAAAAAGTGCAACATAGATAGTGCAAGTGCAAGTTATAGATGTTGAACTTCCAGATTTGAGGTTGATATCTCAAAAAAATGAGCTTTCAGTTCAATTGTGTTTGGGCACAGTACCAAATTTTCTGCTTTTATACCAGCAAGTGGTTGATATTTTTTCTCTCTCCAATATTACAAGCACACACACACACACACACGCACACACACACACACACACACACACACACACACACGCACACATACATAACTGACAACTTTACCAAAACACCCACACAATTATAGCTGCATATATAATTTATCCAATTAGCTCTACAATATGCATAGCAAAAAAACAGTGAATTAAAGTGAGTATTTGCTTTATAGGACAATCCTGGGAAATGGCACATCTGGTATAAACTCTATAAAATCTGCTAGTATTTTTTTTTTTTTTTTTGAAGCCTTTTGAAGCCTTATCCACCCTGGGATTAAAATTTGCAGTTTTGATGGATGACATGGGGCCATTTGTCCTTAAGGTCCTGAGTGGAACTATTTTGTGTACCTACTGCAAAATAGATTGATTAAAGGAAATGGGGGTGAAAAAATACAATTCCAATAAAAATTCACACCTGTGCCTAAATTTGATGTTGGGATTAACACAGGCTAAATTAACAACAAAACAAAAAAAACTGAAAAGGACAAAAATGTCCACAAGGTCACATGAGGGTTAAGGAGAGGATCCAGGCATATCACCAGAGAGACGTTTGTCATCTTCTTGTACTTTGTGTGGCATCAGAAGCCTCTGCTACAGGGAGTCAACACCTCCCAATGACACCAACCCTCAACCCCCCACATACAAACAGTTTAAACCAGAACTGGCTACTACAAGATACTGAAGAACACAGCTATATATATATATATATATATATATATATTCACTCAACAACAAAACATTTGCACTTGACGTTTATCTCAATAGAAGACACCCATATGCATAAAATGGGAATACCTTGAGCTCTTATACAAGCAAACAAAGAAAAACTCGCTCTCAGCAGTCTCATGATTTGCATATTGTGATTAGCAGGACTGCAATATTGAGAGAGAGGAGAGAGATTGTACGCAGATGAATTATACCGAGGAGCTACTGATGTAAAACCATGTATGACAGATGTATGTGGCGTGTTCCTTAAAAGATGGATGAGGGTACTATATCCCCTTTTCAATCTGGCGGCTCTATGACTGTCTTTGTTTAAACTCTGACCCGAGTCACTGTTTAAAGCTGTTAGGCATGAAACGACACCTGTTCTGCTGAGAATTTATACTCCCCTCTCCCATCTACACACACAAAAACACCCAGTTAAACATCAGGGGAGCAGCTGCCCCCCGATAGCTTGCTTTGAGTTCACCCGGACAGCTGATGACAAGTGTCAGGCTCATTATGGGAGGTCTGTATGATCCACGCCTTTATTTCTTACCGATGATAATGTGAACAAGGAAGGCTGTGCTAATTTATAGAGCTCCATTTAATCAGCCGGTATAAGCCTGTCACAGATATATCGTATTGGCGTATATGAAGCAGATAGGATTTTTTTTTATTACAGAACATATAACATGGATAAAATGCTTGTAAATTGGGTAACTATGTAGTTTGTCCAAAAGAGTGCGCTCCATTGTTTGATAATGGCGCCCCATGTCACTGTAGTGACATCAGTCAACCCTTTCACTTCAGTAAAAGGAGGTTTCAGACACAGTGTAAGATGCGTCCACATTAGCTTCCACTCCACTGACAAGGTATGAAACATGGCTAGCAAGCCAATGTACCAAACGAGTATGATAAGCTCGTTGTGAGTAGACGGGGACATTATTAATTTATTTTATAGAATTGCGTCTTACCAGGTGACAAAGCGTTACATTACCATTTAACAGACTCATGCCACCACCGCACTAGTACTAGTAAGATGATAGAAGATAATAAGGTTTTGCCATGACACTTTTGATATATTTATTGATACAAGTTATTTGTATATAACGTGACTAAATTAAAAGACAAAGTCATTAGTGAAGATAATGCAACAGTATTTAGAATATAATATAATACAACACACAGTAGGGCTGTGGGATTTGCTCTTACAGCGGTGAAGAAGCAACAAATCTCACGGTTTGGCGATTAACCAACAGTTTTGACATAATTTTGCGTGTTTTTGTCTGTTAGAGTGATATAATCTCATGAGCTGTATGTGGTAAAGTTTAAAAGTGCAAATGGTAAACTTTAGTCACGATGCAATGCTGGCCCGATTATGCGAGTGAATAGTCCGTCATGTGCCGACTCTTGTACGAGAGCGTGCAGTTTCACCGGCTGCAGCGCTGACGCTTGCCTTCCCGCATTGAGAGACGAGAGAAGACGCAGCACCATTGAACTCACACTGTTTGTGAAATTGCGTCTCGCAGAAAGTTTTAAAATGACTGATTTGATTTTATAATTGGTGTGGATTCATTTACTAACACAACCTACATGCTAAAGTGAATCAATGTTTGTGCACTATAAGTGGGAGAGCTGCAGAAATGTGATCATTTTTACATTGAATTGTAATCATTTGTCTGTCCTCTAGGGGATGAAAGTGTTCTTGTTATGCGTTTCTTGTTTATTTAGGAACTGATTTCCTGCACCTGTGACCCTTGTGAGTATGTATTTATTTATTTGGTAATCCGCCATCCAGCAGCCTGAGACCCTGCAACAGGATAAACAATCTCAGCAGTCCTACATAGGACAAGCGGTTTAAAAAATGGATGGATGGTAAGTGGTCATGTAATAAGCAGGACAATGTACAGCCAGTTGCTCATTCTCTGAAAATAACCCCCTTTAGGGTGAAGTCCTCTCCTAATAACCCTGTTGGGGTTTATTTCATGACAATGGTTGATTGGTAATTATCCTGTACCAAGCTAAACGTAGTCAAGTCACACAGTCTAACCAGTCTCTGATATGAAAACAGTCTTCCCCCAGAATCTGTGTTGTAACATAAAACATAAACAAAGGACAATGATAACAATGGGTTTGAGTCTGAGGAGAGATTGTTCTCCACATTTGTTCTGGAAGAGAAAATAATAACTCAATTAAAAGAGAAGACCAACACCTAATGATATAAATGAAATAATTCCAGATGGAAAAGAGAGACAGACTGTAACAACCCCTCAGGGAGACCTTCCCTAGGAAATACATTTCCATCCTGACCTGCACAAATTCTACTTTCATTCCGTTTGCTGGTAATGTCCATACAGAAATAAATGATTTATAATTCAGATGAGAATAAAGTTAATGTTAATTAAAATTAAGGGGAAAAAATACATATACTGAAATGAAATATAGCAAATTAATTTTAAATTAATTCAGGAACAGTTCAGATGTTTTTGTCTTTTTGTTAATTTAATTGATAAACTAATCATATAAAAATATTGTCAATGCACTAAACTGGTTCTATGCCTTTATTAATAATAGTTATTTAAAAATACAAGATTTAAGACATTTATTTTCCTTTAATCGTACTGAACCATGATGTCTGAACCGAACCGTGACTTCCGTTACACCCCAAACTCATATGCATTCACTGCGGTGAACTTTGATAAATGTGCGGCACGTGGTTCAAATGAACAGCTCTGCTTCGTTCTGCTTTTGACGAATTTGCCGTTTAAGCCAAGATCACACTACAGGATTTTAAGCCCGATTTATGCCCGATTTGCAAATTGTTGAGCTCGCCGACAGGTCAGGGTGTTATCGCGTGCAAATCGCGGGGGATTAGCGGACAATGAACGCTTGCCAATCTGTTGGTATGAAAGAGCCAACAACGCAGCGAAAACGCTCGCAGACGCTGTCGCTGAGCCCAGAAAAATATCTAGCCTGCTAGATATCCAGAGCCGTCGCGCGACTCAATCTCAGTGATGTCATGAGTACAGCCAATCATAGCAACGCATGGGTTGAGGACACCAGGTAAATCTTAGTTTTTATTTATTTATTTTTTTGCATTTTTTTCTCAGAGCAGATCGTTGCGCAGTGTGCAGCAACAGTGTTTCTGTCTGACGTCCATATTCACGTGTTGTGTTCTCTTCGCACGTGCTGTTTCGAGTCATTTCTGGTTCGTTTTATTGCTGGTTTTTCATGTTTTTTTATGACAAAACGTGGTTTGTAGACAAAATAGAATCGTTGGGTGACAGAGTTGTTGTCAACTCGTTATTTATTTGATTATTTTCATGATTCAGACCGTACCATAGTACTGAAACAGCTCTCATTAGAGTCAAAAATGATTTGCCCATCATCCGATCGTGGTTGTATCTCTATGTAGTGCGTTGTCAACTCGTGTAGTGAGTTACCTCCTGTTGTGGATCACGTTGGATCACGTTGTGTTGTGTGGTGTGAACAGCTAACAACTTGAACACTCCTGATTTCACTGAGAGTAATGGCGCTTTTCCACTGCATAGTACGGTACGGTTCGGCTCAGTACGCTTCGACTCGGCGCGGAACAGTTCGGTTCGCTTTGCGTTTCCACCGCAGTAGTACCCCTTCAAAGTGTGTGGGACTGATCGTTATTTGCGCGCGCCTCTACTGCCATGACATCATCTTAAAAGCGCCACATTTTCAAACCCACAACACAGGAACAATGGAGACTATCGAGGGGATGGTGTTCCTGATTCTCGGTATGTGGTTGTTTTTAACTGCTAGACGGAAAAATGTGTTTAAAATGAGGCTGATGGCAGCAAAACAAAAATACTGCTAAAAAAGTGTCTCGTGTCGCAAATCCAATGACGCTAGTAGTGACGCTGGTAGTGACGATTCTGTCTGACCAATCAGTGATCTGTAGTGTTTCACGTCACATTTTAGTACCGGTACGGTACGCTTGGAACCTCAACAGACCAGGTACCATTTAAAGCGACCTGAAGCGAACCGTACTGTACCGTACCATGCAGTGGAAAAGCACCACAAGTGAGACGTACCGAACCGAACCGTACCGTACTATGCAGTGGAAAAGCGCCTCAAGTCATGTAGTGTGAACCGCACAGTTCAGCCCGACGTTTTAAAATCATGTAGTGTGAACAAGGCTTTAATGTTTCTTATTCACAACAGAAAGACACAGCAAAGATAATCCCTCTCCATCACCTAATAAAAGACAGCGCTTATCAGTTGTTGCACTAGTGCGAAGGTCTGCAACAAGCATGAGCATCATTATTTGCAAACTGCATTTAGCGAACCTTTGTTATAATTTTTGTTATATTGTTGTTGTTTTATTGCACAGCCCTAAAGCCAAGACAGGACTACAATGCAAAAATATGACTGACAGTTTGTCTGTTGTTGACCAACCAAACAGAACATGCAACTCAGACCATGCAGCATGATTCATCAGACTGGAAGCTGACCCAACAGCCCAAGTTCTGCAACTCATCTCAGACATCCTGCACACACCAGAAAAACAAAACCATACATGGACAGAAAGACACAGCAAAGATAATTCCTCTCCATCACCCAATAAAAGACATTCTGCTGAATATCATGCTGAAATGATCCACACATACTGCATGTTGTGATGTCCGGTCGTGTACAAGTAGGACCCTATTTCTTCCCAAATTCCGTTTTTTCCGTTTTAATTTTTGGGAATTAATTTTTTTTTTACCCTTGACTGTTATTTTAGTCGTAAAAAGAGTGTGGTTTTAAAGTTAATGATTAAAATGTATTCAAATAAAATAGGAATGACCTTAAATTTATTGAGGTAACAGACTCAAATACTGCATGATTCAAGTAACAACAAAATATGGATATGAGCTTGGTTAAAATATGGTTATGAACTGCCCAGTAAAATAAATTATATTAGTTTATACAAGTTTAAATAAAGTCACACTCTGTCTCTCTCTCGCCCAGTGAGAACAAAATTACCCCACTGTAAAAATGCAATGAGTGAGCAGCATACATTTTAGGAGATAAATGTAATAAAAAAAAAGGTCTGAACTGGTTATGAACTGCCCAGTAAAATAAATTATATTCGTTTATATAAGTTTAAATAGTCACACTCTGTCTCTCTGTCGCCCAGTGAGAACAAAACTACCCCATTGTAAAAATGCAATGAGTGAGCAGCATACATTTTAGGAGATAAATGTAATTTAAAAAAAAGGTCTAAAAACTGTAGGGCTATACAAAGAGATCTATGTTTGGTTTTTGGCCACTAAAAATGTGTACAATTGACCAATTTACTCATGGAACTGCATTAAGATCTCCATATCTGTGGAAATTAACCTTGAATCTTAAAAATTAAGATGCCAAAAGAAAAGTAATACTTCTTGAGTTACAGCCATTAAGGCAACAGACTTAAAGTCAACAGATTTACTACCAACCAATCTGTTTAGGCTATTTAATTTATTTCTTTATTCTACTGTACTTATTTGTACTATCATTTGCTATTTGTTATTTTATTACTGATTGTTTAGGTGTCACTTTTTGGTAAATCTAGTTCAACAATTAAAAAATAAAAGCCCCCCTGTGCTGTGTGTCAGCTATTATAACAAAATGAGCCACATTTTCATTTTACAAATGATCTGTGGTGGTATGGCAGTTTTCCCCATGGTATAGAAATATAGATATTTTTCAAGATATTGCATCGAAGTTGGAAATTCTCGTATTGTGACAACACTACTACATACAACTTGAACGTTCTCTCTAAAAAAATCTTAGACTGAAATCTACATTGATCTATTGGCTGTCAGGCATCTTTTTTGGAGAAAAAATAATTCCATATACAATGGCTTGCATGCCACTTGTTTGGATGAGCACCTAGAGTTCACTGTAGTGGTATGCAACTATGCCATCAAAAAAAAAAAAAAAATTATATATATTGCTGTCCACTGTAGGTGACATCTATGCGTGAAAGGGTAAATTCTGACAATTGAAAAATTGCCAAGGCAAAGCTCTAAGTTTGGCTGCTGGCTCTAAACTAAGGGGTTCACAATGTTCGTGGGCACACTAATAAAAGCCTGTTTGTTCTCATCAATACATCATGAGCAGCCCAACTGCATGGTTTTAGAAACCCTTCTTTCAGAATGGGGGCTGAAGAGAACTCCCATCTGCCTACACATCAGTGAGGGACAAAACTTGCTCAGGCTCTGGTTAAAGCAGAAAGCCTTCCCAGAAGGACCATTAAAGGGCTGCTTCACCTCTGGAAAGATGAGTGTATTTAAAATGGGTGATCACTTGTTTAGCGTTCATGTAAACACTACATTCAGATTCACTAATCGGAATGAATTCATTTCGACTGAAACAAAAGGTGTGCACAATGAATGGCGATTGCAGAAAGCAAAAGCTGAATCCCGGATATCGACGGATACCTCACATGTGAGGAAAAAAAGAGGATGCATGGTAACCCCTAATACTCAGCTTTCTCCAACTAAGTTACTCAGCTTTCTCCACAGAACAAGAGCCTGCTAGCTTAGCTTCCAAAAAATGATGGCTGACACTTGTACATTCTGTGAGTGAGATCCGACCCTCTATGAGATCCCACTTCCCACAGACGCTGTACTTCGTCAACAATGGATACAATTTATGTTTGATTATGTTCCTGAAAATGACGATCGTAATCTAGCTCTCTGTGCTGCACATTTTACGGAAGACAGCTTCCAGAATCTCCACGAATTCAACACCGGATTTAACAAGAAACTGTTACTAAAACGTGAAGCAGTTTCAACTTTAAAACCAGAGGCAGCAGTTGTTGGGCCACAACCTGCAAGTAGGCTAAAGCCTAGTTCACACTACGTGATTTTAAGCCCGATTTAAGCCCGATTTGCAAATCGTTGAGTCGCCGACAAGTCAGGGTGTTATCGCGTGCAAATCGCGGGCGATTAGCGGACGATTAACGCTCGCCAATCCGTTAGTGTGAAAGAGCCAACAACGCATCAAAGACAGCTCGCAGACAGGTCACCGAGCTCAGAAAAATATCTAGCCTGCTAGATATCTCGAGCAGTCGCGCGACTCAATCTCAGTGATGTCATGAGTACAGCCAATCATAGCAACGCATGGGTTGAGGACACCAGGTAAATCTTACTTTTTCTTTTTTGCATTTTTTTTCTCAGAGCAGATCGTCGAGCAAACAGTGTGCAGCACTAGTTTCTGTCTGACGTCCATATTCGCGTGTTGTGTTCTTCTCTGCAGTTTCGCGTCATTTCTGGTTCGTTTTATTGCGTGGTTTTTCGTGACAAAACATGGTTTCTAGACCAGATAGAATCGTGTTGTTGTCAACTCGTTATTTGTTTGATTATTTTCAGGATTTAGACCGTACTATAGTACTGAAACAGCTCTCATTGAGTCACAAATGATATGCTCTTATCATCCGATCGTGGTTGTATCTCTATGTAGTGCGTTGTTAACTCGTGTAGTGAGTCACCTCCTGTTGTGGATCAATCACGTTGTGTTGTGTGGTGTGAACAGGTAAACAACTTGAACACTCATGATTTCACAGAGAGCAAGTCATGTAGTGTGAACTGCACAGTTCAGCCTGACATTTTAAAATCATGTAGTGTGAACTAGGCTTAAGACTTAATCATTTTAAATGTATTTTCATGTATAATTCCAGACGTAGCCTTGTGTTTTATTTTTTTTTAAATGCTAGCACTGGCGCCACCATAGGCTACTAGTAATGTTATTGTGTCTACGACAAACGCGTACAAACATTATGGACCTGAATTTTGTATAAGTACTAATGTTTTAAACGTATTTTTCATGTATATATGCTTTATGACGTTATTTTCGATTTGATCAAGAACGTAAACTAAATCTTCATCAGAGTCCAGGACTCTGATGAAGATGTAGTTTGACAATCGAAATGTTGGTCAAGTTTTGCACCTTTAATAAATTTGTTACCAAGAAGATTTTTGCACTGGTGATTCTCCCTTTCTGTATATTGCATGGATTTATAATACATAATGCATTTGGTTCATTAAAGCTAGCTAATACATCCTTCTTTACAGATGGGACTTGAAAAGTGTTGCCAATGAAACGTACATATGTTTCTAGGTTATAGCAAACAAAACCTGTAATATTTTCTGTATAGAGTTTTAATTTATTCATATTTATATAATTTACACAATTTCTGTTTTATTGTGGGTGTTATGTTTGTTTTTAATCCAGTGTCCCTTTAAAAATATATCGGTTATCGGTGTGGTCTAACTAACCTAAATATCGGTATCTGTAAAATCCACTATCGGACGACCTCCAATTCAAAGCTTAATGCTAAATCATGAACAATCCCATTAAGGATTATATTAAGAAACTCTCATGACAAGCAATATATCATTTGTCAAAACAAAAACAACATTCCTCATGCATTGCCCAAGAACATCTACAGCAGGATTTCTCAAGAGATGCAACAGAATAGTCTTTTTATTTTCTCGATAAACGTCATACACATGATAAATGCAGCACAAACATGTCATTGTGTTAGTTAAGAGTCAGTATGAGACAAAAACAAATCAAACAATGCCTGTATTATTCACATATACCGGTAGTCACAACCGCGAGCATACGCAGGACATATCATCACGGCTAACGTGCTACTGCTAGCAAAGATAAACTGCACAATGAGGATTAAAAAGAGCTTTAACTAAACAACTCAGCCTTTAATTTCGAAGTTTCACAAGTAAAAACGAAAATTTTACATTCAACTCATGCATATTAGAGTCAGGTGGCCGTTACTCAATGAGATATTTGCACATATTCTCCTGACTGAGGCGTTTTTCTTTCAGTCCCAGGCCAGGTCCAGCCTGCGGTCATCCTACCAGCGTCTCAAATTAACAACATACCACTGTCAACCACAAGGGGTCAAATAACAACACGTCTCAAACGTCAAAGGCCATTTGGACATTTTTTGCAAATTCTAAAAAAAAAAATATCAGATAAACAACTGGAAAGCGACACGGACACTCACTGGTCTCGAGCTTGTCAATGCTAAACTGGGACGATATCCCTGTTCCAGTGTCACAGTTGCAAAGCGAGCTCAGCGGCTTAAACAAGTAACACCAAACTGTACAGAGCACGACTCTCCAAAATACACAGTGACTCGGCAAGGTTTGGATACGTGCAGTTCCTGTAGCTTTTTTTTTACCTGGAAATCACGTTCTTCGTTGAATCTAGAGAATCTGTCGGCCATTTTCTCTCCCGTTCGCCTCGTCTCCTGCGTTGCGACTTGTTCCTCTGTTGATTGAAACGCCCAGTGAAGTAGGCGGATGAGGGATAGCCCTATGGCAGTGCGCCATTGGTGATTGATGTGCTGGCTGTCCAATCATCTAAGCGCGTCGTACTCTGAACGCATTGGCTTTAGAAGAGATTGTTTTGAACCATCGCTGGTGTTTGTTGTTCACAGAATGAATGGTGCAATGTACGACAACTGTGCATTGATCGCAGAGAAAGGCCGGGCCTTGGACACTTTTTCAAATTTTTCACATAGCCTACAACATTTAAAACGTGTCTTGGATTTGTCTAGTAGGCTATTTTATTACTATTTTACATTATACCTCTGTCGACGAATTAACTAATAGGCTAGTAATTCAACTTTAGTGACAATACACATATTTACTCAGAATGTTTTTATTTTATTATTTCTACCATATATTTCTACACACGTATCATTCATGTGAATGTTTGTGTCGGCTGTCTTTTGTTAGTACTGTGTGAGGGCCCCCTCTAGTGTCAGGGGGGAAAAACATCCCATTGGCTCAAAAAAGTTTAAAAGCATTTGATTCAAATGAAAAACTCTTGAATCTCAATCCTCAGCTATAACAGCAAAAAAAAAAAAAAAAAAAAAAAAAAAAAAAGTAGTTTTGTAATGATCTATACAAAATTTCTCAAAAGCAAATAAGGGGTGAAATTGTAGCAGAATTAATAAATGTCTAGCCTACCTCAAAAAGCAATGAAGTTACTAAACATAATAGGGAGCTCCCATATCTAAAATGTAAGATATTTAATTGTTCATATAAGAAAAATCTTATTGCTAAAAAAAAAAAAAAATAAAATAAATAAATAAAATCAGTAGGCTACTTCTAGCAAGGTTTGTGGCAGTTTGCAACAAATGTCATGTCAAATGTCAATTAATCAATTCTTTTTTATGTGATTTTTCCAACGTTTTTTGTGGTTTTAGTTTGATCAAAAACATGAAAAACGAAATAAATGTATAAAATTGATTGAATAATTTGGTTTTACGTCATTTGATTATATATTCAATTCTGCATTATCCTTTCCAAGAAAATGGGTCCTTTTTATGTCTGTATTTCATGGGATGGAGTTACAGGAGTTGGACATGTTAAAGACATCATGATTCCCAGGCTGGTGGCTGAGTGTGGCCCATTTTCAACATCATTTTGGTTTAAATTAGGGCTGTGCAAAGATTAATTGCGATTAATCACATCCAAAATAAAAGTTTATGTTTACATAATATGTGTGTGTGTGCTGTGTATAATTATCTTGTATATATAAATACATATGCATGCATTTATATATATTTAAGAATTATTTGCACATAAATACTGTATATATATACTGTACTAATACTGTATATAATATAGATTCTGTTCATATAAATAGAATCTATATTATATTTAAATATAAATATTTTCTACATGAATAACAGCCAGTAGATGGTGCTGTAGATCAAAATATTGACAAAATACCACTAAAACTGAAGGTTATGCACAGATGAAAATGTAACAAAAACGAACAAAAGCAAGTATGTGTGAAAATGTATAGTGAAATAATGTAAATGTGACATAACCATATTATGGTTATGTCACGTTTACATTTTGCAAGATGTAAACAACACTGGTCCAGAAACACTTCCTGTTTCAGTTTGTAACTGTTTTCTGTTTTCATGTAAAGAAAACATCTTAAAGATTTTTGTTTAACTTTTTGATTTCAGTTCTGTTGGTTGTATTTTATCCCAGCTTTTATTTAGTGTTAAAAAAACTGAAACAGGAAGTGCTTCTGGACCAGTGTTGTTTACATCTTGCAAAATGGTCTATACATTCTAGGCCTACTACTTAACCTAATCCTACTAATAATAAAGTAATACATAAAAAAAATAACAATGTTTTCTACATTGTTTGAATTGAGATTTTGGATTTTTGAATTTATTATGGTTGTATTGTGGCTATACTACTTGTGATGTGGCTGAAATTATGCTATTTTCCATACAATATGTATTTTTATTGTATTTTTTTTTACATTATACCTCTGTTGACGAATTCACAAAACAATTTAGAAACAAACACAACAATATGGCCTAAACTAAACCTCATAGCTGCCTTTAGGGAAAGTTCTTTTGATATGAATCTTCAGTCGTGCTGTCACATTCTGTGTGTCATATAGTGAACTGCCTATATCTAGACAGCCACTTGAATGCGACTGGAATGCCCGAATATGCTGTCTAGGTAGGGAGCTCACCATGCTTTGACACGCAGCCTCAGTCTTCCTGTCTCAGGCTACCAGAAGAGCTCGACACCGTTCGACACAAGACCATTCTCCTACTTCATTAAGTTCAAATAAGGTAAGTCCCCTTAACTTTACTGAATTACCCTTATACGTTAGTGTCCGTCAGGAACGAATGCCTTTAATTCCTATACCAGCTGAATTCGCTAAATTTAGTTTCAGAGTATTTTCTCCCTGATTTGTGCGAAATGGCGGCTTGAAGAAGGAAGTTAAAGCTCTTCTTTCTTTCATCGTTTTAAAACGTTTAATGCAAAATGTCATGGCGGCTTTCAAAATATTGTTAGTAGGCTACTATAAATGTCTAATAAATAATTGAGAAAATAGTCGTTAATTTGTGAAAACGAGCACACATCTGTAAAATGTCAGACAAGTTAGCCTAACGTTAGTTTTGTTTTTCCTCAATATTATGTGTGGCATATTCATTATATAGCATATAGCCTATATCAAATTGCTCATCTTTAACAGTTACATTGAGTGTGCAAACGAGCGTGCGTGCGCGTGTAATGGTAATGATACAGTAATAATACATAAGTTACTAGCTCATTCCCTTCATGTTACAGTACAAGAGTGCAGATATCTATTATCATGTGTTTAATATCTAATAAAGAACGCATTTCTGTAATGCTATGGAAAAAGTATCTCATAGCAACAGAACTTAAATTTATTCTGTGTCTCTTGGTGGCAATTGGGGGCCCCTGCCAGTTATTCAGGGGTCTGTTTGCAGTGGGATGATCCACAGATTCAAGTCTTGTAGGCCTCCAGTCCCTTAGTTTAGTCTTTTGAGCAGGACCTACTCAGGCCAAAAGCATCCTGTTCATGTGTGGGGGCGTGGATGAGTCACGCCTAATCTCTAAAACAATAATGTGAGTGTGTTAAAGGCAAGACACTACAGGCAAAAATGTTACTTCAAAAAACTCTTTCTGGCTGTTGTTGACATTCGTGGAGTGATAAAAATAGATACTATAGTAGTATTTCGAAATGTTCTCTGTAAACGCCTCTATTTTGAGATATCTAATATGTAAACAAAATGAAACGAGAATTCTGAACCTTGCTGTATGTTCAGATTTTTGTTGTGGACATGTATGCAAATTTGTGTACAATTAGATACCTCCTCATTTGCATATTTAAGCATAGCAGAAAACTTGTAATACAAAATGTAGCTAACGTCTGTGATTGAGGAAGAATGGTTATTAGTTCATTTTGATTTTCGTGTTTCAACCAGTTTAGGCTTCCGTCCATCTTATCTTTGAATGAGTAAACAAGTGAAAAGAAAAGTTTAGTGATAAAGTGATAAAAACTATAAGGACTTAAAGGTAATTGGTTTGTTAAGCAAATACACTACAGTTAATGACTGGTCTTTCAAACACAGTCATTGTGAAGTGGACATTCCCGTTGGTTAAACCGATTTGTTTTGTCACAGACTTCAGCGGTTAAAGGCTGTCATTATAGCTCTTAGCATGTGTGTTCTCCTCCTCGGCCCCGTCCCTGGCCTCAATACCACACTGTTCCTGTTCAACATCTACACTTCCGTATGCCATGGCCTGTTGAATCCACTGTCTGTCATTTTGTGTATTCTTCCTCTTCTGCCTGTCATTCTGCGCTCTCACTTCTGCAAAAAAAAAACAACCTTTTATCCTGTTGATAATTACAGGCTGTGAGTTTTGACCATGGTTTTGACGAGTTGATGAAAAGCTAACGTCCAATAACGAGTTTTTGTCTGTTACAAGCCAAACCGCACTGTTTCCCTGAACTGTTATTAGACATGACAAATTCAAGGTGTGGCTTAACTCCCAGTTCTGTAGTAGCCTGAACATAATTGACTGTGACAAATGTTTGCAGTGGGAAATTTGATTTGCAAGTTATGTTTTCTCACTTTCTGTGGCTTTGAATAATAGATAGATAGATGTGTGACTGTAATGCAAATATTAGAAAGACATAGCTACAAAAAAGTTGGGATTGTTGGTCAGAAGTTTTTGAAAGTCTCCTATGCTTACACCAAGGCTGCGCTTATCTTATCAAAAATACAGTAAAAACTGTACTATTCTGAAATATTATTACAATTTAAAATAATTTGTTTTCTATTTTAATAATAATTATTTTCTATTTTAATATATTTTAAAATGTAGTTTATTGCTGTGGTGGGCTGGTGGCAAAGCATAATCAACATTCTTATAATTATTAATGTTAAAAACAGTTATGTCGAAATATTTTTTCTCTGAATTCTTTGATGAATAGAAAGATCACAAGTAACAAGTAAGATCAGAAGTACAGCATTTATTCAGTTATTTAAAAAGAAAAATGTAAACACTACATTTCAATACATTTCGATAGTCCACTTGACTTTAGACATTCTACTAATTGTAGGAACCATTGCAATGACATTTCAACTCTCATTAATTTGCAACTAAACGTCAACACTCTCATTGCAGTATTAATGGACTGTTAGGTTGGGGTCAGTGGAAATGACATGTAATTTCAAGATTCAGTAGAATGAATGTCTGTTGGATGAGCATCAAAATAAAGAGTTGGCTGATATGAAGCAGACAGTCTGTGATGACTGCTAGTTGACATGAAGTTGCTAGGTTACTTATAGTCAACAGAATGTCTAAAGTCTTACTGAATTTTAATCAGTAATGTATCTTGCCATAAAATGAATGTTCCAGCTCCATTTCTTTCAAAGAGAAAATAGATCTGTAACGGAATGATGTTGTTTCAATATGCAGTAGTGTATTGACATACTTTTCATCTGACAAGATAATTGTAATTTAAAGAACATTTGGTCAAATCGATTAAAAACAAACAAAATGTTAGTCACAGAAGTCATTCACAAAAGTTTTTTTTTTAATCAACTAATTTTTGTGAGAATTGTGGAAATGTGTAATGTTTAATTTTCTCTATTATTATTAGCAACATTAAGTAAGGGATATTGTACATCCAGCCGTTCTTTCAAAATAACCCATGACAGGATGACGAGGACCCCGTCATTCTCACAAGAAAGAATTGGGATAGTTCTATCAAAAATGAAGCTTCTGTCATAATTTACTCACCCTCACATTGTTTCAAACCTGTATGAGTTTCTTTCTTCTGCAGAACACAAAATAAGATATTTGGAAGAACTGGTTTCCTCAAAATATTTTATTTTATGTTCCACAAAAGAAAGAAAGTCATACTTTGGAACTAAGTAAATAATGACAGAATTCAAATTTTAGGGTGAACTGTCCCTTTAAGTTGATAAACGTCAAAAAATATATATATATATAAGGAGACAAAAATACATTCTCCCAGAAAACTCCCAGTTAAAGAACAAGAGTGTTTCAGGCAGGTGAATGAAGTTACTGAGAGCCTGACTGCTGTCTCAGGAGGAGGAGGAGGAGTGGAGCGCAGCTAGGGGAAATGGGGCTGATTTACGGGAAATCATTCCTATCCAATCAGAGCGCTCAGTCTCAACATGGCAGACAGCCAGTGGGATCAATCGTCAGAGGTGCACGCTGACTAATGAAGAGAGAGACAGATAGAGAAAGAGAGAGAATGGGAAGGACCGGGCTCGAGTGTTAGTAAACTCTCTGCATTTGGAGCTGTATTTAAAAAGCGGTATGTTTTCTTCTCTCTCTTTTGCTTTTTCTTGTGTACAAGATACAAATGATACTATTTGCTAATCACCATGGATTGTAATGAAAAGAACTGTCAGTCTCTGCTGGGGTTTCATGTGATCATGCTGTGTATGTGTGTAACTGGTCGTGGTGTGAGGAACATTTGAAGAACAACAAGTTACTCGACTGCATGACTTTGTTGCAGCATATTTTCCATTGCTTATGTTTGAAACGCTATGAGATGATTTTTATGTTCCCACACTGCTGTGAGTGCTCTCTGAAGTCATTTTGGTGATGTAACAGCTTATTAGCTATCAAAATGGAGGATTCAGCTCCTTGCAGCCAATAAGCCGTTGGCAGTATCTACACACTGTACACAGATGACGTTGGTTTTAGATGGAGGCCTGTTTTCTCTTAGTTCAGAGGTATAAAAGCTGCAGAGAGAGAGAGGGAAAGGGAAAGAGAAAGGGAGAGTGTGGGACAGATTAACTGGGGTCATATAAAGGCGTACTGATGCAACATGGTGCAACTGTGTGAGAGCGTGCAGAGTTTCTTCAGGCTGTGAAGATCTTTCCAACTGAACAGAAGAAAAAGACCAACTTGTTCAGGATTTTGTGTATTCATGTGATTAAAAGCTTTTTTTTTCACTATGAAGAAAAGAAATGTATTTTTTGCATGTTGGACTAATTTTATAGCCTATGTAACAATAATTTTACTGTAACAAACACTTGATTTTCTTATGAAAATGTGCTGAGGGTGGTTGTGAAATCAAACTTTGTGATATCAAGTTTGGCCCAGATGCCGTTGACATAACTGAACAAGCCCAAACTTGATTTTACGTCTTAAAATGTATAGTAACAAAATAAATCAATAACTTCTAACTTTTCAGCTTGTTTTTCAGCAGTGTTTTCAGCCTCAAAACATGCTCAAAATCGAATTTCTTCTAAATTTTAAAGGTTTTCTTTTCTATCAAATTATATCAATTGACAGAATTTTCCTTTTTGGGTCAACTAAGGCAAGGCAAGGGTGATATCACTCTTATCTGCCACTAATAAACGCTTTACTGTATTTCCAAACAACAGGGAAGTAGAACAAAAAAATAACCACACCGTCAGCATTTGAAAATGTATCATCGACCAATCACAAGGAAAAAGATTGTCTTGATACCTCCCATATACCCGCATTGAAGTAGTGAGAAATAGTCACTGATGTTAGGTTTGTGATCACAAGCCAACTTACTTTTATAACTCATCAGAGATAAAGCTCTGATATTATGTTCTAAATAGGTGAGTCCTTAGTTACAGTCTGATTATAACACTTTTAATCTGGTTTGTTTGTACAACATGATCTTCAGACAGTTGCGCAGAACACACCTTCATTTCGATAAGCAGAAGGTTCATGTTACGCCCTCAGCAACTCTTGAGGAGCAGGAAGTGTTAAAGTGAAGAATAGAGTCTTTGTGTTTACTGAAAATACTTAGAGCAGTGTCCCTTCAACAGGTACAAAGTTCAGGCTTCATGACCAATCACTGTTAGGATGAAGACTAAATAAATTTGCCTCACCTCATTTAGCTGAAAGAAAATACCATCCCCTGCCAGTTAGCGTAACCAGCACCAGTTAGTGAGGGCCAGGTGTGTGGGATCTTTTTCCACGGAGCAGTTACGATCTTTCTACGTGTGTGCGTGAGAAAAAAAAAAAAAGAGAATTTCTTTTTAAGATTTTCTTTTTTTTTTTTTCTTTTTTTTTTTTTTAAGAAAGACTCTATTTAAGATTCACAAGGTTTAGTGATATGCATTTAATGTTACTGGGCAATATGAGACTTGAAAATTAATTTATTGATCTATTTCTTTGTTTTGCAGAATTTCAAGATGCCGTCTCAGAGAATTTTGAACTCCACTGTCCCGTTCTCCCACATGGGTCAAAGTGATAGCAAAGCTCGAAACTGTCTCGGCTCGAACCTGTTCTCTCACACAGAAAGCAAAGAAGGAGAGCTGGACAAAATGGGTCCGTTGAAAAATAACTTCTTTCGGGAGGTCATGTCTCAGGGAACTGCCAAACATGGGTGGATAGACGGGACAGCGAAACATTCTATTATCGCACAGGCAGAATGTAAGTACTGCGATGATAATTTCTGATGATAGTATTTCCAAATATATTTGGGCTTAATGGTTTCTCTGTTTTCATAGGTGAGTCCCAGGATTCGCAGGAGTTCTGCCCCAATGGCAGGTAAAAAACCTGTGACTGTCCCATAAACATATGTTTCATTATGTATTCTTTTAATACCAGGAATTAATTTATCACTACAACTTACATATATTTTCATAATTTCAGCCACAAAAATGGGCCATGTGTTATGTCCTCCATATCGTCTGTTGGCTCCGTTTGTCGCAGTCGGCCCAGAAAGAAACGTCGTAAGAGACAGCGGCGGAGACAGGGTGAGAAGGACAGTCAATCGAGTGAGTTTGTGGAAGTCACCGGAGTGCCGGAGCAGGACAGCGGCGAGTGCCTGTCGTCATCTCTCATTCAGGTTAGACTGAATGAATTTTAATTTGTGTAATTTTCATATATGCGATATATGCAACAGCTTTGTTCCAAAGCCTAGTGTGCTGCCATGATGTTTGCTGTCTAGATAGGCAGCTACCCTCAAAGAAAGTATCAAAATCCTCTTTCAAGCACTATAACTATTTGCTTCTTAAGTTGTGTTATATACCGAATACTGTTTCCGCCTTCACTGTGTTTTAAGTGAGAATACCGTCCGAAACAGCAGTGAATGAGCAGAATTCATTTAAAGCACACTTTAAAGCGAAGCATTTAAAACTCTGAAAATACTGTGTACTGAACACCAATATTTTAACGGTTCAGAAAAGATGATTCGCTGTCTGGCCAACTGAGATGTCAGTATATAGAGAAAGATGAATGATTTTTAGCACACCAAGAGTGTTTATTAGAACTGTTTGTTGTTTGATTTTGGCATTTGATAGAGCGTTTGGAGCCGAAAAAGATCAGACAAAACAAGCAGATTATGATAACTATAGCTGTGATGTTCTGATGTTTTGCTTTGAGAACATTGTAAAAAAGATGGTCAGTAAGCCACAACAACATGTTTTAACCTTACTTTAACTCAACAAAATAAGTTAAGCAATTTTAATTTTTAATTTAAGTTGAAATGACTTACCATATATGGCCAATGTAACCACATTGGTACAGTGAATAGAGAAGTCCATACAACAACTATAACGAGAACAGTGACGACACAGATGAACAATATCATTGGAATTCCTTTCAGAACTTTTTTTTTTTTTTTTACCCCAGAAGCTGAACAATAAAAACAGTGACAGCCAATCAGAAAAAGCTTGTGAATTTAAAGCAGCTGACGACATAACTGTAATGCACACTTAGTTTTCATTCTTGGTGTAAACGGTCTGTTAATGCACTAAGCAGTGTAATCTAGAAGAATCTGACATTAGCAGATTATTAGCAGTTGCTAAAACAACAGCATGAAACTAATAAGCTCTACAAAGCTAATAAACCTAATATTGACTATAATTATATGAGCATTTTTTTTTTATATAAAATGACACCCTTTCTATTGACTTTCTTGTAGTGAATAAAAAAATGGTTCTTATGTCTAAAAATGTAACCTAGGCAGGAAGCTCACTATGCTTTGGAACTGAATTTATATTAAGTCTTTTGATTTTATTTAAGACTTGGATGTTGCCTCAGCTGTTAGGTGGTTATGTCCCAGAGGAAATCCAGTGATTAGCTAAATACTGAGTCATGTCTTTACCTCTCCCTAGAGGCTTGAATTGCTTAAACTGAGGGACATTTTTACAGACCCCCATTAATCTGCATTGATTTTATACATTGATTTCAAGTGTTGTTCTCACTAATCCAGTCTAGTCACCTTTGTTGTGTCCTCTTGGTTCAGGTTAGAGACCCAGTGTGCATCAGCAATAGTAGCAGTACATACAGCAGCAGTGGCCTCAGCACGGAGAGGGTGTCCGTGCAGGAAACAGAGGGTCCGTCGTACCATCAGTGGGAGACGTCCTGTCAAAGCTATGCGCTAGAGAGTGAGGAGCTAAAGTCTCCACTGAGAAGGAAGATCGAATCCCTGGCGCTTACGGCCCTGAGGGACTATGTTACAACCGAAGAACCCTACTTTGTGCATTGCTTTTTCAAAGATGTGCTGAGAGAGGAGAAGGAGAGAGACGGGGACGAAAGAGAGGAGAGCGACAAGAATGAAGGGATCCTGTTCAAAGAGGTGATTTTAAATGCTAATTAAAATATATGGCGACAGGCATGTTGAAATTGACACATTGATGAACTCAGACCGAAAGTGCGTGATGCGTAGTGATGGGTTCTCTCGCACGCTAAGAATTTACATACGAGTACACAGCCTAAAAGTCATACAAGCACACGCAACCCGACAATACAGATAAAGACAACATAAGAATACTAATACGGAGAGGAAGAGAGAGAAAGAGTGAGAAACACATGCACACTTGCCTGCATGTACACAGCCAGAAGTTGACTTGCGGTCGTCGATTTCCTGTTTTTAATGCGTTCAGCAGTGTTTCATGTTTACCTCACTAGCCTAGTTCTGCTTAGGGAGTTTCCTTTACAAAGAGAAATAAGCAAACAGTCAGAAACATCTTCACACACTTACTGTGCTAGTCTTGTGCTTTAATTTGACTTTTAGAAATTCTAGACATTTTCAGTGATTCTATTGAAACTTCTTTTGTTTAATTATAAAATAAAGATGCATCCGTCAGGGATTTGTCGATATTGAAGCATGGTCATAAAAAAATCATACATATACAGTACTTTGTAAAAAATAAATAAATAAATCACCAAAATAAATCATTGTAGTTTATAAAGTAAATTTAGACATTACAATATTTTTAAGGGACATTATGAAAGATGAAAGACTTTTTATTTTTTTATGCATAAATGCACATCATTTTAGCTATACACTACCATTCAAAAGTTTGACGTCAGTAATGTCTTTAAGAATTTTTTATTTTTTTTTAGCAAATTAAATTGATCAGGCTTTATAATTTATATTTCAAATAAATACTGTTCTTCTGATTTCTTTGGTAATCAAAGAATCCTGAAGAAAGCCATCAAAGTTTTCACAGAAATATTAAGCAGAACAGCTGTTTTTAACATTAATAATAGTAATAAATGTTTCTTGAGCATCAAATCATCATATTATTATGATTTCTAAAGGATCATGTGACACTGAAGACTGAAGTGATAATGCTGAAAATTCAGCGTTGAATTACAGGCATAAATTGCACCTTAAAATATATTTCAAATAGAAAACTGTTTAAATTGTAATAATATTTCACAATCACAATATTATTTCATTTTCTACTGTTTTTGTGATCAAATAAATGCAGCCTTAGCATGAGCATGAGAGACCTCTTCTAATTCTATACGGTTTTGTCTTAATACAAAATAAAAGTTGATTTGGGAATCATCACACATGAAAACCAGATTTTCAGTTTGAGATTTACGAGTTTTGATAGATTATTTGTAAAAATATTGTATTTGTTTTTTAGAGATTAACTTTAGGTGAATGTTAGATGATGACAAATAGTATAACCATATATATTGTGGCATGGCTGGAAGAACACTGTATTGGCCAATCAGCATTGATAACGTCATTGTGTCATTTTTTTTAGGGGCTACAACCGGTGAATTTTGAGTACAGAGAGGGACGGGAGTACGAACGCTGTCGATTTGTCAAGCAGGGTTCCTTTGGAGAGGTCTACAGCATTAAAGACAAAGGCACTGGGTTCATGTGTGCCGCCAAAAAGGTATTTCTGACCTCCTTTGTGTCCAGCGTATTCCTCTGGCCTATGGCACTGCTGATATTCAGTTGCAGTTGGTTTTCCATTCATTGATCCTGTGTTTCCAGGTGCCGTTGGTGAGTTTCAGCAGTGAGGAGGTGGGCTCGTGGAGTGCCCTGCGGTCTCCTCAGGTGGTGGAACTTTTTGGGGTGGTTCGTGAAGGTCCGTCCATCATCTTCTTCATGGACCTCAAATCCAGTAAGAACTCAGAATGCACACTTGTAGACATGCAACAAACAACATCCTTATTTCCTCATCCATTTCTTGGCATCTCTGGTGGAGCGCACACAGAAAGTCTCTAGTGGAAAGATGGAAAGTTTGATCTGCTCTGTTTGCACAGGTTCTCTAGGACAGCTGGTGGAGGAACGAGGCCGCCTGCCAGAGGATCTGTCCCTGCACTACCTTCAGCAAGTACTGGAGGCGCTAAACCACCTGCATAGGAAACGCGTCCTTCACCTGGACATCAAAGGTGTGTGCAGAATATAGGCTGGATAGCTAAAAGGCTTGAAGCATTTGATTGGTTGACAAGAGTTGAAGCTAGGTGGAGTCTAACGCTTGAGGATTTATTCTGTCCTCTCTTCACTAAGCCAGACATAATTTATGTGGAAAGATGACTTGATATTAACATTTAACATTAACATGTCTTCACATCATCTATGTGGAAAATGGACATCCCTTTTTTGATCTCACTTCCTTCAATGGTGTCACAGTTATTTGGAAACTGCATACAGAAATGAAAAATCAAGTGAAATGTCATTAATAGGTTAAAATGCTGAAGAAATTTTGCTTGTGTCTCCTATTTCAAAGATTTTTTCCTCAGTAAAATGACCAAATTACCCTGGTAATCTCAAATCTCCACGTGAGTTCAGATTTTCCAAGATACCAAAAGTCAGACATCTCAAAATGAACTAGTTTCTCATAACTGAACATTAAAAAGTTTCCAAAATTGTATGTCAGTTCTTCAAGTTACCTCAATGTAAAGTTGATACACACGTGAACCAGTGTTGTTATTGTTAACCAAAACTATTAAAAATTGTTTTCTGTTATCAAAATAAAAATATAAATCAAATAAAAATCATACTAAAAAATTTATAAAAAATACAAATTAAAAATATTAGATTAAAACCCACAGCTAAATGAAATAAAATAAGCACAAAAATGACAAAAAACAACAACAAAAATAGTAAACCTAATTTAAAACCTAATACAACTAATAAAAAAGACAAAGGCACATAACACAATCACTAAAACTTAAATTAAACTTGAAATGAAAATATAAAAATGAATGCTAATGAATAAATACTTAAAAAGTATTTAAAAAGTAAATAACACAACACAAAAATAAAATAACATTTATATGAACCATAACTAATGGACTTCATTCCTCCTTAGCTATAATAGAGCAGTATATGAGCAATAAAATGGCCTTCAGGTTTAGTTCTGTTCAAGGTTATAGAAAATGACATAAAGCCATAAGCAATCTGAAGAATTACAGATATGCATTTGAAGAATCGTATTCTAATATTGTGTGTTTGTGGCTGGGTTTAGTTGTTTTTCCATAGAATGGATGAGGCAGACAGCACTTTTGGTGAGAGAGAGATAGCGAGAGAGAAAGAGAGAGATCAGAGTACATTGTGAGCAACCCGGGGCTGGGAATTTCCCACAGCATGACTCATGTGGTTCAGATTGGGGGGGGGGGGGGGGGGGGGTGTCACTGAAGAAACAAGACACTGAACTGATCGAAAAAGTGACCTTGTTTTATGGATAAGGACACCAGAGGACATTAAATGGGCAGCTTTATGTCTTTATAATCCATTCAAATTGATTAAGGGTGGTTAAATTTAGTAAAACCAACCTTTTTTACTCTGACATCTACAGCGCCATCTGCTGTCCAAATATTCTACATTTCATTGACAATCAGAGTTTTAATCTTATCTTTTATTTTCTTCAGTCAACAAGTTGTGGTTTGCAATTTAGAAACTAAAAAGTCTGTCGGACTCCTATTTTAACTTTTACTGGAACCGGCCAGTCGCCCCTTTTAGAGTAGAGACTTTAACAGATGTGCCCATTGGAAAACAGCTTGTTATGCTGCTTGATATTGCAAACTGGTACTCCTTACCACATTATTTTAATGTATGGTCGTAATTATACATACATTAGTTTGTAGTGCAAATAGTTTTATCATTTTCTGTACTTTGTTATTCGGTTAATGAATCTGAAGTCTGGCACATTGCTAGGTTTATAGGTACTGCTCCCATTCTGAAATCTTATCAATAGTTAATTAGTGCCCAGTTTCACAGACAAGGCTTAAGCTTAGTCCCAGACTAAATGCATGTTTGCGCTGTTTAAACTAAAAGCAACTTGCATGTAGATATCCTAAAATATGTCAGTGCCATTCATTTTGCCTCAAGATGCACACCAGTAATGTTTTTTTTTTTTTCGCAAGGCACGTTTCAAAAAGCCATTCCTTATTAAACTAATGGATAATCCTGGCTTAATCTAAGCCTTGTCTGTGAAGTTAAATGTCAATGTACTAAAGGTTGTGGAAATAATAGCAAAGCATGATCAGTTTTAAGCTGAAGCACTATCATTATTATGCATCATCATGATACTCTACTCTTGAGGATGATCTTAAGCTTCAGCCTCCATTCCTCAATCAAAAAGACTCAGTGCAGTGGGGGCTATATATTTATATTTGAATATAGCTTGTTTCACTCAAATACACTACTGTTCAAAAGTTTGGGGTCGAGATTTTGTTCATGTTTTTGAATGTCTCTAAGACTGAATTTATTTAATACAGTAAAAACAGCATTATTGACAGCATTTATTTGAAAAATCATTAATACGTCCTTACTGAAGACAATTTATTTCTTTAGAAAAAAACAAAACAAAACAAAAACAACACAACTTACTTGTACAAGCTGTTCTGAATGGTAGTTTAGCTTTAATGTATTTCTCAGGGCTTTTTCAAGTAATTATTCAGATATATCATTTACTTTATTTTTAGTGTGTGTTCTCATGTTTGTGCTTTATTTTCAGCGGATAACGTTTTGCTGTCAGACGATGGGAAAGATGCGTTCCTGTGTGACTTTGGCCATTCAGAAAGATTAGACAAACAAGGGCTTAGTGAGGGTCAGGGTAAGTACCTCAAACATATTTCAAGTGAATATAGACGCATGCATGAGTTGAGCAACTAATTAGGAATGTGTTTAGGGCTGAAAGGCACAGAGACCCATATGGCACCTGAGGTGGTGCTCAGTGAACCACGCTCTTCAAAAGCAGACATCTGGAGCAGCTGCTGTATGCTTCTGCACATGCTCAATGGCTGTCATCCATGGACACGCTACTATTCCCGTCCACTCTTCCTCAAGGTAGGCTCAATTAAAAATCATGTCAATTAAATGTCAATTAAAAAATCATCTTCCCTGCTCGCTCAGATCTATATCTTCTTTTTATGTTTTTAAATCATCACTTTTTACTCATCTTCAAACAACATGTTCTGGTTTTTGATTCATTTTTATTTATTTATTTTATTTTATATTATTAATTTTATTATTATTGTTTATTTTATTTTTCTCTCGGGGAAACCTGTATGGGTTTATGGATGTTTGTAAGCATATCCTTTTTTTTGATTGTGTATTTTTATTTTTTGCAGATGGTTTTTTGACTTGTTTTTGATGATGGTAGGGGACAAAAGGGAAAGGGAGTAGATTATGGGAGCATTGTTTGAATGTGTGTGTGTATGAATGAGAATGTCAATGTATCTAAATGTTTGTAATAGTCCTGTGTTGTATTTACTTTATTTATGAATTTCTATTATGATCTTGTTTGTTGTAAAGAAGGGACCCCCTCAAAAATGAGATGGTTCATCTCAAGGGGCTATCCTTGAAACAAAAAAAAATTAACGAAATGAGGCCAAATAAGGCCCTCACACTTTTAAAGTCACATTTAGTTTTAATCAGTGTTTTATGATGCCTATATGATTTACATTCACTAAACACTTAAGAAATATTGTTTGTTTGCACGGTGACAGATCGCAACAGAGCCTCCACCACTGAGGGACATCCCACGTGACTGCAGTTCCAATACGGCTAATATAATAAAAGCAGGACTGCAGAAAGATCCAATCAAACGAGCTTCTGCCAAGGAACTCGTCGTTAAAACTGCTAAAGCACTTAAAGAAGGTACCAATAAAGAAGTGTGCAACACACAAATGTCTGAATATTAAATATACAATTAAAAATGTCTTCAATGTATTTGCAGTCGGGGGACTTCGCAGCCCTGTGAAAGGAGGAACCTATAAGAAGCCACTGGGGAAGCCAGATAAGTCAGACCCCGCCCATTCAGCCACACCCACCCCATCCCACCTCGCCACATCTTCTCATAACTCTAAGCTGCAGTGGATGAGCTCAGAGAAGAAGAAAGAAGGTGATGATGGGGAACGTAATGACAAACCATACAGGGTAAAGCAGAGGAAAAACGTAGAGGAGACAAGGAACGATGACCACTCTCCTCCGAAGTCACTGCATCACATTCAGGCCACTTCACCTGAGCTGCCAATCATCAATAAAACCAAGCCAGAACAAGAGATGCGGAGACTGGAGATAGGTGAGCAGCCCGTCACATCCGATCATGTGATATTCAATGCAGACTTCAAAAAAAAAAAAAAAAAAAATTGAATGGTACTGTGTAATATATAACGTGTGGATTCAGAATAACCATACAATTTCAGATGAGATTTTTTTTGGACGTGCATTTGGTATTTTATTCTATGCCATATCCCAATTCTGTCAGGATCGCTATCGTCAGATACGATCGGCAATTAGCGGCGGTATGGTTCTGTTCTGGGCGAGAACTCCCTGTGCATCCATGCAATCTAGCATGGATAAGAGCAGCAATAGCCCCTCTAAGGGTAAACAGAACAGAACCAACATGAATGTATTGCAGACAGTGTTGGGAGTAACGCATTACAAAAGTAATACATTACAGTAACATATTACTTTTTGCTGTAACGCAGTAGTGTAAGGCATTACTAATCAATTTTCAGTAATATTTTACTCGTTACATGTTCAGTGAGGCTTGTATTACAGTGAGGCTTGTTCTATCTTCCATGTAGACTGGAGAGCCAACCCTTCCTCATCCGATTTGCGCAGTGTAATTAACAGAATTCCAAATAAAATATAGTTTGCCTCCTATTTTTTTGTCACGCATGAATGTGTGTCTTTTCCCTAATATCAAAAATAAAACATAGACTGATATTTGTCTAATGTCTGGAGTCCTTTAAGGAAGTAGCCTATATACGTTTCAATACATTATGTATTTTCTGAGAATTTTTATTTCAAGTTTTGACTGCAAATGTCATGTCCATAATGCTGGACTTCCCCAATTTTAAATAATTTATCCTATACTAGTTTTGTGGTGTAGGTCTACGCATTTTATAATGTTAACTTCAAATAATACTAATAGCCTAATTTAAAGATAAGGCAGCATTGGATCTGGACGGTAAGGAGAATAACGCTGGAGTTGGAAGAGGTGTGTCGCGATTCTGTAGGTTCGTGGATCTAAGTGCGGCCAATCGCGATTTTATATTGCATATCATTAGAAGCCCCAAAGTTAAGTTCTACTTCTGTAGTTATTTTGGTGAAAGTAACTCAAAAGTAATACATGAGTAATGTAACGCATTACAATTCTGAGACAGTAATATTGTAAGGTAATGAATTACTTTTAAATAACAGTAACAAGTAATACCTAATGTATTACAGTTTGGAAGTAACTTGCACAACACTGATTGCAGATATCATTAATTTCAAGATTTTAAAGTACAACTGAACATAATTGGAGAATTTATTCTGATTCAAGAGGAATCAAAATGCCAAATCCTAACTGGGCGAGAGGAGGAGCTGTGGATGGAGGAGGGTAATTCGCTCCTGATATATAACACTGAAGGAGCAGTATATATGTATACAGTGATAGGTGTCATATTCCTATAGGTAGACGTGGATCAGCTAATGCAAACTTGACTAAAGTGACCTGCCAGAACTGACGCTATGCTTGATAATTAGCATCAGAAATATGTGGATGGAAACAAGCTGCTTGTTAATATTCATTCGGGACCGTAGCATTGCAGATTATAATTGTAACATTCAGTTTGGTCTCTCTCTCTCTCTCTGCAGATTTTTTCCTGAGTAGTCTCTCCCAGCCTCATTCTGCTGAGATACAGGAGCAGCTACTCTCTTGTCTCAGTAACGACTGCCTCTCCACTAGAGAATATGGTGACAAAAAGGTAAACCAACCCAGGCATGAAGTTCAGAATGCTGGATATGAGGCAGCCTGTAATTCCTTCTAACCTGATCCTTGTCTTGTAAATAAAATGTAATTAAGAGTGATAGTTAAGACCGAACTTCCTGTCTTCCATCTCACTTTGACCAAAAACAACTTGTTTGAAATTCAAAGGGTTTCACGCCTTTTTTTTTTTTCCTCCAGGATTCAGGACGTTGGTCAGTCGGCGCTGGCGATGACGACAGCTCAGGCGTGTTTTCCAACAACAGCCAAGATGTCCAGAGCTTCAGCAGGGACTGGCTCGCCCCCACGCATCAACCTCCGCCCCGCTGCTTTGAGGGTGTGTGAACAAATGCTAATTACTTTAGAGAAATGCAAAGAAAGCATCATTACATAACAAATGGTTTGGCAGTGAAATTTTACAATACTCATTATCCAACATGGCATCATGACTTTTGCGTAAACATACACGCCACTTTCAAGTCAAGTAGCGTGTTATTTATACAAATTTTGAGCTATCCGCGTGTATGCGTGTATGTCTGCGCCATTAAATGTCCGAGTGATTCCGCGTGTATGTACACGCCATTAAATGTCCGAGCGAAACAAAGCAAAATGTAGATCTACATCTGGGGAGCGATCTTTTTTTCCTTGGATGGTAGGGGAAGACTCAAATGCCATTAACCCCAGTGACGGGTAGGTTTAGGGACGGGGTTGAGGCAAGTCATATAATTACATATACAGTAATAACGTTAAGTCAACGGCGTTTATAAACACGCTAATAAGCGATTATGCGTGTTGATAGCACGCCAAAAAAACGAAAATACGAATTGGCGTGTCATACATACGCCATTTCATGAGATCAGTCTGTAATATCACTGCAACAAAATATTATGCTATCAAATACACTTTATTTAAAGTTGAATAATAGTATAAATATTAACAAATTAACTTAAAACAATGGCATGTACACTAAAATGTTGTTTACGATAACAAAATTATTTAGTTTATTTTCGTATTTACGCACTTTTTTATGATGATAACGCGGCTTTTAACGAAAGTCTTACTGGTTTGGAACGACATGAGTGTGAGTAAATAATTACTCAGACAGTTTTTTTTTGGGGGGGGGGGTGAACTAATCATTTAATAAAGAAAAAAATATGAAATCAACAGCAGTTTCATTATTATAAACTATATCAGGTCTCGGTCAAATGCACACGTTCCATTTTTAATCACATGTTTGTTTTGTTTTCTTTTGGTATAAACCAGTGCTTTTGTCACATAACTCGATTAACACATTTTTAGATATTTTTAGAAATCATTTATCGTGGCTCATTGTGCCATGCTCACATCTGTTCTTTGTTTATTCAGGGTTAGATGTTTATATCAGGGACTTTGATGGGAAATTTTATCATATTCGGGAGACGCCCAGGGTGAAAGTAGGCCACATCGCAAGAGGAATCAGCGATCAGGTAAACACTGTGTGTGTGTAGTGTTTATGCAAAACATTACTCCGTGTTTGCTAGAAAATAATATCTTCTCTCTCGGGCAGATCTCAGAGAACGTGTTCAGTATGCAAACAGAGGATGGTTGCATGGTGCCCCATGACAAAGAGGTCGTAGAGAACGGCCTGTTGCTGCGTTGTGTCCCTGCCCCTGACTCCTGCCACTATAGTCAGTATGGAAACAAGCCTTGCTGCACCCTCGCACCCGACTGCAAACAACAGTGGAGCTGGAGGATCAGGGAGGGGGTGCTGGAGACGAGAGACTGATCTCTCCATCCTCAATCTGTTTCCGTTCCAGTCAAAATACCTAGTACTGAAGTTGAACTGAACTTGTATTCATGAATCTCATCTGTTAAACTTTTAAACCATTTTCGTATTTTGGTTTACATTCTTATTATTTTGACATAGTTTTAACTGACCATGCAGGTATTTTCTGTGCCGTGTTGTGAAGATCATCATTTCATAATTAACGGCAAGATTGAAAGTCAATCATGTGAAACTGAAAAGCACTTACGAATTAGTTTACAATATCAATATGGTTGAGCTGTGGGACATTAAGATGAATATCAAAATTGGAAATAATCTTGGATCTCCTTGCCATGAGTGGATTATCTGCATTTTAAAGATTCAATAAAAACTAAATTTTTATATTTTTTCGCGGTTGTCTCAATTATCTGTGATTGATAATAGATGTGTTCAGTATAGTTGTACTTGAAAAAGCTTATTTATTTAGAAGTCAAGCAAATGTCGGAAGTAAAATGGTTAGCTGGAACATGTCAACATTAAAAAACAGATTAACATTACATCAGTGTTATTTTTAGGATTACTAGCTTTTATTTTATTTCAGTTCACTTGTTTTAATCTTAGTTTAGTTTATTTTGCTAAGCTTTTTCATTTCTATTAGTTGTTTTTTTTAATAAAGTAATTTTAGTACTTAGACCACTGATATATGATTTTATATGAACTTATTTCAGTTCAACTTATTTCGGTCTAATATTTACATCTTATTTCAACTTTATTTTAACTTTAAAATGTTTTATAGTTTTATTTTAAAAACAAAAAAAATATATAGTCAAAGCTACATTCATTTTTCATGATTTCAAAGATATTTTAAAGGAAAGGATTATTTTTTAAATGCTTCCAATTATTTAGCAGACAAATGTATGGGAAATGTATTACAGCTAACAAGTGTCTCACCTTAGAAACATTTAAACATCATTTTAGAAACATCCCAGGATGCACCTTATGAAGTCTTCTTAAATAAACCCATAGTGAAAACTATATAGTTTTCTTTGTTTAATATTCACTACTTAATTCCTATACTTTTGCTTGTAATTTCATAGTTCTAAATCTTTTACCATTATTTTAAAATGTGGAAAACAAATTATAATAAAGAGTAGCTGCGTCAAAAAAAATCGAAACACCACACGTTTAAATTGAAATCCATAAAAACAATTTATTTTTTCATTTTACATCTTACAAAACAAACTCATGGGCTCACAGCATGTAGACTGCCTTAGGGTGCACAATTGATACCATTTTACAAAGATGTAGAAAAAGCTGAAAAAAGGGGTGGCTAGTATCATAAAAAGGCCAAGGCACTGTCAACGAAAGAATCAAAAATAAAAGAAACTGTATCCAAACAACCAAAAGAGAAAGAAACAAGTACATAAAAAGAACGATTGCATGTAAAGGTAGGACTGTGGGTCTGACTAACCATGGTTAAAATACAGTACTAAGAAGACTTTGCTGAGGGGAAGTCTCAACTGATCTGTGACGAGTCTGCCCATGCGCTATCATTTAAACACCGAATGTTTGCACCAGCGCAAGCGAAACTAACTGCTTTTCTAAGTGTTTTGATAGTCAAGCAGGACCCTCCACTATTCGAAAAGGAAAATATTTGGTTCTGTAAAAAACGCTGTCTTCATGGCTCAGAGAAGTATAATGCATTTAAGAATCACTAGTATTGTCCATCCCTGTTGTAGGAGGGGCTCGACGCTCACGCAAACTAAGACACGCCCACATACTGCAACCAGAGTGCTGATTGGTTGGCTGCAATGCTCAAACGCTGCTGCAAACACTTCATAAACGGCTAAAAATGTACCTTCAAGTATAATCAACTTCGTTGTTGTTTCTTAGCCCCTGCTGCGATGAACTGGCGAACTAAGAAAGAAGAGGAGGAATGAGGAAGAGGAGAAATTCAAATAGCAGAAAAACAGCCTGAGCCCATTCCTACTCTTTCAGATGACAGATGGTATGCTCAAAAAGAGAGACAAATATTACAATAATTCAACACTTATGAGCTATTATATTTTTTTTTCATTAAACGCAACTGTGACTGTTATTACTCACTTTGAAGAAAAAAAAAAAAAAAAAAAAATATGACTCCTAAATGAATCAGAACAATGTTAATAAATTAAATCAAATACCAATAAAGTATTTTATATAACCAAGATATCCATAACCGCATCCTAAAAATAAATAGCTAAAATTAAGCCTAAACCTGAACTCTTGTGCATTAATCTCTCGCCAATAAAGTATTTTATATAACCAAGATATCCATAACCCCATACTAAAAATAAATAGCTAAAATTAGGCCTAAACTTGAACTCTTGTGCATTAATCTCTCGTTTTACAGTGCAAATGTTATAAGTTGTAGATGAGAAAGGGTACAGGCTCAGGAGTAAAAAGAGTGGCTCAAGACATCTGCATCATGCTCTTTCTTTCCTCCTCTTCTCTCTCTCTTTCTTTCTTTCAGTGATTTGATGTCATTTTCAACTCTCTTATTTCTCTTTCTCCGTATATATCCCCCCCCAAGCTTGCTGGTCTGTCTCACCCTCTGTTCACTGTCTTAATTCCCTCTTCTCTCAATCTCCACCTTCTTATAAGTCCTCGTGCTCACATCTTGCGGATCACCACTACTGTGGTGAGAACTCCGGCCAGGAAAACCCCGATAGTTTGCCATGTGGGGGTCCCAAAATAGGAGCGGATTCCCTCCTAAAGGAGAAGAAATGGGATGTTTCAGATGGCAAGAGTAGAAGAGCATTTAATGCAGAGAAAATTACATTAGCTTAAAAAAATGATATAAGAGTCAATAACAGATACATGATAATAAAAGGGGAAAAAAGGCTACAAATATAACACATCAAGTTCTTAGAAAAGTTATTCTTGTATTAATGATTACCCATTTAAATTTTCTTTTAATATACATTATATATATATATTACACACAAACACACATGCACACATTTCATTAAATAATGTAAGAAATCTTGAAAACCCATATTCATTATTATTTTCAAGGTGACTTCAAAAAAAGAAAAATATATTATTGATTATATTATATATTTTTATAATTATATATATATATATATATATAATTATTTTATATATAATCTATAAAATATATATTATAAATGATATATTTTCTAGATTATATATTATTAATTATATAAATTCCATTACATTTCTATGCTGACATAATCAAAGACAAATGGATGTGGTAATTAATAATAACCAATAAATTCTGCCAAACAATTTAACCAAATAAAAACAAAAACAAAAAAACACTACTGTTCAAAAGTTTGTGGTCGATACAATTTTGAAAGGTTTTTTTAGGCTGAATTTATTTGATCAAAAATATAGTAAAAACAGTTGATTTATGATTAATTGATTTCTATTTTAATCTATTTAAAAATGTCATTTATTCCTGTAATTCAAAGCTGAATTTTGAGCATCATTACTCAGTTTCACATGTTCCTTCAGAAATCATTCTAATATGATGATTTGCTTTGTGGAAACCCTGATACACTTTATTTAGGATTCTTAGATGAATAGAAAGATCTATTAGAAAACTTTTGTAAAAGTAACATCATTAAAGTTTTGCTGACATTTTTGATCAATTTAATGCATCCTTGTGGTATGAAATTCTCATCCTTCAAAAAAATAAATTAAAAAGAATGACAGGCCCCAAACCTTTTTTTAACTGTAGTGTGTGTGTACAGTACTGCCTGAATTCTGAGCTTCACATTACGGAAGTTAAATGTTCATGTTGTTTTGTGTCTTTTGTTTATCTCGGTATCAGTGTTTTTGGTAAAGGTCACTGTGGCCTGTGTGGAAATATCACATCGACACTGACATTTCACATGATTCGAAGTCACTGTCATGGCTTACCCATCCACCCTGTTCCCTGATCCAGTTGACAACATGTTCCTGAATGTAGGACATAGTCCAGCTAATGATGGTTCTGATGATGTCAGGAACCTTGGTTAAAATAGCCTAGGAGTACAAGAAAAAAGAAAGATGAATATTTCGAAAATCAAAACAATCTATTTCAATATGAGACTTAGCTTGCATAGGACTTTACTTTGATGACAAGCCGGCACGCAAAGTAGAAAAGCGCCACCACCCTGCCCCAGTTGAACTTCCCATCAGAGAAGATCTCACGGGCCACTTTCATGAAGACGTCTTGAGTCGGTTGAAGAGCAGAGTCATTTAACATCCTATAGCAAAACGACAGTGAGGATGAGTTGCAGCACACTGCCATCCAGTGGGCATTTCTGAACACAGCAGGTTCACAGCTGGAACCCTAACTTACCTTTGGAGCTGCGTATTTCCATCCAGCTCATCTCCGATCTGCTGCAAACACTGCGCAAGACGTTTATGGCTGGGGTCACACAGCTCAACTCCACCCAACTGACCCTGGGTTACTTCAGCATCACCATGGCGACGAACCCGTTCATAGATGAAGCTGCAAGACAGGGGCGAGATGACTGATGTAATGAACAAAAACAAACAACATGAGAAATGAGAAGTGAAGAGAAGATGATACTCACTTATTGAGAAGTGCAGAACCCAAGGCAAGTATCTGGTCATTGGCATTGCCTTCAAATGACAGGAAATAATAAGGATTAAAAACAGGATACGAGTAAAAAGACTTGTATCATGATACGAGTAAAAAGACTCAGTATTAAAAAAGTTTCACCTTTTTATCTAAAAAAATCTGAATTATTTTCAATTAGATATTGTTATAAAGTCCAAATTCTGACTTTAAATTGGCTACTAAGGACCCCCATGAAAACGAGATATTTCATCTCATGGAGCTGATCCTCTAATAAATGTTTATAAATAAATAAATAAATTTGAGATTTTATAACCGCACAATTCTGACTTCATAACTTGTAATTGCGAGTTTATATTATGCAATTCTGAATTGCGAGATAGTCAAAATGATCATTTTTATTTTTTATTCTGTGGCGGAAACAAGCTTCCATAGATAAGTATCTGACAGTGGAGTTGTTCTATATTGTTTGTAGCATGACTCAGTGAATAATTCTGCATACATTTGGTTTCAGTTTCTAAGTGAGTAAAGAGTCAGATGTAAAGAAACTAATATGCATGAGCATGACTCGCTTAACCTAAATTTCATAAATAACTAATTTTATAATTACATTTCATAAATAACTAATTTTGACCATTAATTCACATATTTGAATATTCCGTCAAAATCACAAGTCTATTGCTGACCTAAAAGAGGGTCACCCAAAAATGAAAAATCCCTTAAATCAGTTAAGTTTTAACGTAACATTAAATATATATATATATATATATATCATGATGGAAATCTGTTTTATTAAGACAGCAGGAGCGTTTTAAAGGGATAGTTCCCCCCCAAAATGACAATTCTGTCATTATGTCCAAACGTTAGGCAGAATGACAGCCTCGGGGACCATTCACGTTCATTATACGGAACAAGATGCAATGAAAGTGAACAGTGACTGAGGCTGTTACACTGCCTAGCATCTCTTTATGTGTTGTTCAGAAGAAAGACAGTGATACAGGATTAATTTGGAACAACATACAATTAAGAGTTAACGATTACGTAATTTTAATCTTTAGGTGAACTATTACCTCTAAGACAGCAACCCAACTCGAAACCTGCATAATAAGGCCAGCTATCGCTGAGGTGAGTGTTTACTAACGTTACCCCAAGAGATCATCACTGAAACGATGATGTCACCTCTTCTGGAAATCAACAACATCGCGGTATCGGGCATGTGAGCACGGTCAACACACGAGCACAGAGGCTGTTTTCTAAAAACACAGTGTGCTGCCGGTCTAGACAGTATTTCTAGGCATCGTATCGAAAGTTCGGAACGCTCCAGTAACGTTATATGATGCTCGTACATTCGTTCGGTAACGTTACGCGGATGATGCACAAACTGTCTGAACAGGCGGCTCACTTTAAAACAGCCAAATAAGACTGCGGTTTCCTTATTCAGTCCAAGTCATTGTTGTCAATCAGCAACGTTACCTTTGTGCGGCGGATCGTCCGCTGGTCGGTATGTGTACAGACATGTTTCAAACAAACAGCGGTGTTGTGATGTGACAGTGAACGGCACTGCGCAAACTCACAGTTCACGTTATAATTAAAGTCTAATCTATTATAAAACGTCAGTCTAAATATGCTGTAGGGTATCTGAGTTATGAATCAGAAAAACAGGCGAAAATCATTATTTGGACATAAAAGCGGCACTTACCAGTATCGCCTCCACCCGATGGGGCTGCCATATTATCATGAAAATAAGCGTGAACGCTTCCGCTGCGTGACGTCAATCAGTGATCGACAGGAGGAAGTCAGCGGAGTGGATGCAGCAGCACGCTTCAAATAAAAACAATCATTTAGAGGAAACGTTCTTGACCTGTTATAAACATCTCATTGATTTAAATTACAAGCTATATTGTATATAATTACAACATTTGCACATTTTTGTTAATTTGGGGTGTTTTTTCACCCTCGAGTTTAAGCTCGATATTATCACCATTAAAGTCTTAAGTATCAAATACTATACAAATGCATAATTTTTATATAGATTAATGTCATATGTTTGTTTTTCTTTGTTAGATTTCTTTATTGTTTATTGTAATAAGAAAAAGTTCACTGCAGTTTGACTTTGTTTTTCAAAACTCCATCTGTGTAAGTTAAGTTAGATTCACGCAGAAAATTATTCTGTACACATTGTAAGACATATTTTTTGTACTGTATTTAAATTATACAAAATTAGACGCAACGACATTTATAATAATTGTGAACCAAATATGTTTTAAAGCACCGCACACAAAACACTTGATGGATACAAGTATTCTACCTTTTCAGTGAATTCAGACGTTAGCGCCAATCACTTGAAGCACAAACCACTTGTCGTTAAAACGATTTCAAAAGTTGTTTAAATGTAAATAATGAAATAATATCGGTTAAAATACATTAAATTTGTCAAACACGAAGATCAAACGTTAACTCAGTCACCACGCCTACAATTTGTCGTCATATCCGCGAAAGCCTCTCTTCCGTCCGTCTCGCGCATGTGTAGTCCTCTTTACGACTCGGGTGGCGAAGATGGCGGACGCTCAGGTATGTGAGTTCCTACGGCGTGGTCATGAAAACTCATTTGATTTCATGATAAGCTTCAGTTGAAAGCCACAAATTCTGGTAGATGGACAGTGAAGAAACCACCATGGAGACAATGGTGTCGAAATCGACCACAAATAAGACTAGAATATGCGTTTTTCAACCCCGGCTAACTGGTGGCAAGCGTTGCTGAACGGAAACGCGGGCGGCCTTTCTTTACTACATCAACACAATGTGACTATTACACATGCAACTCTTTATATGGACTACGGTTGTTGTAATACCCTGAATCAAGTTCGTTGAGTGATTAAAATAACTGAATTTGTCTGGAAAGCAACTCAAGCACATTGAAAGTTTTGCTAGGTTTGTCGCAAATTTACAATGCCACTCCTGTCCAGAATCACTTTTTGTGGATTTGAACACATGCTCTAAATGGACATCAAGCTGCAAATGATGATAAAAATCACGACGGTCTTCCAAGTCTGTGAGGCTTTGACGACACTGCCTTATGGCATTTTTCTGATGCAGCATAAAATCCCTAAAATGTTTTATGGCCTTTTTGATGCATAGTCCAACACATCCGTCATTCATGATTTTTAGGAATGTTATGTTTCTTTATCCATTGGTTTGTAAGGAACATGGCTGACTCTGTGCTTGTTTTCTGTTTCAGAACGAGAGGTCTTATCAGAAACAGCCCACCATCTTCCAGAACAAGAAGCGAGTTTTGGCTGTTGAAGGGAGTGCGAAAGAAAAGCTCCCACGTTACCACAGAAATGTTGGCTTGGGCTTTAAAACCCCCAGAGAGGTGAGCTTGTTTTTCTTTGTAAACGTAACTTTTCACTGCAAATGATGTTATTTCATGACGGTCTTCCTAGACTCCTGGAGAGCTCTGAGGATACAGCCTTAAGGCAATGCTGATGCAGTTGTATGTGCTTCCATTATGTATCATAAATTGGTTTCAAATGACTATAAACAACTTGTGCTTTACTTCCACAGGCTATTGAAGGCACTTATATCGACAAGAAATGCCCGTTCACTGGAAATGTGTCCATCAGAGGCCGGATTCTGTCTGGTGAGCCTTTGTAGCTCTTAGTGGCGTAATTGTAGTTTTATTGGGGTGCAGATGATGTCTTATCACGATGGTCTTCTGAACCATTTAGGTTTTGAGGATAGTGCCTAATGGCTTTACTGATGCCTCCCTGTATATCTTTGTCATTTTGTAAGTCAAAGATATTCTTAAAAGGGATAATTCACCCCAAAATTTAAATGGTCATTTACTCACCCTCAAGTTATTCCAAACCTGTAGGAATTACTCTTCTGCTGAACACAAGATATTTTGAAGAATGCACAAATACACCCATGCACGATGGAAGTCAATTGGGCCCATCAAACTGTTTGGTTGGACGTTCTTAAAAATATCACCTTTTGTTCAGAAGAAGTAAATTCTTACAGTTTTGGAGCAATTTGAGGGTGAGTAAATGATATATTTTTCCCTCTTGGGTGAACTATCCCTTTAAAAGACTGTTTGCTGGCCAATCGATATACTGCATGTGAACTTATCTGCGGTCACCATTTTCCAGGTGTGGTGACCAAGATGAAGATGCAGAGGACCATTGTCATCAGGCGGGACTACTTGCATTACATCCGCAAGTACAACCGTTTTGAGAAGAGGCATAAGAACATGTCTGTCCACCTCTCTCCATGCTTCAGGTAAAATTCCTACTGTTAGGGAGGAATCCTTTCCATCCTTTTAGGTGCCCAAAAACCCTTTATGTTAGCTGCGAATGATGATTTATCATGACGGTCTTCCAAGTCTCAGACTTTGACGAAACTGCCTTATGGCATCACTGATGCAGCAAATAATAGTCCCTAAAATGTTTCTTCACACTCAAGGTTTTTGGGTTGAGTGATTTAGTTAGAAAAACTACTTTTTCTCTTAGTTTTTCTTGAATGTCACTAATGTTCTCCATGTTTTTAGGGATGTGACTGTTGGTGACATCGTTACAGTTGGAGAATGCCGACCTCTCAGCAAGACAGTGAGGTTCAACGTCCTGAAGGTCACCAAGGCAGCTGGAGCCAAGAAGCAGTTCCAGAAGTTCTAGAACTGTTGGCTTAACAATATGGTTCCTCTGCATTGTTTGTGGAAATGAATAAAAATCTGTTCTTTAAATTTCTGTATAGTCTATTCTATAATGTCATTTTGGAAAAGCACCCCCCCCCACACACACACACATACACATCATATTTTGGATATTTCTTATGATCAGCACAGATAATGTACTTTATATTACTATATGTACTTGCCTGAGAAAGAACTAGGGAGTATGAGGTAACTACATCATGAGGTAAGGTGTGGACTCGGGGTTAGTACATACTATGTTCATGGCATGGGGAGTAAAGTGCGACCGAATATTGTGTTTTAGTGTGGTTGATGTTTTGATAGATTATGACTCCCATATCTCATGAATGACACCTGCACACATTCTGTAGTTTTCTGGGCTGTTGAAGATGTGGTCATTTTAATTTTGTTGGCTAAATAATTTGTGATGTGTTGTTTTTTTATGGCATTTCCCATCAGTTTCTGAGTGATTCTAGAAAAAAAACATTCACATTTAGAAATTTTGATAAGCCTCACTTTTTATGAGTATTCTATATTCGATTGTACGTGTTTAAATCTGTTGGGTCTAATCAGGGGCAGAATGGGACAAAAAAATAAATCAGCCCTGGCACTTGTAGCCACATCAGCTCACGCACACGCATTCAAATGTTGGGTAGTTTGGGGGTTTCGGGGGCATGATACCCGAGAAAATTTGGATTTCTCGGACCTACAGATAGATATATGCAATTTAAGACTTTCAAAGGTCAAAAATGCAGCCTAATGTTTCGCAGTGTGTTAAAAAAAGGCGGACTCCATTATGTAGTGATGAATGATATTCGCATAAAGTGTAAATGAAGGTCTGGGGATAACCTCGACTGAACGGACATCACTTTTCTTTTTTTCAAATTACAAGGTTTATTAATTTACTGTTGTTATGTATACGTGTATACACGCCTAGGACACATCCAGCAGATGGCGCTACTTCACTGCTTGCTGAACGCGCCAGCCCAACAAAACACGTCGATTGTCTACGTCACGCTCGCCATCCGTGTTTGAACGTGGCGGCGCGAGGTTGTGGAAATTAGATATTATTTTCTATTCGGTGTTTTCCTTGTTTGCACATTTAATGAGAACACATATTTAAACCAATAGTTACATACAACACTAATTAATGGTTGTCGTGTTGCATAACTCACCCCAATGATTGACGGAACAGACATGACAGCCTCGGTAAGCTAATGTTGTGTACAAACAGCTAACGTTAACGTTTTTGTTGTAAGCTAAAAACGGATTATTGTGTTTTTTTCTTTTAATATATTATTAACTGTTTGTTTATACAGGCTTGTAATAAATGGAAGGGGTTGTTCAGTCTTGGAGAGGAGTTTGAAGATGAGGTTTGGAATTAACTTTTAGTTTTGATATGCGTATAGTTTACAAAACAAAGTTTACATAGAATAAGTTGCAGATATATGATGTTATATATATATATATATATATATATATATGTGTGTGTGTGTGTGTGTGTGTGTGTGTGTGTGTGTATGTGTGTGTATATATGAAGAGTTCAGATGCAAAAGCCTCTAAGTGCCATTTGAAATTTTCTTCTAAAATGATCATTTTTATCAAGCTTGTATATTTAAGTTCAGTAATTTCACTTAAATGGCAATGAAGATTACCTATTAATTGTCATTTAAGTGAAATTACTGAACTTAAATATACAAGCTGGGTAAAAATGGTCATTTTAGAAGAAAATTTCAAATGGCATTTAGAGGCTTTTGCATCTGAGCTCTTCATATGTATGTGTATATTTTTTTTATTTCATACATTATGTGTGTATTGTGTATACATGTGGATGTGTATGCACATGTACGTGTATAATTTGTTTTATATTGTTATGGTTTTTCATCTTTAGGATTTGCTTGAACCTGATTGGACATGTCCATCAGAGTGCACATCTTCTACCGCTCCCTCTGTAAATCCACCATCTGAGTCCTCGCATGTGTTGACTGAAAAATCCACTCATGTTCAGCAGAGACCTGTTAGCTTGTCATCAGACCCTGGGGAAAATACGTCAGGATCTGGTTGTGTGGCGACTCTTCGAACTCCAACATGTGGCACTATCAATTCCCCACCAGATTTCTCCGTACCTTGCCATCAGACACTTTTATCCCTCAGAGCCCCTGCGTCATCCCTGAAACCCTCCTCTAACCAAGTAAACCATCCACCGCCAGCATCTCTCAGTGTCCCACAGAGAGACCCCACTCCTCAGGATGACTTTGATGACTGGGATGTGGATCTGGAGGAGCTGGATAGCATTCCTCAAGTGGTTTCTGAGCCACAAAATATTTCTTCACCTCTGGATAACATTTCACCCATTAAACGAATGAGACATTCAGCACCAGAAGTGTCCTCCCATGGTAGGTTCAGTGGTACCTGCTCAGTGTCCGTTGCACGGCCCTCAATCAACAGCTCATTCGCTTCCAATGTTGAAGCCCCCAGGTGTCCGTCTACCCCTATGCAGAATCCAAATCACATGCGTATCCCCACTACATTAGTCTCACGAGTTCCCAGACCTGTCACTACAAGGCCTCCAGTGGTGTCTCCTCGCTGCCACATGGGTACTTCATCACCGAGGACCCCGCTGCAGCCCAGAGGATCTCTTTTCCACTCTGCATCATCTGCTATTGATTCCTCTTCCACATTAACACCTCGTCCTCTCAACACACCCGTCCTGACCAATCACTTGGTCCAGCTGGTGTCTGCAGCCAATAAGACACCTCAGAGACCACAGAGTTGTATGATGATAACCAAAGCACGTCGTTTTCCTGGCCCAGCAGGAGCATTACCACAGCAGGTCAGCCAAGCCGTAATCTAGCTGATTACTCTTAATGGAACACAATATGAACTGCCCAGATCTGTTATTTAGTGTATTGCAAGACTATTTCTCCTTAAAACCTGTTGTTTATATGAATTATTGTTCTATAGCTTGTAGCTTTGAGATTTCTTTTGTTTCCTTACTATTTGCTTACAGTATTCCTATTTATGTTGTTTTGTAGGTCAGTGGGGGGAGTCTTGATGATATTGTTGTGTCAGTTCCTCATACACCTGCACATGGAGCGGTTGCTCGCCTTAGAAATGAGGTATGTGAACACGGGACCTTCCGCATTACACAATTACAGTCGATGGATTTGAGGCTTTGTGGGTTATTTTGTCTCAATTCAACCAGAGGTCCCTGGCTAAAAAAATTTAATATTGATAAAAAAAATTCAGGTGATAGAAATAGGTAAATGAAGGGGAAAGCTAAAATATAAAATATGAGCGTAATCCACTATTTTGTGGAGCGTCAAAATATCAATTTTCACCTGACATTTGGAGTCCGATTACAGGGGGTTAAAATTAATTGAGAAAAATAACAGCATCATCATTATTATTATTCTTATTATTATTATTTTTTTTTTTGCATGGAGATTGAAAAACTGTTAAACTGCTGACTTTAGCAATCATTATTGCATATGACAATTCAATTCAAAAATTTGAAAAAAAAAGCACAACTTGAGTATTTTGCCCCAAGTGTGCATGCATGTAACTCAATAAATATTAAAGATAACTTAATATACCTTTAAATTGTAGTTCCTAAACTTTTCTGACAAAGTGACTCTCATTTGGTTTTCTCCCATTAAAATGAGTTAAATTGGATTGAACCAAATAGTGCCTTAAAAATCAAGATTTCATAAGAAAGTTGGTAAATAACAAGAATCTAAAATTATATGAAGATATCTTTAATAATTTTTAATGAATTACAAGGAAATCAGCTCTGGGGGGAAAAAAACAAAACTTTTGGCACTCAGACAGTGGTTCTATCTATGCAATTGTTTTGATAAAAAAATAAAATCCATTTCTAGTTTCAAACGAGCAGCAACCTTCCAGCAAAAATCAAAATGCACATAAATCACTGTCACACACACATGCTCAGAGTAATATTGTATGTTACTGCACAATACATTAACTAGCAGAATCACGATACTCTGTCTCACTTGTAGCTACAGTACGTCTTTTAACTATTATAATATTTTGAAGGGCAAAAACAGAGACATTAACTTTTTACATCATTAACTGTCACTTAAGCGTGATGCCCTGTGCGGTCGCACACTTGAGCTAACTCGAAACAAGCTCCACCCACATACCTAAGCCATTAAATTTTCGAGTGATTCCGCGTGTATGTTCACGCCGTTAAACGTCCGAGCGAAACGAAGCAAAATGTAGATCTACATCTGGGGAATAATATATATTTTTTTCCTAGGATGGTAGGGGAAGACTCATAAATGCTATTAACCCCAGTGACGGGTCGGTTTAGGGACGGGGTTGGGGTAGGCCATATATTTATATATATATATATATATATATATATACAGTAATGTAACGTTAAGTCAACAGCGTTCATAAACACGCTGAAAAGCGATTATTCTTGTTGATGGCACACCAAAAATGGAAATACGAATTGGTGTGTCATACATACACCATTTCATGAGATCAGTCTGTACACTCATCATCAGACAGGGTGTCCATTTTTCTCAGCAGGTCTCCAGCTCTCAAGTGAGCGAGGAAGAGGAGTTCAGCAGGGGTCCGTGGGCAGTGATGAAGTCTGAGATGGGATTGGACGAGAAGAACCCTTCTTGCTTTCTGCATTTGTACAGTGTTGTCATGGTTCTCCGTAAGGTGAGCTACTTGTATCTCACAGCAAACTGTGTATTTAAATTTGATTTTGAGTGTGCTTAGGATTGAACTTTGTTGGTTTGCAGATTTGTTCATTTTATCCAGATTTGTACGATACATATTTGTATTGCTTTGCAATGCCTGTAGTGGAAGTCCATGACTATAATCAGGACAAATGAGACGTTTCGGCTCCCTAAATGATTAACACAAACATAATCACTGTTGTCATCAGTCACCTTAAAGTGATTATTAATGTAATTTTAATGTGTTTTGCCCAGTGTGTCATAACGATCCTCTGCTAATGGTACACGTGTGTTAAATATTCATTAGGCTGACAAATGCTGATTAGCTTTTCACTTGATTCATTACCAATGGCCTTGAGGCTGTGCTCCAACTTATGTTTTTTTTTTTTTTTTTCTGTTATTCTCTTGTTTTCTTTGGTGCTTATTTGTGACTTAAATCTCTCTCACTCCTCCAGGCTGCTCTCAGGCAGCTAACTAAGAATAAGGTTCCTAACATGGCTGTTGTCTTGAAGAGTATCACACACACGCATGTAGACGCGAAGGCCATCTTCAGAGATCCAACGGGTATGACAAATAATTAGTGTTTAATGGTACATTACATATTCATACATGCATACCAGGGGGTTCCTGACTGAGCTGGTTTTCCTGGTCTGATTGACTCATCTTTTCCTGTTTCTTTTTCTCTCTAAAGGTGAGATGCAGGGCACAGTTCATCGTCGCCTGGTGGAAGACAGACTGGGAGAGCTCAAGACAGGAGCTGTGTTATTACTGAAACAAGTAACTATCTTTTTGACCTCATTATAAACTATACCATGAAATAATATGCACTTAAAGGACAACTCCGGCGCAAAACGACCTTTGGTCTAATTACACATTGGTACCTAGTCAACCGTTCTCTAACATTTGTTTAGTTTATAACGCTAGTATATAGGGCTAGATGTAATGAAAAAAAAATAGCTATTTAATACCACTAACAAGGTTCAATATAGCCCCACACTGACGCAGTAACAATGAGGGTCCCTACATGCAAACCGAAGCATTGAAAACTTTGTACAGAGAGTTATTTTTTAAAGACGGTCCACTTTGCGTATACAGGCAGGAGCCATCTTTGAAAAACATTTCGACCAGGCGAACCACGAACGCTGTGCCTTAAAAAAAGAGACTTAGTGCTTCCACAAGATACACACTAAAGAGATGGCGGATTATTCAACCGACGAACCGTTTATGTTTGATGGATGGTCTTATATTTTCGAAAGAGAGAGGGAGAGAATAAAATGTTCTCTCATCACATTAAATGTTGCCGTGATGAGCATTGAGCAAGCAGGTGACAGTCCCTTGATGGCGAGAATGAAGATTTTATCGTTGCAATGCAGTTTCTGCTCTCTCTCTAATGCTTTTACCAATGCAAACACGATGATGTACATACAGTAAGAGCTTTGTCGTGCGGCTTTGATTTCATAACGTGTCATCCAGATAAACTTGCGCTGTGTGGAAAGAGTTCTTTGATTACTTTCTGTATAATTTGTTCACGATTCATGAACGATTTTGAGAGAAAGATTACCTGTCTGAGCTTGAACAATTAGGCTGCACACATCAGAAATTGTTGCTTGGTAGCTCGATCAATTTATTTTCAGACGTTCATCGAGGCCAGTTCTGTATTGGCCCAAGTTGAGGAAACTTGGGAAGTTGTGTTGGCGTATTTCATTTTTTCTTCAGAGGCTCTGATGAAGGAATTAAAAAATACTTTTGTGTTCATTTGTACATCCGAACACTGATCAACTGCCATGCTTCACTCGTTTGCAAGCCATGATATCTCTCGAGGAAAAACTCAAATCTTGCTTGCGCGTTCATACTTCCTAGCTCAGTTTCTCATGGGCGAGCTAAATTCTCTGGGCAGGCAAATCAGAGAAAAGGGAGGTTACCTTTCCTCCATATGACGTCATACGGAGGAGATTCATGATCAGCGCGCTTGAGCTTTCACTCTCTCAAAGTCAGAGAAAGATAGCCAAAGCTCGGTTTACACCGATTGAAATATCTAGCCACTGGGCGACCATATACAGGCTATAGGGGAACTTATATTAATGTCAAAAAACATTAATATTAACTCTAAATTAATAGTTAATTGTTAATTTTAACTATTAAATAATTAATAGTTAATTTTAAGAATAAAAAAGCGAACTCCTGCCTGTATACGCGAAGTGGACTGTCTTTAAAAAATATCTAATTAATCTCTCTGTACAAAGTTCTCAACGCTTTAGTTTGCATGTAGGGACCCTCATTTTGTTACTGTGTCAGTGTGGGGCTATATTGACCCTTGTTAGTGGTATTAAATAGAGTTTTTTTTTTATTTTTCATTATTCTATGCCCTATATATTAGCATTATAAGCTAAAGAGGTTTTTGAGATAAAACTCTTTACATTCGATTATCATGAAAACAAATCTCAGAGAATGGTTGATTAGGTACCAATGTGTTATTAGACCAAAGGTCATTTTGCGCTGGAGTTGTCTTTTAAGATTACACCAGATATTGTTTTACTTTACTCATTACTATTGTAATATATTACTCCGACCCACGGCTTAACATATAGCACATGTTGAGCCATAGCGCTTATGTGGGCATTACAAGATCAGGCTTGCAATATTTGCAGATCCCATTGTGCACTATTCTCTATCATTTCCAGTCCTCTACTGTGTGTCTAATAAAGAGGCAATGAGTCCATAGATTTCCAATTATTTTTAAAGGTGGGTGTGTTTTCACCATCACACCGAAATCACTACCTGAATGTCACACCCAATAACCTTCTCAGGATATACCCACCTGATGGGGTCCTCCATGACTCCCAGCCATCCCACCCTCCACTGGTGAGTTGCCTTGTTCTGTTCCCCTTTGTATGCATGTAATTTTTTATACCGTAAAACTTTTACACGCCTGGTGTGGCTGCAGGTTTGGGTAAATAAAGGCCAGTCTTCAAACACAAGCGCTGTTTTACTCTCTCCCTCACTCGTATTAATCAAAGTCAATTGACACGATAGTAAAAGGTCGGAAGAACGCATATGGAAGTTTAATATGGAAGATTTGGAGATTTATAGAGATGAGAGACTCTGGGCCTACACTCAGTGAACAACAGCTCAACACTAAATTATAAAGGCCTGTCTCGTATAGGCGCCCGTCTCAAATGCAAGCCTGTGCAGTTTGACGATTTGGGGAAAATAAAAGCCTGGGCTATTATTTGAAGTTTTACGGTAATTCTGTTTTAAATCTTTCTCCAAATTGACTCCAATTTGGTGGTGTCCAGCATTTTGCTCGTCTATTGTGGAAGTACCTTTACCGAGGAGATGCTTTCTTTTCCAAAATGTGTCTTTATGAAAGTATTTGTGTGTTGTCTTTATCATTTGTTTTGTTTTCATTTCGCCCCTGTTGTGCCGTGTACAAGCAGGAGTTGCGTAGTGAACCCAGCAAGCCTACGGGGGGCCCGGTTTCTCAGATGGTGCTCCACTTTGAGGACGAAGATGAAAATACAGTTGAGGAAAATCGGGCGGCTGATGCTTTAGACACTGCAGCTGGCTCTAATGAGCTCTGTCAAGCATCTACAGTGTTGGGACCAACAGAGGAGACAGCATGGGAAACAGGTGTGTTTGTTGGAGTTTCGTTAATTAAGCAATATCACACAAGCAAGAGTGCTGTTGTAGTCACAAAGCCATGTACTGGCTTGAAAGGTCTTGAACATAGTATGTGAGTAGAGTGGAGCGACATTTCTTTTCCCTGCACTAAGTCTTCTGTAAACGCCAGGTTTTTAATTTCCACTGCTGAGAAAATCTTACTCTGGGGTGTTTCATATACAATGACGTAACTCTGATTAACCACCATAATGCAACAGTAGTTAGGGATGTAAAGATTCGCTCATCTCACTATGCGATACGATTCACAATACTGATTTTCTCACGATCTTTTTTAAAAAAAATAGATTTAAAAGTTTCCCTTTTATTATTTCTCAGACAAAATGCTGTAATATTTAAAATATATATTTATAATTTAAATAATAAATAATAATTTAAAATATATATGTCAAATAATAAAACTACATTTAAAAAAAATTCTCTTCAAGGTTGTTTCAACTCAGTCTTTCTGTCTGTTTGGTCAAGAGGCTGGACACTGGTACCTTCGCATGTAAAAGACTTTGTAAAATTAGTACCAGATTGACAGGAGTTTTACATTTGTATTAAAGGCAAGATTCTAATTTTTTGTTATAATTTGTATCATTAAACTAGTAAGAGTAAAAAAAAAACACATTTAGAGAAAGAGATGGTAAAATGAATACAACACCTGGTTGCCACGGAAACACTGATGCATCTTGTGTTCTCCTTGGCTCTCGCAGTTGTCGTATTAATGACTTTTACATGAAAACGGAGGTGACTGGTGCTTCTCACGGTGGTGGTGATTATTATTAGTCTACGGAAAGTCAAAATGTCCCCACACCTCCAATTTGAATGAGTCAACATCTACGCTTGCCATCGCCATGTCTATCGTTTGACAGCGTGCGCACACCAGTCTATGCCACACACTGGAACGAGCGGAGCACACCGAGCGTTTTCAGTTCATTCATATATGGCAGTTGAGCTTGGCTCAAACAAGCTCAAGTTCCATGAATGAAGTGAAAACACTCACTAGCTTTGCGCCAGTGTGTGCTCGCTGCAATTGTACCTGTAAAGCAAGTTTCACAACTTCACAGTAGGCTATAAAACGTGTATCGCAATTCGTTTAACATTTCAACCGACTTGAACCGTCACACTTTATCGCTTTTCAACCAGTTGCGAGTGAATCGTTACATCCCTAGTGGTTGCTTATTGCGCTCAAGAGCATCATCCACGTTATAACAAAAATCTGTTCTTCTAACAATAGGTCATAAGCTGTAGTTCCAACCACACAAGTTTGTTGAAACTTTGTTTTGGGGAAACACTGAATTGCTGAATGACCTGAAGTGGTATCGGCAGAATTTTTTTATTTTAACCATAGTTGTCTAATCATCCATGGTTTTGGGAAAAAAAACACCCCTGCCCTAAGCTTTTCTGGAGTGCTAAGGAAACACAGGCGTGTTTGGGAATGAAGTTGTTGCTGCAGGAGAAAATTACCAAAACACTCCCACACTCGCATACTCTAGTCTGGCACAGACAAGCAGAGTGATACTAACAGTACTCTTGTGTTAGCACTCTTGAATGGCACTTCACCATTTAAAATACTCTGAACAATCAATTGAATATTTCCATAAATTTACATTTCATTTCATCAGTCGCATGTTAAAAGCATCAGGTATGAAATAACTTTGTCGAAATGGATCTATGCCAGTCTGCGTCTAAATGGAGGCATTTTGCCAGATCCATTTAGATTTTGTACAGTATTTTCTGTTACTGACTCCTTTCTGACCCATGATTGACTCAATACTTAAGCTAATTTCAGTCCTATTCAACCGTCTTGACATTTTAAGCAGCATTGAGGTGGAAAACAAGAGGAGACATCGTGCCGTGCATAGCGGTTCAGAAGTCTGAAAGCTTTTGATTAACAGCCTTAGAAAAATGCACCATGGATTTTTCTTTAGTGTCATTAATGTTATAGGGACTGTGAAGGTCTGTCAGTCCTAGAATGACCTGATGTGATTTATATATTGATCAAAATTGAGCATATCGTGATAAATTCTTGCTTTTCGCACACTCCTAAACTGGATTAATTGTCATTCAGAAATGTGTCGCATTGTTTCCGCTTTATTTGAACATACAATGAGTTGTTCAGATTAGAATAATGCTATTATCTCAGTGGCTTTTAACTCACTAGACTCTTTAAATGTTGCTACAAAAAATGTTTTGTCTTCTAAACAGTGGGTGGTATGCTGTGATGTGTTGGAAATGAGATGGGAAAGATAATTTAACTTCTAATTTTCAGATGCTCTGGTGTCTTAGAACTGTGAAGAGAGTGCATGCATTTGAGTATTGATCTTTGTATGTGCCTGTTTCTTTTCTAAAGATGACCTTGACGAGCTGCTCGGGGAGTTACCTGTGGAGTCGTATGATGGATTACGTTGATCGCACAGTCACTTAAAATATAAAGTATAATTGTAGAACATGTCTTATATTAATACATATTATGACAATTACTACTATTGAACAAACAACACCTACTAACCAAAGAAATCACTACTTTTGTTTAGGTTTTGTCTAATCCTTTGTAAATATGTACATAATTCACTTGTCTCATGCATAAATTGGAAATAAATTCCCGATGAGACCCGTAAATGACGTGTTCACTCCTTGAGTCTTGCTAACAAATGCAACATGTTTTTCTAGCTTGTAATTAGATGTGTGTAAGGATGGTTTTTAATTATCCTGAAAATAGCCAGTAATCTGATTTTTTGGCAAGCTTTTCTTGTGAATTTAAATCTGTCATTAAGGCTACAGTTTGCCAGCTGGATTCCTCCTTGAAGGGCTTGAATGGTGTAATTGGTCATTTTTTTGGTGTGCTAGCAGAGTGGTTGGCATATTGGGGTTGTTCCCGAACTTCCCGCTGTTTAAAAGCTTTTTCAGGTCTTGCTGTAAGACCTCTTGAGTGGTTGACATTATTTGATCATTCCATTGACTGTAATTTTGAGTCCCAGCCTGTTACTGTCTTTTACTACAGTCTTTTAATTTACATTCTTACCTTTGTCTCAATTAGTCTTAGAATCGCTCTGTACTTTCTTGATTGTCTCAACAGCATGTCTCTCTGTGTGTTATTGATTGAACATTTCTTGATTAGGTTGATTCACTGTGAATCATTATAAAGTCATGAAGGTGCAATCATTTATTCAGTCTTCCCTAGAGTACCATGTGTCTAATAATTAATTGGTTAAATATTAAACCCCCTGTCCTCCCTGCATAACTTATCATTTGCAGTGCAGGAGGGTTATATCCATTAGCTGTTTTTTTTTATTTATTATTTTTTATGACGGCTGTTTATAGACCTATATGGATGGATGGATGCATGCATACGTGCATAGATTCATATATGAGATGGATGGATGTAACACACTCACACACACATGCATCTATCTTTCCATTCAGCTATTAACAATTATGTGCAAATATAGATGTTATTTTTTTAAAGTTCAAAGTTTTTGGTGTTATTATCTCACCATCTACTGTAATATGATTTAGCACAGGGGTTTTCAACTCCAGTCCTCGCGACCATTTCCGGTGAAGGTGTAAGGATGCTCGATAACTTCCGCCGATCGCAGACTAAGAGTCCAATGCAATTCAGAGAATTTATATTGAATTTTATACTCCATGCCATGGTTATACTAAAGAAACGTTAGTCACAAAAAACAGATAAAACTTACACCCCCTTGTGTTTATGCTTCCTTTTAAAATTATTAAATAAACATACCTATATGTAAAATTACATCTAAACGTATGGACGTTTCGTTTCAAAGACGGGAGGACAGTAAATTTTTAAGAGTCTGCCATAATCCCGTTTTCCTCGGTTTTCCTCTGCTTTAATCTCCACAACCGGAAATGGACGAGCATCCTTGCGTCAAATGCGGTATTTGCGTGCATAGCCCATTGTGTATGTCTCCCTTATTTAACACACCTGATTCAGATCCTCCTCGGCTCGTTAGGAGGAGGATCTGAATCAGGTGTGTAAAGGGAGACATGCACAATATGCAGAGCAGTGGGTCGCGAGGACTGGAGCTGATAACCCTTGATAGCAGGTATAGATTTAATTTATCATTACTTGGCTACTATTTACTAGTGTGAATTTGCTATCAAAAGCTGTGCCCTCTTTAAATGGCTAAATGCAGCCTCAACAGCTTTTGATTTGAACTTTTAAATTCTCATATGCATTTTCGTCCATTAATAGACCTGTTCTTGACTTTGACATTGCTTTAGTATTAATCTCAGAACAAAGACGGGATCTGATCTAATCTGTCAGCATGTCACAGATGTCTCTTGTTACTTGGAGAATGAATGTGTGAGTTTTATCCGGGGCCCAGAGGAGGAGTAATCCATGTTTAAACTTTGTTCATTACTGCAGCTGAAGGGGCACAGAGACCTTGTCTTATTCGCTTCATTAAGTCATTAACAGTCTGGAAGCCTTACAGCTGTCAGCACTATTGGTGCCCTCCACAGAGATATTGGTGTGAGACGAGCTGTGAATGGCATATGTGATGGAGGATGGGGTTTATCAGTAGGCCTAAATGTAACATGGCAGCCATCTTATCTATAATATCCCCTTTCATTTGGACTCTCCCCCATTTGATAGTCACATTCCTTCAAATTATTTTTCTTTTATAAAATGAGAGATTTGTTCCACTTATCTTCAAGACTCTTGGCTCGTCTTGCTCAGGGCTCCAGACTAACTTTTTTTACTAGGAGCGCTGTTGCCCCTGACTGAAAATTTTAGGAGCGCAAGCAAAAAATTTAGGGGCACACCTTAAATAAGCTTGCAATGCAAATATTCAAATTTCCCACACAATAACTGTAATACTGACAAATTCTTTAATAATAAATAGACTTAACATTATGATATGCTGTTTTATTTTAACTTCACAGGGCTCCAGACCCAAAGTTGAGGGCAGCATCACCTCAAATGAGAACTCACAGTAATATATATATATAAAAAAAAAAAAAATCTGGTAGCACTGGGGCTAACAATAAATCACTAAGCTTAATTTAGGGTGTAGATGAAATTAACTTTAGTTTTTATCATTTATAATGTCTTAATAATAATTAATAAAAGTAGTGAAAATATGCATATGGAGTGAAAATAGCCAATAAACATCCTACTGTTTACAATGGTATTAATATTATTATTTTAAGTGTTTAAATAAGAGTTTTCCAACATCTTAAAATTGTTCGTTTAAGGACAATCTTTAAAGGATGAACAAAAAATGTGTTGGTATGGTAATCACATAAAAAATACAAAAAAATAAAACATTTATATATGATAATATTGAAGTGCTGGGAAAGGATGTGTAGTAGGCTACTTACACATTATCATATTTATGGTAAGAGTTAACTTGCCAAAATTCATGGTTCTGTTAGGCTGATTTGTGGACTGAAAGCCTTATAAGTGTTTTTCCTGGTTTCCACGTCAGCGCTGTTTGATCTGATATGGTTTATAACAGAACTCTGCGCCGAATCGGAGTGTTTCTCACTGGATCTCGTGGTGTTAATGTTATTAATTCTGAGGTGAATTCAATGGATTTCTTCACTGTCTCGCCTACTAACAGTGTTGCGTGAGCGAGATCGGCCCGCGACTGGCAAGTTCGGGGCTTTATTTTGTCAATGGTTCGGATCGCTGCTGCAGCTCCACGGTCCTAATCATACATGAGTGGCGTATTTTCGTTCCACTTTCATTTTGTTTGCATTCGTTGCTAGGTAACGACTAAAGAGTCGATAGATCGCTGATTGCTCAGACGCACATCAGTTTGTGATATTTGTTTCCGTCTCTTTCCCACAAACGTTTACGCGCGCTATTCTTGTCACGGATTCATTGACGCGCCTCTTCCACGCTTTACCATGCGTTTAACGTGTGGCAAATTTACTGGTCGCACATGTGCGACTGGATGTAAAATTCAGTCGCACACTCTCAATTTTTGGTCGCAAAATGCGACCATTTGGTCGCAGTCTGGAGCCCTGTTGCTTCTGTCAGATAAATCACCTCAATAGTCTCTTCTAGAGATGGTTCTGAAGGCCTTAATGTTTGTTGAAGGAGGTGTGTCAGTCACTAGGGGGCGACATGCCCACTAATGATCAGCCTCAGATTGAAGCATGTTTTTATTTATTCATTACTGAGCCTAATCTGCTTCCAACGAGGTTTTTTCCTCCACAAAGACGTTAATACTGTTTTGTCCTTTTTATTTACGCCTCAAGTAATTAACTGGCTCTTGAACGGAAGTCAGATTTAATCAGTATTATTGGGTCAGTTTGAAATGCTCTTCACTGTTAGGCCGATTGAGACACTTGAAGGATCAATTTGAAGACCTTCACCATCCAAGTCTCTGTCTTGCCTCTTTGAATGTGCCAAGTATACAAATTTCTCAATTATTTTCCTAGAAGTGCTTGTGGTTAATCTGCTGGTCTAAATAAGTATTCTAACTAGACTGGTGTGTTCTCAATACTGTTTATTTTAGGTCTTGTATGTGTGAACTCCTGAGAGTGCTGTGAGCATTTTAAACTACTCGAAAATAACAGGTACTTGTGTAAAATACAGCTTCTGTCTTCATACTTGCAGAAATTATCATGATTAGCCTATCAGTAGAGCAATACCTGAAAAACCCTGTCCTTTTTTTTGTTCAATCCTACATCAGTAATTTAATATTTGTGATATTAACAAGAGTTATTAGCTAACCTAAAACCAAAGTTTTTTGCTTGTATATTTAATATACTTAATTAGTAATTTTCATGTTCAATTTGACTCGCTAAAATAACAAAGTGCAAAAAAAAAAATATTCATAAAAAATATGAATTGGTAAATATTAGTAAAAGTATTTTCTTAGTTAAAATAAAATATAGCTGATGAAATGACAAATGCACAAAATTAATAAAATTAATTAAAAGTTAAAATGGAAAATATAAAAACTTAAAACCAATATATTAATAAAAACTATACTATTCATGATACTAAAACTGGATTAAACTAAATTTGCTTTTCCGAAGTGAAGTAAAAGTACTTGTTACACACGCACAAAATTATTTGGCAACCCAGCGCTGGGTGACTATTGGGTGACTAAAATCTGATATTAGTAGGCTGTTCCAGTTCATTAAATGATTGTTCATGTTTGAAAAGTTACATCATAAACTGTCAGACATTTAAGTAACTTGATTGCACTGACAATATAGAAATGTGAAAGAGTGATGTTAACAATAGCATTTTAAACAAAAACAACCAAAAGTTATAGTTAATAGTTATATATAATATATTCAAATGGTTATTAGGAACACCTGTTAAATTTTTCATTAATGCAATTATCTAATCAACCAATCACATGGCAGTTGCTTCAATGCATTTAGGGGTGTGATCCTGGTCAAGACAATCTCCTGAACTCCAAACTGAATGTCAGAATGGGGAAGAAAGGTGATTAAAGCAATTTTGAGCGTGGCATGGTTGTTGGTGCCAGACGGGCTGGTCTGAGTATTTCACAATCTCCGTTACTGGGATTTTCATGCACAACCATTTCTAGGGTTTACAAAGAATGGTGTGAAAGGGAAAAACATCCAGTATGTGGCAGTCCTGTGGGCGAAAATGCCTTGTTGATCATAGAGGTCAGAGGAGAATGGGCCGACTGATTCAAGCTGATAGAAGAGCAAATTTGACTGAAATAACCACTCGTTACAACCGAGGTATGCAGCAAAGCATTTGTGAAGCCACAACATGCACAACCTTGAGGCGGATGGGCTACAACAGCAGAAGACCCACCGGGTACCACTCATCTCCACTACAAATAGGGAAAAGAGGCTATAATTTGCAAGAGCTCACCAAAATTGGACAGTTGAAGACGGGAAAATGTTGCCTGGTCTGATGAGTCTCGAATTCTCTGGAGAGACATTCAGATGGTAGAGTCAGAATTTGGCGTAAACAGAAAGAGAACATGGATCCATCGTGCCTTGTTACCACTTTTCTTTTACCACTTTTTACATGTTTTCTTGGCACACTTTAGGCCCCTTAGTGCCAATTGGGTAGCCTATTGTTTAAATGCCATGGCCTACCCGAGCATTGTTTCTGACCATGTCCATCCCTTTATGGCCAGCATGTACCGATCCTCTGATGACTACTTCCAGCAGGATGATGCACCATGTCACAAAGCTCGAATCATCTCAAACTAGTTTCTTGAACATGTCAATGAGTTCACTGTACTAAGATGGCCCCCACAGTCACCAGATCTCAACCCAATAGAGCATCTTTGGGATGTGGTGGAACAGGGAGCTTCGTGCCCTGGATGTGCATCCCACAAATCTCCATCAACTGCAAGATGCTATCCAATCAATATGGCCCAACATTTCTAAACACAGTATTAGTATGCTGTTCCTAATAATCCTTTAGGTGTGTGTATGTGTGTATTTATATTTTATAAAGAAATTAATACTTTTATTCATTAAGGAAGCATGATATTGCTACACCGTGACAGTAAATGCATTTATAGTTTTATGAAAATATTTATATTTCTAATAACTTTTCAAATAGTTTCCATAAAAAATATCTCTCTTCAAAATTGATAATAAATAAATGTTTTTTGAGCACTAAATCAACACATTAGAGTCATAGCCTAAAGTTGTGACAGTGACACATATTTTGTTTCACAAAGTTTGAGGCTTTAGTTGTTTATTCACATATTATTCTGCAGATTCATTTTGAATAGTTGCAAAAACAGTTCACATGCAAGGCAATTGCTGCAAAGAATTTTGCACCTACAAGAACCATTTAATAGATTATCAAGTACAACTGCAGTGAAGAACATCCAGCCAGGACAGTCTCCTCCTAGGACTCGACTACAGAATCGTGTCACCATACCAGAGCAGAGCTGTTCAGAATCGTGTGTGTGTGTGTGAGCATCTGCACGCACAGTGAGGCCAACATTTTTGGACACCGGCCTAGAGTCAAGAAGGGCAGCAAAGATGCCACTTTTCTTCAAGAAATGCATCAAGGACAAACTGAAGTTCTGTCCAAGGATTGGACTGCACACAACTGGTTATTTTCTCGTATGAAGCCCCCAGAGAAGACTAAATAAACACTATTATGAGTCGTATGTCATGCCAATAGTAAAGCATCCTGAGACCATCTGTGTGTGGCTGCGTTTCATTCAAGGGAATGGGCTCTCTTACAATTCATGCCAAAAAAAACTCTGTCATGAATAAAGAATGCAAGCAAAACACCCTGCAAGAGTGATCGTCAAGTAGCTCAGAGATCATCACATTGAAAGTTGAAGTGGCCAGGCAGCTCCCCAGATCTTAATCCAATAGATAACATGTTGTCAATCCTCAAAAGGCAAGTGGACAAGCAGAATCCCACCAATTCTGATCACCTCCAAGCACTAATAAGAATGGATCGCCATCAGTCAGGATTTGGCCCAGAAGCTCATGCCAGTGTGAATTGCAGAGGTTATGAAAAATGGTCAACTTAATATACACTCTAAAAATGCTGGGTTGTTTTAACCCAACTTTGGGTCAAATATAGACAAACCCAAACATTGGCTTCAAATGTAATTAAAAAATGTAACCCAATGGCTGGGTTTGTCCATATTTGACCCAAAGTTGGGTTAAAACAACCCAGCAATTATTAGAATGTTGCTTGCTGAGATTTATCTCTCGCCCAAGTTCAATGCAAGTCACATTGAATGTCTTTGGTCGCACCGTAGTCCTATCAGAAAGACTGATAAAAATGCTGAAAAAAGCTCTAAAAAATGCTGGGTTGTTTTAACCCAATTTTGGGTCAAATATGTACAAACCTAGCCATTGGGTTAATTTTTAATTACATTTTTAACCCAACATTTGGGTTTGTGTGTATTTGACCCAAAATTGGGTTAAAACAACCCAGCATTTAGAAAAGAGTCAATATTTACAATATTTTGAATTTGGCCAATACTTTAAAACGTATGATTTTTTCCCCAGCATACTGTAGAATCATGAAAAAAAAAAAAAGTAATGGCTGCTTTAGCATTACAGTTATTGTATATATTTCACAATATTACTGTGTTTACTGCATTTGTTTTTTTAATCCAATAAAAGCAGTCTTGGTCAACATGAAAACAATTCTTACCAACCCCAAAATTTTTGTTGTTGATTTAAACCTTTCTTTTTTCCCACGAACAATCCACAACAGTGTTAATTTTTGAAAGATAGCAATCATTTGTTTTTGAAAGTTGCATTTATTATCTATTTGGGTGAATGGGCATGCTGCTTCAGGTGGTCAGGTGGTCATGACTGTGTGTCTTATATGCCCTTTACTCTCCCAAATGGCTTTAACTGAGCACAGGCTGTCAGATCTCCAGTATAAAGTTCCAGCCTCACCCATTGATCTGTGCCAAACGCTCTCCACACTTATAATCAGAGCTGTGTGTGTGTGTCCCGTAAACCCGTTTTGTGTAAATGTATTTGCAGAGGTTCATAAATTACCTCTTTGCGCGCTCCCCTTTTCTGTTCCTCACATCTGCGTACCCAGGGCTGAAACGGATGAGAAAATCAGGGAACTGGAATGAGGGAATGAAAGTGTGCGGCAGAGAGACTGATGGAAGAGAGAGGGGGAGAATGAAATGGGTGTCAAGGGCAATGAAATAGAGAGGAACATTTTCTCTACCTAACCCCCCAAAAAGCAAGATGTTTATGGTCTGTTGTGAAAGATAAAACAAGCTTCTTTCTTGTCTGCCTGATCTGGGGGCGGTTTATGAGAGGTGAAGGGAGCTCAAGTCTCCCAGTTCCTCAGGCTCTGCTGTCTTGATGCGGTCTGGCGTCTCTGGCCAGATGAGCCGTGAAAAACGTGGAGTAGACGATGTCATTTCCGAAGAGTCACACTACATGACTGTCAGGAAGAAAAATGGAAGGAGAAATAAATTCGAAAAGTATTGTAGAATGATCTTCTACAGTGGCACCCGCTCAGACATGGAGGAATGACATATTTTTTTTATATATATATTAAAATTTTCACCAGCTGCTCTCATCCATTTAAATTTTATTTGTATCCCTTCTGGCAAATCCGTATTTCCTCCAAATTCAGCTCTTGCTGTCATCTTATTTTTCATCTCTCGCTCTCCCTCTCTCTTTTGTCCTGTCAGCTTACATTACAACACACTTGTAGCATCTCTCTCTCGCTCTCTCTCTCTCAATAAACAGTAATATATATATATATATATATATATATATATATATATATATATATTATTGTTTGTATATCTCTCTTTTCCTTGTCTATCTCTTTCAGTCTTATTGTTTTTCTCAGTCCCCCTCCCACAAGTGTTTGCGCCTTGAATGTTGTGCAAACGCAAGCATTAAACTTGAAGATGCAAACAGTTTCTATTACACATTATTAATGTGACGATAGTCGCCCGCCGGGAATCAAATACAGTAGCCTATCTGTCATCTCTCCCTCTTTCCCGTTTCTACGTTCTTGCTTTTACCCACAATTTGCTTTCTTGTAGCCTATCCATCCATCACGCTCTAAGGCTAAGCGGAGAGGAGTGGAGTGTCAACGCACACGGGAGAGAAAAGCCAGCGCGAGAGAGGGAAGACTTCATAGTGTCTCGCGAAGAGCAAGAGCGAACAAGCCCCCTCTCTCTTTCTCCATACCTCCGTTTGCCTTTTTACATCTGAGTGTACCGCGTCTGTAACGGCTCAGTTGTCTTTTGCTTGGATACGGCGAGAAGAGGAGAGGAAGTAACGGACGCGTGATGGTTTGTCTGGACTAGCGCGGGAAGCGCGCGACTGGGATGAGATCGCGCTCACACACTTCGTCGAATAAGGATCAACGACAACATCTCCGGCCCACTCTGAGTCTCTCTCTCTCTCTCTCTCTCTCTCTCTTCTCTCTCTCTCTCTCTCTCTCTCTCTCTCTCTCTCTCTCTCTCTCTCTCTCTCTCTCTCTCTCTCTCTCTCTCTCTCTCTCTCTCTCTCTCTCACACACACACACACACTCATGGACGGCTGGATGTTGTGTCCTTAGGCTGCACGTGAGGTGCTTAGAATTGCCATTGAATGTCCAGTGACCGCGTGTGCACGTGCATGAATTTGTTTATGGGGAATGGGATAGTTTTTAAGCTCTTGTGGAAGATCTTTCAATTTCAGGTCAGTTTAGATTTATTTGCATGTCTGTAAGTAATAGCCTACAATGTTGCCAAACTCTTTTGGAAAAATCTTTGGAAAACATTAGGCTACTGCATTTGCTCTGGGCATTTTGAAAACATTTCTTGAACACGTGGGAGAAAGTTAAAGAGAGAGGGAAAGATTGATGTAAAATAAGGTAATGGAGAAGGGAGATTGTGTAGAGAGAGGGCTGAAGTGATGGAGTGGGTGGAGAGACAGACGGAGGGAAACCCCTGGGCAGCATCTTCCACTCCATTGCCACCCTCTATCACACAGCTTAACTGGAGCAAAATCTGTTCTTCCTTCATGCTCTGTGATGTGTGTGTGTGTGTGAGAGAGAGAGAGATTCTGGTCCAGCCTGATATTTATTTATAGGAGCAGCTCTCACTACTAGTGTTCAACGAACCCTGTATTTTTCTCTGTATATGTGTCGCTTTCTCTGATTGGACAGGAGACAGTTTGACGAGTTTCAGGGGGTGTGTGTGTACATTTATTTGTCTCTGTTTGAGCATACGTGTACTTTTTTCTTTCTTCATTCTTTGCTTTTTTTCTCCTTCCTTCCCTACCATCCTTTTATTATAATTCCACAATTTCATCTCTTTCACAGTCATCTCCATTTTTCACTTTCCTTTCTTACATTCCTATCTTTCCTTTTTCTTTCGGTTTTTCTTCTTTAGTCTGTGTCTAAAACTGTTACAGTGTCTTTGGTCAGTAGGGTTTGTGTTACATAAATCCGCAAGTCTCTCACTGGTGACTATATTCAGTTTTATCTTTTTTCATAAAGCCTTACAGTGTCTCTTCGTGTTTGTGTCAAACCCGACCCTTCAAGAAAGACACTGTATTTCACAATACATTATTGATGTGTCTGTGAAACTCTAATGAAGTGAAATCTAGCCAGAATCAGATGCCAGAAGGTGCCTGGGCTTAAGCTGACAATCACTATGTGCTGATCTGCAGGTGTGTGCGTGTTTGCCATGGACCTGAAGGAGGGCTGTGGAAGCGAGGCCAGTCGTGAGACCGAGAGCGGAGGCATGGGGAGCCTGGGAGGCCCCTCGTCTTGGCAGTCCTTTGCCCACCGAAGCACCCTGCATGGTTTGCGCTTCATCTTCCCCTACTCTTCCTCCCCTTACCGCTCCACTTCGCGCCGTCTGCTCTGGAGCGTGGCCTTGCTGGCCAGCCTAGTTCTCCTGGCTCTGGAGAGTGCCGAACGGCTGGCCTATTTCCTCTCCTACCCCCACGTCACCAGCGTGGATGCTGTGGTTTCTGGCAGCCTTGTCTTCCCCGCCGTCACCGTCTGTAATTTGAACGCCTACCGTTTCTCGCGCCTCACGCAGAATGACCTCTACCACGCCGGGGAACTATTGTCCCTGCTGGATGTGCACCTGCAGATCCCCGAGCCGCACCTGGCCGAGCCCCATGTGCTGGCCTTTCTCACGGAGAAATCCAACTTCACTAACTACCGGCCAAAGCTCTTTAGCATGCGGGAGTTCAGTGAACGAGTGGGACACGACCTGAAGGAGATGATGCTCTACTGCCGTTTCCAAGGCCAGGAGTGCAGCCACCAGGACTTCAAAACGGTGAGTGTCTGCAAGTTGTTTCTTTCTTTAAGGGCTCAATAGGCTTGGAAGAGGTATGTTTCACTGCTGTGGACTAAAGCATTATGGGCTCAGTGTTTGTTAGCTCTAAAGATTATCCTTGTTGTTGAGCTGTTTCATAGGTTTGTAAAGAAGTGATATTGATTCTTGCTGATGTTGTAGTTCTGGAGGCTAAGCTGTGGTGTGAACAACTGTGAAGAGATTTATAACTCTCGGACTATCAGGTTGGTGTGCGGCTGGAAAAGATATAGCTTTCATTCCGAAGGTGCAGCTGTTTTCATCTTGACTGTGATACTGTTCTTGTAATATTTATGTAATGTGAGGGCTGGTTAATCATCTGTTGAATGTCTAATGTTCCTCTTTCCAAAATACCACAAGGATTCAGAACAGATTCTACCTCAGTAACTCTGAAACATGTATGAATTTCTCCCAAAAATATGCTTGTTTAAGACTTTTGACTCAACCTACTGTCGCTACCACCTACTTGTACCACATCCTGAAACAGAATTTTATAAGCCACTGATTTGACTTTCTTCACATGCAGCGACTCCATAAACAGCCACTCAAGCATGCTCTGTGAATAGTGGTCCTCATGTGAACCTCACGAGATTCACTGACGCTCGCATCTCATTCTGTTGTTTACATGTAGCCTGCTAATGATTCTGAATTAAAATATCTTTTTTTTATGTAGCTATTATCAGCATCTCCCTTGATCATTCAGCCACATTTATCGCTGAGCTCCTCGCAATGTGTTTTTAGCCACAAATGACGCAAACAAAACTGTTTCAAAGTGTCTTTGTAAGCATTATATGCTTACAAATTGAAGCTTTCAGCGACCGCGACAACAAGAAATGGTCGTGAGACAGAGCCATTTGCTTTTACACATCACAAATGTAATTGACTAGTTGTTGCTCTAAATATTTCAAGAACACTAGGACAATCTAAAATGTACTCTGTCTGGTAAAAATGGTTTTACTGGAGCGGAGATGTAAATTCTGGCCGCAGCTGTGTGTGAAGAATGTGTTTTTCTCAGCACTGAGGGCTGAGATGATGAGGGTTGATAGCTGGTGTGATACTCAGTTGGAGTGCTGCTATTCTCCTCAGGGGTTGAGGTCTGTTTATCCCCCCTCAGTCGCCACACGTGTGCTCTCAGTGCTTCCGACCGCCCACAAGACCATTATAAACAAACTCGCGCACAGTCACACACACGCTATGCTTGCTTTCTTTTGCTCTGCTGTCTCTTCTTGTTTTCATTGATGATACGTGTACAGTATGAATCAGTGTTTGCAGCAGACAGGCATTATAGTGTTTTTGTACCTCCTGGTTAAATAGTGCTTTTATAGTATAGATAACTACGCTAAAGGTAGGTTAACTAACAAAAAGGCTACCTACATGATGTAATTTAAAGCTACACGGTGTGATTTTTTTTACCCCCATCTAGCGGTGAAAAGGTATATGACCATCCAGTGAATATTAGTTTCTGTTCCTCTCAATTCCAATTTCGTTTTAACTCCTACGGAGGCCAATGTAGTCCAAAATTAACATGGCTTCCAGTTCGACCTCGTCCATGAGTGTTAACTCAAACGTAAACGCGAAAGGCGAAGTTTGAATTAACGGGTATGTCCCTCTTTGGCTAATGTACTTTCAAGATGGAGGGGCAACATGGCGACCGACATTAGAACCCCTTACCTGTATGTATTTTCAATGTTATATACACTCAAGAGAATACTTTATTACTTGAATGAAGTAAATATACATAATGAGCACATATATCTTTGAAAGAACTAAGTGTTTTTAGCAAAGAATAAACTAAAAGAGTTACACAGTGTAGCTTTAAGGGTGCATCGGAATATCGACTTTGCGATATGTAGAAGTATCTCCTACAAAGGTGGAAGCAGTGGATCAGATAGTTTACTATAAATGCAACTAATGGGACATTTTAACTTGCATAAGTTTAAAGTAATGATCCTCTGTATCCTCTGTAAGAATATTTATTTGCAAACTGGTTAGTTGAAATGAACCGTCAAAACAAACCAATTTGCTAAAATGTATTGGTCTTTCTGCTTAGGAGAGAGATAGATTATAGGGGAGTTTGTTTAATGATTGCTTCAGCTAGCTTGTGTTCAATACAGTGTGACTTTTTAGGATAAATTACCTTGTTATTGTGGGTTTATGACTGCATTCTTTTTGGTGCCATCATCCAATTAGTATTTTTATGGAACAGTTATTTATTACATCACATGACATTTACAGCTCATGTGATTTATTTTTTATTTTTTTTTTCCATATGATCACACATTTTAAAGGCTGCGAACAGCTAAGTAATACAAACAATATAAAAATGCAACAGCAAAAATCCTTTAATTGGGTACTGGAATTTGAGTGTGTTTTATACCCTAATGGTGTATACTATATGTCTCTGTGTGCATGACCCTGTGTTGGCTATGTTTTGTTGGACAGGCCACTTACAATGAACAATTTCTGTACACCATATGTGCTATAATGGTCTGTATGTTGAGGGAAAAATCACATTTTAATACCTCAAGGACTGGTAAATTGGCTTTATGCACATCTGCACTACTTCCTGAACTTCAGCCAGCTCCTCGTCTGCCATTATTGGCCAAAATTGATTAATTCAGGTGTGTCTGATTATTGTTGCCGTGACTACTGAGGTCAGGCACACCTGAATTAATCAATTTGTCCAATAATGGCAGACAGGAAACAAGGAGCTGGCTGAAGTTCAGGAAGTAGTGCAGCTGTGCATAAAGCCCATTGGTAAATAAACATTATTACAGTGACAACACAAATTATAACCGTATAATGAAATATATTGTTATAAGTTGTATAGCAGCTGTAAATAATTCATGCTTCTCTTTATGTATCTTCAGAGAGAGAAAGAGAGAACAAGTATATATCACGTGTGAGTCAAATGGATAATTCAGCAAAATAGACTGGATGTGCTTTTGATGGCCTCGCTGTATTGTCATGATGACCCTCTGTCCACTGACTGGCTGTGTGTTCACACACTGAGAGACAGGACATCAATTGGCTGTACATGCTGCTACTTTGTAAAATTGAAAGATAATTGCTTCACATGTAGGCAGCAGATATCAAAGGCAGGAGTGAATCTGGCATGGAATGACCTGATAAAAGTCTGCACATGCAGAGCCGACCCGTGAACAGGATACTGTGTGAATTCAGTCTGCATGTGGGCTGATTCAGTGTTAATGTATGGTAGACTAGCACTAAAGAATATAGAAACACAAATTCACAAGCATGGTTGAAGACATACTTTATTCGTACTAATTCAGTGCTTTCTTTGCACAAACATGGCCTGAGTGTTCTATTCCTAGAGAGGATGGAATGGAAATAAAGAAAATGTCAACCAATTATTTCACTTTAAACTTGTAAAATTAGAATACTTATGTCATGTCTTCATATATTCAATTGAGTTAAACTCTCAAGCTTTATTTTGACAGAAAACTACAGGGAATCCTTTTTAGTTTCAGAGACAACAGGTATATTTTTATTTTATTTTTTTATATAGCTAATAAAGTGAGTATTTAATTACTGGTGATCATATTATAATCACATGTTAATGTTGTCTAGTTCATATTTTCAGGTTTAGTTAAAGGTATAGCGGAGATTTTCTTTTTCCGGGTGGGTAGTCTATACTATTGGTCCACCTAAGTGTCAATCATTCTGGTGATATGTTTACGTAAGGCCGTCGTACGTGCTCATCCCTATGTAGTTTTCACTTTCAGGTGTATTATGTCGGAGTTACGGTTTCAGCCATTCCTTTGAAAATGGCTGAGGGTCGAAAGAGAAAAAATGTTTACTAAGTGTATGATAAGAAGAGAAAGGCCGCAGAATATAGAAACAAGACCAGAGAGATTTTGGGTGAATATCACATGCTGGCGTGCGCTAAAAGCACAGGTTGGGCTTCTCACTGATGCCGCAGTCGCGAAGATTCTACCAGACAGGTAAAGTTTGTCACGCTATTTGGAGAAATCCATTTAAAATCACTAGTAAAAGTTAATGCAAGCTACAATGCTAGCCCTGGCACGAGTCATGCACCGCATAGACACGGTAAACATCTCAATTCGTCTAAAGTAGCCTTTTGACCAAAATGGTAAATGGTATCACGCTGAAATATTCTAAAATCTTGTGTGTTTATTATTACACAAATGCAACAAGCTACTTCTCCATATGCAACTATGTATAAAAATAACGTATTAACAATGAGAGATATTAGGTTAAGGACCAACGTAATAGCACTGCTTATATGTTGCTATGTAACGTAATTGCGATTTGCAAAATAGTTTCCTCAGAACGTATTTCGTGTGATACAGGGTTGCACATATCATGTCTTGAGTCCTCGGTCACTCAATCGATCAGTATAATAAGTAAATAAAACACGGAGGGGCATTTGACATGTTGTCTTTTTTATGAATGTTTTTTAGTTAGTTTAGAATTTGGAACATAATTGTGCAAGGCGTATAGACGTTCCCTCTCGGGAGTAAGAGTGTTGTGTTTGTGCATGTGCATTTTTTTAAAAAATTGGAGAGGGCGGGTCTTCTCTAAAATTCGGAAAGATCCTCCGCTATACCTTTAACCTGGAATATGTTGCGTAGTGTGATTATATGCATGTGACCTGAGTTCAACTTTTTCCAGATTGCACCCCCTAGTCATCAACCTGTCATTTCCTGTCACTTCTTTATACTTTCCTATGAAATTACAAGCAATACGGGAATAATATCACTGTTGGGTAAAAGCCAAGGCAGACCAGACCTTGCAACATCAACTATGTTTTATCACACTGATGCATTTCTTAGCGAATGACAGCATTGACACAACATTTACCAGTCAGTGTCCGTTCTTCTGTAATTAAATTACACTGTGCAAACCCAATCATGCTTTTGCACAAATGCTGTAAATGCATTGCCTAAAAAGGGTAAAAAATGATCCCTATTATTTTAAGTCATTTTGATTGAACAATTATAACCATGGGTGGTGCACCAATATAAAAAGTCTGACTGAGAAAGATAAGACAATAATAATTTTAATTTTATGGCAAATAACCAATGAATGAATTTTATTTATGTTGTCATAATAAATTAAATAAAACACTTAGTCAGTTGTTTAGCATTTAGGATTCAAAACCTTATAATGTAGAGGAATTTTTATTTATTTATTTTTTGCTAAAGATTACATTTAACAGTGTCATTAAATTATTGTTTTAAAGATTAACTTTAATTTGCCGTAGCAATAATCTAGATGTAAAAATAGGGGAAATGTACAATTAAATGTTCAATATCTGCGGATATGGACACATTAACAGCTCTAATAACATCCACTAACCAATATGGTAAAATGAACCATTTTGTTCGGTTTATTTCTTCACTATCACTATCGTCTACAGCCAGAATGGTGTAGGACAGTTGGAAGTCAGCTGCAAGTCTTTGAAAAGCTCCCTTCACATCTCACAATGCTCCTCAGTAAAGAGGATGAGAAAGGAAAGATATGCTGGTAAATATTTCCCTCTTTTTGATTCTTCCTATGATTTTGTATTGACCACATCAATACTTATACCGTTTCGATCGTGTATTTCAGATGTGGTGAATCACAGGGCTTCCCTGTGGCGCTGTCTGAGATTTTTGATTTGAGTGCGTCTCTGTGCCCTCCTGTGCTCCTCTCTGCTGATTCATTTGTATGTTGATGCCATGAGTATTGAGTTTTCACTTACATACTGCAATGACCCTGCTCCGGGGCTCTCGCTGCCGCATGATGCTGTCGTCAGTTGGGGGAAAATATGTTGCTTTCTTGAAGTGCTGTTTTTCATAGAGGACCAACAGTTGTATTTAACACACTCCTTGGCTTGTAACAGCTGGCGGACTGCTCCATGAATTTACTTTTTTTTTTGTAAAACAAGAGCAAGGGCTTACTGTTGTAGCCTCCACCTGCAGTTTTATGCTGATCTTCTCAGATAATTACTAAAAGCTTAAGCGCTTTACAATGCAAAACGAACTGGTGAAAATAGCCCAGTGATTAAGCTCCAGGGTGCTTTTTAAGACTCTTGTCTGGATTTACAATGTTTGGTTTTGCTCTAGACCCCAAAGTTTTAGTGCTCTAAGGAGCCACCTGTGAAGTTGACATCTTCCTGTTTGGTGTGTTGAAAAGCACTTTTAAAAGAGTCTGTCTTTTAATCTCCTCTTTCTTTTGTTCTGTTCCTCTCTAAATCCTGTTTGGGACACAAAAACAACTATTTCTGTCTTCAGCTCACATCTTGTGCTTTTACCAACCTTAGAACATTTCAATTTTTACCGACTTGGATTGATGGTTGTGCTTATCTGTCAAGGGTTAAAGGTCTATCTGTAAGATGTTTCTTTAATGCAGCGTTACTTATTTCTACTTCTAGATAGCCAAGTTCCTACTACTTCACACGTAGCTGCCTTGATTATTTGAATTAGTAGAGTTTGAACTAAACTTTTCTGCAGGAATGTGTGGTGTGGAGGCACCATTGTTTTTAGAAATCAAATACATTTTAAACATATTTTACAAATAAAGAAATTAAGAATTAGAACTTATTCCAGTAGCTTATTTATGGCCACTTTTTATTAAAGAGCCCCTATCATAGCATTTGAAATGTTCCTCCGCTGCGCGTCGGCCGGTTCACACCTCGCCGTCGTCCATTAAAACCTGACAATGGCGAAATTCCTCTTTTTAAAAAAATTTTATATTGTCTAAATAATGGTACAGATGTGTTTCAGACATTCTCATGCCCTTATATCTGCAACATTGTAACGACAGTTTTATACATGCTAGGGCTTGTTTATTAGGGCTCTAACTGGGATCTGATGATCACATCTCTGCTGATTTGAAGATGATGTGCCATTCAGGACTATCTTCACACACATTGTGTTCATCCATCTGAATTTAGCTTTTCCATTGGTTGGCCTTTTTGAATAACCAGCATTTTGTCAAAATCTTAACTTACTTGAATATCAGGGGGGCGAAGTAGACAGATCCTGCTGTGCTCTTTTTGTTTTCTAGATAAATTTTTTGCCTTTAATAACCTCACAAAATAGGATTTAATTAGAGTTTATGGAGATCAGATCTAGACTGAATACAGTCCTCACACACACCTTCCTTTAAAAGATAAGTGTGGCCTAAAGCACACACAAGGCTTTAGTCATGAAAAATGCATGCTTGCGTTATCTTAATAGCCCTCTGTTGCACGTAGCGCATCATATAAAGTGTTTTTTTTTTCTATTGTGTTTTTACTCCGCTCTATAAAACAGCATTATTGATATGCTGCTGCGCTCTATACCACCTATTGTAATGTTCCTGAACTAGCATTATTTAGTGTAAGCTTGAAGTTAAAAAAGGTCTGGGGGCTGTTATTAGGAATGACAAATTTAGAGCAGATTTGATCAGATTTACAGAGAGTCCTTTTAGTGTCTTTCAGGGAGCTCAAATCTTACTTACATAGTAAGAATTCTGTTTATTTCAAGTTGGACATGAGGAAAGTAATGAGGTTCAGTGGGGGCATGAGTTGACCTTTGCTTGTTAAAGTCCGAACTTATGAAATCATACATGCACATGGGTTCTGTCATGTTTCCCAAGCTTTATTATTTATTTCTTTGGGCCTTATATTTATGTTTCAGGGAGCTATGAGTCCCGCTAAGCTTGTGTAATTGCCAGGTAAAATGGAATTCAATTCAATTTTTATATCAGCACTGTGCTTAATTTGCAGCTGTCAGGCAATAAACATGTTTAAGATGTGCTAAGAATAGCCTGCGACTGGAAAAAGGAGAGAGGTTATCTTAAAGGTGCCATATGTAATAATTGAGGTAAAAATATCCGAAAAATGCATCAAAAGAATGAGAAGAAATAAGTGCAATGATGTCATTAAAAAACTGTCAAGTTATATTGCTGCCGAGATATAAACCTAAATTAGCATGCTAAATTACTAGCCCCGGCCCGTCACGTGTCGTAATACCAGTTTGGGCCATGGGAGGCGGTATGCGGGCGGGCAACGTTACCACCAGCCAAACTGCTGTACACGAGAGAGTCGCGCTCGCGCCGGCTTGTGTGTGTACTTGAACCTGATGTCAGTCGTGTGGAAATACAGCCCACTACTACATTTTAGTTCAGGGAAGAGTTCAAAAAATGATTGGTCGATATTATGCATGAGGAATACATTCAGGTAAGTTGTAGCATACAGTATCTTTCAACAGTGTTCGTGTTCTTTTTCCAGCTAGTAGAGATGATTGGTTCACGTGCGCTAGGGATCTGTGGTGTAACATGTACAAGCGCCAAAACGGTATTTATTCTTTGAATTGCGTAAAAAATTTGACAGAATCTGAGAGCTTAACTAACCTGCTTGCTAAGTGTCAATAGCGTGTGTCTCACGGTGAATTCGTTAAGAGTTGTCAGCTCTGAATGGCGCTAGCTTGATCAACATCAGCAAATGCTGTCTGTCAAATTAATTCAAACTAACAATAAAAGTGTAATATGAACAAAACGAATACCATAAACTTCAAATAATAGCCCAGGGTTTTATTTTTCCATATCGTCGAAATGCACCGCTTGTGTTTTATACAGGCGTCGATGTGACGGTCTTCATCATTTAGTGTTGAGATGTTGTCCATTGAGTCTCTGATCTCTAAAAATCTCCAAATGCTCCACGTAAAACTGCGGTCTTCCAACCTTTTACTATCGTGTCAAATGATTTGAATAACATGCGTGAGAAAAGAGAGCAAAAGAGCGCTCGATTGTGTTGTTTGAAGACGTGAGAGTGCACGTGAGCGCGGCCGTGGCACAACTCACTTTCTGGAGGTATACTGCCCCCATCTGGTATGGAAAATGGAGTATGTTTTGAATTTTAGTTCCAGATGGCACCTTTAAAGGAGAACTCCGGCGAACAATGAACCTTTGGTCTAATAAAACATTGATACATAGTCAACCGTTCTCTGAGATTTGTTTTCATGATAATCAATGTAAAGAGTTTTATCTCTAAAAACTGTTTAGCGTATAATACTAGTAATGGGGGCATTGACTAAGTAAAAATAAATCGCTAGTTTATACCACTAACAAGGCTCAAAGTAGTCCCACACTAACACAGTAACATAATGAGGCTCCATGCATGCAAAACGAAGCATTGAGAACGTTGTAAGTGTACAGACCGTTTAATAAGAAGATACTTTATGAAGACAGTTCACTTCGCGTATACAGACAGGAGCCATCTTAAAAAATAGTCTCGATAAGTCGATCTCCGAACGCCGCTCATACAGTTCAGAAGTTCGCTGAACTTCATAGAGTTCAGATCACTCAGCACGACGTTCGTGGTTTGACTTATCGAGACTAGTTTTTAAGATGGCTCCTGTCTGTATACACGAAGTGAACTGTCTTCATAAAGTATCTTCTTATTAAACGGTCTGTACACTTACAAAGTTCTCAATGCTTCGTTTTGCATGTATGGAGCCTCATTATGTTACTGCGTTAGTGTGGGGCTATTTTGAGCCTTGTTAGTGGTATAAACTAGCGATTTCTTTTACTTAGTCAATGCCCCCAGTACTAGCATTATACGCTAAACAGTTTTTAGAGATTTAACTCTTTACATTCGATTATCATGAAAACAAATCTCAGAGAACGGTTGACTATGTACCGATGTTTTATTAGACCAAAGGTTCATTGTTCGCCGGAGTTCTCCTTTAATGGCTATGGTTCTGCATTTCTTCAGAGAACCTTTTCACAGAGACGAGAGAAAGAGTCTGATTGAAAAGAGCTGTAAGATTCCTTCTTTGTCCTTCTACTGAAAGGCAAGTGGACAGGTAATTCAGACTCTTAGTTTCATTTCTGCTGGAATCAGACAAAGAAAGTGGAGAATGGCAAGGACAAGACTTTGTGAGAGTGTGGGGGAAGGGGTGATGAAATGGGCTGGAAAAAAAAATATATATAAGTGGTTGCCAGGTTTTTATTACAGAGTGTAATTTTAGCATCAAAGGACTCTGTGGTCTACCTCCGTTACACCTAAAACTTTTTGTAAAAGCTACAAAATAGAAAAATTAAGAATACTAGTTTTTTTTTTTTAAATGTATTTAAAGTTGTCAGGTGTTATTTATAGTTTAATGAATGATCTATTAAAATAAAATAAAATTTCACTGATTATAGACTGCAAATGTGTCTTTAACTACACATTTTGAATTATTATTTGTAGCCTAGTATTTTAATTTAGTTGCCAAGGCAACATTTGAAATTAAATCTTTTTAAGGTTTTATATTTTATTTTATTTCAGTTGCTGAACATTATTTTGAATAGTTTTAGTTAAAGGTGCAGGATTTCTGAGAAACTGTTGATATTTGAAATCAACCCCAAAAAAACACGCCCTCCCTTCATTGCCCCGCCCCCAAAATGCACGAACATGCAATGCAAGAGTGGATGTATCTTTAGCTGAAGCTAAATTATTCTTCACTGAAAATAAAGCGAAGATGACGAACGCACGACAAGGAAGAACAAAAATGTACACAACAGCAAGAGTTTGTTGTTAGTCACCTGCAGCTCCAGACAAACAATGACACTCAAATCTGTCCTGTTTCTGTTGCTAACATTACATCAACAACATATCTTGGTTCAGTGAAACTTAGGGGAACCAATGTTACTCCTGCTCGGGTCTCTTCAGCACTGGAAAGTTTTTCTATTAACACTGGTCTTAATGCTCTTTCCTGATCATAACTCTTCTTTTTCTCTTTTGTAACGTTTCTCAGCCATCTCTTTTTCTACAGTCTTTTCTTCAGTTCTCCCTCTTGCTCTCTCTCTCTCTCTCCTCCCCCATCATGAGTCGACACGCCCCCTTCTGCTGATTGGCTGCAAGTGTGTTGTTGAGCTTGGTCCGATCCACTTTCAGCAGCGTTTCTCAGGATTTTACCTTTAACAGTAACAACAACAACAAGACACATTATTATACAATAGGATTTTTTTTAATACGAAGAGTTCAGATGCAAAAGCCTCTAAGTGCCATTTGAAATTTTCTTCTTTAATGATGATTTTTATCAAGCTCAGTGTTTCCTCTACATTCATTCTCCCGTGGCGGGCCGCCACACTTAAAATCCTCCCGCCACGGCTGCAGCTTCTCAGTGACGTCCGATATTCTGCATAGTATTATGTTATTTTGTTAAGCCCCACTAAAGGCATAAAAAAACTTTGTAAAGCACAATCAAGTTTTCACCCTATATTCCAAGACTTCTAAAGTCATTGCATAATGTGTAATTTTAGTCGCTAAGTTAAAGTTAACGGGAAGTCATCTCGCCTCAGTCATTCTCCATTCAGAATTCACACAGCGCGTCGCGTTCGTTTGCGACACGACGACACTCTCTTCAAGGTCAATATTCCCATTATTATACTTCATTTGTAGATAAAGCATAAAGGTCTATGGTTTTCATAAAATGACTTTATCTTGCTGGAGTGGAGTTTATTGCCCATACCTTTCACATTCCCTTTATGTAAGATTACAGCATGGAGTCGAGAGAGTGCTATTGTTCTTCATGCGCACTGAAATTTAAAACTGTTAAAAGAAAAGGCTCAAAAAACTGTTGCATATAGAATACACTAAGCATTAGTGCTGCACGATTAATCATATCGCAATCGTAATAGCGATCTCAAACCTATGCAATTATATAACGCAAAATGCCGCGATTTTATACGAAATAAACAAATTAGGGCTATTAACGCAGCATCTCTTCTTTTTTGTCATCCTTTGACTAGTGTTGCACGATCCTGCTCTTATTCGTGCAAATGCCTTTTCGCATTTTGCACGACAAGAACTGAAAAGCTGCCTGTGAATGCCCTAGATGAGACTCGCAGAAAGACGCGCGCCATAATGCGCTATGCGCATGCACTGACACGTGCCAGAATACAGTTCTCTTTCGAGCTTGAACGAACAATAACACACACAATTATGCCAAAATGTCGTTTTGTCGAGTATCTTAATAACGTAAGAAAAGTCTTAAGGACGAAAAGAGTTGTGCTATGAGGCGCATGTGAGATCCGCGTCTCGGCAACGGGTGCTCTTAAAGCGCCAGCAGCGAATAAAGCGTTCTGTCAGTCAAGTTAAAAGAACAAAGGGAAATTAGAAAATTACTCACTGATCTTGACTAAATAACTTTTGTAGCTTTAATAAGGATTATTCTATATATAATGTATAATTCATTCAAGTTTGATAACTTTATTCAATTTCTGTATCCTACCTGTTAAGACAGGAAGGGCACATGGTAAATATGGTTTTTATTATGGGTTTATGTGGGGATTGTTTGAAGTTCACTTAATTTAAAAGTTGTTAAAAAAAATTTTTAGCCTAATAATTTTTATAAAAAAGTTGATAGCTTTCACTGTAATGATGGTTTGGTTGATGGTTTATTGATCATTATAGGTGTTATCAATCATTTAGTTGTTGTCTGTAGTTTGAGTTGAGAAATAAACATTAATACACAGAATGATCACTAATCTGTGTGTGCATTTTACTTTAGAACCAAGCAAGTTGGACTCATGAAACCATTTTATTATATCGGAATCGCATATCACAATTGCAATATTGACCTCAGTAATTGCAATGGCAATATGACATTTTCCCCAAATCATGCAGCCCTACTAAGCATATTATAGATATAATCCCTTCGCTATGTTCTTTTCAATGTGAAGCATTGCTTGCTGTGACTTGGTGTTGCTTCAAGTTTATCATTCTGCACACGGGATGCGCATGATCGATTATAATACTTTGGGGAGACAAGGCCCCCCCACCGGGGAAATGGGCCTGCCCCCACAGCTTGGAAAAATCCTAGAGGAAACACTGAAGCTTGTATATTTAAGTTCAGTGATTTCACTTAAATGGCAATGATAATTACCTATTAATTGTTATTTAAGTGAAATTACTGAACTTAAATATACAAGTTTGATAAAAATCATCATTAAAGAAGAAAATTTCAAATGGCATTTAGAGGCTTTTGCATCTGAACTCTTCATACATAAAACATAAAATGTTTAATGCTTCATTTCAAGTTGCACATGACTTGCAGTTCAGTAAGTGAGTTCATTCAGTGAAGGATTTGTTAGAGGGATTGAAACTGTTAACGTATGAGGCTCTTGAACAATGTATTAAAAGAACCAGGTTATTAGACTATTAAAGTGTATGTTTGTTTTTGAGTGCAGCCAGCAACAAGTCAGCAGCAATGCAATAAGTTAGTTTTCTTGCCATTATTCTTTGCTACATGGGGTGTTTATCTCATTATATTAAATTTACTCCTACTACTTTGGTAAAAATGTACCGTGGCGCAGTGAAGAGCAAGCACTGAATAGCGGTGCTGAAAAGATTGCTGGTGGATGAAGAGTGTTTTGATGGAATGTAGATATATGTATTCTGCTCAAAACAACAGATTTAATGTTCTGTGTGCTTTGGCTGATGGGATTTGATCTCTGATGTGTTGCAGGATGGCCTGTTTTAAGTGGAAACGGAAGATCAATCTTTAAGGGAATGTGCTTGCCCTATTACTTTTCTCCTGCCTATCAAAGCAAGGAACTTCTGAATGCAATTTTATGAGGCAATACAGCGCAACAGTGACCGCCCACTTTCTCAGCAGCCTTGGTTATGGGAAGTATTTTTCTCATTCATCTCCACAGGGATTGAAAAGAATCTTTCATTGAAAAGTTATGAATCAGACTTACTAGCTAAACATTATTGGGCAACTGGAAGAAAGACTTTCCAAACCTCAATGATGTTTTGCACTCAGAAAAAGTTTTGGATTTAGATTTATCGGCCAATATATCAGTTTTCAGTTATCAGTATCAGCCAAAATGTTCATCCCTACTATAAAACAATTGTAATAATAACAACGACAATGACAAAACGGTGCTATACTACGCACATGGCACCCGTTATCATTAAAATAACACACGCTGTGATGGGTAGGTTTAGGTGTGGGGTAGGGTAGGGTAGTCTCATATTACGCTAAATGATTTATGACGCCTTGGGTTCGCGTGAATATTAACGATAAAGGGTGCCATATGCATAGTATAGCGCCGTTTTGTCATATAGCGTTCTATGTGACGCTAAAGGATGAGAACAGGCTGAATAATAAATACAATGGGCTATATAGTAAAATATTCAGATATATACAAATTTAAGTTGTTCAGAGAATCTTAAATTGAGAATATAAGGAAGATCGTCTGCCATCTAGCGCTTCATGGGAGTAGAGGTCACAATTTCACAGGGACTTTTCTCTCCCTCAGTATTCATTGGTAGTGTAGGCACTGAAATCACTTTGACTTGTGGCTTCATGGTAGGTCTGTTTTTAAAGGCATACATTATTGCTACAAATCAATTTATATATGGAGAAAATGAAAGTGTTTTGGGAACCTGGGAACCCGGCTGTTACGCTCTACTAGAGTATATTGGTACCTGCACACACAGAAATGTTTTCCAGAGTCCTGGAAAACACTGTTTCCCATTATTATTTCAGACGGATTTCAGAAAAAAGGCCTTCTATAAGAAGTGAGGAGCATTTATGGGTACAAGTCGGGAACTGGCCTACCTAACATAATTCAAGGGTGCTGAGTCCAAAAAAAGTGGTACCCAAGCGAAATTTTTAGTTTTTTACCTTCTAATTTGCATATCATATGGTCGCCAAATTGCCTATCTTGCTCAGTCGTTGGACCATTTTCCCCTAGTTTTTTTGTAAGTAGGCAATCAAGATGAGGAAATTAAGTTTCTAGATCGATAGTCAAGGGTCAAAGCAAAGATATATTGGAGGCTCACTGCCTTTTTTATGTATATTTGCAAAATACCAACTTTTATGGTGAGACACTAGGTGCATAGGGTAAAATTTTTAAATAATAGATATCACTTTACTTACACAAGTATATAAAAAAAAAAATTATTATACATTTTTGAAAAATTTAATGAGATTATGCCTAATTTACAAAATTAAACATACAAATTTCAAAAATGTATAATATTTTTTTTTTTATATATAAAATGGTTCAACAACTGAGCGAGATAGGCAATTTGGCGACCATTTTGATATGCAAATTAGAAGGTAAAAAACTCAAAATTTCGCTTGGGTACCACTTTTTTTGGACTCAGCACCCTTGAAATATGTTAGGTAGGTTCCCGAGTTGTACCCATAAATGCTCCTCACTTTCACTTTTTGGGTACATCCCATCTAGACTATTATCATAATATGTGTCATAGTTTTGTTGTAAAAATAAAAAAAAGGAAATTTAACTGAAAACTCCAAAGACGTCAGTGTTTTTTAAATTTATTTCCAGGACACAGCTGTCTCACAGGACACCGCTGTCTTCTAAACATCCTGACTCTCTTTATTACAGTATATCAAATACAGATAAAGGGATGTTACATTACTCCTGTCTTGACACTCTTTCAAGGACATGCATCAGTGTCTGATGATCCAGAGGAACTAAAAAGACATGTAACATCATAACAATACTGTATTATGTATGAGTGCATACTGTGACATTTGAATGACTTTTCCGTGGAATCTCAAGCACTCGAACCTATGACATTTTTCTCCAGATCTTCTGCTATCTTTGTCTCACAATGATTTTTCATTCTCTGTGCTCAGTTCTTTCCACCCTCTCTTTCTCTCTCTCTTTTTGAGGTCTCTCTCACAGTCACTTCATGTTTTAAAAGGAATATGTAATTGACAGAGGCAGAGCTCTATTGTACACTTAAAGGGATAGTGCACCCAGAAATAAAAACAATTCTGTCACTATTTTCTCAACCTCATGTTGTTCTAGCCCCGTAAGACTTTCGTTAATCTTCGAAACACAAATTAAGATATTTTTTATTAAATCTGAGAGCTGGATCTCTCCTCCATAGGCTTCTAAAGGGATCGAAACTTGCCGGCCCTGAAAAGACATTGTTAAAATAGTCCAAGATTTTGAGTCCTAGAGAGGTCTCAAAATAGTCCTAGATTTAAGAGTATGGTTAAAATGGTTAAATTTTAGTTTTTTTCAGCTTTTTTCGTCTTCCGGGTTTAAAACCTTCATCGTGTCCACGTCACCCACTGTGATGTGGCCGCGCACTGTGAGTGTGTTGATGACTCATCAATGTCTCGTAATTATTAATGATACTGAGTTTTCTTATCCTATGAGAAGACATGGTCTCTTAATTATTCATGACACCACGTGGATCTTTCCAACGACAGACATGTCAAACTGTGAGATCGCATTGTAGATGAGAGTGGCAATCATGGGACGCAATTGTTGTTTTTCATGGTGCAAAGTCCAAGTGCATTGAATATGTTCCCTGCGGTGCTGCCAGGAGTAGGCTCTGGACCTTGGGTTTGCCATCAACCACAGACACATCTAAATAGTCTATGATCTAAACTATTGTGTGTGCCGCAAACATTTTCGAGAGAGAGAGAGAGAGAGAGGGGAGAGAGAGAGAGAGAGAGAGAGAGAGAGAGAGAGAGAGAGAGAGAGAGAGAGAGAGAGAGAGAGAGAGAGAGAGAGAGAGAGAGAGAGAGAGCTGCAAGAAGTGGAGAATGGTGGACTTCGTCTTGTCGACGACTAATCCAAGTTGCGTCTTGCGAGTGATGCGGTATCCCGAGGACTTTTCTATCCCTTCATAGGTGTGTGTGTGTTTTAAAATGAGAAGTCATCCACCTTCGCAGAGCCATCTTTTTTATGGGGGTTTAGGGGGAGCGTAGATCTAGGTTATGAATGATTTTTTAAGTGGAAAATTAATTTTCAAATGCATTTATAGAGTCTATATAAACCACTATATAATTTATAATGACATTATAATTATACATGTAGCCTACACTAATATGTTACTTAATATGGTTTCTTTTGAAAGGACAATAATAAAGTGTCTGTGTATTTCATAAGACTTTAACTTTGCCAGCTATATAAAAAATCTAGCATTTCCTCACGTTTCACCACTGCTTTTTAGTGACAGTCGATATGCATGGGACATTGACAGTGATGGCCATACCACACTCACTCCCTCCCTTCTTCTCACAGCTGTTCACGCCCATTTAAGTTGCATTTTTTTCAAAAAGATGCATGTATGGACCCTCATTATGTTGCTGCGTTAGTGTGGAGCTATTTTGAGCCTTGTTAGTGGTATAAACTAGCGGTTTATTTTTACTTAGTAAATGCCCCCAGTACTAGCATTATACGCTAAACAGTTTTTAGAGATAAAACTCTTTACATTAGATTATCATGAAAACAAATCTCAGAGAACGGTTGTCTAGGTACCGATGTTTTATTAGACCAGAGGTTCATTTTGCGCCGGAGTTCTCCTTTAAGTTTATCAAGCGACGAGAATAATTTTTGTGCAAAAAAAACCCCAAACAAAAGTAACAACTTTATTCAACTATTCATTTTCTTCTCTGTGGGCTTCGAGTTAGTTCACAAATGGCGCTTTTCCACTACACAATACCAGCTCGACTCAACTCGACTTGGCTCGCCTTTGTTTGGTTTTCCACTGTGTAAAAGTTGTACCTGTACCTGCTTTCGGGTACTTTATTTTGTATCACCTCTGGCGGGGTTCTGAGCAAGCTGAGGCGATACTAAAATGTGATGTAAAAACAATGCCGACTGCTGATTGGTCAGAGAGAATCATCACTATTCACTGCGTCATCATTACACGCGCCAGATGGAGTATCCATAACCATAGTTTGGCCAGAGATAGTTACTAAACTTACTACTATTATTATGCTACTGTCTGCAATGGAAAACGGAGCGAATAGCGAGCCGAGTCAAGTCGAACTGGTACTGGTAATGGAAAAGTGCCAGTAGTGTAACTGTGCAGCGCTTCTGTGTTGTACATCACATGTAGGTCCTCTATTGGCCAACGCTGTGTGTGATGTATGATACATGTTAAGTCAAGATCGGAGTCTGAAATCTGGATCAAATATAAATCAATATGAAATTATCAGTATTTAATGCATCTATTATTTTTTTTAGAATTCTCTCTCTTATTACATTTGTATTTGTATATATTAAAGGGGGGTTGATTGTGATTTCACTTTTTTTCATTTTATATAGTGTGTAATGTTGCTGTTGGTGCATGAACAGTATCTGCAAAGTTGCAACGCTGAAAGTTCAATACGTCATATCACGAATACATGTTGTATTGGACCCCATAAACAAGCAGCTTCACAGTGATAACATGAAAGTAATACAACACAGATCAATACTATTGTTGAATATTAAAATGTCCCCAACTAAGCAAGCCAAAAGCAAAGCAACAGTGGCAAGGAACCAAAACTCCATCAGGCGATTGAATGGAGAAAAAAAAGCCAGTTCTCCCCTGGCCAACGAAAAGTATAACCACCCCTTTAAATATACAGAGCATATGAATATTTTTTCATTGTTATTAAATATTTTGGTCTTTGCAACCTACTTTCTGTCACACTGTTCTGTGTGGATTTTTGGCCTGATTTTTTGGGGGAAACTAGATTTTAGAATGAAACCATGCATCCCTGTGGACCTCTTTAGACCAAATGTTTAAATGTGCACTGACTGAAGTGATGCAGATGATGTAGGTCTTTTTGTTGGTTCACATTCTGAATCTCATCAACCAGTGAAATGTAAGATTTTTGACTTCATTTAGTGGCGAGTTGTAATTTTCATTAAAAGTGAATGACCTGATGTGAATAGTTTTGGGGTTTTGTGTGTGTCATGTGGTCACTGTGAGTAATAGTGACAGGGATAATGATGTGGCATCAGCAGGTATTGCTCAAAATTTTGGTCAACGGGGTTATATTGTCGGATTTAGCCCTCGCATTCAGCCTCAATTAGATTTTTGACGGAACAACAAATGGTGGGAAGACTAATCCTCAAGTGACATCAGTCCTGATGCTGCAGACTGAAGCCAGCACACATGGCTTAAGACGCATACCAGGATCGTTTAAACTCTTAATTTTTCTGTGCCACTTGGCAGACACTTTTCATGCTGAGCAGCGTCTTGATTGTGATCTATAACTCTTCAACCTTGAAGTTTGTAGGTCATTAAACATTAGTCTGCTTCTGCCCCTATGTAATCTATTGCTTGTCTAAGTTACACCAACATCAAATCAATCACAGACATCCTGTGTAATCCGTCAGTCATAAACAGGCTTGCACAGAACCTGCAGATTGTTTCATATCATATGAGCTGATTTTGAAAGAAAATCTCCAGAATCGATTTAACAATAGGAAACTGTGTTAAACTAAGCTGAGGGTACGCTGACATTCAGAGCTGAATGCATGATCAAATTAGCCAAATTTTACGGGGATTCTGTATGGGTCTGGTCATGAGGTCATCTCACAATCAGACTTGTCATTATAGTGATAAGATTGGATGAGGCATTTTTTTTTCTACAAGGTGATTCCACAGCAGTCATAAGAGCTCAGCGTCAACAGTCTAAGCACCTTAAGAATCAGCCATTTATTTTTTTTTTAACTCCAGAGACATTAAACAAAATGTCAAATCAGTGTGCGCGCATGTGCGCAGCTGACATATTGAAACAGAGAGGATTAATCTGTGCGTGTGTGTCCATGTGTTTCTGAGATAAGATAGACAGAGAGGTGGAGAGAGTATTAATCTGTTTGTGTGTAGCGCAGGTAAACAGACCAGCTGTGAGATGAGCGAGATGCTTTTCATACAGAGGCTTGATCCTCTGTTTATGTGGACGTGAGAAGAGTAGCAAGAGAACAGACTGCGTCAGTTCGCCACTCTAAACGCTACATCAAAAACACATTGTGCACCTGCGTTTTTTAGGGGTGCACAAATGACAGTCCTGGCTGAGCCATGGCCAAAAGAAACAAAATATCTAAGAAGCTAAGTATCTGTTGCATCCAAGCAGACCAAACCTATTTAAACGTCAATGTGTGTGTACATAAGAGTATTATTAACATCATTACGTTTTTAGGCTATATAATAAACATTTTAATAAACCACTTGTTCTGACTGCAAATGCTCATTGTGTATTTTTATAATTCATTTTGTTTTCCGCTGGATAAATAAACAAAACAAAACTTGAGTTTGGAGCAACATGAGAGTGATTAAAATTTCATTTTCAACTAAAAGCAGATGATCTGCGAATGGATTGGAGTGTGTGATTCTTTGAATTCTGATTAAGTTGGGTAAGTAAATGCTGATTTGGGAGATTTTTGGGGTTATTTGTTTTCCAGGGTTGGGTAGTTTTTGAGTTACCCAGTCATTTGGTTAGTGACTAGGTCAACTGGGTTACACTTTAAATAAAATGTTACTTTTAAAGGTTTCACGTTTATTTCAAAATGTTTGTCAAATAAGTTTTAATGTATTGTGTAATATTGTATTAATGAATAAAAACTTTATAAAATAGGCTGGGAACCATATTCAGGATGTAAACAGTGGTTGTTTAGTGTATTTTCCGTAATTTTACAGGATTTAAGTTAATATCTGGAAATATTAAACCATGTATGAGATAAAAATTAGATTCAACATACGTGAAATAACTATAGCGGAGTAAACAACAGTAAAATACAATAAAAAAAAAAAAAAAAAGTTGAAACCACATTATATGATCCACGAGTGTATACAAATTTATTTAGAAAGATCAGGAACCTAATAGTTACCTCAGGAAGTTTTCTCTCAGGACAGGAGCTATCGTTACCATCAGATACAGTTTAATTTAGTTTGGCAAAGCAGCAGTTGGTTACTATAACCCAGCTGGCTGGGTAGTTGGTGAAGAGGTGTATAATATCTACTGTCAGTGAAGCAGATCTGCATGCTGCCGCAACTCATTTTACATTCATTCAAAATTAAGCATAATTTTGGGCTTCAATATCTTGTGGAAAATAGGTTTTCCCCTATAGCGAAATATATTATGCAGTATGAGAGAACTACCTTACACTGTGAAAATAACCCAACAAAGACTAAAGACTCTTTACCGGTTGTCTGGAATGCAATCTCCAGTCCACTTTTTTCCTTTTTATACAAATTTGACAGTTTCTCTCCTCCTCCCTCTCCACTCCTTTGCTTTAGTTTCTCCTTTTTTCATTTTCTCCCACTGAACTGTGTTTGTTCAGGTGTTTGTGGTATTAACACAGAGTGTGGTGCTCAGGACACTTCAGTGAGCCCGGAACAGGACTGCAGAATCCGTAATCGTAGATCAATAATCCACTGAGGTTTGAGAGACACTCCACAGACTCTCCTTTGACGCAGCACCATTTATTAGGGCTTCTGTTAGATCACTCCACACAAAAAGTTTCAGTTGCCTTGGCTGTTTGTTTTCAAACTGTTCTTTGAAGGTTGGAATAAAAGCCTGCTGTGGTGTTTTGTTATCTCTAAAATGTCCCATTAAATGGAGGCACCTGTGGAATACATAAGCAGTTGGACATTGTTGTGGTCATAATAAGGCTTTTCAAATAAAAACGAACAAACAAAAAGACAGAGCAATAACAATTTGACAGAGGTCGAGAACAATAGATATGTTACATGCAGTTTATGATTCTGAAAAACCAACCACATGACAGTTTAATGTAATGTTAACCAATAAAGCTAGGTGATTTCTTAAAGGGACAGTTCACTTTGAAATTAATTTTTGATATGTTTTAGCTTACCTCAAGGGCATCCAAGATGTAGGTGTCTTTGTTTCCACAGTATTTTCAATTTCGATATTTTTTGGTCAAACTGTTGTCTGTCAGTCATATAATGGAGGTCTATGGTCACCAGCTCAAAGAGCATGCACAGAGAAGTCCAAATTAAACATGATTTAATGACTCATAAATGTAAGTACACAGTGATGGCCTAAGACACGGAACGAGCGGTTTGTGTGAGAAAACGAACAGTATTTACATAGTTTTTACCTCATGTTAACAGCTACATGCACTGATCTGAATCAAATATCCAACTGAACCGAACAGAACCGTGTCCAAACGTTACGCCGGAAGTGATCTCTCGCACTACATCACGCATTGTTTACACGGAGATTTCGGATTTATCTTTCACTAAACAGATAAATTGAAATCGTCTTCCATTGCGATTTCCCGTTTATCTAAATACTTTGTATGTTTAGTGAAAGGTAAAACTTCCGAAATCTCCGTGTAAACAATGCGTGACGTCGACGCGCGTGAGATCACTTCCGGCGCAACGTCTGGAAACGGTTCAGTTCGGATCAGTAGGACATTTGATTCAGATCAGTTCGATGGCTGTTAACAAGAGGTAAAAACTCTATAAATACTGTTCGTTTTCTCTATAAAAACTGCTCGTTTCGTGTCTTAGTCCATCAGTGTGTACTTGCATTCATGTGTCATTAAATCATGTTTAATTTTGACTTCTCTGTGCATGCTCTTTGAGGTGGACCCCCTAAACCTGCATTATATGACTCACAGACAACAATAGTTTGACCGAAAAATGTCAAAATTGGAAATACTGTGGAAACAAAGACACCTACATCTTGGATGCCCTTGAGGTAAGCTAAAACATATCAAAAATTAATTTCAAAGCGAACTATCCCTTTAAGTTTGATCATTATGTCATGTTTATGACAGGTTGTGTTGTCTAGTAATGTCAAGTTGTCATGACAAAGACACTGACAGGTTATGATGTATTGGTTTATGTCAAGGTGTCATAACAAAGACATCTCAAACAATGTCATATTTGCATTAAAAATGTCATAATTGAGCGAATGACACTTAATGACAGTTGTCACAAACATGCATAAAACTTCCTTCATAGTCATAACATATCATGTCATGTCATGAAGGTGTCATGTTAGTCTTATGCACACCCCTTCAAGTAAAGTGTTACCAAACATACTTATGTCACTGCACACATGGACAGATACTTTACATTTTTAAAACAAATTGCCATCTCACGAAGCAAGGCTGTTGAAATCGACACTGTAACCAACCACAACATTGAAAACGAGACCGCTTTTGGCATGTTTTACTAAATTGGGATCAGTGGGAAATATTTCAACAAAAGGTCAAGTCATGCAATTATTGTCTTTTCATGATCAATTATCACTGTTGTTTCTGAGTTCCCTTATGCCCATCCCCAATTCCCAGTGATTCCCGATGAGTGGATGCTGGCACACTTGGCCTGGATTCTCATCTCATTCCTTATTCAGCAGATGCTGGCACACAGGGACAGAATCTGGATTAAGGCTGAGCCCCAAAAATATCTCACAGCTACATTTGCATTCTTCACATCCGAGGCCCAGACCACCGTAACACAACACAAGAATCATAGTCACAGGCTGGATCCTCTGTGTTAATGAACGGCAGTTCAGATTCGGGGATTTGAATAACAAAACGTTTTGGCCTTGTGCCACAGTAAAGATTGAGGTTATCTGTATTATACGCATGGTAATGTGTCACGTTGAGCCATTAGAGTGTACAGACATGCTTGTCATTCTAAACCCATTAAGATAGCAGGTGTTTAATGAAAATTAGAAAGGACTGTTTTCAGATAATCCCCTGTAATAATCCCAGATAATAATTAAGCCATTCAATTCTATAGAAAAAAGCTCACATTAATGTGATACCCAGCCTTGAGACTCTGTTTATTGCTTGATTTATAAATCGTCTCTTCACAAAATCTTTTTATCGTTCCTTAATAGAAAATCATACATTGGAGACGGTTTGCCAAATTCACTGATGACAACGTTCATTTGAGTTTCTTGCTTATTCTGGCACCTTCAGTCCCACTGAAGCTCACAAATCTGTGTTTTTAAAACAGTAAACAATAATTTCATCTAAATTTAATGTTATGCTGAGTATCAAAATAAACTGTTGACCCCACTTTATGGTATTTAATTAAGTATGAATCCAAAACCGAGGTTATAGTCTTTGGCCCCCATGACAACTATAATAGCAGTAACATTGATCTGGATTATCTTTATCCAACTTCGTCTTGCAGAATGCTGTTACTCAAATTGGAAGAATACAAATAAATGCAGTGATTAGATTTTTTCTCTCTAAGATCAAATCTCTCTCTCTCTCTCATTACATCACAGTTGGATTATTACAACCCTCTTTTTTATATAGCGCTTTTTACAATACAGATTGTATCAAAGAAGCTTCGCAGTGATAACATAAAAATAATACAACACAGGTCGATAATATTGTTGAATATTAAATGTCCCCAACTAAGCAAGCCAAAAGCCAAGGCAACAGTGGCAAGGAACCAAAACTCCATCAGGTGATTGAAAGGAGAAAAAAAACCTTGGGAGAACCCAGGCTCGTCTCCAAGTACAGAATGCTGCTGCAAAGTTCCTCAAAAGAAAACGTAAATTTGATCATGTTTCACCTATCTTAAAATCACTGCATTGGCTAAGTTTAAATTTAAAATTCGTCTCTTTGTTTTTAAATCCATAAATAATCTGGCACCGAGCCGTTTGTCTGAGCTACTCTGTCCACACAATCCCTCACGAAACCCGAGTTCTGGTGATCAGAGACTTTTGTCTGTCCCCACATCACGGTTAAAGAATAGGAGACAGAGCCTTTGCGATTGCTGGCCCTAGGCTGTGGAACAGCCTTCTGGTTTACGCCAGACCGGCTCAATCTCTAACTTTAAACAAACAAACAAAAAAAACATGTTTTTTCTTTAGCTTTTGATTCATTGTGAGCTTTTGTCATGAATGTGTGGTTTGTCCTTGTTCTTTATCTTGTGTATTGTTCAGCACTTTGGTCAGCCCTGTTTGCTGTTTTTAAATGGTCTATAGAGCGACTTAGTCCCGCCCCTCCGCTTCTGGCTCATGGGACCTTATTTCGGAAAAAAATATGTGTGGTAGTCAATAGCCAGAGACAACTTATCTTAACTGTGCCCTGAATTACTCATATGATGTTTGCCAATTTAAAAGATAATTCTGAAAGTCAAAAACGTCGCAGTTTGTCATAAAACAGAAGAGTAACATTTAGTTTTATGTGAAAATCGCTCAAAATGAACTACATCTCCTGGGAAGCGAAACACCGTGGAAGACCCGCTGGTCGTGTGTGTACAGTCTGGTACAAAACACTCAGGCATGACGGCGTAACGTTACGATTATAACGTAAGACTATAGAAACAATGACAGACATTAGCCTCAGGAAAGTTAGCTTCATTCATTGAGGGGAAATTTTTGGGGTTTGTAGTTTTTGTAATGACGTAACCTTTGGGGTTTGTAGTCTTCGTAATGACGTATTTTTACAGTCGTATACCTCAACGGTTTTACATCAAACTGCGACTTTCTTTACTTTAAAATGTATCTTTTAAATTGACAAACATCATGTGTGTAATTCAGGCTTAGTTACAATTCAAACGAGATCAAAATATTTGTTGTCTCTCGCCATTGAATACCATACAATATTTTTCCGAAATAAGGTCCCATGGTGGTCGAACAGAATGGTGTCTGCTCATTTCAGTTATTGGGATTTTATGATCAATCATCATTGCTCACTGAAACTTCCGAGTACTCAATCCTATTCTTAAATCCCAGTGATTCATGATGAGTGGAAACTGGCACACATCTAAAACATTTGTTATTCAGTGGCGTGGCTGCTTAAATAATTGTTTGTAGCATTTTATAATAGCTGCTATATATGAGACCCTCAGTTAAGTGTCACAACTGAAGCTCAACATCACTGAATGACAAAGAACTTAAAAAATGTGCAAAAGAAAGAATGTGGAAAGTGTGGAAAGAACTTAAATGTGCAATTATAAGTTCTTCCTCATAGTCATTTAGTGGTGTTGAGCTTCAGTTTAGGAAAAAAGCTCACGCCATTGTGATAACCAGCCTATTGCTTGGTTTATAAATTGTCTCTTCACAAATTCTTTGTAACGGTGTTGATGATATTATCATTTTATTTCTGTCTGCAGATTTTAGAGCTGCGACATCTTTGTTAATCAGCCTAGTAGGCAAGCCTCGATGATATATCGGTCTACCACTTCTTTTTACAGCAATGCGCAGTGTGCTACATACTCACTCACATAGCTATAATATCCATTAATTCATTCTCCTCGGAACGACTTTTCCCTGTCCTAGGTCTTGCATGAATTCTTGCCACAAAATGTTTACCACCACACTCAGTGACCCACATACAGTACACATACTTACACAGCTAAAGAAAAATAGCAGCAGTAGCAGATATTCGGCTGCAGGAAAGCAGAGAGGGACTGCGAGGTGTTTGGCAAGCTATTATGATGCTTACATATGAAATTGAGTTTGCCATCTGGGAGCAGTTCTCCTGGCCCTCGTGGAATATCTTTGTCAGCTTTTTTTCCCTCTTGCGTTATGATTGTGTAAAACATTTGAAATATAATAATGTAATGTATTGTATATGTAATACTCTAGACATACAGTAAATATATGGACACAAAGGATGCTATATGAAGTAAACTAATCTTAGTAAGTAAAGTAATCTTTCTCCTTCATTAACTCTTTCCACCTAAAAAAAAAGCTATCCCGACATTTACTCTTGTTTTTTTGTGCTCTGCGGTCACGTTTCTTTTTTCGTTAAATTTGGGACTTTGGCGAGGAGGATTTTTCTCCTGTGGCTCGGCATGTATGCAAAATTGCAATTCAGCTTTTTAAAATTGTCAGGTCTAGACAGCCTATGGTTAAGAACAAGTGTCTCTCACTGCTCTGCTCGTCCGGTTCTGCTGCTTCAGTCACGTGACACTGGCTCTGAACGAAAACGCGTTGCCTAGTACTTTTTGATCCTCTCTGCTATTATAGTTTTTCAAGATGGCGGAATGAGAAGCCTCCATGGACTTACCCGTCCCATGTATATGAAGATAATAAATTCTTCGTTTACGAGGATAAGTCAGATAATTGGCAGAGGTATTTGTACGACATATGTATGACATATTTATGAATAAAAATATTGATTTTAGATAACAAATTACCTAAAAAGTTACACACAGTCCCTTTAATACAAGACTGCGAATTTCCTGCAAAACAAATAATATGCATTTGCAAGTGAGTATTTTAATAGACAGGGGTGCATTATTGCACAGGCTTCCCTGGGTCTAAATCAAGGTGATATGTGCAGACTCACACTCCATTTCTCACTTATTCATGGACACTTTTCTTTCTACTCGGCCTTCCTATTGAAAAGGAAATGTGTCCTAGCGTGTAACTATCTCTGAACAGCTCTCTGAGCTTTCCTTCTATGCCCCCTCTCACTTTGGCTGCTATTCATCTGCACCTTACAAATAGAATAAGCCGTCTCTCCGTGAAAACTCTTCACCTGGTACAGCCCGAATGTGTGTTGAATGCCGATATATATATCACACAGGTAGTTTCATAATACCTTTTTCCAAAAACCCTGAACCATACAGTTAGAAGCCATCAGTATTTTTTTAATAGTTTAATTTGTGTGTATGCTACCATCCAAGGTAACACTTTATTTCGATAGTTCACTTTAAACATTCTACTATCAGTACGTAACTTTGCAACTACATGTCAACTAGCAGTCATTAAAGTATTCTGCTTTATACCTGGCAGCACTTTTATTTTGATAGTATATTTTAACAGTTTTGTGAATATAGGCAGTAGGTGTGTGCAAAGTCTGCAGAGTAAAAGTGTATGATCCCCTCCAAAAGTCAAAACCCAGGGGTCTTCGTTAGTTTAAATGTGGCCCTAGAGAGAGAAAAAAATGGATTGGAAAGTAATAAGGTTGGACAGAGCAAGAGAGCACATCTGGTGTCTAAACTTCTGTTTTGTTTTTGTTTGTTTTTTTACTTTAATTGGAAACTCTCATGGATAAATAATAAAATACTTGAAAAAGGAGAAATTCTCAATGGTTGTTTTTTCTTCTTCTTCTAATGTTCACTGAGGGATATGCACGTGATATTACATTTATTAAGAAAGAGCTCACCACATACAGCTAAAATTATGGTCACGTTTAATTAAATGTCATAAAAATTTCACAGGCAAAATAGATCTATTATAAATACATAGCAATTTCAAACCAAGCAGTGAAATACATACCAACCCTGAACGTATTGCGAAATCTGATTTCGCCTGTAAAAATTCACAAAATAAAGATAAATTAAATGCACTCCTTAACTTCCAAATGCAGGGGGATCAGATTATACTACAATACTACTGCTATTACAAAATGTTGCATTTTTTTTTATTGCTTTTTTACATTTTATTTAAAATATATTTTTTTTCCTGAATGGTTAATGCAATATACTGTGCAGACTTTGGTATGGGTTGCATCAGTAAAAAGTTTTTAAAGTTTTTTCTTTTCTTTTTTCTTGTTTGTTCAGATTTGTATTTGAGCTATAAATCATAAAAATCAAATTACCCCCTTGAAATAACATAGGTTGTGTCAGTGTCACTGATGTTTTTTTCAATTCCATTTCCAGTCACATTTCTGCGGCCCTTTTATTGTTACAGCTGACATCCAAAAACATTTTTTTGTTATATTTGTTTTATATAATTTCATATCTCTATTTTTTTCCCTTTAGATGACAACTTCATTTAGAGGTGGCACTGTTTACCCCACCCTCCCCCATGCACCATAATGAGAAACACAGTCAGTGACTGTGACAGTCTTCAAATATTCATCATCAAACATTCATTCAGGGGATCAAAACAAAGATCTGCTCATCAGGTGGAAGGAGATGCTAATTTACTGTAATTTACTGTGAAATGAGTTGGATGACCTCCCACGAGAGAGCAGACTTTTTATTACAGTGAGAGAAAGAGAAGTATTGAGCAGCTAAAGATCAGTCCCATCTGAATATTTGTTTACAGGCAAAGGCAATTGAACACCCACGACTATTTATTCAAATCCTCTTTATTTGCATTCTTTGTTTATCCCTATACCTTTGTGAAGATTCGTCATCTCCTGTACACCTGTGCCTTATTATTTTTCGCTTTCTCGCTTTCCCTCTTTCATTTTGTGCTAATGTGATGATTTTAGATTTCACTTCAGAACTTATTTGGACAGTCTTATACCTACAAAATGACTTTCCATGCTGATTGGTCGAGGCTGACATGTTTGCAAGGAAATACGTGACCTGATCTCAGTTTATCAGACTCGGCTGAGAGAGCGAGGCATCAGTCGCTCCCTCTAGATTGATTGAAAGTGGCCACTTCAGAGGTGCCAAGCCATACAGATTTGGTCTTCTCGTCTGATTAACTGATTTTCCAGTGTAATTTGCATAAGCAGGGGCCACTGCAGAGTCTGAAGCAATAGTGATATCTTTTTTTGAGGAATCTGTCAGTGGCACTGACACACTCACCCATTACGGTGCAATGGTTTCTTTTGCAATCCCAGACAGCGGCTCCATCAGTGGGCCCCATTTAGAGCCACTAATGTAATCAAATTCATCCAATGACAATGCCTGCAAACATTTCACTAGGCACATGCATATGAATGAACATTATGCAAAGAGAGCACTTGAGGCCGGCTGTTGAAAAATGGGGTGTTTTCTTTCTTTCTCTTAATTTTTTTTTTTTTTTAAATGTCCTCTCTCGTCTTCTCTTTTGTCAAGTATCTATGAGAAACAAATGTGTAGCTTGAATTAAAGTCTGATCCCCTCTTGTGGATTTTACAAGGCTGGGTGATATCATATTCTTTTTGATATTATGTACTCATCCCACAATCCTCAGTGATTTTCGGTTCCTGTCTGGTTTAGATTCCTGCATCTCCTACCCAGGGCGAATTTTGGGCTGAGTGGTTTTGGCCGCTTGCCATTTGTTGTTTGATGAGCGTCTCTCCTCACTGTAGAATGGGCTTCAGACACTGTGAACTAACCAAACAGGAAACAAGTTGTTTACTCACCAACACCCCTTCAGGAGCATTAATTATGAGCGTAGGTGATGACATGGAGCTCGCATGCTGGGGTGCTTGGCTGTGTCGCCTTTTGCGCCGGCTGCGTTCACTGCCGGAACCATTGATCTTCAAAAGTTAATCATGACTATAGGCTTGTAGGAACTGGCGAGACAGGCATGTTGCAGTATTACTCTGATATATTTTGGGACTGCATTAACATAATTATTGCAGCTCACTATATTACTGCATTACTTTTATCAAAGTTCTTTTTAAGAAAAAAATCATTTCACTTCGGTGGCCATATTTGCAACGCCTAATTCATCAACTCCTATGTACTTGAATGGGGAATCAACAATATCTCAAAAACTGCTTGGCCGAATTCACGTTTAAATAATATATTTCGAATCAGCTACAAAATCTGACATGAACTATCACATAGATCCACCATATTTTGCGTTGCAGTATCTCTTATTTATATTAAGAGAAATTACTGCAGTGGAGTAACACTTACGGTTGAGTGAACGGTGGTGCATTTTGGCAGCCTCTATTCACTGGTACCTTATATTTATTCCTACACTGTTTACCTTAAAATTTTAAGTTAATTGAACTGAAAAAAGTGAGTTAATACAATGAAGGAGATTGATTCAATCATCAGAAAATTAAAATAATAAGTTATCTCAACTAAATAAATTATTGAAGTTGATTTGACAAAATAAAAAAATGTTGTGATTAATAAATCTTGAAAATATTTTTTTTACAGTGTATTTCTGTTTGAATATTTTATGTAGTAGGGAAATTTGTTTATTTGTTTTTTATTGAACTGTAGCCTATATATCCTGGACCTCGGAAATCTGTGGCTGCTGTCTGATATACTGCTGCTGATTTATTGTAACTGTGGTTTGGCGTCTGCAGCTTGGCTTCCATCGCTGCATAACTTGCCTGTCCTATAGTGCTTTGAGATTGCACCATGGTTCCTCAAGCTGCTGTTTTGGCTTATTCTGTTCTCTGTTCTGATCAACGCTGCCCCACATCTGATGTATTCGGAGGCAGACATCTACAAACTGCAGTTAAACCTGCAATTAGACCTCCACTGTTTTTGCTTGATCACCCAGATTTGTTAGGTCGACCGAAATTCATTCATTGTGGATCCCATTGGAATATTCAAATCAGTAATGCTAAACCTGGAAAAATTAGGTATTTTTGGTCTACTAACTTAAGACTGCCTGAAAACGCTGGGAGGCCTGTCTTTTTTTGAAATGCTGACCAGGTCAGATTTGACATATCAGGTTTTTTTTTTGTGTGTGTGTGTGTGTGTGTTCAACAACAGTCTTCTCCTCTCCATGAACTCACTGTGGACCAACATATAGATTTTATGTGTTACTGAGACTTTTTTTCATTTCTTCATTTTAAAGATTTCTTCATTTCTTCATCATCCTCAATCTCAATTTCAAGATCTGGCAAACAATTTGGCTCTAAATGGCTAAGATCTCTAAATGGGTTAGCATGGTGATATCCAGTAAGCGACCAACTATGGCAGTGATCCAACGTGTCCTTGTATTGAATCAAAGACTGTGGCGGCCACGGAGCCATTTAGTCCATGTCAATTTCTTTATTTGGCAAAACTTGAGCCCTTTTGATATTTTGCCTGACGTGAGTATATATATATATATATATAAAAAAACATTGCCTCCCAAGACAACTCATTATGGAGCTGGACCTTCTCAGGGGTGGAATTTTGCTTTGAACCCTTACTGCAGCTGCTTGCCAATCAATTCTGATTGTAAAGTTGGCTACCTTACCATTAATATAAAAGTGTGTATCACACTTTCAGTATCACATAATTTTTAGAAGTCGTTAAACCCATGTCAAGAAGCGGCACAACAACTCTCCTCAAGGAGTCATTTGGTTCATTCAATGAACAAAATGAACGAATTTACTCGGAAAAAGATTCGTTCATTTTGATGAACAAGTTCGAACAGGAGAGTCACGAACGTGCAGTACAGAGCAAGGCGACCATTTGAGCTTATAAAACTTAAACTTTGTCATTTATTTATTAAATGAGCGATCGTTTCGCTTGATAAGACTCTTATTCATCGTCTGGAATCGTTTAAAGCCCTTTGAACATTTTGCAGTTTGCACTGAAACTGTCTTTTGGACCTTGAACCGTTTGGTTCCCATTGAAGTGCATTATATGGAGAAAAATCCTGGAATGTTTTCATCAAAAACCTAAATTTCTTTTTGACTGAAGAAAGAATGACACAGACATCTTGGATGACATGGGGGTGAGTAAATTATCAGCAAATGTTTTTCAAAAGTGAACTACTCCTTTAATGGACACAAACAATGTAATCTAAGCATCTATATTTGTACAAGGCTGTACAAATCATCTTTTTATGCAAATATCATTGCCAATGGACAGACAAATACAAATAGACTTTGTTTAGCACTTTTAACAAATTGATGAAACCTGTTGTTTTATTTTCTCCCAATCAATGTTCATCTTTTTCTTAAATTTTTAGATTGACAGTTTACATCAAGACGTACTTAACTCTTTTTCAGTGTCTAATGATTATCAAATTCAATATAATACATTTTTGTGGTCTGCAAGTATTCTTTATAAATTTCAGCTGCCTTCAGTTGATTACATTACTAAGTTGATTATACGGCCCAAGCCTTCTACTTGTTCACTTGATCCTCTACCCACTATCTTAGTCCTGCATCTATTCAAATGCCCCTATTACTACAGCTATAATGAGTTATTCATTATCTACTGCTACTGTTCGTTCATCATTAAAATGAACTTCCATCACTCTAAAAATGTTTGTGCGGATTATAATGATCTAAATAATTATCGGCCCAATTCTAATCTTGCTTTTATTTAAAAAATACTTGAAAAACAATAGTAAAGCGCAATTGCAAAGTAATGAACTCTATGAGCAATTTCAGTTAAGCTTTAGACCCAAACATAGCACAGAAACAGCTCTTGTTAAAGTTACAAATGATCTTCTCCTTGCAGCTGATTCTGGTTTCCAGCTTTTTTTTCTTAGATATTAGTGCTGCCTTGGAAACCATTAGTCATTCAGTATTACTGAACCAATTAGCTTGCATTGGAGTAGTTGACAACGTGCTGGTTTTTATCCCATTTAAGTGACATGAAACAGTTTGTCCAGATTAGGAATGCTCAATCAGAGTCTGCCACAGTTACTCACGGTCCCACAGGGGTCAGTGTTGAGTTTGCTTTTATTTATTATTTATACTTTTGGTCACATATTTTCACGCTTGACATTAACTTTCATTTTCATGCTGATGACACACAATTGTACATATCTAAAAAAAACAACAAAAAAAAAAACCTAATGGTTCCCAGCAACCTTTGTTACTCACTAAATGTTTCCAGGATGGCTAAAAATTTTAAAGCTGAATATCAACTAAACTGAAGCCCTCCTTTTGGGTAGAGGTCTGTTTTATCTAAAAGTCCTTCACCCTGCTTAATTGATAATTGTCAGGTTAATATGAAAAGTCTGTGAAAAGTCTTGGTGTATTATTCGATGGTTTGGTTTCTTTTACTCCCCATATTAATAATATTTCATGTACTGCATTTTTTCATTTGCGTAACATTGCCTCACCAGTCACCACTTTCTCATAATAGCAGTCCTTCATGCTTAGGTTACAACATGGATTGACTATTGTAATTCTCTTTTATTTGATTTTCCAGACAAACAATTTCATTGATTCACAATTAATTCAGAACTCAGCTGATTGTTACTCATTCTCTTTTATAATTACATTGGCTTCCTGTTCGTTATCCTATCCATTACAAAATTTTGCTGCTCACCTACAAAGCGCTTTATAATTTAGCTCCTCTTTATGTCTCAGATCTTCTTAAAGCTACACTATGTGATTTTTACCCCCATCTAGCGGTGAAAAGATGTATGACCATCCAGTGAATATTAGTTTCTGTTCCTCTCAATTCCGATTTCGTTTTAACTCCTACGGTGGCCAATGTAGTCCAAGATTAACATGGCTTCCAGTTCGACCTCGTGTTAACTCAAACGTAAACATGAAAGGCAAAGCTTGAATTAACGGGTATGTCCCTCTTTGGCTAATGTACTTTCAAGATGGAGGGGCAACATGGCGACCGACATTAGAACCCCTTACCTGTATGTATTTTCAATGGCATATTATACACTCACGAGAATACTTTATTACTTGAACGAAGTAAATATACATTAATGAGCACATATATTTTTGAAAGAACTAAGTGTTTTTAGCTAAGAATACTGTAAACTAAAAGAGTTACACTGTGTAGCTTTAAATTATTTTATATTCCTTGATGTTCTTTGAAATCATCTTCTGCAGATTTATTGTCAGTTCCAAATTTCAAGTTGAGTTTGCCAGCTGGATTCTATTTTCCTCTATAAAGCTTATTAGAATAGGTTTTAGTGACTCGATTGAATGTTTGATCTGTATGTTTGTGTTTTTACATAGCTTTGTATTTTACTGACTTGCTTATGGTGTCCTTGAGTGCTTTGAAAGTTTGCCTAAATATAAATAAATAATAGTTTTTTCACATGATAGAATATTTTTGTGTTCAGAAGTGTTATGGACATTTAAACTGCATGTTTGAAGCAAAGTGAATTTTGAATGTAGCAAAAAGAAGAAAAAGGTTTGTCCTAAACACCTTCAGAATTCAGCCATTCACATGTTTAAATTTGCTCTAAATCAGAAAATGCTGTCTCGCTACTTTCCCTCTCGAGTACCTTATTGCTTTTATAAAACGGTTACAACACAATAAATATATTGAAGTAAAAAAAAAAAAAAAAACATGTATTAGTGCAACTTTCATGAAGTAGAATTACTAAAAGCCTTCCTTCCGCTAGAAAAAAAAGAGTCCCTGACCGTGAAAAGCTACAACGTTCCAATGTGTCATATGCATGAAAGTTCTTAAATTTTTTTTTTTTTCTTTGGGCATGTTACCTCACCGCATGCACCATGTGAGCCAGGATTAAAGCTCTTGCCCTCTCGAAAATAATGGACGCATGATGCCCTTGTCAGTTTCTGCTTCAGAGGTTTCTTTAAAATGGCATCTTCACCCCAAGACCTCAGAATGAAATAGTCTTTTTTTGACCACGAGAGATCAAGAGAAAATCATGAGTTATTGTCAAAGGTTGTTTGATCCACAAAACAGAGATCCAAAACAGACTGTCTTTTCTAACCTCTTAAACACAGGACTGAAATCCTTTAACAAAAACACAGAGACTAAAATGCATCAGATCATTTCAACACATTGCTAGAATAACTTCTAATCAAACATTGTTCAACTGCATAATTCTATTTCATATACTGTATATGCAACTATCCTGCTTGGATCACACATACATTCAATTGTTGTAACTATTGAGTGGTTTATTGGAGATGTGTTTTGTGTATTATCAGCATGAATGGTTTTCCATTTCTCAAATTGTGGTATAAATCAATGTGTAAAATGTATCATACTCATATTATACAAAATCATGTCTAAACTGTACTCTGCTAGAGCGGGAAAGTCACCATGTGACTACTCAGATAACATGTCATTTATGTGAGTGGAGGAGAGTCACACCCCAAATTAAAGACAATGTCTAATTGGTAGAGCTGGGCTCAAAAAAATCACAACAGAAATTAAAATGAATGAATTCTCTTTTATTAAGTCGAAAATTGAGAATCAAATCGAATCGAGAATCGAATCAAATTGAGATCTTGTGAATCGAAATGGGACATACTGTATCTGTATCTATACCCAGCATATGTATACATATTATGTATATGTATCAATACCCAGCCCATTTGGTCAGAATTTTTCCAAAGAGTTGGACACAAACAAAGCATTAGACGAGATGAGATCAGATCAGATGAAAATGGATTAACACAGAGTTTAAGACCTATTTAGATACTTTCCATCTCACTTATTTTTCTTTTCCTTCTTTACTTACTTTTCTTTTCCATTGAGAGTTTCATTTTCTAAGTTTTGTTTTGCCACAAAGCTTCTGTCAACTTCAGTGGTCTATCACCTCTTTCGCATTTACGCTGCCGTTCTGCACTGTCACGAAAGCTTATTATTTGCATAGGTTTGTAAGTATTGCAGTTTTAGAGATTTTAAACCATTGAAACAATAAGCAAAAGAGAACTCATTTCATTATATGTGTGTGTGCTGTCTGAGAAATGGTTTCTGAGCGCTGTCTGGTGCACGCACATGAAGCCGCTGTACTGAAGAGCGCGAGTACTGAATTGAGTTATTTTTGACACCTAGTGGGCTTGACAAAAGAGACAACATCTCTCACTGATCTTAGCTGAATCATTTTGTGTAACTTTAATTAATAAATGTATATTTAATTTACACAGTAAAGACTAGTGTTTATGTATACATTTGATTATTTTATACAATTTATGTAGTATATTTTAATTCCTAGTGCTTCTAGCTTTTCGATATTATAAATGACTTTAATGTCCCTTTTGATAAATTGAATGCATCCTTGATGAATAAAAGTATTAATTCCTTTAATAAAAAAAAAAATGAAAAAAAACGAATCCCAAACTTTTGAACGGTAGTTTAATGTTACAAAAGCTTTCTATTTTTAAATGCTGAAAGCTTTTTCTATTCAATTCAATTTCTATTTTTGATTCAGATAAATGCTGGTCTTTTGAACTTTCTATTTCTATTCATTACTATTCAGTCAAAGTAATGATGCTGAAAATCCAGGGAAAAAAAAAAAAACATTTTAAAATGTATTCAAATAGAAAACGGTTATTTTATATTGTAAAAAAATTTTTCACAAAATTACTGTTTTTGCTGTATTGGGCCTGGGTCACAAAGCCTGGGTGAGCAGACAAGACTTCTTTTAAAAACAAAACAAAACAAAACAAAAAATCCTACCAATCTAAAACTCAGCAGTCTTTGTTAGCTCCACCCTCTATAACGATCAGTTAGATACAATTAGTTTGTATCCTCTGTCTAACTTATAATCATCTATAGGAGAGTTTCAGTCTCAGATCAGTCAGAGATATGATCATCAGGGATGATCATTTTTAATTAGGATCCATTAAATAACTGTACTCATACATTATGTAACTATGCTTCTTTAATCTCAGTAAACAGCCGGCATGACAGGTTAAACCACAAGGGCACGACAGAGATTGCAGTATCACTGGAATGAGTTATTACTGTTAGTAAGGCTGAGGTGTGAGGGGGGTGGGATCCCTCCCAAGTCCCCTTATTACCTTATTTAAAAAACATGAACATGCTGTCCTGAAGCGACAAGAAGCATTGAGCACTCCAGCACTTTAGCAATACGTGCATTTAAACACAAAATTGGGTGATCAGACAAATTAAAAAATGAATGCACAGTTTGCATAGCTTTTCTTTTCTTTTTTTCAGTTCATTCCACGTTGAATAGTAGTGAATGTCCTGAATGGTATTAAAATGTCAAGTCAAATGTTGCCATGAATTGCTTAATAATCGGCATATCATTATACATTTTTTTTTGTATCTCAGAAATGATTTTTTGTTAAGTCTGGCTCACAATCAAACAACGCAGCTATATTAATTATTCATGCCCATGTGCATGCTGGGAAAGGGAAATGGGAGTGAACCACAAAACTTCAATTATTCATCCACCTGTGGTGTTTGTTTGTTTGACATAAATATCTAAGTATATTACAATAGAAGAGTGGCATTGAGGTGCATTACTTTCCTATTTTTAGCTTTATTTCCTGATTTAAAAATCAGTTTGTTTTTAGTGTATGTTATTATCTGGCCCACATAGTCTTGTGGAATTTGGCATTTCTGTTTTTTTTTTTTTTTTTTGTCAGAATCTCTGAATTCCAACATAGTAGAAAGCATCAAATGGACTCGAGAGTAACTGAAAGCATTGTTAAATAATGCAAATATTTAATAATGACCACACCAGGGATGGGATGTGAATGACGGCTGTTCAAATTCTGCAGATTCTGTGTGGATCTGATTATTATACCAGATGACTGTGTCACACGTTTATGAAGTCATAGGAACACAATGATGTGTATTTCACTCATGTAATGACCTACATTAGCCAAACTCAATCAATCTGTCTCAAACATTACACTGTGCTTTTCCTATAACATTTAAAATGATTTTTTACTCAAGCTTACATTTGCTGTGTGTGGATAGAGAGGAAAAGAAAACTCTTCTCACTCTGTGGATTTCACATATTCTTTGTCTGTATACGGTGTTACATCATAGATCAAATCTTAACTCTGAAATTACAGGGCTTAAAATGGTAAAATAGATAAAATGCAAGTTCATTTGCATGTTTTCATGCACGGTTTGCAGCCTTCATTCACATCCCATTTACATCTGGGGGTGGTGATGGCGCAGTGAATAAGACACATGCCTTTGGTGTGAGAGACCCGGGTTCTCTCCACTCTGAGACACCAATGTGTCCCTGAGCAAGACACTTGACCCCTAGTTCCTCCAGAGGCGTGCGACCTCTGACATATATACAGTAGCAACTGTAAGTCGCTTTGGATAAAAGCGTCAGCTAAATGTAAATGTTTTTATTTACTCACCCTCATGTCATTCCTCTTCAGAAAACAAATGGAGATATTTTTAATACTCATTTGTTATTTTTCTCCATCAATTGAAAGTCCATGATTAACCAAAATTCAAAATATTCATAAAGACGCAAGTAACCCCAACTATTGAACCACCTATGCACTTAAAATTAACAACCTACAGTACCTATTAGCTTATAAGAAAAAAGACAATAAAATGCATAAAGATGAATGATCTGAATTTACCTTTGTACATTTATAGAGGATTAACTGACGTTAATTAGCATTGGACTAAGTTACTGTACCTTAGCTCAACCAATAAAGCTAGCAGTACTAGCAATTTTATGATCTATCAGAGAGTAGACCATTAACATCTGGTAAATGATACAGGTAGTGCAATTTGAAATATGCTTTATGTATAAAAGAACAACTCTGCACCTGGCTATCTCATTGCTCATAGTCAATATATTATTTTTGATGAAATGTAAATGCATAGACAGGGTAGACTAATTTGGGCTTCACCTTCCTGACCATTTTCAATCGAAGAAAGTCTGAAATAAAAATGTAAGTTGTTAAAAAGAAAGACTCTGAAGTGCAGTGTAAGGCCTAATTCAATCCAATGGCGGTATTCGATCAGAGGTGATGGTCTCAATGCATGTTCCGTCTTTTTTCATGGCAAAGGGAATTTAATTAAATGCAATACATTGTATCTTATGTATTAAGTTATTATATCTGATTCCATAAATGAAAAGGTTTTTCAATGATATCTGTTCATCATTAAATATACGTGAATGTTTGACTATTCCTTCTAACTCTAATGAAAATAAAGTCAAAGTCTGTTAGAATAATCAAATACAACTATTTATTATGTCAGGTTCAAAGATAATCAATACAAAACATCAAATGTTCTGGAACTCACCATTATACTGTAAATGGGCTACGTGAAGTTGAGAGTCTCGCGACCCCCAGCCTCACGGGCTGATCTGAGATACAGAAAAGATCCTGATCCTTCCGCTGCAATTCAATATATATCCAGACCTCATTTCATATGTAAACATGAGTTTACAGTGGAAATTTGGGAAAGGAAATTTGGGATTTACATGGTACCATTTGCTAACAGTGGAAATTAGTATTGAGTTCAGGTGGGTCTACTAATCCACTCTCGTTTGTGGATGGGTACTCGTCCTCAAGCCCAATAGTGGCGCCTCGTGCCCACTACGCTTCACAGCCCGCTCAAGTGGGTGTGGCTTAGCGTATAAAAGCACGGCTCAGAGGCTGCTTCCCTGGTTTCGTCATGTGAAGTGAAAATCGCTCGTGGCGCGAGCACTGCCGGTTACGCAGTACTCGTCCCTCTCTAGAGAGAACCGAGGTTACGTTAGGTAACTGAGTACATTCTCTTACGAGAGGTTCTCTTGTATTGCGTAAGTTTAGCTTACGCTACGGGAACCTCTTGTCAACACCGTGCGCGCCAAGCATCCATTCTATGAGTCCCAGGGAGTCCGGGGAACACTGAAAATTGGTAATTAAGTTGGCCATCAAGCGGGCTGACACATGTAAATACATAAGCACTAACGGGAAATGCAGAGCGGCGCCAAAAGGGGCGGAGCGTCTAATGTGAGCTCTCGCCCTCGTTCTTTGAGAAGCGTTGTCCTTTGACACAAATAGGTCGACTTCCGCTCTGCCGAAAAGGTGCCATATCAACTGGACTGTTTGGGGATGTAGAGACCACTCCCTGAGGGGAATATTGTCCCTGGACAGCCATCGTTCCGGCACATGCATCGCTCTCAGTGAGCGCAGAAAGTGCTGGGCCCAAACAAGGAGGCGTTCCATCAGATTGCAAGGGCTCCTGGATCTGACACCGCCCTGACGGTTCACGTAGGACACAACAGACATGTTGTCCGAGTTGACTAGAACGTGTTGGTCTTGTATGAACGGGAGGAAGTGCTTCAGTGCGTTCTCGACCGCCAGCTTCTCCAGACAGTTTATGTGAAGGCGTTTCTTTTGGTCTGACCACAGGCCAAAGACCGGTCTGCCCTCGAAAAGGCGTCTGTCGAGATGAATTTTCGGTGCAAAATAACTCCCATTGTCACCCGCTTCTGGTACCAATCGGCCGCTACCCAGGGCTGCAGCTCTGAGACACTCTGATCTGTCTGTAGCCGCATGTAATCCTAGGCTGAGGTCCCCGCGGGGGAGGTAGCCTGTCACAGTTGTCCGAGCGTGACCTAGGGCGGCCGCCCTGTCGTCGCTGCGAAGAGGCAGACTTAGCTGGACGCTGTGTAGTACTCCGAAGAGGCGGCTTGTCACATGAGCAGCCAGTAGCTGAGCTTAAGCGTCGTGACAGGAACAGATTCATGGCCTGCGAGGTCTTCTCCACTTCAGAGAAACGATCTACAATGATGTTGATGGTAGGGGAAAGTGGCGCGTTGAGGAACGTGGCATGCTCAGAGCCTCTGAGCCGTGCGTTTATCGCTAAGCCACATCCACTTGAGCGGGCTGTGACGTGTTGTAACAGTTCCACTATTACAGGGTGTAATTTTCTCCCGACCACTAGGGGTCACCGGGGAGAATGTTGTCGCTAGGTCATGGTTTCTTTAAGAGAGGGAGAGAAGAGTGGAACAGGTGTTAGGAGATGGTGATTTAACTGTTTAGGGCATCCACTGCTGAACGGTATACAATGTAAAGTGAATGTTTTTTTGTGCTTGATTTGTGATGTTTTGACATTTATATCCTATAGTATTTCTATCCTCTTTTGTTGAGAGTCTGTAGAAAATGCCTGCAGGAATGAGAAAGGTGGTTACATGCAAAATGACTGAAAGGACTGTGGATGAAAGTGGATACTGATTTTGTTCTATGCACCTTTGAGATTGGATTTATTCTACTGTTATTCCTTGGACTCAGACTTCTCAAAGCATTCCCATCAGAGACTTGGCCTATGTCTTCCATGCACCTTTGGACTCTAACAGAAGTCATGCTTTAATGTGATTGTCTAAGTAAGTTGTCTATGGTATTGAGTAGTATTTAAAGGAATGAGTAATATTGGAATACTGCTAGTGTGTCCATCTGAAAGTGGAACAAGCTGCTACTGATTGACAGTGTATAATTTATTTATTTCTTTTCAATGTTTTGTTTATTCATATGACTATTTTTGATGGGGTTTTTCTTTGCACTGTGATTAAGCAGCATTAAGTGAGTCCCGTATCATAAGCTAATCTTAGGAAATACGAGAGAACCTCTCATCAGAGAACTGTGCTTCAAGTAAAGTTTGTAATTTGAAATGTTTTCCGCAAGCATATTCCATTATCTGTTCCTGTGACACCAATTCTGAAACCGTTAAATGAAATGTGAATGAACAGTTTGCATCACATTAATGTTCATACTTGATCTATTTCTTATTGTCAGAATATTCAAATTATTGCAGTACCTTTTTTTCCTCTGGGATATGTTACTTCACTGGCTGCCATTGAACATTTCATGGATGTGGATCCACAAAATTGCACTTTAGGCTTTTAAGGTAAATTTGAGTGAACAGCAGCGCATGCAAATGAGAAGACATCCAACTGAAATTCTGCAAATTTGAGTTGTTACGTAAAAGCAAAACTTTCTCAGGTCAATGCGGTTGAGCAAACAAACCTTATTTTTACCGCAAAACTACTTATCTTCATATTTTAGACAGAATACTAGACAAATGTTTCATTCTCAGATTTACAGACACGTTTGAAAGACTTTCTTGAATGAAACAAGATCAAAGTGATGGAAAAGAGGCAAGAAGGCTAAGGATTCTGTACCAAAGCACATATCCCTTTTGTATAGTAAATGCTTATGTGTGTGCAGGTCTCATTTGTTAGCAGGGGAAAAGCCAGCTTGAAGGCAGTGTAAATCAGACAGTGTTGTCCTTTATTCCCTATTAATGATGACAGGCATTAACCCTTGTACATTATTCCTGAAACCCTGTCTCTCAGTAACCTTTAAAAGAGAGACAGGCTGAGGATAAGAGAGATGAACTGAACAATTTTACAATGAAATTGAATTTATTTTCTCTGAAAATGAGGCTGTCCCATGTCCTTATGTAAAGAGCCTGTGTGTGTGTGTGTGTGTGTGCTTGAAGCAGCACTTGAAGATGATGGCTCTCTGAGCCTTTTGGGAACTCAGCTAGATAATTTCAAACAACTTTCCTCCCAATATCTCACCATCAAATAATAACCTTGGTCTGGCTGAGATTGTGCTCCTCTCCACGAAACTCAATGTGTATTTGTGTAGTGGTGTATTTGTGATTGGGCCGGTGATTATGATTTTTTTTCTGTATGTACTGTACCTCTTTTTTGTGTTTTCATTTTTTTTTTCTGCAAACATTATTTTGCAGCTACAAAACCTTTACAAAAGCCTCTGTTGACCTTTTTAGAGTCATAACCATACACACAATCACACAAGCACAAATATGCTATCTACAGCCAGGTTGTAGGTTAAAGTCCTATGGTTTTTTTATGTAAATGTAATTGGGGAACTGCCTTTTTCTCCTTTGTTGCACCTGATTGTCCATTTAATGATATTTTATGTGCTGGCTGATAAATATAGACTTTTTTGATTAATATAAATAGTAAATAATGCTGCTAAATATTTCAAATAGACTTTTTTGATGGAAAATACTATGCTGCTATATATTTACATATAAGCACCAATTTAAAAGTGGATTTAGTAGATTTTTTTTTAGCTGTTTCTATTTGTACTTTAAGTACCAATACCACAATGGCGTTTTACACAGCACTGCCATTTGAAGTGATCGTCATGATCGTCTCTGCGATTTATGTAAATTACACTATTACAGGGTTTTAGAGAGCAGTTTACACAATTCATTCTCTTACCCATCCAACAAGAATGATGCAACTTGGGCGTCACTACTCAGGATTTTCTCCATCTTTAGATCTCTCTACCGTGTGCATGCCTTACCAATGTTTACACCTGTGTTTGCCTTTGTCTTCTGTCTTCTGACAGTCTTTCTGTCTTCTGGCTTCAGAGGGTTTTTTTTTTGTGTGTGTGTGCTTGACCGTACAGGTACCTATTCTCCCATTCTCTCTGTTGGTAAAGCAGGAAAGTGTCTGAAATTTAATTTATTAGCATCACAAATCCACTTTACACTTAGCATATATACAGAGCGTGAGGGTTCTCTCTAATGTTTGGTGAAACACCTCCGGTTACGCCATTTAATGGTGAATTATTAAAGAGTGCCCGCATCCTAAATAATTAAAACACTTTTTATAGAAAACTATTATGAGATTAGTCTTCATCTCATTTGAATGCACCTTTCAGATGATTCTTTACAAAAACACACCATATTTCTTAATGTGTAAAACTTTTGGTGCTCAAAACACATAGCTGCTATTACGGCGTATTAAAATTATTAAACCAACCAAACACCACAGCAAGCTAAAACATGAGGGGTTACACTGAAGACGCATCACGCTGAACCATTTCACAACTGAAACCCTTACTTTGAGTGATGTGTTTCATAAGCCGTGCAAAGGAACCTCAGATACATCAATGCAAGATGATGACAATGGTGATGCGTCTTCATGTAGGGCAGAGCGGGGCACAACGTAGCGCTTTTTGACTTTCTCAGTTTGTGCAAATCTACCTAGGGTTTAGAGTGTTTATTTTCCCCCACGTCTAGTACAGTTATGTGGTTTTGTTTTATTAATACAGTGTATGCTTTTTTCTAGATTTACCCTGAAAAATGGAAGTGACAACATGCCCCATAGGTATGGTATACTGTAACATGTGAGGGGCACATTGTAACATCATCATATGACAGCTTAAAATGCTATCTGATCTAATCAAAAAAAAAAAAAAAAAAAAATATATATATATATATCAAACCAAAATATTTTTTTAAATAAAATACAATTATTAATATTTTTTTTCATTAAAATAATGGAATTTTTTAATACAGCATAGTTCAAAACAAAATAATAATTAATCATTTTTTGAACATTCACTCTCAGTCTTTAAATGTTTTTCATGTTTTCTCAATATAATTCATAAAAGTATTGAATATAATATTATATTTCTAGTAGGGGCATATTGTAACGCAGTGTGACAACATGCCCCACCTGCACAACTGGGATTTAAACCCTGCTAGTGTCTTCTGCTTGTTGGCGGAGCATTAAAGAACTACATCAACTGTTAAACAACAGATTGGAGATTAAAATGAATATCAGATTTGTCTAATTTTAAATAAACACAAAAAATAGAGACGATCTGGGATATATGATCTGATGATTTGGGATATAAATTTTTATTTGTCTTGAATACATACACTCACACAGATTGTAGAGCATCATAGGAAGAGAACTTTAAGGCTATGATTAAAGGGGTGTTTTTGGATCAATACTTGATACGTGACATGTAGTGAAAAATAATAATAATAAGGCGCTGGAGAAAAGAGGACCACACAAATCAGGACCAAGAAAACAAAGTCAAACTCTCATTAAATGATCAACTCCTGTCTAAAAACCTTAGGGAAAGGGATGTATTTTCCCTCTACTCTGCTTTTATTATTGCAACTATAACAGGCTCCTTCAGCAAAACAGTTTTTTTTCTTTCTGCAGAATGTTAGATGAGCACTATAAAACAAATGGACTGTTTGCAGCCTGCAGTTCAAGGTCTTTTTGCTGAAAATATGGCTGTGTTACAAGTACAGTCAGTTAAATCATAAAATGTGTCGTCTGAACCAGTGTAAATTGCTTTAAGGCTTTAATGACCTAATGAGCTTAAAATAGAATGTGATTAGTCTTTTTTCATTAATTTTTAATATTTAGCTGTTTGTGACATGATAAGACCATAAAAGTATAGGAAAGTTGCTGCAAAGGCTGTTTGTAGATTGTTGTTGACGTTTAACATTTCGCTCATGTGAAATATGACTGAGCAGATCTGCTTCTCAGCTTTATGCTCTTCTCCTTCATAAACTATCAGGGTGAATTTAGCTGTTTGGCGGGGTAAAGCAGGGATGAATAAGAACACAAGGCTTTTTCCAGCCCTCTCTCAGAGGAAGGAGAGCCGCTCTGACACGGTATGATCCCTCTAAGTGGCTCTGCTGTCGAGGCGGACATGTCTGTGTTTGACCAATTCAGCTTGTCCACACTTCAATGTGTTCAGGGATCTCTGGGACTGCATGGGTCACTGAATGAACCTGGTTTGAACTCTGGCACAACGAGAAGCAAAAAAGCTGTCTATACTTGCAAGGATGGGATGTTATTATGCTTGTTGGAAATTACAGTATCTGTTCAGTATACCATAATACCATAATAAATAAAAAAATTCCTGTAATGAAACAATAAATACATGTAATGTAAAAAATATAATTTACACTGTTGAATTGGTTTGGGTCAGTATTTCTGTTTTTAATTAATTGTTTTATGCTGAAAGTAAATGGATCAAAAGTGACAGTAAATACATTTATAATGTTACAAAATTTTTTTATTGAAAAATGTTCTTTTTACTTTTTAATCATAACCGAATCCTGAAAATAAATGCATCATGGTGCACAACTGTTTTTAACATTGATAATAATGTTTCTTGAGTATCAAATCAGCATATTAGAATGATTTCTGAAGAATCACGTGACACTGAAGACTAGAGTAAAGATGCTGAAAAAATACAGCTTTGACATCACAGGAATAAATTACATTTTAAATAGAAAACAGTTCCTTTAAATTGTGTTGCTATGTCACAATATTTCAGTTTTCAAATGGATACCCTTCCCCCTTTTCACAATATTGTAGGCTATGTATAAGTGACCGCAGGGCAGGCAAAGATTCCCCATATCATTCATATTCTCTGTGACGGTACTGATGCAAAAATATTTTGATGTTGGTAAATGAGCTGGATTGTTTGTGTTTGCTTGATATAACAGACCAAAGACAAAGTCTTGTGTCATGAATTATGGATGGAGAAGGATGTGATTAAGTTATAGAATAGACGAGCAGAGAACAAGTGGAGAAACGCGATAGAGAGCGGACAGGTGACTTCAGATGACATAAGGTCAGATGCAGACAGGCTATATATTTAGTGAAGTGTAACCCCAGACAGTTGCTTTGACGGACTTTAGTATCCATGTGTGAGTACAAAACACATACTCAGAGATCATTCAGAATGACACAGAGGAAACTGTATTACAAACTGTCTGAAGTTGTTTTGTCTTGGTTGGTTTATATGTACCTTGCCCAGTGTTTACAATCTGACCATCTGAGACTTGATACTTGTCATCTGTACTATTGACTTGTATATGTAGTGCAGACTAGTGCTACAGTAGCCTGGCTGCGCCCTCCTACGCACTTCTGCTCAATTTCATTGTACAAATGAAATGTACTAGAGTCTGGTTGAACCAGGCTAGTGCTACAGTAGTTGTCACATGGAAAAGTTGTAACAAAGGTTGCACTACATAGTTCAAACGTGGGGTTGGTATTTTTTATTTTATTTATTTTTTTGTATGTTTTTGATGTCTTGTATGCTCACCAAGACTGTATTTATTAAAAAAAGCAATATTGGAGCAACAAGACAAGACTAAACATATTTAGAAAAACGGGAAATCGCAATGGAAGACGATTTCAATACATCTAAATATGTTTAGTGAAAGGTAAAACTCCCAAAATCTCCATGTAAACAATACGTGACGTAGACGCGCGAGAGATCACTTCCGGCGTAACATCTGGAGACGGTTCAGTTGGACATCTGATTCAGATCAGTTTGACGGCTGTTAACAAGAGGTAAAAACTATATAAATACTGTTTGTTTTCTCACACAAACCGCTCGTTTCGTGTCTTAGGCCATCACTGTGTACTTACATTTATGAGGCATTAAATCATGTTTAATTTGGACTTCTCTGTGCATGCTCTTTGAGGTGGACCCCCTAAAATTCCATTATATGACTGACAGACAACACCGGTTTGACCGAAAAATGTCAAAATTGAAAAAGCTGTGGAAACAAAGACACCTACATCTTGGATGCCCTTGAGGTAAGCTAAAACATATCAAAAATTAATTTCAAAGTGAACTATCCCTTTAATCCATAAATGATTCCAAAGGAGAAGGCTAAAAGACACCTATTTGTTTGGTTCAACCATGCATCTCCCTTTAGCCCCAACTAGCTTTGCCTTTTCTACTCAAGAAGGCCTTCCTCTCCAAGGTGCTCTCCTGTCAAAATAAAAGTCAATTTTGCCAACTAAAGGATGTTTCTGCACCAAACATAAAAGTCCTACATACAAAAGACAGAACTTAGCTATGGCCTGAAACCAATTGAATTCCACCTTTGCTTATTTAACAATATGTTATCCTCCTTCACATTTGTAAAATAAAGTCTGTCTATTTCTCTTAGCCCTAATTTAGCAGTGTCACAGAGTGACAACATGATACCACTATTGACTCTTTTGCATTTTACGGAAATATTCAGCTTATCTATAAAAATAAACATCCACTGGAGTAAAAAGTTTGGTTGTTATTCTTGTTAGTGTGTTTGTTTTTCATTTTTTTATTTATTTTATTTTTTTAAGTTGTTAAATGTTATTTTTGCACACTTACTGCTTGTGTTTCTAACAAATGTGAGTTAGCTGAACATAGCATTATCTAGAGTAATCCGGGAAATATCTCCAGGGAGCTGGTTTTGTTGGCACAGACCTGCTGGAGCTCATGTCAACAGTAATGATTGAAATTCAGAAGAAGGGTAAATGTCAAACCATGTTTGCTGTCTGCTCTTATTTAGCATTCATGTGCAATACTAGAGAGAGAGAGAGAGAGCTGGTGAAGGTCTCAGTTTTGCTGTCTTCTTCCATCTATCTGGTGAATGATGTTGAATTAATCATTTCTACAGGATAATATTCCATTCTTCCAGATATGCAGGAGTGTGTATGTGTGTACGTCCGTTTGACTCTGAATAGTGTGTATGTATGCAGGTAGGATTAGATCATTTTGTCATTTCAGGATGTTTCAGGTCTATCTTTTCAGGGTCTATTTAAATACACAGAGTAGAGACGGAGAATAATGTCATTTCACATCCTTAGCCCTGATGGATTACTTAATTACCTAATCCAAAAATTAATCATTTTGTCATCTGTCATCATTTACTCACAACATGACTCTCTTTATTTCTTACAACATGAAAGGAGAAATTCTGGAAAATGTTCTTCAGTTCTTCAAAATATACAAAACCATTCAAAAGTTTGGGGTTGGTAAGTTTTTACAAAGAGATTTCTTATGCTCAGGCCGAGGCTGGAAAATGCAATAAAACAGTAATGTGTTAATATTATTTTGATTTAAAACAACTTTACGTCAGCATCATCACTCCAGTCTTCAGTGTCGCATGATCATTCAGAAATCTAATATGATGATTAGATGATTAAGGAACATTTGTTATTATTAGTGTTGAGAACAGTTGAAACCGTGATCATTCATGAATCAGACATAGGACTCCTCTAAATGATGCTTATAAATGCAAAACTATGAGTTACAGTGGAGTCAGTGAATAACCGCGCCAGACGACTTGAAATACAGTGTACAAATTATCTGTATTACTTTTGATGTTTTTATGCAGCTTTTTTTGTAATGTCCTTTTTTTTATTACTGAGTGGCCAATATTGTGTTAAATTCACCTTTTGAGTTCCATGAATGTAACATTTGTGGGGTTTGATCCAACATGAGGGTCAGTAAATGCTGGAAGAATGTGCCCCCAAACAGTCTTGGTCTTCACTCAAGTGGTGATCTGCACTGCTAATGGAGCAGAGGATCATGGGGTAACACTTTATTTTACAGTATCCTTGTTACATACTGTGCGTTACACATACTTACCAAATTAATAACAATAAATTATGAATAATTACTTTGAACTAACCCTCAACCAAATCCCAATCCTACCCTAACCCTATAGCAGTAAGTGCATGTAGTTGCTTAATATTACTAAGTACTTAAATATATAATTATACTGTAACAATGACACCTTAAATGCACAATATGTCGTTTTTTTTTTCACCTCAAGAGGGCGCAGTTTCCATCAATAACTACGGCGTAGGTTTATGACGCAGTGATGAGCTGAATGATGGGGCTTGCTGTCACGCTGATGAATCTAATAATGTTTATGGATGAGTGCAAACATTCATGTTTTTTTTAACATTACAGTGGCATGAAGCAGGTCATGATTGCTAAAGAGACCGATATCACACGCGAGTCCCGCGGATATAAAGGAATAAGGACATTTAATTCTACCGAACTACCCGCAAGTGCTGGATTAATCACACAGGTCAGTTTATTAGATGAATTAAACTTGTGAGGTATTTAACGGCATTTAAATGTGTGTTGAAAATTATTTTACACTATGTGTTAGTTCGTTTGCTATACGAAACTAGCAGCAAGCTATATCAACATTTGAATAACAAACTGACCATATTCTAACATTTCATCATGTTGAGCTATTGTTAAATAACATTGATTTGTTTTATGTACATTTGCTCACCTGTCTAATAAAGCTGTCAAGTTGTGACTCGTGAAGCTCTGTTGAGTGATTTTTGGATATTTTATTACAAAATTCTTACATATTGTACCTTTAAAATAAAGTGTAACCAATCATAGACGTATATGCACTAAAGATATCCTGATCTGTCTGGATCAGTGACAGAGCAAATGAGAGGTTCTGTGATCACACAGTATCAGCTCTTTGACTTCACTTTACATGCACTTTTATTCTGCACTTATGTAGCTCTCAGGAGTATTTGATAATGATTCAACAAACATCAACAAACAGAGTCTTGTAGCACCATCAAGAAAAATTAAAGCATATTGACGAGACGTTATATTGACGATTTTGGTTTATGGGAACGAGACAAGTTGATATTTTAACTTTATATAAATCTTTAATGACAAAATATATGACTGGAAAAATAGCCTTTTATTCCACTGAAAGTCACAAAATGCAAACAAATGCAGGTGCATTTTGCAATGTTATAACTATAACCACCTTGTAATTACATTTCTGTTTTAATTTCTGATTATGAATTATATACATTAAAATACAGGACATTTATATAATGCAAGTACTGTGAAAGTTTGTGCCACAAAGTCAACCTCGTCATCTTGATATCGTGGTACAGATTTTCAGAAATATCGTCTGGTTTTAATATCGCAAGATCTCGTACCATAAAAATATTGAGAAGCACAATTGTTTTCAACATTGATAAAAATAAGAAATGTTCTTTGAGACCAAATCATCATATTAGAATGATTTTTGAAGGATCATGTGACACTGAAGACTGGAGTAATGATGCTGAAAATTCGTTTTGACATCACAAGAATAAATTACATTTTTTTAAATATAGTAAAATGGAAAACAGCTCTTTTAAATTGCAGTTTGTACTGTATTTTTTTGATATGTAGTCTTAGACTACATTAACTAGTTTATTCAATTCAGAAATAGCATTTAACACCAACAAAAGCCATTTTTAAAGGTCATGTCAGGTTTGGAAACAGCTCCTTAATGTACCATTGCACATTTACACTTTTTACAGTGCACTTAACATGCGACGATGGGCAGATGTGGATAAGCAGGAGTGAATTATATGAAGAGTTCAGATGCAAAAGCCTCTAAATGCCATTTGAAATTTTCTGCTAAAATGACCATTTTTATCAAGCTTGTATATTTAAGTTCAGTAATTTTACTTAAATGACAATTAATAGGTAATCTTCATTGCAATTCAAGTGCATGAACTTAAATATACAAGCTTGATCAAAATGATCATTTTAGAAGAAAATTTCAAATGGCATTTAGAGGCTTTTGCATCTGAACTCTTCATATATTCAGCACATTTGTTCACTGCTGAAATGACTGTGAGGAAAGACAATGACAATACAATGAGGGATGGGGTGTGAGCAGGGAAGAAGAGAGACAGTGAAACACAGATCAATTTTCACACTCAATCCAGGCAGTTCTGCTGATAGTTTGATAAATGTCATTCTCTCAAACTCAGGCTGAGCACCAGGCGCAGAGCTCTATGGGTGTGAGGTTTTCTAGGCTGCTCTGTAAGAAATATGAAAATGAAATGAAAACCACCAGTAGAGTCATTAGGGATCCGCCCCTGACGACACAGAGAGTGACTCTGATTGGCTGAGGGTCTGGCAGAGTGAGCATGTTATTTAATTGAACTGTTTTAAATTCAGAAGGTCCTTTGGGAGACTGAGACTGAGGACTTTATTGGCAATGACCACAAGAGCTTTCACACTTCAGTGACTGCAACAGGGAGCTGTGCATATAGGCCAGTGAAAGGTGAAATCTCTGGCTGATGGATTGATCAATTGGACAGATTACTCTAAAGGACTGCTATTGAAGTCTGAAGCTGGGAGAAATATGATTTGTTTGACTTTAGTGTACAGTTGGTTTTGGGAGTAGAAGTTTGATTTGAATGGATAGGGTATAGATTTCCCTTCAAGCTTTTTTCTTCTAATAAATGTCTCCTGCTGAGTATATTGACCATCCACATTTCCTGAACAATCCAGCGGAAGGTCTTTTTTTATTTATTTATTTTATCAGGTAGTACACATTAATAGTACATAACATAAGAATATGTAAAATGCGCCAGACACTGGCTAATTTTCATCCGTTGTCCCTTTTGTAGGTTGATGTTAAGGACACACACACACACACACACAAAAAAACCCTACCATACCAGAATATCTGTAAATGTTCAACAGTAGCCATATTTTCAGATTTTTTTGAGAAGCCACAATGAGCTGTTATTTGTTTTAATTCTTTCAACTCCAAGTCTATTCCACTTATGTGTTCCTCTGAAAGCCAAAGATAGCTGACCAAAGGTAGTTCTTCTTCACTATACCTACGGTATAGTACTTTACAATCACCCCTAATACCAGCTTATGTATACCGTCCTGTTATCTGATATGTATAATCCTTAAAAAACAGGGGGAGCAAGGCCATTTTTAATCTTAAAAACAAGTACCAAATCAGCATGAATCAAATGTTCCCAACTTAAAAGGGAATATTATACTACTACACCTACAATGATGAAAACTAGTTGGCTTTTTTTTCTAGAAACTTGAGAGTTTGTTTGTATGATTTCAACCGGTTTAAGAAATGATTTTATGATCTGCCCTTTTAGATAAAAACAGACAAACTTTTTTTTTTTTTTTTTTTTTTTAAATATTAAGACGTAAACATGATTTAACAAGCAATTGTGAAACCAAATCTATGGAATCAGTCAATTTATGTGCTGCCTGTTTTTGACTTTTTGCTTATACTTACAAGACAACATCCTCAGCATACATCTAGACATTACAGGAAGAGTACTGATTATTGGTCTATAATTACTGTATAAAGCTGTATATCACGATATCAAGATGACGGGGTTGACTTTGAATTATACATGATTTCCAGATTTATAAATTGGTGTAATTACTCCATATTTCCATGCAGAGTAAATATGTTTTTATTATACTTAAAAGTATAAAATATACTTTTACTTAGTGTCCATTAGAAACACTCTTAAACTTTTATTTTAGGTTTTGATGTCCCTATGAACATCAAACATTTTGGTACTTATACCGCAAATATAAGTGTTATAAGTACCAAAACCCATCTCAATATATTTTTACAGTTCCTTTTTCAGGAGCTCTGAACAGATCTATTTTGGCCTTTCTAATTAATATTCATGAGCCTCTCTTCTGATTGGCCTGTTTTTTTCTGAGTGACACATGGCCAGGCAACCACATGTAACAAGGGTCATGTACGCTGTAGCTTGGTATAATGATGGACATTGCTGAGGGAAATGCTATCCAGCCTTATATGTTCAAGCCTGAATCGGCGATGACTGGAGAGAAGCAACTACAGTACCTCCTTTCTTTCGGCATTATTGTTAGAGTATTATAATTACCATTACATCAATGCTGCAAGTGCACGAATATTTCAAGTTAATGCTGATTTAAACTGGTTGTAAACAAACTCAGGTTTTTTTTTTGTCAAATTCGATTTAAATCTCCATAATATGTACGTTAATAGCTAGTTATACACTGATTTTGAAACACGTAACTACTTTATAATGTCACCTTAGCAGACAGACACCGAATGCAGTAAGCTATGTAAATATTGCTTTGACGTGCTACAATTACTTTTACAATGTTACTTTTTCTGTAAAAGGTGTACTTATGCCCACAGAACGCAAGTTGCTGCAATTAACGCCCAAGGTAAACTTGTAAAACTATGAACTGGGATTGCAGCATCTTTAATGAGTAGCTTCTTTGAAAACCCGCCATTGAACTGTGCCTGATTGACGAAGCAGCCACTTGCAGTAATGTGAAATATTTAATTGACTCTTTGTTGACAATTATTTTATGTACAGTATTAATATTTCTCTCCATTTGAGGATGTCCTCGAATGTCTCCCAATGAAGGTTTTTTTGTCAAACTTATACACTCACACTCTCAAGCCCTGACACAATCAATCTCACACACAGCAGTTCATTCATGCTCATCTTTCCATCCTTCATGTGCTCCGTCTAATGGCTTTGAGTTGGCAGCACACATCTGCCTTCTGGCAGAGGTCAGCAAAAATACATCACCATGGTGATCAGCTCTACGGGCTCCTCTTAATATACTCCATCCGTAATCCTCCAACCAGGTTTTATTCATGACATTTGACCTGCTCTGTTCCTCTGGAAATTGCTGTCCTGCCTAACTTACTGCCTCCTAGACGGAAGTGGCAGCTTCCATTCATTCTCTCTTTTCAGAGCTGTTGGACTCAAGAAATGTTATCACAAGATAATCGCATTCAACTGCCAAACGGCATGTGTAGACTGTCAAATGCAGAATGTCTGCCTTTTCTGATCCACGCTGACAGTTACACTGTGCGTGGGACTAAAAGTTTGTCAATGTGAGCCTTTTGGGTAAAACTGAAGAGTAAAACCCTTCATACACACACATACCCCCCTCTCTTTACCTCCAATTCTCTCCCACTCCCCATCTTACCTGGAATTTACCCTTTAACCCTCCCCAAATAGATAGCATCAGAGAGAGATTACATGAAGATGAGGCTGGAATTACTTTAATGTGGAGAGTGCTCTGAATCCTTACAGCTCTAAACTTCCACACAAACTCACTCGCATTGCTCAATTTTCTCCATCTATAATTCATTTCTCTGGAGCTTTGTGTCCTCTCTGAGTTTGAAGTAAACTCTTGTTTACACTACAGCATGGATCAAACAAAGAGGTCAGCATTTTCCTGGTTAGATTGGTCCAGTCTGTCCCTGCTGGTAGATGCTTTAACTACCATAACAGGGGGCAAAACACGTATTTCTCTATTGATGGTCAATGTAACACAGCCTGGTAACTTCACTTTGCTTTGTAGACAGAGTCTGGAATGACATAATAGTGAAGTGTTTTCTCTCTCGCTAGGGGGCGCTTTTCTAAAGTTTAAAATCATTGGTTACCCGTAAGCCAATCAGATACGTTTATTTATGACGAAATGTTATGCACCGACACAGCCGCATCGAACCACAGACATCATGCATCAAACTCAAATCTATGATCCAACTTCCACTGGAAAGCTGCTGTAAACACTTGATGATGCGAGCGAAATATTGGCGTGAACATGGCTGTAAACAACTTTTCCAGATTATGTTAAGTTAATCTATGCATCCACGGTACAAGACCAAGACCAGAGTCTATTGAGACCGAGTCAAGACCAAGACCAGCACCCCAGACTAAATGACATAATAAAATGTGAAACATGATCAAAAGAGATTGATCTTCTCAGATTGATCTGAAAGATCCACATTCCCATAAAAACCGATATTTTTAGTGCTCATGTTTTAGCCTTTTATTAACAATACATGAAAATGAATACATGGGTGACAGGCAGTGCTAACAAAAATAAATAATTAGCAATGACCAATGAGTCACGTTATTGCTGGATTTGAATCAGTACGTTTTACACACAATAAAAGCAAGGATGTTAACAAAAAATAGTCAATATACTGGCAAATTAGTGATATTTTCAAAGTTATGGTCTTAAAAAAAAAATCCTCAATGTTCGAGACCAAGACAAGACCGAGACCATCAAAAAAGTGGTCTCGAGACCGGTCTTGGTCAGTTGCTCAACCTTAAGTTTATCAAGCATTGAGAATACTTTTTGTGCACCTAAAACAAACAAAAATAACGACTTTATTCAGCTTTCAATTTTCTTCCTTGTGGACATGTGTACTTTCATGATCAAAGTAGTCTGAGTCTCAGTCTACACTCTCAAATCTAGAGCTCATAAAAAGTGAATAAGAATAACGAACTTCATTAAAAAGATGTTTTAACTACTCTATATAACACAAGTCTGAGAATTTGGGAGTCCTTGGCGTCTACTTCCAATAAATAAACACATGTGCATAAAAAGTGCTTCAGATTCAGTTAGCACATTTTCCAATCTATTGAATATGCATGTCTGTTTTTGCTTGTTGGATGGGATGAATGTAAATTTAGGCTGCTTTAGGTTAGAGAAAAGGAGAAGGTCAAAATGATTAATTTAACAGTCCCACAGTGGCCTATAAAATGAAATAAAGAAAGGAGGAAGCATGTATGAGTGTGTATGTCCATGTGTGTTTGAAGCTAACGGTGAGTCTTGTGCTCATTAATTTTCTCATTTAGGCTGAACAGCGAATTGTGCAAACAGTAATGCAGGTCCTGCTTGCTAATGAGCGAGAGAGTTTCATGTGCTTATGTTAAAATAACCAACATTTGCAAGGAAGCTCTTTGATGTGTTTTGGTAATCAATAGAGCATCTGTAGAGAACGCTTGCTGTTGTAAACATCACTCGGCCTGATGCACTCTGATTCAGTTCAGCTCTGTGCAGCCTGAAACTCCTGCATGTGTATGTCTGTGGCTCTTTATCTCTGCTGCATGTGGAGCTCTCACTGTCACTTTCTTTCACTGCTGTCTGGGCTTTGGCGGGAGTGTGTGCTTCTCTTTACTCGATTTATGTGCACTGAGAGTTTAACTCTATGGGGTGGATTTACTAAAAACTGTGCCTGCTGACAGCTATTTATTTGCACAGAATGTCTACTTTGTTTTACCGCTGTCAGAAATGTACATGCAACTATCCAAATCAGGTAACGAGGGAAAAGTGCTGACAAATCTAGGCTAAAAAATATATATTTGTTTGTAATTTTGAGAGAAATCCCATTAGTTAACATTGGTTAATGTATTAATGTTAATGCAACTACATTTTGTAAGACTGGAAAAACTGAAAGAATGGGAAGAACTGCAAGAAAATAAATGAAATTAACATTTGAACGCTCTCTTGAGAAACTAACATTCCCATTTAGATGCAAGTCACACCTCAGAATCACCCTATAATCATCTCTTTCCATTGACCACCTCTTTCCCCATTCCTTCTTTCTCTCATGCTGAGATCACCAAAATTCACCCATAAATCTATTTGGTTTAATGCCAATAATTATCATACAACACGGTTGGTATCCTTTGTCTCAGTGTGGTTGGTACAATGGTCTCGTCTCCAAAGAAGCAAAAGGTAATAGTTTTTAATGCTTTCATGCAATTGGAATCATTGTTTGAATAACTGCTTGACTTGTTGTTATGACGTCACATTACAATTAGGGGGGCTAGATAAAAATACTATTGAGGTAATAGCAAGCATTGGAGCTTACTATAGCCATAACCTTATTGTTTGCGACTCTTGGGGGCAACATGGTTACCTTTTAACAATATAGCAAACAAGTGTGGGCGGCATTGTTAAATTTCTTTAGCCATAACCTCTGGTTATAGATTAGATTGGTGAGTTTGTGATTGTGGACCTGCATAAATATTATTGATAATTATTGATAGCTCAGCAAGCAATAAAGTTCTCTGGCGTAGGCCCCATCCATAGCTCGCAATCCGAAGGTCTGGACTCTGCATTTCCTGCCTGAAGACGAAGGCAGGGGCGCAGCCGACCCCCCGGAAGATATAGGAAGGGACCAACCTGGTGGTGGTGGGGAGGTTTGAAGGGAAGGAACCATCTTGGAGGTGGTGGGGAGGATGGAGGGAAATGGAAGCGTCAGCATCTGCGAACTCAAACATGTGTAACTAGTGGTCTTTTATACCGCAAGTATTAGACACGATTGGATAGATGAGAAGGTAATTGACCCTTCGCTAAGCCCCGCCCTCCCTAGTTACTGTTGCTACGCCTGTCAAGCTTTCGCGGCTGGCCCATCTATATCAGACATTCCCAATGAGATAATTAGTAATTTTTGCCGAACAAGTGAAATATCTGAGAGAGCAAGACAAAAGGGACTACAGTTTGCATTCGAGGGATATTCACGACATTATATGCAACCGATTAGAGAATAATTTCTTAAAAATTGAAGTTAAAGCCTAACGTTATAGTCCCAGCGCAAGCAGCAGCGCCTCATACACTGACCGTTCAAATGGAAAACACAAATTGAGGAACAGCTATGTTCATACACAGCAGGGTATGTGAAAATAATCTTAATAATTATAAATCAAACAGCTAATCAATAAATCTTGTGGAATAACACTAATATCGCATTGGGTTAAGTTAAGGGGTAACGTTAGTAGGACGTCGATTAACAAAATGCTAAAATATATTTTAAAGTATGTCAGTGAGCCTTTGTCTTGTCTCTTTAATCGTCTTATTTCACGTTATATCATTATGACCAAAGAACCGTCAATATTTCCAAGCAATAGGTGTTTTTGTTAAGCATGTCGACATTTACCAGAATGGGTCTCGCACATAGATGCTAGATCGCGCCAATCATTTCTCCCCTTGGCTTTTAGATTTTCTGGAAGGAAAACAATTCCTCTCCCCCGTCCAAACTTTTAGTATACCGGTATCAGATTTGCACAATCCATACGCACAATGCTTCAGCATGTTCCCTCGTTCGAAAGCTTGCCAGACCTCCCGCGCATAGTTACGGTTGCTAAGACATGATTGGCCAGTGGCGGTTTTCGGGCGTGGCTTAGCGAAGGGTCAATTAGTGACGCAACAATTGAGTCTTACTGGCAGAACTTAATGCTTAAGCTTCCATTAAAACATTAATATTGTGAAATAATATTACATTTTAAAGTAACTGTTTTCTATATTAATATATAGAGGGGGGTTATTATGTATCTGGATTATAGTCAGGAGTATAATAAAAATATAATAAAAATCTGAGCCAAATATTACAGAGAGAGAGAGAGAGAGAGAGAGAGAGAGTAAGAGAGAGACTATATTTCTTTGTAAGGGAAGTTCATCTTCAATCTGTTTGTCCTTTCCTCTGTCCTCTATTCCATCCTTCATTCCTTCTTGCGCTCCGAAGAAAAAACACACACTGCATGCCAGTTCCTCCGTCACTTTCAGTCACCTTATTATGCTTCAGTTTGCCCATGTGTCCATCTCTATCTTGCTTTCTAAACAGCATAATATGAATTTTGCACATGCTTAGTATTTTCCCAACAGTAGACAAGTATATTCTGCTCCCTTATGAGGAACCTTGTTTTGGCAAAAATCTCAAAAATCAGCACCACATGTATTATTCACAGATAACACAATTCCAGAATGCATTGTGATAAACTGAGTGAAAATGTTAAATGTTAAAATGTGAAAGATGGCTGAAAAGGTCAAAGGTTTATTTATATAAAGTTTTGAATTTGTTTTGTTAGCACAAAAAAAAAAAACTTGAAGTGTAGCATAGCAATAGCATATCAGGCAGCATCACAGCTTGTCATTTTACTTTATTTGAGAAGTTCTTATAATTTTTTTTTGTGTGAAAATAATTGTACTTCATATAAACTTTTTAAGAACTTCCAGCCCAGGATCATAACTACAGTCAGGCAGGTGAAGTTTAACTTAATAATATATAAGTTTCTTACAATAAATTCCCAATAAAAGCTTGTAAAAATGTTGCCAAGTGCACATTCCTAGGAAGTATTAAAAGTTTTCCTTAAAGGGACAATCCTCCCAAAAAATGTAATTATCTCTTTTACTGACCCTCATTCCATCCCATATGACTTACTTTCTTCAGATAAATACACACACACACACACACAAAAAAGATTTTTAGAGTAATAATCCATCACTGTGTTCATATAATGTGATATGACCCCCAAAGTTAATGCCTCAAAAACTACGCAACATGGAAGTTAAATCACTGAGTAAATATTGCGAGCATTTGCATTTTTGAGTGGACTAACCCTTTAAGATTTTTTAATAGTAGAAGATTTGTGGATTGATGGTTCTTATGGATCAAGTCTAGCTGATCAACTCAATGAAAAAGCTGCCTGTAGGCTAGATTACCATGATAATCATCATAATCACTTGAGTTGTTAAAAGTTGTTCACCTCTGATTTGGCCATTGTACTCTGGCACTCATCGGATTTGTCTGTGATTGACCAGAATGATCAGCACTTCACAGAGCACTTGCACAGATACAGACAGGAGCGTTTTAAAAAACACTTTCAAACACTACCATGTGCTCTCAAATGCTCCCATGCATTGATCATTGTAGCCAATCACAGACACATCCAATGAACGCTCATTGGATGTGTCTGTGATTGGCTGAACACAATGGCCAGGTGTTTACGATTCCAGTGCAGTCTCATCCCAAGACGTCAACTAACTGACGCTTTTCGACCATACCCTAAAACGGTGGATGTTGACGTATTGTCAAAAGCGTCAGTTTGTTGACGTCTTGGGATGAGACTGTATTAACGATTCCACTCAGCTGCGCTCAAAGTGTCACAAACTCCTAAGCGGTGAGCAGCCGGTAACAAAAAGTAGACGAATGAGAACGTCCTCGTCTCAGTTCTTGCGCATGCGCCCATAAGGAAGTAATGGAATAGTGGAATAAAGTCGTTATTTATGTTTTTTTCGCACAAAAAGTAGTCTCGTCGCTTGATAAACTTATAATTGAGCTTCTGTAGGCACATGGAACATTTAAACATTTTCTTTAATGACTTTATGGGCCATCAAGAGCCAGTCCCTTAGGAAGCCAATGGAAGAGTGATCCAGCTCTCAGATTCAATCAAAAATATCTTTATTTGTGTTCCGAAGATGATCGAAGGTCTTACGGGGTTGGTACAGCATGGGGGTGAGTAATTAATGACTTAATTTTCATTTTTGGGTGAACTAACCCTTTAGGATAGCAAGACAGCTCACTAAGTATTAGAACAGACCCTCTTTATCCCCTCGGCACCTCACAATGTCTTTCCCCCCATTTGTTAGAGCATTAAAATACGTGTTTTGTCAAACTTCGTGTTGTACGAACCTGAATAATGTGACCCCAGCACTCACCTCGGAGATTTATCTGGCCTTATGCCATTAATGATGACAGCAATCACACAAGCACTGGCACGGCGATTGGTTTTCTGGTGTTCTTGGGGCACACTTATGTTTCAGTCTGATGAGTGGACCAACAAGGTCCTGGGTTGCCAGATCCTTCTGTCTGTTTTGTCAGTTCCCAGCAGAGCTCCTCTAGCAGGGGATAATAAGGGTTCTTGGCACTGACTGGCCACCTGCTGAGACAGTTTGATTTTAATGATCTTACGGACAGCGCCCTGTTAATGAGCTCTTTTCCTTGCGCACGCACACACGCGGTCACACTCGCCCTGTGTTAATGAGCTGTCTGTCGGGAGAGTGGGTGGATAGCAGGTTTAGCGCTGTTGCACATCGGTAATGACTTGCACTTCCTGCCCCTCTGCTCTCTAGCAGATCACACTGCGACTACTCAGCTAAGCAAAGACACTCAGTATGTCCCTCCTTGGAGTAAGACACATCAGAGTGTGTGAGGAAAGCTGTGAGGGTCAGAAGTATTCTCTCTCTCTCACACACACGCACATATGCGTACATATACACACAAATGCACAGTTAATCATGACCAGCCACACCATTAATCTTAGTTAGTTCTGTCAAGATGCAGAAGGCTTGTATTTGCATCTGTGCGTCTGTGTGTGTTCGCCCTTCAGCAGAGTGTGCCAACGCTAAACAACCTCCCACTGATTGAAACCTAAGGCAGTAACACACCAACACTGATTATTCACGTCAAAGAGAAGGAATAGAAAAGGGAAGAGGAGTTGTAATTGCACTGGAAGAAAGGCATTGAGAAAAGAAAACTCATACAATGAGATTTTAGCGTCTGGGTTGTAACTGAATTTATATGTAATCTGGATTATGTAATCACAATCCTAAAATTATACAAGTAATACTATTGAGTAAAATTCTATTATATCATTAAAATACTCATAATCAGACTACAGTTTGTATTTATTGATTACATACATAATATTCACACAATGGCATTCAATCATTCACAATTCAATGATTCTCCCCAATTCTCCTAATTTTATATTTAAAGGGGTGTTTTTTGCTTTGCATGATTGTGTTTATGGGGTGCAATATAACATGTATTTGTGGTTTTTCTTTTTTTTTAAAAGTCTTATTTTTCATTAATTTCACCTTTATTGTAAGCCGTTTTCTCCTTTGTCATTTGAACGACCGGTCGACTTCCTGATTCTATGAAACCACTCCCTTAGAAACAGGCAGTGGGCTCAGATTGGTTATTTTGGGCCGGTGTGTTGTGATTGGCTAAACTGTAGTGCACATTGTCCGGAAAATTCACGCCCATTACCTTTTACGGGCGAAAGTTGCATGTTATTTCTGTCAAATGTACATAATGGTGTCGATACTGCAGTATCAGTCTCTGGTATGAGGCAGAATCAGGCCCAGAAATCGGCGATGAAGAGAGTCAAGCAGAACCTCACCACACACGGCTCTTACAAAACATTTCTGTATGGTAATTTGCCTATATATATATTTTTTTAATTTATACACGTTTGTCTTACACAATATAGCATCGAACTAACTGGCTACTATATACACAAACAGTGTGGGCATTGGTTTACGTTCTTGATCAAATCGAAAAATAAGTCCGTAAATTATATATACATGAAAAATACATTTAAAACATTAGTCCATATACAAAATTCAGATCCAAAATGTTTGTACGCGTTTGTTGTAGACACAGAATAGCATAACGAGTAGCCTAGTGGCTAAAGCCAGCGCTGGCATTGCAATACATACAGCGCTGACAAATGCAAATACATTTAAAATGATTAAGTCTTAGCTTACTTACAGGTTGTGGTCCAACAACTGCTACCTCTGGTTTTAAAGTCGGAACTGCTTCATGTTTTAGTAACAGTTTCTTGTTGAATCCGGCATTGATTCGTGGAGATTCTGGAAGCTGTCTTCTGTAAAATGCGCAGCACAGAGAGCTAAATTACAATTGTAATTTTCAGGAACATAATCAAACATCAACTGTATCCATTGTTGACGAAGTACAGCGTCCGTGGGAAGCCTGAACACAGAAGATCTGACAGCTGGGTGAACATAACACACTTTCGACAAGCCGCAGAAATATGGCCATTCCCTTTTTTGCATATTCCGGAGGGAGGGTTGATGCAAATGTGTGGGTTAGTGACGTATAAAACCTGTTGTAGTCACATTCGAGTCGTTTTTGTAGGCAATATCTGATTTTTAAAAGACGATATCTCTGTTTACATTGAACTTTCAGCGCTGCAACTTCTATTCATGCACCAACAGCAACATTACATACTATTTAAAATTAAAAAAGTGAAATCGCAATCAACCACCCCTTTAAAAATGTCCTTCCTAAAAACAGCTTATTACTTAAATGTCAGAAAGTGTTCCAGTTTTTTATGGAATTAATACACAAGAACGACCACTTAAGCAGTTATTACAGTACATGGAAAACTAACCTAGCCTTTGTAGTGGTAGTGTGTACATCACATTGTGTAGTCTTTTTGCTGTTTGACAGCTTCAATAAAAGCCCAGGTGATATACAGAGAAACTGCTAAATAAACCATGTTTTCGAATGCCGTTTTTTTCTCTCTCACTTTTTCTTTCTTTCACTTTATTCATTCTTGAAAAGGGCAAAAACACTTGAATTTCAGGTTTGTTTGTGTGGTGATTCAGACATCTTGAATCTCATCAGGAATTTATTTTTGAACTTGAGACTGAAAAATAAAAAAACAACACTTTATTGTGTGATGCCTGTTTTATTCTTTGACATTGTATACTTTGACACGGTGTATGTTTGGGCTTGTATGCTGCATTGCACCTTTATGCAGAATATGCAGCAGACAGTTGTTTCTTTTTACAGTGTGGGGGGATGATAGAAGAAAGAAGGCTGAGACTAGACTGGAGTGGAGTGTGAAATAAGTTTATAAGGCAGAATATCAAGGTTTGTCCTACAAATGCTGATTGGAAACAATGTCTCTGGCTGTTTCATATGAATAATGGAAGAGGAGGTTGTAGACGAGGGGAGATTCATGGGGAGAAAAATGGAGTACAAAGAGTCAGAGAATGAATGGATGTACTAAAAGGCGACATAAGTGAGAGCGCGCACACATGCACGCAAAGGAATGAAGCACGAAAATGAGAGAAGCAAATGTAGCAAGGGTGAAAGATGACCGTAAATGGGGGGAAAAGCAACCGATAATTGAGATGGTTTGCATAAGTGGCGTACTGTGAGATTGCTGTCCTTAAATTCACACTAATTTTCCTAAACAAAAATACTCACACCCACAAACCTTCCAGTCGTCAAGGACAGGTCATGGTTGAAATCACCGATATATATGTACTTGTTGTAAGTGAATGGCAAGTACGTGTTCTGGTCTACATACTGAGCCTTTCTCATAATATTATATTTTGTATTGAGGTTCTGTCTATCTACACTGAAAAAAAAAATGGGTTTATTCATCCAATTAAAAACATTTAGGGTAATGGTTCACATCTATATTTTATAACTTACCCTAAATAATATTTTCTAAATCTATGAAATGAATTTCAAAAGAATGTTTCCTTTAGTTGGGCAAACAAAGATGATCAGGTGAACTAGTTTTCATCATAATAAAGTAGTTCATTAATCATATCTCTGACCAAAAGTGGTTATTTGTTATTAATAGATTATATTCACCACCAACATTTTTTTGGATGTTGATTCAATGCAGTTAACGTTGACACATTAACACTGTTTTAACATTGTTTCGATGGTGGCTTGCTATCTGGGTTGTTTTCTAAGGTCAATGTTTGCCAGCTCTCAGAAGTTAAATATAACACTTCGAGTACTGGAATTTTTGCTACATGTTTAGAGCAAGTTATGTATTTTTCATTGGCTCAAGATATAAAATATAGTTGTGAATTGTGAATTGTTCTTTTTTTAATTACTGTAGATGAATGAAAACAGTTATCTATCTGTCAGCCTGTTGGTCTTCTTGTCTATTTATCAGTTTTGCCGTCACTTTCTCCATCCATCTCCCACTCTTTCTGCCTCTCTGTCTGAAATATTTGATGTTTAAAGCTTTATACATACTGCACATGGTCTCAAATATGCTTCCCTCTTGGTCTGATGGCATCATTCATTAATAAGTGTGTGTAGACGTAAGATTTAAAGATTTGTTTTTATTGTTTTTATAATCACAGAATGGAGAAAGGAGACAGACAGACAGACAGGTAAAGACAGACATGCTTTGATCAGTGTGACAGTAAATGACTTACTGAATAACTGATTCAGAGATTTAGCCCTCAGATAAGTCAGTGTGGAGATTCACCTCAGGCTCACAGAGTTTTATTTGTGTTGGTGTGTGTCTGGTGCAGGTCTGGTTTTAAGTTCCTACAGTGTCAGTTGGACCGCTGGGCATATTTTGCTGTTGTCAGCTTGGCTTTCTGCCCCACTGCAAAATAACTGTGCGCGTTCTCCATTCTGTGTGCGTTTGTGTGTTTGAATGTGACATCTGTGTGTGTGACATCTTTTTTTTCTCAAAATAGTTCCAAAAAACACAAACAAACCTAATGATTTTTACCTCAGAGAATGATAGAGCACAAGCAGACACATCCTTTGCTCTTGTTTACGGCATTTTGTCAAAATAAATGCCCTCTCATCTGTCACCTGTTCATTTGTTTCCTTCATTCTTACTTTCTGAATTTGCTGGGAGACTTGGTAAGCTCAGATGAAATGCTCCCTGAAGATTCCTTCTCCTTCATGAGGGAAATGAACTGTCATTATAACTGAACCGGCAGAGATTAACTGTACATGTCAATATATGCAAGTAGAAAGATGCCTCCAGATGTGTGAGAGCCCTTCAAATGGCAAAATGAGATGGAGGAAGCGTGGAATTAAACAACATTGGCGCCTGCCACTGTTGTCTGACATCATGGTGTGTTTATGTCTGTTCATAGCCACATGTTTCTTCAGATGGGGATGCTCACATGCTGTATGCTCAGTCACTCTTATACTTCAGTTACACTTGTTACTCATTCTCACAGTCTAGGGTGTTCATGTTTGTGGGTTTATTTAGTTTGAGGACAAATTTCCCTTTCGTGACATATCAGGACATTCTAAACTAGAGCATTGGTCATAAATAAAATCATTTATTTATTAACAGTGGTCCTCAGCTGGTTTTGCCACAAGACCCAGATTTTTCATACATTTTAACTAGCAATGCTACACAGTACCATAATTGTTTATCGCACAAAATTAACTATGTTCTTGAAAATGAATATTATTCATATTTTAAGAAAATGATAACTGGGCTGTCTAGGAAAAAAAAACGATTTGATAAAAGTGCACATCTTTTGCCATACAGCCAATAATTCACCACACATTGTGGTCAGCACATAGCGAACCATGTTTATTCTCATTGCAAATGAGAATGCAACTTTTATTTAATGTAGACTGTCATGTTTTCTTTTACCTTTCATGATTTTGTTCATTCTAGGTTGTTAATTGGTTAGTTAACTGGTAAGTTGGCGGCCCACCAGTTAACTCTTTTCCCACCACTGATGGAAATTTCCGTAATTTTTTGAGACAACACTTACAGTAAGATAAATCTGAACAACAAATAATGAAACTAGAAACGTATCTAGTTTTTTTTTTTTTTTTTTGTTTATGCTATGCACAGTTGCGTAGCAAGTCAGCCCCGGGCCCATGTGCAAAATAAAATGGTCGGGTCAATATTCACATTATAATAAAGCATGTGAATTAAGCACACTAATTGCTATAAAAAATTATTTCTACAGCTGGCTGAGTAGAGAGACAGCATTGGGAAATTGTGCTTGATTGGGAATTGTTTAAAATGTTTCCCAGGGTAAAAGGCCTTTGGAGCAGGTAATGTACCGGGTGGGAAGGATCTGTGATAATTTTCAATGTCCTCACACACTCATCCAGAGATGGAAGCTTGCAGCAATAACTTTTTCACCACACCTGATAATGCACTATAGCGATTTCTTACATTAGTGAGCCAGATCATGACAGAAGAAGATTAGTCCTTTAATAATGGTCCAAAAGATCTGTCTGAGAAAAGGCAAGTGTATGTCTATAAGGTGCATCTTGCTGCATGACATCCAAATTTCAGAATTTCTTTATTCGCATAATGAAAATAAGATCAGAAGGAATAATAAAGTATTCCAAGCTTTGAATATGTTTTTTTTTTCTGCATTAGCTTTTGTGTGCGTGTATGTGTGTGAGTATAATGCATCAATTTCCATTCTCTGCCACCGTACCCCTGTCGATCATAGTGTGACACCATTCAAACTGGCTCATTACCATCCATTCTCTCTCTCTCTCTCTCTCTATGAGTGTGCTTACTGACACAATATCTGATTTATTTGATATTATTCCTGCGTGCACATTGCATAAATCACCTGCTACTGTACGTATCTGGAGCAGACAGCATCAGAACATTGATTGATAGAGCTCTCTTTCTTCTTTTCTCTCTCTCTCACACACACACTCACACACCATTAAGTTTGAGGATCTGTGTGATTTCTCTCATATGCATTAGTTCCACATTCTAATATGTTCTAATAACATCAGAATGTATATATTTGTCATCTATCTATCTATCTATCTATCTATCTATCTATCTATCTATCTATCTATCTATCTATCTATCTATCTATCTATCTATCTATCTATCTATCTATCTATCTATCTATCTATCTATCTATCTATCTATCTATCTATCTATCTATCTATCTATCTATCTATCTATCTATCTATCTTTCTGTCTGCCTGCCTGTCTATCCATCCATCCATCCATCCATCCATCCATCCATCCGTCCGTCCGTCCGTCCGTCTGCCCGTCTATCTATCTTTCTATCTTTCTATCTATCTATCTATCTATCTATCTATCTATCTATCTATCTATCTATCTATCTATCTATCTATCTATCTATCTATCTATCTATCTATCTATCTATCTATCTATCTATCTATCTATCTATCTATCTATCTATCTATCTATCTATCTATCTATCTATCTATCTATCTATCTATCTATCTATCTTTCTGTCTGCCTGCCTGTCTATCCATCCATCCATCCATCCATCCATCCATCCATCCATCCATCCGTCCGTCCGTCCGTCCGTCCGTCCGTCCGTCTGCCCGTCTATCTATCTTTCTATCTTTCTATCTATCTATCTATCTATCTATCTATCTATCTATCTATCTATCTATCTATCTATCTATCTATCTATCTATCTATCTATCTATCTATCTATCTATCTATCTATCTATCTGTCTATCTGTCTATCTATCTATCTATCTATCTATCTATCTATCTATCTATCTATCTATCTATCTATCTATCTATCTATCTATCTATCTATCTATCTATCTATCTATCTATCTATCTATCTATCTATCTGTCTATCTGTCTATCTATTTATCTCTCTATCTTATCTACCTATCTATCTATCTATCCGTCCATCAGTCCGTCCATCCGTCCGTGCGTCCAGGTATACAGTAGGTTTTGGGATAGTAATCACTATTAGATTTTTGTTAAAACTATAAAAGTCTGTGTTATAATTTTAATGATGTATCAGTATGTAACTTGGTTACATATTGAATCCCAAATTTTCAACATCTCAGGCATTTGTAATATTCCAGTTGTTTATGAATGAATTCAAATGAACTTGCGTCACAATATTGAATCATCACAGACCATCATAGACTTGTTATTATTACACAATCATTCAAATGCCTGTAGAATCTCACACACAGCAGGTTGTTGCTGGTGAGTGTCACAACTAATATAATACAAACTTGCCGGGAGATAATTGCTTTTCTAAAATCATGAATAAACATGATACTGCAGCATGAACAACCAGTGGACTCCAGAGCCAATGTCAGGCCGATAAATCAGATTTGGGGCACTTGTAATGAAAAAGCGCAAAAGGACGCTGACACCAGGACTTCATTTCCCAGGGGCGCTGGCAGTTATCACCTTAGCAACAGACATGGCCTGAAGGTCATAGTTCTTAATTTAGTTTTTGTTTGTTGTCAGTCTGAGAGACTCTCAGAATGATAAAACATCTGTGAGGAGCTGTGCGGGTATAAAAGAGAGAATAACTTATCTCGTCTCAATCTCTTTTACACTTTAATTATGTCTTTCTTCCTTTTAATGATTCCTGCTGTTTTATTATCGTACGTGCATTTCCCCCCTCACTTTCCCTCTTTTTAATTATAAAATCACATGAAATGCTTTCTGTCTTTTTGGATTTAAGCTTTTTTTTTCTTTCCTCCATTCTATAGCTCCTGAGTTCACAACCTCACTGCAGTCAAACTACTCAGAAATGGACTGAAATATATTCATGCTCGTTTTCGTCCAATGATTCTTTGCCCCAGGCATGACCAAGACCTCTTGACATAGTTTCACAAAACTTTGTTGCTCCATATGAAAAAAATCAGTGACTAGATTGCTGTTCCACAAAATTTATAGTTTCAATTTACATTTTCATATCTCTGAGGAATAAGGCAGGATATATTCATAAATCATCATAATGCATCTGTCTTTGCGAGAGCGGGTGATTTTCAGCAAGTCTAAAGTTGTTATTGAACCAGTTCTCAATTTCTGTAAAAGAACCCTTTACTTTCCCAAACATAGATCAAAAAGAAATGTGGCAGACATGAAAGTTCGGTTTAGGGAACATTAATTCTGATGTTTCCTCAGCGTGAGGAACTTAACTGTGAGAGGAAAGGGTTTTTGGGATGAAATGTGTCTGATGAGAGGAGGTTTATCACCTTCATCCACAGCTCACTCTGATCTGAATATTTCTCTCTCTCTCTGTGAAGGCTTATGGGGCTTCAGCACACATACATCCCTCAGGGAGACTTGTGTAACTGAGTTTGCCTCTCGTCTCTCTTGAGATGAGGAGACACTTGAGCGGAATTTTAGAAACTCTCTGAAACAGACTGGGTTTAAACACTTTTGAGTCTAGACCTCTTCTTCCTTCCTTCCTTCCTTCCTTTCTTCCTTCCTTCCTTCCTTCCTTCCTTCCTTCCTTCCTTCCTTCCTTCCTTCCCTCCCTCCCTCCCTCCCTCTCTCCTTCCATCCATCCATCCATCCATCCATCCATCCATCCATCCATCCATCCATCCATCCATTAAAAAGGTTCAGTTGAAGTTCATCAAAAGAAATGTCATATTTGATCGTAGAATAATTGTTGGATTGAGTCGTTTATGTGCATTAACGATTTAACAGTATGAATTTTACTGTGAAATAAAGGGCCATTTTTTTTAGGTGTTTAGGAATGTCCTTTTACTAAAAGTTATTTCACTGTATTATATGATATATACATAGTAATTATATGGTAATTCATAGTAATTTATATAGGCAATTCATGTAAAACCCATAACTTGTAAAAATATATTTTGTTATACCCTTAATGGTAAAGCTACATATAATGTGACATTCAATCATCACCATTTTTTTACTGTAGCTTGTTTACAGTCTTTTATGTAATATTTACTAAAAATATGCTAGGATTTTAATAATTCACTCTGGTGATGATTTTCTAAATAATAATACAGAAGCAATATTATCTAACATAAACAATTAAGGAGGATATGGTGTTTGTAATGCTGTCGTGGGGAGCTGAGTGGTTGGTGTCTCTGGTGATCATTTAGTTTGAGTTATAAATCAGGCACACACTTAGCAATACTTAGCATACGAAACTCATCAGTGCAGACAATCATATAACATCATTTTAGATGAAAAATAAAAAGTACAACGCAATTATCCTAAGGTTATATCAAAAACAACAACAGCCAAACAGAGGCGGATTTACATATTGACTTTTGCAGGCAAGAGTAGTTGAAGAAAGTAGCTGGAGCCTAACCATGAAAAAGAAGTGGGGATATTGCCAGCTGTTTGGCAAAAAAAAAAAAAAAAAAATCAAAAGTAGTTCACAGGAGAAAGAGTGTGAGGGAAATTAAGGAGAAGGAAGTAAACTGGAGAGACCAGGAGGGTCATTTGTGGACTGTAATTATGTTTTTTAACATTTGTAGTGTGTTAGAGCATGATTAAACAATAACTACTATAGTTTAAAAGTGTTTTTATGTTTGTTTTGTTAAAGCAATTCATATGTAGGGATTCCCATGTACCGTCTACTCCACCACCCTGTCGAGACCTCTTGCCACCCCTTTGCCCCCCATGTAAAATTTTCTAGATCCGCCACTGCAGCCAAATAAGCTTAAACATTTAAAACAGTGGAACTGCATAATTTATTGATGCCTCAAAACAAGTGACGGCATATTACTGTTTACATAACATACACACTTACTGTAATGCAGTCACAGATAATAACTGTGATTCTGCAGCACATCCTGCAACCTACAGTACATTTCCTGCTCCCGTTCATTGTGAAGCCACATTGTGAATTATACAACTACTATAAAAAAAGTTTCTAAAACAGCAACAGGCAGCCAGAGATATACTATAGATTCACACTAAGAAGTTTAGGATTTTCATTCACAACAGCCTCTAGAGAATGACTGGAAAAACAACAACAAAAAGAAGTGAGTGACAGTTGTGTGGGTGAAAAAGGCTTGTTATGAGAGAGGTCACAGAAGATCGCCCAGACTGGGTCATGCTGACAGGAAGGCGACAGTAACTGAATTGCACTGTGACATGCAGAAGAACACCTCTGAACGCACATCACATCAAACCTTGAAGGGGATGGACTACAGAAGCAGAAGAAAACATTGGATTCTTCTCCTGTCAGCTCAGAAGAAGGAAAAAATAGTCTAGTGGGCACAGTTGGAATTGGACAGTAAGACTGTGGAAAGGTTACCTGGTCAAGCTTTGACATTAACAGCAGGAATCAATGCATCTTTTCTGCCTTGGTTCAATTCTTTAGGCTGTTGGAGGTGGTGTAATGGTGTGGGAAATATTTCTTCGGCGTACATTAGAATGCTTAACGGTTCAGAATTATCTATATATCCCAGTCTCTAAGTATTACCCATAGACAGTAAAGGAAATGGACAGAGCGACCCCATTGATTTCAACTGAGAAGACTGAAGCCTGATTATTGCACTTCCTGTCTGATGTCTGAGCGACTGTGCAGGCTCAAACTGAGCGTGACGACAGTCTGACAGTTGGACATCTTCTGGTAGCTGCGCCAAGACAAATCTGAATCACCTTCCTCAAAAACATTGTTGAAATATTTTGTCCCGTTGCTTATATGGAATCTCTATCTTTACTTTGTGCCTTCATGTCCCCCCGATTGCCTCATTGACAGTAAAATATTGCCTGCGAGCTTCTCCTCCTGTCTATACGGTAATATATCTATTGTGTGACAGAAAGTCCCGTCTTTAGCCTATTTTTACAAAAACGGCTTCTATGGGGCCATAACGTAAGATACAAAGTAATGGAGCCTTTTATACATTGTCGTCTTTCTTTAGAAATAAATAACGGACAAATGAAGTCTTTAAACGCCTCAGACGTAAAGTTATTTGCTGTCAAAGTGACGGCAAAATGAATGGGAGTCAATGGGATGCTAACAACCGGTGAAGTTCTGCTACAATGGCGGCTCCCGCGAGGCTTCAACTTCAGGCTGATGGATTACCCCCTTGGTATTACATTACCTTAGTTATTTACTTTACCTTTAGTTATTATAACTACCTTAGTATTGTTGCTGACCATGTACCACCGTATACCTGCTGGAAATAGTCAATTTGCCAGTTACTCCCTTGGTGACTAGATGCCAACCCAATTTAGTGCATTTGTGGTGTTGTGGAATGGCAATTTCACAGCATAAATTTTCAACCAATATCTGGAGCAATGTGTCTTGCTATCATGTCATCCTGGACCTGAGAGCTTGTGCATATTATTGAATTCATTGCATGAATATTTACGGCTGTTCAAGTGGCAACTGATTAGAAAGGTACAAAATGTTTCTTGATTGCATCGTGATTTCTGAAGGATCATGTGACACTGAAGAATGGAGTAATGATGCTGAAAATTAGGGCTGCACGATTTGGGGAAAATGTCATATTGCGAATATTGAGGTCAATATTGCAATTGCGATATGCGATTGCGATATAATTAACAAATGGTTTCATGAGTCAACCTGCTTGGTTCTAAAGTAAAATGCACACACAGATTAGTGATCATTCTGTGTATTATTGTGTATTTCTCAACTCAAACTAGCAACAACAACTAAATGATTGAAAACACCTATAATCATCAATAAACCATCAACAGTGATTCCATCATTACAATTGAAAGCTATCAAATTATTACAAAAAAAATGATAAGACTTAAAAAATATAACATCTTTTTAATTAAGCGAACTTCAAACAATCCTCACATGAACCCAAAATAAATGCCATATTTACCTGTGCCCTTCCTGTCTTAACAGGTAGGATACAGAAATTGAATAAAGTTATCAAACAGTCTGCGCTGCATGAATTATAAATTATATATAGACTAATCCTTATTAAAGGTACAAGAGTTCTTTAGTCAAGAGCAGTGAGTAATTGTCTATGTTCCCTTTGTACTTTGATTAACTTTACTGACAGAACGCTTTATTCGCTCCTGGCCATTCAAGAGCAGACCCACGGATCTCACACTCGCCTCACTCTCCCACAACCACAACTCTTTTCGTCCAAAAGACTTTTCTTATATTATGAAGATACTCGACAAAACAACATTTTGGCATAATTGTGTGTGTTATTGTTCGTTCAAGCTCGAAAGAGAACTGCATTCTGGCACGCGGTCTGTTAATGCGGATTTTGGCGCGCGTCTTTCTAAGAAATACCTTGCGGACGTTCACAGGCAGCTTGCTCTTTTTTGACCCTGTGTCGTGAAAAAAGGAAAAAGGCATTTGCATGAATAAGAGCGCGATCATGTAACTAGTCAAAGGATGACAAAAAAGAAGAGATGCTGCATTAATAGCCCTAATTTGTTTATTTCATATAAAATCGCGACATTTTGCGTTATATAATCGCATAGGTTTGACATCGCGATTGCGATTGCGATATGATTAATCTTGCAGCAGTACTGAAAATTCAGCTTTGCATCACAGGATTGAATACAATTTTAAAAGATATAAAAATAGAAAACAGTTAGGCTATTTTAAATTATTATAATGATAATATAATAATTTCACAATATTACTGTTTTTATTGTATTTTTGACCAAATAAAATGCAGTCTTGGTAAGCATAAGAGACTTCTTTCAAAGATATTAAAACATTTTTATCCATTCCAAACTTTTGACCAGTAGTGTGTGTCTATATTGCTCTGATCTTACGTCATGTTTTGTTTTTTGGTTAGAACAAAACCCTCTGTAAATTCATTTGTTCTTATGGACAAGTCAATTTAAACACTGCTGTAACATCTTTTCTTTCCATTCAGCCCATGCATCCAGCGCGTTATTTGCTTCGAATCATGATAAACTACACCAGCAGGGTCTCTTTTGTATAAAAATGTGTACGTGTGTTTTCTGTTTGTTGCTCATTTTTCATTTGCATTCATCATTGTCCACTGGATCTTCAGCTCTTTGTATAAGTGCAGTCTGTTTATTGCCTTTACAATGTAATTGGCAGCACTCCCGGGCATCACACACACACACACACACACACGCACGCGCGCACACACACACACACACGCAAAAAGCCAACCAGCTGAATGTTATGGGTTTAATTGTGTACAGTGTTTATTCATAATTGAATTCATTATGGGTTCAGGACGCCAGATCACCCACAATTCCCCAGTTAATCAGCGAAGAGGACAAGTTCAGTCCTTGTGGGAAACAAAAACACACACACACACACACACATACTTTCTTGTATAGTGGCAAGCAGATGCCATGGCAAAGCAGTAATTAATGACTAATCACAAATGCCTTTGTTTGCATGTGTGTGTGTGTGTGTGTGTGTGTGTGTGTGTTCTGTTGAGGATGGTGGATTGCAACATATGTCACACACAAAAAAAACCCACACAAGATCCTTCTTCTCCGTCTGAGAACCTTCAGGATCACGAATATTTAGTTCAGATGTGAGATTTTGCCAAAATATCTCTTTCAGTAAAATAAATAAATAAACAACATCCTATATTAAATTAGACTACTTTACTTTAATTCACATTAGTTACAGTCCATACCAAGTGTCACTTCATCACAGCACACAACTGTTGAAGTAAACAAGCTGCACTCAACTGAAATGCTTCTGAACAACAATTTTTTATCGAGTTACTATGTAATTTGGCAACTGGAAAAGACATTTGGCTCCCGAATGCTTCATTTTAAGAGCCTCCTTAGTCATATTTTATCTGGAGCCCTGCCTTGTAACTATTTGAAGCATATGACCTTTTTAAAGCAAACCTCTTCTCTGTGCAGAGTGCAGACAAATGGCATTTTGATATTGCTGCACTGATAAATGTTGCCTATAACATTAACAATATAGTGACATTTAGCGAATTTAGTCACATTTCTTCCCATATATTTATTTTGGTGTCATTTTAGTATTATTTATACTGTTATAGTATTAGTATTAGTGAGAATTTTTTTTTTATTTTTACATTTTCAGTTTTCGTTTTAATACGTTTTTTAAACCCACCAGTGTTTTTTAATTCTTATAAAGTTGCCATTGTTTTTGACCATTTTCATAAACAGTAAAAAAAAACAGAATATTTTTGTTGTATGAGTATCTGAACATGCAATTTAAAAAAAAAGAACGGACCCTCTGATATTTTTTTTTAAACTGTTTTATTCTAGCTTCATGCATGCTTTTTGTATTAACACTTGAATGTTTCATTAAAAAAAATAAAAAAATAAAAATAAAAAAAACATTTTGAGCAAAAAGCTGAGAAAATCCCAAAGTACATCAAGTCCATCAACGCCCCAAAGCTTGCACATCCTGTAGCTCATCTTGGGTCGACATTTCATTCAGTAACATTTGGCAGTTTTTATTTATATGGGGTTTAATGTTGATGTTATTTCACCTTGAAGAGTTCAGATGCAAAAGCCTCTAAGTGCCATTTGAAATTCTCTTCTAGAATGATAATTTTTATCAAGCTTGTATATATAAGTTCAGTAATTTCACTCACATGGCAATGAAGATTACCTATGAATTGTCATTTAAGTGAAATTACTGAACTTATATATACAAGCTTGATAAAAAATGATTATTCTAGAAGAAAATTTCAAATGGCATTTAGAGGCTTTTGCATCTGAACTCTTCATATGTATATAATTACATATAATGTTGCTTATTTCTTCTTCTTCGCCTGTGTTTTGATTTGGGGCGTAGCCAGTTGGGCCAGGGCGGCACTGGCCAACCCACATTACTTAGGCTACTAGGCCGCCCAGGCAAGTTTGATAAAAATATGTTTTTAGTTTATTTTTATTATTCAAATGTATTTAAGAAAATATATACCTGATTTATTGTTGACTTCTGTGTGTGTGTTCAATTCGTTTCCCAAATAAAACGGAACTGTCCAAAGCCGCTGGAACGTTATTGGTTGCTATTGTTGCAGGATTTTCCGACAGGAAAACTCTCACCATCGGAGTCTGAGCCACAATAATGGCTAAACAACTTTCTTTAATGTACTATTTGAATAAAAGCAAGAGTTGAGGAAGAAGACGCACCGTACCTTCATCTACCGAGTCCACCCAGCCCAGTTCTTCAGACTCATTAACCCACAAGAAGGCTAGTCAGGTGCTGGCGGCGGCCGCTTCTTGCTCCCTCTCTCCAGGTCAGCCTGACGCGGGTGTACCCGCCGATCTAACTGGGAAATTATTGTTTTAGCTTAGGCCTACTTTATTTTTGCACCGCCGACTAGCCTGAATAAAATAGACAGGTTATTGTCTATACTGGTTCGTCCAGCCTTTATTGAGCTCTGGTTGAACATGAAGATTTGCTGAATGTAACTGTTTTTGCAGTTTGTCTATTAATTTTTCTACCCTCTAAGGTTAATTATTATTGAAGTCATTTTTTTTTTCTATGAAAAACTATAGGTCCACTCACATTTCGATTTAGTGGTAGCTCTGTATATTTCTATGGCATCGCTATACGCTGATTTCACACAGCTGCCATTTTGAAATGGCTCCGGTGGGAAGAAAACTGGAAGTGTTACCTTTAATAAAAGGAGAGTTGCGAATGCGATGGTGTATTGTTGTGTTTAATGTAGAAATTATTTATTCTAAAAATGTATACTTTTCTTTCATATTTTAGACTATACAGTGAAATTCATTTATAAATAAAATTATTTTTTTGTATGTAATTCAGACTGTAAAAAAAAAAAAGCAGGAACGAACTACGTATATCCTATATTGGATATTAACATCCAATGGTGTAAATCGCGGCAGGAGCTTCAGGTTTGTAGTCCAAGGCATTGTTGTCTATCTGTACTTCCGGGGTTCTTCCCACCGGAGCCTTTCGAATTCAAAATGGCGGCTGTGTGAAATCAGCGTATTGAAGAGTAATTAGTAGTTGGCTGGGGAAGTGGATTTACTTATTGTAGAGTTAACGTCAGAAGCGGATAGCGGATAGCATAACAAAAGTCAGTAGACCGGGAAGATTTTAAAAAACGAGCGGTTCATTCATTAATCCATTAGATCTTACCTTCATGCTGCGGAAATAAAAACTGAAAGAAAGAATACAACGAGTGCAGTGCTGAAAAGGGGTGGAGCTACATAAAGTCAATTAGTTTTGGTTAACAATAACAACACGGATACTATCATGCTGTCAATTTCACTTTAGTCTTACAGCCCGATCCCAAACAATGACTACTGTAAATGAAACCTCCTTCAGATGTCTGTGAGAAGAGGGTAAAAGCGAGTGAAGATTGACTGCTAAGAGATGGAGCTGTTATGTGCTAGAAGGGGACAATTTGACATTAATTTTATGTGCAATGCACAGGAGTCAGTCAGAGGAGCAGGGCGCTGGGTCGTGTTTGTAGATTCATTGTGGCGAAGGCAGCAGTTCCATACCGCTGTGCTTTTAAAATGTGAAATGAGAGATAGCAGGAAGGAGAGGGACTCAGCCAGGGATCAAGAGGTGTTTCAGAATGAAACAGGAAGGCAAATATTTAGGATTAGGAGGGAAGTATTGCAGTTGTGAAGTTAGAAAGTTAGTATGTGTTGGGGATGTTGAAGGAAATCAAATGGTCTAAGATACAGAAAAGGAAATTACCCAGAAATGAAAGCTGGATATATGGGGGAAGGGGAAAAAGAGAGGGAGAGTTTTAGAATTATCTTTATAGAAAGAAGTTGCTAAGCAACCCCCTCCTTCAGCTCGCATTTGGATGGATGGTGCATTTAGAGAAAGAAATAACGAAATGAGAGGCCATGCAAACTGGGAGAAAGAGGGAGGAAATAGAAAGAGAGTAGAGGAAGTGAAATTGTGGAACACAGTATGAGACATTATCATTCAGTGAGTTTTTTTTTTTTTTTTTTTCAAACTGAGTGAGCAATGGGTGGATATGGGGGTGAGATGCACATCACTATGAATGTACACACAGGCATGCAATTCAGTCCCTTTCTGCATCATATTCCCAGACTTAAGTCCCACCAGTGAGCAGTGCTATTTTTAACTGACCTAGCTAACACAAACATAAAAAGGTCCAACTCCCTTCAACTGATGGAGAATGTTCTTCAGCCGTGTTAATGAAGCGCTCCTAATTATTCAGTCAGGTGTTGAACATACTGTCACAATTATACTGTAGTTTTGGAAAAAGTGCCTAAATGTTGAACTGCTTATTAGCACTTTCATGAAGCCTGTGCCCTTTACAAATATATTCTTCCTTATAGTACACATTCTGCTATTTTATTTGGTCATTAATTGTATACTGTTATAATGTATTCATGGTTGCACATTTAAAGAGCATAATACCCACATGATGACACATGATTGTTGCGCATGAATGTGCTGGTGATAATGTCTTAATGTCGTATTATAATTGTCGTATTAATATTAATATAATAATGTCGTTAATAATTGTTAATAATGTTAATTGTTAATAACGTTAATAATGTCGTATTATAGTTGTCTAACAATGTCTAATTATATGGAGCAGCATTAAAGAGGACCTATTATGTTTTTTGTTTTTTTTACATTTTCAGTTTTCTTTAGTGTAATGTTGCTGTTTAAGCATGAAACAGGTCTTGAAGGTTGAAGCTCTTATGGTATGGTAAGGGGTGTGGCATTTCCAAAACACGCTCAAAGTGGCTGACCAATTACAACACACTGACTCAGCCAGCCAATCAGAGCACATTGTGTTCACTGGAAGGAGGGGCTTCATAGAGACCGGAACTAAACAGAGCGTTAATGACAGATTGGAAAGAGAATGGGAAAAATATGACCATGAAAACATTAAATCCTATTCTAGTAGACCCTAAAAACAAAATCAAGACTTTGTAAAATGGCCTGTTTAAAATGTTCCATAATGCTCCAGATAATGCTTCCAGAAGTGCTCTTTGTGTGTTCATCTCGTCTGTCATTCTGTCAAAAATATGTTGTGTTTTCATTTAAAATGGGCCAGTCAAGCTGCAAAAACAACATTGCAATTAGCAAGGATTACAATGAAAGAACTATTGTGCATTGTATCATTTTAAAATGGAGATAACATTGAAATACAATAGCATTTTTACACAGTTGTTTCAGCTCATACTGTAACTTTTTGGCTTGTGTTTGTGCGATTGAGAGACAGACAGGCTCACTCAACAGATTCCTCTGTTTTGCATATTTGTTCATAAGCAATCTTCATTCCATAAATTCTATTTGTTCTCCACAGCATGCATGGTATTATTAAAACATGGAGAATGCGTCTGTGTGTAAGTATTTGTAATGAAGACCATGATCATTTTTTTTTTGTTGTTGTTGTTTTTTTTACCTTTTACTATAGCTCATAGGTCACTTCAAATATACATGTGAAGAGTTCAGATGCAAAAGCCTCTAAATGCCATTTGAAATGTTCTTCTTTAATGATGATTTTTATCAAACTTGTATATTTAAGTTCAGTAATTTCACTTAAATAACAATTAATTGGTAATTATCATTGCAATTTAAGTGAAATCACTGAACTTAAATATACAAGCTTGATAAAAATGATCATTTTAGAAGAAAATTTCAAATGGCACTTAGAGGCTTTTGCATCTGAACTCTTCATGTGGTCTCTTGGTATTTTAAACATACTCTAGCATTTTTGTAAGAAATTAAAACCTTTATTCTGCAAGGATTACATTGATCAAAAGTGATGTAATTCATTTTCTCGATAAGAGAGTTTTTATGAAATCACAGTGAATTGATAGTGAAATATGAGATGATTGGCAAGCTGTGAGGTTTAGTTTGCAGTTGACTGATCTCAGATTAGTCATTTGGAGGAGAGCGAGTCTTCATGATCCTGCACGAGTGATTTACAGCTCTGGTCATATTGTACAGAATAAGTAGTTTCTCTGTCAATGAGCTTGTTAAATTACAGTAAATCACTGTAAATAAATGTCAATGAGGCTATGTATCTCAGCCATTTGTTGTAGTCTCACCCTGGAGCATGTTTTGGGGCATTTTGGTTTGTGTTTGTGTTGTAATAACCTAACCAATGTGTGTGGTTTATATAAAGAAGACATACTTGAAAACTTTTGGGGATTTCTGTGCCCAAAATTGCTGTAGGGCACTATTTGAGGGGAGGGGACAGCCTTTTGTAGTGGTGTCCGATAGTGGACATTATTGAGTGCATTCATTCAGTACCACAATACACTGCAATTACGACTGTACAACCGATGTATACTGAACAGCTAAAGAATATCCATAATGAATTGAGGGTTGTGCCAAATGAATTCCCACATCTTGCCAGGAAATGGAGCCAGCATCTGAATTATCCATCCATCCATTTTTCAATCTGCTAACTGAAGTCACACAAAATTTTAATGATGGTTATGGGAGAAATGTGTAAACACACAGTCCATCGCTTTGTACTGCATATGGAGCTATGTAGCCGGAGACCAAACAGAGTGGCAAACTCTGCTCCACACACTTAAGGCGGGCATACACTGTGCGATGTCTGTGCGATTTCAGCAAGGTACCTACTCACACTGAACGAGTAAATTGCATGCGTTGCAAAGCCAAAGTTCAGGATTTATGTGCTCACACTGTACGGTCCGATCGTCGAGCTGCGACTTCACTGCTCACACTATACGTGTAATATCTGCGATAACCCCCTGGATTGCGCCTATTTACGTGTCCAGAGATATTGTCAAAACAAGCATCTGCTATCAGTGTCAAGATGATTTAGTATTTTCAATTTATGCATTTAATTATTATTATTATTATTATATTATCATTATTAGGGGAGGCCTATAGGTGTCACAGCCCTTCGTCTGCACCATCCTGTCCGCGTCTCCAGCACTACACTTCCCATGATCCTCTCGTCTGCACACCTGAACTCACTCCCTCATCAGCCTCCCGTTCAGCGTCCTGTTCATCTGTTTCAACTGTCTTCACCTCATTATGTCTGATTCCTGCTTGTATTTAGTTCCCTCTGTTTCATTCTGTCCTTGTCGGTCAATGTTTCATGTTACTTGGTGTTACCCTGTCTTCCTGCCTGTATTTGCATTTAATTATTAGTAAATCTGTATATTGGAGCTTCTTGGACTCAGCCTGTTCTTCTGCCTGCACCCACACCCGTGACAATAGGCTAATTTTACTATTAAATTGATCCGCTATTATAATTAATTTGCCACGCAATATTTTCACAGCACATAACCAACGTGCTGTGAGGATAATAAAATATTAATCTTACTCCTCATTAAAAATTGTCTAAAACATTTAGGTCGATTACAATGAATTATATATAAAATAACTATTAACAGTCTATAATATGTCCGAACATTGCCATTATTAATCATCAATGAAAATTAAAAACAGGTTTATTTCAAAAACATTGTTTGACAAAATAATAAAAGAGGTGTTACATATCAGGTGGCTTGAAGACGGTGGGTAATATTATCCATTTTGCAACACGAACTGGAGGTAAGCAACAGTAATTTGTAGCTCGTTTTTATTTTAATTTTATTTTTGCTGCAGATGAAATGGTTAAACTTCTGTTTTCGCGCAGGTGCAGTGAGGGGAAAAAACACTGAGTTTAGGGCAATCGGTTCGTAGCTTTGCTTCAACTGTGCGATATAGTCACAAGGAGCGACCAAAATTTCTGACATGCCAGAAATTCATCCGACCATCCGATTGTCGATCGTGAGAGGTTAATCGCCTCTCGTTTCTCCCTGTACACTGCACGAACACTGCACGACAAACGACGCACGACAAAGCTGAAAATCGGTCCGACACGAAAATGAGTCGCACGAGTCAGAATTCGGCTCAAAATCGGACGAAAATCGCACAGTGTATGCCCGCCTTTACCTGTTATAGCTTGAAGACCTTGATTTGCTGGTTCAGGTGTGTTTGATTATCTTGGAGCTGCAGGATGGTCCATGGTGGCTCCACCTGGCAACTTACAGGACTTGAAGGATCTATCTATCTTACCTTATTTATATAACAATTGGAGACTATCCTTTCAATTTAGATAGGTAAACTTGTGTTTGTGTGGCTGATGCTGTCTTGGCTCCTAACTGTTTCTAATAGGGCTGCTTTTTGTTGTTTTTTCTGGGACACCCAGCAATGCTTTCTTACCTGACGATAAATTCTACAGCCACTACTTCCCATACAGGAGAGATAATGGTGTTGTGAAACAACTTCTTCACACGGAGCACTGATTGGGCTCATTAACACTTCCATATCCTCTACAAGCTCAACTCCCCTGCATGCCCACTTGCTCTCAAAGTCTCTACTCCCTGTGTATCCTGCATGCTTGATTACGCTGAAATAGCCTTGCCCTAGATGTATGGAAACTTAGGACCAAAAAACAAGCAGTTTGCGCTTGCTATAGCCACACTGCTTTTAAAGTCAAATACGTTCTTCAACAGGTTTAGGCCTCTGGAGAGTGATTGCATCTTAGATGTGTTCATAAAGCATACATCACAATTCCTGGGGTCTATACCGGTATAGGTGGCTAGCCAGGTATGTTTCAGTTTAGTTTGTGCCGACCCATGGGTTTTAGGCTTTACATTTACATTTATTCATTTATTTTTTCTATTAGCTGATGCTTTTATCCAAAGCGACTTACAATTGCTATATATGTCAGAGGTCGCACGCCTCTGGAGGAACTAGGGGTTAAGTGTCTTGCTCAGGGACACATTGGTGTCTCAGTGGATTCAAACCCAGGTCTCTCACACCAAAGGTATCTACTGTGCCATCACCACCTAGTGTTGTTCATCACCATAGTATCTTATTCTCCATTGCTAACTTGCTAAGAGATCTGAGAAACTGAAAATGGATTAATGAGCTGTGATTGTTTAGTATTTATTTTACAGATAATATATACGATACAAGCTTTAAAAATGACTACATGTGAGCTAACATGTATATACCTAATATAAAACATTTGTGTGTGTGTGTGTGTGTGTGTGTGTTATAAATTATATAAACTAACTTCCCAACTTACAATATATTTTCTTCTTGTTGTGTAAATGTATTTATGTACTACATATTAATCTTCGGCAGTAGTAAGAGATGACTCTCGCTGATTTTATCACGAGAAGGGAATTACATTTTCTCTGTTTCTAGGCATCGACTGACTGTTTCACACTTTCTTGTGCAAATGCTCCATGAACTCTGGAAAGTTCAGGATCATTGACATGGTACAAACAAAAAAGTAGTTTTTTTTTAACTACTATCATAGGCCCCTGTTCTCTTCTGTGTTTTAAATGGCATCACCTGCACAGTGTGGATTTCTGACCTCTATGGGTCTATTTACACCTGGTCATTTCATGAGTTTTCTATAATTGGATAGCCATCCGATCGTGAAAATATCATTTGTAAATGTGCTCTGAAACTCTTTTGAGGTAGATTTAAATCTGATTGCTCGAATCACTTCAGGAGACAGGAGGTGAGACAGGATGGGAGACACATTCTAGATGAAACTGGTCAAGTGTAAATGCTCCCGGTTGTTAAAACCACTTGTAAAAATTACTCCTGCCAAAATGTTAAAAATAAATGTGTGAGAGTGTTTTATAGGTTATATGACGACATATAGCCAGATATGACAGTGCTAATGCGACACGCATCGCCGCAGGTGAGTAGCTGTGTATCAGTTTAGCAAGCCAACCCACAAACTGCCGCAAATATAACCCAAAGAAACTCGCAGATGCTCAAAACATTCATTAAAAGTACCAAGTAAGAGACTTAATGATCTAACCAGATCATGCCGATGATGCCACTATCCCTCCTATTGCGGTCTTTGATCTTGAAATAGCTGATGATAAATAAATTGCAGCTCATATCTATTGCTTTTGTTGAATGGTAAGTCAGTCGAATTTGCTTATTGCGTGCATATAATTGAAGATCAGATTTATATCCGTTTTGCAGAGACATGTGGCCATGTGTAAACGGAACCATTTTAACAAAGCTATCCGATCAGTAAAAACGCACGAAGTGATCAGGTTAAAAAGGCCCTATTTTTGATTCACTTTCTCTGGCATCTGTTCCTCAGAGATAAAGGTAATCAGTTTACTCTGAGGTTGTCTTTCACTCAGAGAAATGACGAAGCCTGTGATTCACTGTGATTGGATGTACCAAGGTTAACAATGCTTGTTGGAGACAAGCGACGTTTAAAAATGATTTTTCTTTTCTTTTCTTTTTTTTTAGATTGAATACATGCAAATGTAGGAGGCAAAGTAGCTGTAGAATTTCAATGTTGATTTATTTATGTATTTATTTATTTTTTAAATAATAAATTATGGTTCAAAGTGATGTCAGTACTCTGTTGTTGTAACCCCCCCCCCACACCCGTGTCCTACTCACCCCGCTCTCTGCGGGCCTCGAAAATGGGTCTAAGTTGGGAGGAGGCTAACAACTGCAGCGTCTGTCGCTAGAGTGCCTATTGAGATCAGAGGAGTGAGGTTTACTCGCACAGAGACTACTAGCTGGCCTCCATTACATGTATACACGATAGATAGATAGATAGATAGATAGATAGATAGATAGATAGATAGATAGATAGATAGATAGATAGATAGATAGATAGATAGATAGATAGATAGATAGATAGATAGATAGATAGATAGATAGATAGATAGATAGATAGATAGATAGATAGATAGATAGATAGATAGATAGATAGATTGATTGATTGATTGGTGGGGCTTCAGGTATAGTCATGGATAGAGATGAGCTGCTGGTCTTTAGGGGTAAGAGCTCTTTAGTTTAGATGATTGATGGTGGGATCTTCACTGCACCTGAGACTCTGATGAAAGGGCTCTGATGATTAGACGTCCTGATTGGATGGCATTCAGTTGGATGAATATTATTGATTTGTGAGTACTCACTCTAAGACTGTGTGATAAAAAACTCTTCCTCTACTGATGGCTCTTCATGTGTTTTGAGATTTCTTGCCCTCATTACTGTGTTGCTTTGTCTGTGCGTAATCTTTCCTACATCTCTTAGCTTTTCACCTGCATGTTCTATTTCGAGATTGTTCTGGTAATGTTGCACAGGTACTTTCTTATCTCCTCCTCACTATGAAATTCTGCTTTAATCCCTCATTATCATAGAGAATGTTCCAGGTGCATGCATTAGCTGCAGCCAAACCCTATTCTGCTCTCCTAATCATACATGCTATAAATCTCTTTCTGCTAAAACACTGATTATACATAGTCTGTACATTAGAGCCATTAGAACATGAATACTGAATACAGGGAAGATGATGTTCACTTTAGTTTATGGATCTAAAGCAGTGACAAAATCATATATGTGTTTCCAATGCATTCTCATCCCAAGGCGCCATTTACGATGCTTTTGCCAAAGCGTAGACATCCAACGCACATGGCACCCTTTAGCGTCAATATAACACGCACAGAGAATGGGTAGGTTTAAGTCTGGGGGAGGGTTAGGGTTAGACCACTAGGAGGCGCCTTTTGCCCCATATATATCTGTGTCTCACATTGACGCTAAAGTGTTTGACACTCTGACACTATCCTCTGATATGTATTATCCCAAAATAACTATGGCTGAGACTACTAAAAGAAACCAGCCACTCGAGACTGGTCTTTAGTATAGTTTGAGAAGCCAATCCGGTGTCCTGAAATGGATGAACGTCAGGAAATAACAGAACTGACCCCTCTTAACCAATTTAAAATGATCCGAGCTTTGTGACATGGTGCATTATCCTGCTGGAAGTAGCCATCAGAGGATTGGTACATGCTGGCCATAAAGGGATGGACATGGTCAGAAACAATGCTCGGGTAGGCCGTGGCATTTAAACGATACACAATTGGCACTAAGGGGCCTAAAGTGTGCCAAGAAAACATCCCCTGCCTACACCATTACACCACCAGCAGCAGCAGCCTGCACAGTGGTAACAAGGCATGATGGATCCATGTTCTCATTCTGTTTACGCCAAATTCTGACTCGACCATCTGAACGTCTCAACAGAAATCGAGACTCATCAGACCAGGCAACATTTTTCCTGTCTTCAACTGTCCAATTTTGGTGAGCTCTTGTAAATTGTAGCCTCTTTTTCCTATTTGTAGTGGAGATGAGTGGTACCCGGTGGGGTCTTCTGCTGTTGTAGCCCATCCGCCTCAAGGTTGTGAGTGTTGTGGCTTCACAAATGCTTTTCTGCATACCTCGGTTGTAACGAGTGGTTATTTCAGTCAAAGTTTCTCTTCTATTAGCTTGAATCTGTCGGCCCATTCTCCTCTGACCTCTAGCATCAACAAGGCATTTTCACCCACAGTACTTTATCATTATCATTACCCCTAGTGCTCTGGGCTGAGATTTCAACCCACCCTGTTACCATGATCCATGAAACATGCAGAAATTAGCAGAGGCTTGACATTGGTTTAGTGGTTTAGTTTAATTTCTAGGAGTTGGCTGGAAATGTGGATTGCGCAAAATAAAAGGGAGAATGAGAATTAATGAGACTGAGATAAAGCTGCGTGTTGGTCTATGGGCTCTTTAAAAGCTACTTGGATGCTGGAAATCTAGCACGTAATTTCAGAATGTTACAAAGAGCCAAATTTAATTAGAGAGAAAAGCTGGAGGCTGCGATGTTACTGTGTCTGCCCCAACCACAACCCCCCGCTTTCGCTCCCTCTTAATGTCCCCGCACCTTTCTTCATGCTTCCTCCTGTTCTCTTACAGTCATTCTGATAAGTTCAAATATTCATTGTGAGGCTTGTGGGGTGTGTGTGAGGAGCTGTTCTGTTTTAACTGCAGCTTTAAATGGACTGGGAGTAAAGGGAAGATTGTTAGAGGAGTTGTGATACTTGGACCGATCCAGGGTGAGATAGAAAAGGGGTGCATCAAGAAAGATGAAAAAGAATAACGAACCAAAGATAAGGAACATTTCATAGATTGAGGTTGAGGTAGAAAAAAGGACTAAAATTAGAGCTTTTTGTGAAGAGGAACTCTTGTGGGTCTGTCATATGTTTCATTTGTTTAAGAACACTTGATAAAGGCAATTTTCATTATTTTTGATTCCCTTCTCGTTTTGTGTTCTACCTTTGCTTTCCCAATACAACTCAAATATTGAAAAGCATACCTTGAATCAATGCACCTATTCAATCAGTGATTGGTGTTTCTTTCATTGAAGATCCACATGGATAAATCACTGTGATGCCAAATATGTTTTTGGTCTTGAAAATGAAGATGTAGATGTACTGCTTTCTGAAAACCTCCAAACCCCACCACTTATATAGCTACCAAATCTTATATACTCAATCTGATGTCACAGTGTCTGGTTTGTGTTTCCCCCAGGTGTCCACTAGAGGTCTCTTTCCCTTCCTGTCACCATTCACTGTGGAACCGCAATTCCCATAATCCTTGTTTGTTTCAGTTCATGTCACGGATGATGGCGAATTGGATTGCCCGGATTATAATATTGCTGAATTTAGATCCACCCATTCCTCTGTATTGTCCCTGTGACAGAATGACTCTGTCAACAAATGGATCCAGTAGCATGAATATTTTGCAGGGCTTGGCTTTATGGGTCTGCCAAGATGAGGAGCATGGCGCTCAAATCCTCAAACTCCTTTCCATCGATGACAGAAAGTAATTTAGAGGAAACCGTCTACAGATTTTCAGGGATTTGTGGAGCCCGCAGGGGAGGAAGTACTAGAGGTGAGCCCCAGACCCACTCTCCACAGCGGTCTTTCTTCGACAATGGACCAGTGATGCTCAACCCAGAGCACCCTTCGCGACGGGTCCTGACCAGCCCGGAGCCTGCACCTCGCCATAAGAAACGATGGAGGAGGGGGACGACTTCCCTACTCTCTAACGTCCCGGAGGTCGTCTCTGTACAGGTGGCTGTGGTACTGGAGGTGGTCCCCATGCAACATGCTGTCACCCCGGAGCTTGTCCCCATGCAGGCCGTTGTGGTACCGGAGGTTGTCCCCGTCCAGCCCGCTTCCGATCCGATGGTTGTCCCCGTGCAGTCCACTGTCATCCCAGAGTTTGTCCCGGAGATGCCCCACTATCAGTACTGCCACGGCAAGGAGGGCTGTCTTCCTATTTTATGCTGTAGCAGTACTGCATGCTTGGAGGAGATACAGTAGGTCTGCCAAGCCAGAGATTGTTCAAGTCCCGTCTGCCGATCCAGAAACTGTTCAGGTCCCGCACTTTGGAAAGGTGTTCTCTTCACGGATGAATCGTGGTTGTCATCGTGTGAAGCCCGCTCCAACGTTTCTGATTGGTGCCACAATTTCTGCGGACTGGAAATGGGCTTGAATGAGCTCTTTGCCAGACTAACTCTTAGAGCTAATCTAAATTTGCCAGAAGTTGTCTGGATTTTCCCAGGCTAGTGGACAGGTAGTAGGGCGATTGGAAAGGAAGAGTTTGGAGACTTCTGCTTCTGAAAGCGGAGGGTGGAATGTGTGTGTCAGTTTGTGGTTTGGTAAATTGGCCACTGATGGTGGTGGTTTTATTTATAAAGAATGTGGTGAAATCGTCCGCTGTTAGGGTTGATGGAGGCGGAGGGTTGAGAAGAAAGAATGTTTTGAAAAGCATGCGAGAGTTAGAAGGCTGAATCCCAATTCACCCCTTGGCCCTACCCCTTGTTTTCGAGTGTACCCCTTGGCCCTTAAAACAGCGTTACAAGGGCCAAGGGGTTGAAATATTCCCCTACGAAATGGGACAAACCTTCATGAACCCGATACGTCATCATTCGTCGGTGATGGCTCTGCCGTTACAGAGTTATTACAGGATTTCTCCATGACAACAACTGACAATGATTAACTTTGAATAAACATGATGATTATAACATCCCTTCCTCGAAATGTATGTCTTTTCTGATCAGAAAGGTAATTTAATTTATATATATTAAACGACTATAGAGTTATTGTAAGAGTAAATAAAGTGCGTGCTGGAATCATCTGGCGCTAAATTTAAATGTTTAACCGTCTGCGAAACCATCTCGCCGGTGATTTGCGATGCATCCCGTGAACTTTCTCGTAGCCCTCAGTTTGAAGTGTGCCTCTGAAAAATCTCCATTTCGAGGGCTATGTAGCCTTACCCCTTCGCCCTACCCCTCGATCTCGACAAGAATCGGGACACCCTACCCTTAGACGTGAACGCGCAAAACGGAGGGGAAGGGCCAAGGGGTGAATTGGGATTGAGCCGAATTTTTAATGTTGTTGTAAGTCATTTTAGCAGTAGAAATATTAGCAGAGAAGGAAGAGAGGAGGGATTGATAAAGACCAAGGTCAGTAGGAGCTTTCAGTTTGCGCCACTTTCTCTCTTGCACCCCTGAGTTTAGAACGATGTTCTCGGGCTGGCCTGGAGGAAAGGGGGCAGAGGTTCTCCAAGCAGGATGTTAAAGTGGAGAAAAGAGTATCAGTTGCACTGTTAGTATCTAATATTGAGAGCTGATCAGATGGAGGAAGTGTGGACGAGACCAAAGAGGATAAGCGAGAGGGTGAGAGTCAGTTAAATGTTTATGCTCTTTATGTTTTTTTTTTTTGTTTACGCATATTGTTCCATGTTTTCAATTAAAATAAAACATTAAGAGATAATGCAAGCTTGACATTTCCAAATGTTCATAAAGAGATTGTAAAATAATTCTTATGAATTGAGCAGCTTAGACCAAATGTCATGGGGGGAAAAACAATCGCTTTATGATGAACAGATTTAATTCTAACTTTTTGAAGCGACAAAGTGTCTGTTTTGTAGCTGTCAATATTTCATTTAAAATATCTTCATTTTTGTTTCGAAAATGAAAGTCTTACAGCTTTGGAAAAATCTTCCCTCTAGGCAGAACTCTGATGTTGATTTTTCTTTTTGTCTTCTGGGTAATCATAAAATTGATTTCTGGAAAACATGCTTAAAAATGCTACAGATGAGAGTGGAAAAGTGCTGCTGAATAAATGCTGTAGGACAGCACAGTTTGTTTAGCATTCAGAAAGGACAATTACCATTTCCTGTGAGTAGGCAGGTTTTTCTACTCTCTGCTTTAGTTTGATTAGAAGCAGCATAGACTTTTAAAACATTCTGTGAGGTCAGATCTCTCTTTTTTTTTTGTCCCTTTAGGGAAATGTGTTGGAATAAAGATTCTAGGTAGAACCATGACAACAGAGTTTAAACAAGAAACTTATCAGAGCACTTATTTTTTTATGTGTTCTAATGTGCCTTTCTGAATCCAAAATAATAAAACTGCCTGATTCATTTCATAAAATATTTATGCAGAGAAGACTGTGTAGCTCATTACTGTAAAATTAATGTACACTTCCAGTCAATAGTTTGAGGTTAGTTTATTTTATAAAAATGCAATAAAAACAGAAATACTAAAATAAAATCAGCTAAAAAGTATAGAAGTTAATCATTTTAAATGTTTCTTGTACCATAGAGGAGATTAGAAGTCATGAAGTCAATATTATTATCATCTATTATTATCATCGCACACTTAAATTGCTTTTGGGATTAACAAGACAACATTTGGATGCTAATTACAGGCTTTTCTGAATCCTTTTGTTGTTACTGGAGTGACCACTGGAAACAATAATGAGCTCTTAGTTTGTGTGTTAAACAAATTAATTCCATTTCCACAACAACTTTCTCCATGGTGAAGCTGTCAGTTCCTACTTGTGATGAGGCTTATATCACTGAGGTCTGTCTCGATATTTCTGTGCAATGAGTACTTCACCTTCTTGAAAATGTCAGCATGGGAGAGTGTGTGGAGCCCACGCATGGTTTTGTGTTTACTTGCTAGTTTTTATATATTAGCGTGTGGGAGTGCAGGTTTGAGCTTTACTCCAGGTGAGACTGAACTACCTCACTGTAATTACTGCATGCTTTTATAGCCTGGAATGATGGCTATGTGATCTCTCATTTAACAAACCTATGTTCTTGCAAAAAACAAAGTGCTATCAGTTACATGTTGGAATTTGACTATTAAATTTCCAATGCACACCTGAATGCACTAGAGGGCACAGCTCAAACAAACCATTATACTGTAGATCACAGAAGAATAGGTTGCATGAGAATACATTTTAAGCTTTTACTTGAGCAATTTTAAAAAAATACATTGGATGTTAAAGGATAACTAAACCCCTGGTCAGAGCCTGACTCCACCCACTGGCAATATTTGAAAAATGCTGGAAAAGTGGGCAGAGCCCAGCGGAAGGGGGCGTGCACCTGAGACGCATCTCTTTGTTTGGAACTTGCCTACGTCACCAACAACCGCTGTGTCACGTACAACCGCAAATATCCAATAGGAAAATTCAACTGCAGTAGCCACCGTTCAACCTGAAGAGGGCAGCACTAAGACGTTTTTACACCATATATTGTAGAAATAGAACACTTTATAAACAAATGCCAAAAAACGAGTTGAAAAAAGTTGGTTAAGTATTTAGTTACTCTTTAAAGTCATCTTTGCTTATTTGTATGTCTGAATTGGATCATCAAAACTCAGCAGCTAAGACACTGGTTAATAAAATGAGATAAAACACATAAAGGGCCCTATTTTAACAATCTGAAATGCAAGTATCAAGCACAAAGCGCAAGTAACTTTGTGGGCGGGTCTTGGGAGCTGTTGCTATTTAACCGGTGGGATAAATGACTCTTGTGCTCAACGCAAATCTAAAAGGGGTTGGTCTGGAGTAGCTTCATTATTCATAGGTGTGGTTTGGGCGTAACGGAAACAAACCAATAAGAGCGTCATATCACATTCCCTTGAACGAGGTGTGACATTGAGGACGGGACAAACCCTCCCAAATTAGCTTCGGTTAAATATGCATATAATAATTTGGGTAAATGAGTAAGCTTTATGCCTATTTTTCCCATCATCATGGACACAACAATGATTTCCCTCATGTTTTAATAGTTTTCCTTATAATAATGTATCATTTGCAAAAAAGTAAAATGCATCTGTGTAGATGAGAGAATCATCTACAGTGTATGCGCGTTGTTCACACTCTGTATTATGGCCAAGCTTGCGCGCCTTAAAGGAGCAATGTGTGATTTTTAGCGACATCTAGTGGTTCGGTTGCGAGTTTGCACCAGGTTTGCACTAAGGGCTCAGCCCACTGCTCACCCCTCCCTTTCGAAGAAGCTACGGTTGCTAAAACGGGACAAACATCTCGTCGGCTGAGACAGCAGAGAATAGCCAGAGTAAGCCAAGAGTGTGTAACATTGTCACTGTTTCTGTACCACAGTCCATTATAAACCACATCATGGATACTGTTTACAAAGCCATAGTCAGGTGAGGATCAAGGGTTTTAATATATAATTTAATAAAATAATATTAATCAGCTGATTGTCTCACAAACGTAACCAGCAGCACATTTATCCCCACATACTGTAGCAAACCCATAATACAGCGAGGGAGCAGCTATATATTTTTTCTAACAGGGTAGTAATAGTTTAGCTGGCTAATATGAGCTGTTACTGTGGCTGAGCTGGGACTCGTCCGCATGAGTCCAAAGGTCGGAAGTGCGCGCGCTGTTACAATCACGTCATCTCCGCATCCCATAGATACTATTTACTACACACAATAGGCTTTTTTTCTCTGATTTTGAAAAATCTTCGCGATCGACTTTAGTGATAAAAGACTTTAGTAAAAGTCTCTATCGACGGGTTAGTGATTCCTGTAACGTACTGTTTTACGGTCAATGACATGAATACTAATCATCAGCTGTCTCACGAACGTAACAGCACATCTATCCCCACATAACAAACCCATAACACAGCGAGGGAGAACTAAGTTACATGAAACAATCCCAACTACATATTTTACACCACTCACAAGGGAAAAGTCACTACTCACGGAGTGTAAGGCTAGCTTCCAGCGTTCCGCTACTTCTCTTTCAAGGTAGTGATGAAACGCGTTCTGTAGAGCTGTTTGTTCGCGTTCGGCTACGGTAGGAATATGACGTCACAACATGGCGACCTTCATAGAAGGGGATTCCCGCGGTTATGGAGCTATTAATGTCTCATTCTAAGGTAATAAAAACATTACGGTTAATTAAGTAAGTTCTTTATACACCACTGAAAACATAGTTATGGATGTCATATTGCATTTCTGTTAATAGATACTCAACTTTGTTACACATTGCACCTTTAAAATAGCATCTTGTACGTGCAACGCGCCATTGACTTTAGAGGTTGTTTCTGGTCAGTGGCGCAATTGTTTTCTGGAACTGCAAAATAGAACCAGGGAATGTTTGTGCCGAAACACGCTTCTTTTTTTTTTTTCTTTTTTTTTCGCCGACCCGCCCAAGGAGCGCAAGTTCATTCCCTAGTTTGCCGAATAGGAAATAGGAATGATCAATGTGTCGGTGTACAAAGTCATTTGTGCCGGGTGCAAGATAGGGCCCATAGTGTATTTGTCTTATTTAACATATTTAATTATTGCTGGTTTGTGTAATATTCTGAGATTGCATTTCACAGTTTCTATTCATTTTGAGGAATACTGAATCTGCTTTTGTGCCAGTGTCTGTTTTCCAGGCCAGCAAGTACATTGCTTGTACATTGTTAAGTAGAAATTAAATGTATTGTGCTGAAAGGTGCTGAATTATGGATAAAACATTAGTCTCCCCGACATTAAAACAGAAAAATAACGCTTCCAAATGAGCAAATTAATTGTTATCTTGTTGAAATATTAAAATGTATTAAGCATCACTGAATATATTAAGAACAATTGTGGTTTTGGTTAGAAGAGTCTGAGAAATGTTATTGCTCAGCTACAGAGATTAATCAATGTGCGTTCATAAGCAAATAGCGGCAGCAACTACTTGCGAACTCAGACATAAATGCATCTTTTATACCAGTATTAGAACACGATTGGATAGATGAGAAGGTACGTAAGTGACGTAGCAATTGAGTCTTCCTGGCAGGACTTATGCTAAAGATTTCATTTCCCAGCATGCTTTGCAAAAGGATAGATCAGGAGAGGACATGTTGAAATTAAGTGCTGTTTATTGCGTTTTGTAGTAAAGTGAAGGAACTGTTCAAGTTTGATGTTCAGTTGTATTTGACATTTAAAAGAGTTTGTTATTTCGATTTTTGAGTTTACCATTTTGCTAAAGTATAGACCTTGTGGTTAGGTTGTGGGTGGCTACATAAAATACATTTTTTGTTGTTCTCAATGTAATGTAACTTTGGAAATGCTAGTGATGAGAAACCTTTTACTTGGTCATAACTTGCATGCTACAAAAGTCACACTTAGCGTATGAAGTATTGCCTTGGCTATTCATTTTTATAGAAATAAATCAAATAAATTAGTTTGAGAGCTATAGCACATAATTTACACAGACTAAATGTGGTCATCAGTTCTAAGAACAATTAAAGACAGTGTGAATCAGTATATATATGATTGTGAATGTAAGTATTCATAATAATATTATTATAAATACTACCAATACTATATTAATAAAATTTATTAAAGCAATTCAGCTTTCTCAATTTATGACAAAAATAGTGTAGTATTTAGATTAATCTGAAATGATAAAAGATATTTAATACCCATTTTATTGCAAGGCTGTTTAGTATATAAAAATATATCAAAGAAAAGGTTTGGGTGAGCTTAACAGGGTCTCTTTATCATCACATCCAACTTCACATGGGGTTAACTAGTTTCACGATACACTGACAAATGTGCAAGTGCATTTCTCGGTCTGTTCATCATCCCACATGCCAAAATCCGAAAAGCCATTGAACTGTAGAAAGTATGCAGGATGTACTTGGCTCCATCTCTAAACACATTCACACTGCAGAAGTGGGGAACCATTGCAATTCCACATTCCCTTTATATCAGAATCATAGCTGAGCTCATTCAGTGGGTGGTAAAGAATTCTCAACCCTTCAGAATGAATGATGTTCTTATCAATATGAAGGCTGTCTCTTTATTAACTTGACTGCTTTTGTGCTGGTTGCTCCTGACCTTGCCTTTAGAGTGAATACAGAAGGTTGCTTCTTTTTAATGAGGACCTGACCGGCTGCTTGGTATATTATTGGCGTACGATAACAAAATGAGGTCTCCAAAGTATTATTCTTCATACTCAAGTGCACTTATTTGCACTTCTACAATATGACAATGCAGATATCCAGTAGGAAAAAGCCAATCAAAGTGGTAGAGAAACCAATTTAAGTATCTGGATTGGAGAAATACTTCCCAGATTTTTTTAAACAAAACCTTTTGCCAGATTCAGTAGTTTTAGAAACATCTTGAATGGGTTGCGGTTACTTTCATTGATAAATTTGTAATTTAACAAATTAAAAGTGCAGGCATGATGGTGTGGGAACCATAAGCAAGAAATTGCTAAAAAAAAAAAGAAATAAATTAGAAAAGGCTGGACATCAGACTTCAGCCAGGCTATTAAAAATGAAAGAAAATGGTGAGACAAGTGGAAATAATTAATCTGATAAATCCTCCATGAAACCTCATCTGTTTTCTCTGAACTGAGGCACATGTCACTTCTGCATTTTCAGATCACGCAGACGGTAATGGCAGACCAATACGTCTGATATTGCCTGCACTCGTGTTTGGAGAAAGAACCATGTGGTGATATCCAGGCTCTGAAAAGACACACTTTCAGATGTTATGGATTTATTTTGCTTTGTAGTGGTATAGGAGAGGTCATTAAATCATACAGTTATTAGACGTTTCATAAATAGTTTATCTGAGTTCGATAGAGGGTTCTCTGTCAGGCATTGGCTTTCGCTGGGTCACTCGATATAGTGCTGTTTACAGAATGAAGTCACGTCCCTGCGTGGCTTTTCCTTCAAGCAGTGACAGCTCAAGGTGGACAAGGGGAAGGAACCTAATTTGTTTCCTTTCAGTTTCCATTGTTTTCGTTCGGAAAAGCTTTTGGCCCAATAGACAGATGTGGATACTGGAGGATTGTTGGGATCGTATGTTGATAAGCTTCTTTTTTATACATCATATAACACATCATTCTTAGATCAAGTAAATAATGCATAATCAAAGATTTTCTTGATTTTTGTTGAAATGAGTGTGATCGTGATCGAGTGTGATTCTTCGGGAAGCTATAAATAGGTCTGCTACAATAATGGTGGCTTTTAAATGATGATTGATAATTTCCATCAACACATTTGAAGTGAGTAAAGCACTTCTTTAGTGACATATCCCCTGATATGATTGTAAAGCCCTTTGGATGTACGAAAGCACTAAATATCCCTCCTTTGTTCGTTCATTCATTCAAATGAATTCAGCACAAAGCAAGCAAATGTTTAATTTTGAAGTGTTTTTTTTTTCTTTAAAGGAGCCGTATGTAAGATTGTGGTCAACTGGTACTGAAATCACTTTCAAATCACTGTAGAACGGTCTATCCCCTCCCCCTCCCCCATGAATCGAGGTTGCCAGATAGGCTGCAGGATCCATCATTTTTCTTAATCTGACACGTCTGTATCTGCAGCTGTGCTAACTAGAGCAGAGATCGCAACCTGGATGCTTCAACACTACTGACTTTGTGATTGGTAGATCGGTGGAGGGTGGAGCATCAGACCAAAACACAACATGACAACATCAACATCAGTTGAGGGCTGCAACTTTACTATTTAAATGGCAATATCCTGGCTGGACTACTGTTGTCAGTGATATAAGTATGTGAAATTAAGATGATTTAGTAATGTCTAAGGACATATCTGTAATGAACTCAGGCTGGGCTTTGATTGTGAATCCATATGCAGAAGTTTTATTGAAGCAGACAATCCAAATCGACAGGCAAAGCAGTGGTCAAAGATGCAGGCTGGGTTCAGTAAGCAAAAATAGGCAGTCCAAGTAAGCAACCAAGGCAAAAACAGTAATCCAAAAACATGATATCCAAGAGACAGGCAATAGGTCATAACAAAAGGCTAAACAGTAACAATAGATAGAACGCTCAGTTAGGCAGGGAAACACTGGCAATACTTCACAAAGTGTTGCTGGAAAGCATGGCTCTTTATATGTATCAAACAGGAAGTGGCTGTAGAAGAAATTGAGTGATGTCAGTATTCAGGTGAGGGCTCCCTCTGTTGGTTGGAGGGAGCAGATGTTACAATATCAGGGCCATTTTATGATTATTTGACATTTTTTACATACAGCTCCTTTACTTTATTTTTACCGCATATGATTACTGAATTTATTTATTTTTATTGCACATAATCATATTCTATAAATAGCCAGGAAAGAGATTTATTTCAGATCCAAATATATATATTTTTTATCTATTCTTACAGTCTTATAGTACAACTTTTGAATCGTCCCAACTTTTTTTGTTTATGGTTTAATTTTAATTCAAATAACATATAGTGTTGAATTATGTTTTTGTTTTCTTTTCTTGTTTTGCAAGATACCAAAAGGATGTTTATTTTGTTACTTTTGGCAACAAGTCTATTTCAAAACCTACAAACCAACCTGTAATAAGCAACAGAATAGTAATCATATCAATATCACAAATAACTGTAACCAAATATGTAAGAAAATATAAAACATACTTGAAAGTTAACATAAAATATGAGTTTGATGGGATGTGAGAAATAGCCTTTTTTTTTACTTAAAGTGATTTCTTCAGGTGATTTCTTCTTGTGATTTATTTTTTTATTGTAATTTTTTTAAAATAATTGAAATAATTTTATTTTATTTACTTTTAATTAAATCTGATATATTATTTTGTCTTTCTTTCACATCAAGCCGTACTCTGTTTCTGTTCTATTTTTTTAATTATTTTCACCATAGCAACAAAACTGTCAAACCGTAGAAGACAATCAATACCAACCTGGGGAGAGAGGAATGAACAGACCAGGCAGAGGAGATGATGCAAAATAAGAAAACATTGATGTTTACTGTAAATGGCTCATTGAACAGTAACACACATTCAGTCTCTTTTTGTTTCTCCTCCACTTCACTCTTTGCTCTAGTCTGTTGCTCTGTATTATCTCTCCCAATGGTTACATTTCAATCTTGGACCGGAACTTTATTCTCCAGATAATGGATTTAGGTTAAAGTATTATTAGTGTGTATATTAGTATGGATTTATATGAGTATATTTTTTATTCACACCAAGGACGATAAATATAACATTTGTTTCACCTCACACCGACCTCAGCTACAACAATAATGATTATAACAATATCATTGGAACCACTTCTGGCAGATGAATGATAAATACATTTACAGTTAATTTGAAGTCTCAATCATTTCAAGGGCAGACAACAAAAGTTCAATGTACACTTAAACATTTATATTAAGGTGTTATTGTCCATTTGTGTGGATGTTCTTATGAACCTTAAGTATCAGCCCTATTTAATTTTCTGTTTACACAATTGTTCAGTGTCCTTCTGTCAATAGTGTAGACTAGAGTCCCGCTTTAATCTCCAGAGAATCAACAAAATAGTTCCCAGTTTCACTAAATAGAAAATAGTGCATGTAAGAGCAGTTTAAACTCTGAAATGTATCTTAGCAACCAGGAAAATATTCATAATTGCTACTGTAGCATGCCAAAATCAATCAACATAGTTGTTTTGGGTCAAATTAAGCAAACCATTTGAGGAAGCATTTGACCTGTAATCTTTTGTTCACAATTCTTAAAATACAGTATTTAGTGACAGAAAGAAATGGCAACATTTTCCTAAATAAATAACTAAAAGATTTTTCTTCTCTCAATGTTTCAGATAAGCAGCTCTAGGCCATATTGGCCAACAAGCTTTAGTTTATTCAAGAAACAGATCATGTTTCTTAAATGTTAAATAAGCTCCTACAAATGGTTTTCATGGCTTGATCAAGTTTCAGAAGGCTTAGTAATGCTCTAAAATGTACATACTGAGGTTTCAGCCTTCAAGCGTATACTGCGAAGTACGTTGACCTTTTATAAAGGTCGACTCAATGTACTATATAAATTTAAGTTTTCAGGCATTTACAGGGAGGCCAAATAGGTGCAGGAATGTTTCGCGATATCATGAAACTTGAGAGTGCATGAGAGCTGCTCTGACACTGACATACGGAGGTTTTGGCCTATAAGACTCTTCATAAAGGTCAAAGCATCTGTACTTTGGGCCTCTGAATGTGCATTTCTGAAGGCCAGTGAGGTTCTCGGATCATGAAACTTGGCAGATATTGGCACAGAAACGCTTTGAGATGAACATCTCCAAATGTGCAAATCCATTTTTTGAAAACCATTTGTTTTGCACTTTTATACATTTAAGTGAAATAATATTTAACAAGTGGTTTCTTAAAAACTTTGTTAAAAGGAATGAATAACTGAATTAATGCTAGAGTCTCTGAGGGGGATAATAAAACTGTTAATGAGTTTTTGAGATTCAGAGTGCCTCATAAAATCACTGAGATGATTAATTGTCATCCTTCATTTCTGCCCTGCTTCTTAATTGCACTCTGTGTATTATTTCTGTTCCCTGTTCTTTCTTCCTTTATCTGTCATGTTTTCTGCACTGCCTGTCCTTCTTTTCTCAGGATCAGGGCAGTGGAGTTAGCAACAATGGGACTGCTGTAAGCTTTCATTGCTTGTCTCTCAGCAAAATGTCTTTATTACATAGGAAATGTTTGCTCTAATATCCTCTCTCATCTCTTCTACCTTGTCTAATTTCATTTTTGTTGACAGTGGTGATGTTGAAACAGCCACAGACATTTATTACACGGCCATTTCGTGATGCAACTGTTATTCGGGTCATATTAAACAAATTAGAACATGACTGCATATTACTTTATCATTATTCAACTCAATATGACAAGCTTTGTGTTATAAGCAGTTGCTTGATTTAGTCTCACATATACATATTATCCTGTTATTGAAATATTGGACTATTGGACCTCTTTAACAACTAGCCCCAATATCCTTTAAACAAACCTTTGATTTCCATATGCTGTTTATTAACTGAGGCATTAATAGCTACATTACTTTGCATATTTCATTACAGTGGCGGTAATGGTGCATATAATTTGGTAGCATTAGTGTGGATTATCCACCTCACACACAAAATGACTGTGTTGCAGTTAAATCACGTGACTGTATTTGTTTACACATCCTCAGGGCAATTTACTGTAATGAATGCAGCTGAATCGCACAGTCTGCTTATTTAAAACACAACAAGAAACAAGAATGACTGTATATTTCTATTTTAGCCTGAGCTGAGTAGTATTTTTTAAGAGATGTTTTTAAATTGTATTACAACTTGCCATACTAATGTAGTTTTATGATACGTTGTATGTTGCTCACTGAGGTATATTATTTTAACTGATTGGGGTCTTTTAAAATGTTTTTGCATTGATGCCATATACAATCACTCAATCAATATTGTTTCATATTTTTAAAATGAAAACAAAAAGATCATGTTTATTTTGTTATAAATATATGCAGTGAAGATAATCATGTATGCGTTGCCTGAACAACATGGCCATTAGGCTAATATGTTTAATTTTTTTTTTTTTTTTAAATGAAAAGAGGCAGAGTGGTGTTTTATTGTTGACGAAAAGAGGCAGAGTTATAATTTTTTTTTTTTAATTATTATTGTTGCCTAAAATATACATAAAGAGATACCGGAGTAGCCAGAGCGTGCTGTGTGACGTGATCAAGAACGCCGCTGTTCCATTTGCAGAATAACAAGACTTACATCCTCCCATCCTATGGAGTTCTGTACAGTCTCCTGAGTCAAACTTGGCAAGTCCGAACTACCAAGGACGCACGCAAGTGCAAAGTTTGCTTACTTGGTATTGAGAAACGGCCATGGTCAAGACGATCTGCTGAAGTTTAAACGGAGCATCAGAATAGGGAAGAAAGGTGATTTAAGTGCAGTGATGGATAAAGTACACATCATATATTATACTTGAATAAAAGTTTTAAGTAGCCTACTCCTTTTCAATTTTACTCCAGTAAAAGTACAAACGTACTTGTCTTTTAATATACTTGTATTGAAAGTAAAAAGTAAGGATCTGTGGATGTTTTATTTTGCATTATTTATTTTGCAATTTTATATACGTCCTACTGCTTAAAATAGGGTGATGGAGCTTGAATAGACTCTCTCTGGATCATTTGAATCAGTGAGTTGTTGACTCGAGAACAGATGCAATCTAGTTCACAAATTAATCATTAAGTGTGATTTGAGAACCAATTTAACAGGTTGATTGAAAAGAATGAGCTAGTTCATGAATCAGACGTTATATGTCCTTTTTAAATGTCTGGTTTGAAATGCAAGATCCTACTTTTGTCTTGAAATGAGACTGTAAATGCAGTGTACAATAATGTGCTACAATGCGTTAAAATCACAAAAGTGAATTGTTAATAAAATTCTCATTTGAGTATTTGTTAAGTTCTGTACTTTCTGGGCCATTATTTCTTGGAAAGGAATATTTAGATTTAATTAATTGCATTGATTAACTCAAATTAACTAATTAATATTTTTGTTTAGATTATAATTAATTCTGTTCTGTTTTCTATTCGAATCTACTCATTTTAAATGGATAACTATTAAGAGTCTCGTTTGATTAATATTTACTCAATACCAAACCTTGTGAAATTTAATTAATAATATTGCTTGTAATCTGTTGCCTCATTTTTATTGAGTAGATTTGGTTCTTTTTTACAGTGTATCACGTCTATAGGTGAAAATTTCTTCAGTTCAAAATAAGGAGGAACAACATGTTTTGAAATGTAGAGGAGTAAAAATTGTGATATTATTCATTGGAATGTACTTGGAAAGTTTCCCACTGACGCTACGCTTGATTTTTGTACATTATTTTTTTGTACATAATTTATTTTTATCCAATTTATTAATTTCAACAGATTAATACTGTAACTTTATTTAATTTGCAGAAAAAAAAAACAACTAAAAAACTTGAAATAAATCTTAATAAATAATATATAAAAAGGTTTTGGTCCTTTACCCAGACCAAGTCCTAACTTGACACCAAAAGACATTCCCCAGCCTTGCATGGGGAATGCAGTCAATCATCTGGCTTTGCATTTGTATTCATATAGTTTGGCTTACACAGTATTTGGCATGCTTAACTTTCAGAGAAAGTCAGTTCAAAAGCATGAGAGGCATGTGATGCACGTGTCATACCCGTGACTATTGTTTTCAAAGGCCAAGAAACCATGCCCTCCCCAGTTCAACTTGACTTATATACCCGCTGACAGGAAGGATGTTATGAGCTCGGGGACAGTGTAGTGTAGTTTTTATATGTGTGTGGTTTTTGCCATCAACCAGCCTAACTGTATTTAAGCATAGCAGTGCTTGTGAGAGCTGTGGTACAGTGATGCTCAAAAGTTGTCTGCTCAGATGATATCTAGCCTGTGTCACATAATGATATCGAAAGTATCCTCACAGATGTAAAGTACAACACATTACTGTTATGCTAAGACTCCTCTCATAAATGACATTTTATTGTCATATAGCCTACTATGTAGAAAACTGACAAAAAGTCTATAATCCTTACCTTTGTGAATTGTGGCTGACTCCTCTCACCCCGGACACAAACATTTGGAGGCACTCATGACTCTTTCCATTTTCTTTCCATTTGCAACTGCAGGATCCACCATGGTTCCTTATCCATCTCCATGGACATTACACACTTTGACATTCTCCACTAGTGCATACCTAAATGTTTCTATTTTTATTTTCCTAAATTCTTATATTTATGCTCATAGCAGGGTCAGTTGGCACTGGACACAAAGGTAAAAAAGGTCACTGTGTAAGTGCGAAGTGGATAGAGAATGAATTTCTGTAACAAACAGAAGTAGACCAGAAAGAGGAATGGCTGGTTATACAGACTCCTCTCTGATATGTTCTGCTCTCTCTTTAGCTCTGTCAGCACCACTGATTTTGACTTTAACGCGATTAGACAAGTCTGCAATCATAGATGGCTTTTCTAATGATGTGACTGGACAAAGCATTGGCAGAGATGATCTTGTGGATCATTCGATTGGCCAGTGAAGGCACATTGCAAAAAGTTAACGAAGGTCACATATTGAGCCAGAATTATTAAAGCCGTGTTGATTAGTTTGAATAGTTTGTCTCTGACTCTTGATAATGAGATTTCTGGACCAGAGGAGTTCTGTAATAAGTGTGAACATTTTTCATGACACTGAGAAATATCTAATTTTATTTTCCTTATGTTGATCTGGGTTTGTGTAATATATCTGTCCAACTCAATATCCCTGACTGTGGACTCACTCTAAGGAAAAAGGTGACCTGATTTTTCTTTAGTTTACTCATTTTTGTCCTCTAACTATCTATTTTTAATTGAAGTGAGGTTGTTTCTATGGGTATGTTATGAAAATGTATAACCATTGTCTACCTCCAGCTGTTTTGACAAGGGCGTCATCAATAATTTAGTGCGGCAGAACTTTTATGAGACTTGAGAAATCCACTGACAAGCACATAAACTAGTGTTACATATAAACAAAAATGATGATTACTGATGCCAGTATCAGTCATGCGTCTCCAACGTGATATCAGTTCAACATATTGACTAATCTGTCAATTTTTAGCATTCTTTATTCTCTAAAAAAGCCATTATATAACAACAATAGCTCCACTTTTTCCCTATTTGTGTTATGTTTTGACACACTTATGATTGGTTTAGTTTATTCATTCACTATTTATGTATGGATGAATTTATTTATTAATTTATTCTTTATTTAGTTTTGATATTCTGAACTCGACATCACATTCTCTGGTGCATTTTGACTTCAAAAGAAAAATTCTTGCTTGCTTCTATATATCTTGCCGAAAAGGCAACGAAAGGAAGCTTTTGGCTATGTCTGAGGAGGAATGACAAGAGCTGGGGTGCTGAGATGCCTCAAGGCATGAAGACCTGAGATCTAAGTCCAGTGGCAGAGAGATGCCCCTGTCCACTACCCTAGCATCCTGAGATATTCTGGGACTAAAGGGGCGAAACATCAGTGAAGGGTGGCTTCCAGCTGATGACCCTGCGGCTGGCAATTTGGCACTGTTGGTGGTGCGTCATGCCCAGAAGGTTTACCATCAACCTGTTTCTAATCATCTTGCTTGCTTCTATTTATCAGTTTCTTTTTTTCTTTCTCTCTGTTGATTTATTAAAGGAGCATTTCACCCATTTCAACATTAATCTTTATTGAAAGTGGATCATATAGTCAAAGTGTAAAATAATTTTGGAATTATCGCTAATATTAATTATTAGCTTCCAAAAACAAGATGGATTCAGTATCTCCAAGTGAAGTCCCACCCACTGATCTGTAATAGGCCTGTAGGGTGAGTGGGTCCCACACCCTTGAATAATGAGGAGCTAAGTTTGTAGTCTCTACACTTTCTAATGAAAAGCGACTTCCTGCTTATTATGATGCAAAATGACGATTTTTACGTCATAATCAGCAGGAAGTAAAACACTTAAATCCTTATTTCTCCAATCTCAGTATTGTTTGCATGTACAAATCTCAGAGTCACTTTTTGAGAGTCTCTGATTAGAGACCTGACAGGATTACGAGAGAGCAAAAGTGCTGATCCGAAACCTGTCATGGGATTTAATGAAGAACTTGACCTATTTGGGAAGATACACTGAAACCGCTGATTCAAGACTTGGTGTAATATAGTATCTTCAGAACGTGGTTTGATTTAATGGAAAAGTATATTTATAGGGGACATGGGCAGGTTCATCTATATCGATCTGCACTATTGAGAAATAAATTTGCCCACACATACTTGTGACGAAATGTGACATCCAGGAAGGTTACAGAGATGCACGCGTATATCGACCCAATTGATGAGTCTGAAAAATAACCTGTCCCACTCCCTACACACACCCACAAAACACTTGCTCCCTTTTAATGGTCTGTGTGTGTGGATATAGCCTCAGACTGTGGACATTTTACTCTTAAGTCCTTGTTTGTTTACCATTTGTTTGCTTGAGGATCTATTTACTGCTCACAGGCGGCTGTTTAAGTCCACAGATAACAGTGCAGGCTTCTTTTCGCTCAGTCCTTAATGCTTTATCAAGAAATCACAGAGAACATTTCATGACAAACAGCTTGCTCGTTGAGTCTAATCCTAAAATCCATAGCAGTAAAATTGCACTTGTGATGTACTGTAAACGAATCAAAGCTTGGGAGAAACAATTTCAACTGGAAGAATACTTGATGGCATCTATCTGAAAGTATTCAGTCTACCAAGAAATAAGTATTGTATCATTAAATATTTAAACACTGTATCTCTAAAGCTCACTTCGATTTGTTCTAGATCATTAGACATGATGTTATGGAGCTTTTCTGAATCCAGTTTCCTTAGGAGGTGTCTTCATACAAAAGGAATTTTATTGTCAACAGATAGTAAATTGATGAAAGAATCCATAATATAAGATTTAGTTTATATATATATATATATATATATATATATATATATATATATATATATATATAAGATTTAGTAAATCCGATAAGTATTATAGGATTCAAAGCAATGCCCCAAACAAGGTTGTGTCATATGTAGTCACTTTAATGAAAGTTTTGTAAAATTTGTGGACAAAAATGGCAATTTGTATCGATGTATGAAGCAGAGCTCACACAAGTCACACAACAAGTTACCAAGTGTGGTAAAACCACTTGACCAACCCATTGCAAAACAGTTTTTTAGTGTTTATTTAATTTATTTAGAGACAATCATATAGAATCTTAATATCAGACATTTTTTCAGTTATCGACCACGACATGAAAATAATTATTGACTTATCAGAAGCTGTCGGTTTTAATTACCTTATAGTATATTGTCTTACTCTATCCTGTGCGCTATCCTATGTTTCCTCCCTCTCTTTCCTGGCTATCCAATTCTTCTTAGTCATTTTGTTACTTCCTCCCATTCTTTCTCACTTCATCCTGCTGCCCTTGTCTATTCGACTGTGCTCAGTCACCACGGATGACAGAGTAAGTTGTTGTTGCTCTGTAATTGCTGTTCTTTTGGGAGAAAATAGGGTTGATTTTATTGGCTGGCCTTTTTGTCATTATCCTGGCTGGCGTTCAGCATCTGGCTCCTGTTCTGTCTATGGATGAAAGGTGGAGGAGTAGGGCCAACCCAACAGAACTGTGCTGAATGAGTGCACACTCTCACCATTTAGTTTGGGGTAATTTGTGTGTTATTGCTTTCCCTAATCGCTCTGGAACATTATTGGTTACTGCTTTCATTAATATCATCAGTAGGTTCCAAGAGTATAGTATAGTAGCCTGGGAGTCTTTACTCAACTTAGCAGTCATTAAGAAAGGAGAAAAGAAGGGAATTAAAATGACGTATTTCTACTTTTATTAGTACACTAGCATATAGATTTCCAAACTGTCACACAAATTTTGTTTTCATGAACTTTCAATGATCTTTAAGAAGAATAAAGAGAACCAAAAATGATGTGATTTGGAGTATTATCATGCAAAGCTCAGTCTCTACATTCAACAGCTCTGTTCACTTCCATGTCCTTCAGAACCCATTAGCCTCTTTGTTTTATATGCACTTCTACTGAAGACCCCAACAGCCCGATAAAGTCATAAAAGCCCTCAGGCAAGAGCGTGACTTTCCGACCAAAAACATTGTGTCTTTTTTGAATTATAGCCTAACATTTGAATATGGTTGAATAGTTGTTGTTTTTTTCTCCTGTGGAAATCATATTCTCAGTGGCAGTGGACTTTGAATATGGAGCATAAAAAGATTTATGGTATGACCTTTTATGTTCTTTAGAAAAATAAATAGTTTTTAATACTAAATTTGGGTAAATAATGGCAATTTTCCTTTTAGGTCAAGCTATGTTATTATTTTACATAAATAATAAACTATAAATAAGTATAAACAATTTGTGACAGTTACAGTCTTTAAAAACAATTAATAGAGTTAGTAAATTACAATATCCTTTCAGCAGTGTAACATTTTTGTTAATATATGATGCTTTGTATAAAAGCATATGACAAATGCATAAATGTTTTGTGATTATTAGTGATCAAAATCCATTCTACTTAGGTAAGTAGTTTCATTACACTGGTGGAAGTTTATGAAAAAAGTGCAGCTAGACACTTTTAATGTCAATGTTTAATGTAATGTCATCATCTAACTGACGCTTTTGACCATACTTCAACATCGGACGTTTTAGGGTACCCTTTAACGTCAGTTAGATGACGATCCTTGGGCGTCATCTAACTGACACTTTACCTTTAGCGTCAGTTAGATGACGCAGGTAGGTTTAGGTCTGGGGTAGGTGAAAATAAATCTGTATTGTTTATCCATTTGATCTTTCATTCAAAAGAATAACACAAATCTAACATTTGAAGTAAAACTAATGAATGTGGGGGGAAACTCACATTATGAAATAAATGTTTTTCTCTAATACACTTTGGCCACAATTACTGGTACCCCTTGAAATTATTATGAGTAAAATGTATCTTGACTATATTTCTCATCACATTTACAGTTTTTAGTACACCAGGGTGACTAAACATGAAATTATCCAGCCATGACTTCTTGTTTCACATGAGTATACATATGAGGAAACACAAAGGCCAAATTCCACGATAATGAGTAAAACCAAAAGAGTATAGGCCTAGTGTAGTTCTGATTTGAAGCAACAAATTGTTGAAATTCACAAAATAGAAAGTGGCTGTAAGAAAATAGCTAAATCATTGAAAATTCCAATGTCCATCATCAGGGTAATAACTGATCTATGAATGAACATTCGCGTCGACTTTTGGTAACAGGACACCCGGCCGACATAGTAACTTCATTTGTGATGTTAGTTTTGGGGGAGTTTCATTGACCTTTATATTCATTAAAATATAGTGAATATGAATAATTAGGGTGTGTCTGATTGGTCCAGACCAATGTTCTTGACCAATGTTCAATGCTTTTCTGAAGCCGTGACCACGCAGAAAATAATAAAATAATAGCTAATTCCATTTTCCATCATCAGGGCAATAATAAAGAAGTTCCAATAAACAGGAAATGTTTTGAATCTGCCAAGAAGAGGATTTGTGTCTATGTTGTCTTAAAGGGATACTTCATGATTTAGCATTAAGTTTTGTAGTAGAAAACCTGTAGTATTTTCGAATTACCGTGCTTTCCACCCCAGCCCGTTCTCATCCTTTAACGTCATATAGAACGCTATATGCAAAAACGGCGCTATACTACGCACATGGCTCCCTTTATCGTTAATATAACACGCGAACCCAAGACGTTATAAATCCTTTAGCGTGAATATGACACGTACACCCTACCCCACACCTAAACTTAGCCCTCACAGCACGTGTTATATTAACGATAACGGGTGCCATGTGCGTAGTATAGCGCCGTTTTGTCACTAGCGTTCTATATGACGTTAAAGGATGAGAATGCGTTGTCCACCCTCATATCCCCTTGAGACGAAAGATGCCCATAGAGGGTGGGATCTCACTCACAGAATGTACACATAGTGTCAGCCATCTTTTTTTGCAAGCTAAGCTAGCAGGCTCTTGTTCTGTGGAGAAAGCTGAGTAGTAGGGGTTACCATCCTCTTTTTCCCGGAAATGTCCTGCCAAAAGTCTATTGGCGCTTTTCCACTGCATAGTACGGTACGGTTCAGTACGGCTCACTTGTGGTGCTTTTCCACTGCATGGTACGGTACAGTACGGTTCGCTTCAGGTCGCTTTAAATGGTACCTGGTCTGTTGAGGTTCCAAGCGTACCGTACCGGTACTAAAATGTGACGTGAAACACTGCAGATCACTGATTGGTCAGACAGAATCGTCACTACCAGCGTCACTACTAGCGTCATTGGATTTGCGACACGAGACACGAGACACTTTTTTTAGCAGTATTTTTGTTTTGCTGCCATCAGCCTCATTTTAAACACATTTTTCCGTCTAGCAGTTAAAAACAACCACATACCGAGAATCAGGAACACCATCCCCTCGATAGTCTCCATTGTTCCTGTGTTGTGGGTTTGAAAATGTGGCGCTTTTAAGATGATGTCATGGCAGTAGAGGCGCGCACAAATAACGATCAGTCCCACACACTTTGAAGGGGTACTACTGCGGTGGAAACGCAAAGCGAGCCGAACTGTTCCGCGCCGAGTCGAAGCGTACTGAGCCGAACCGTACCGTACTATGCAGTGGAAAAGCGCCTTATTATCAGTCTGAAGGTGCTCTCTCCTTAAAGGGACACTTCACCTATTTGCATTATGCTTTGTATCTTTAGAAACCCAGTCATATTTTTGAATGGCGGTATGAAGAATATTTTTGCTCAGGTGGCGAAAAATGTCCACCTAATAGAAAACAGTTTTGCTTTGTTTTATTGTGAGTGTACACAAATAAAAATATATCTTTTGAATGATGTCTTACCCATACCCCTATAAGGAGACAAAATTATTTGCCATTGTGCAGTTTTGTGTCGAGCAAGTTTCACCACTACACTCCAGTCATGAAATATGCATGTTTGTGTCCTAGAAATGAGAAGCCTCAGGTGCCACTTCACTCGCTGTCTCCTCATGGAAAGGTGAAGTAGGCTCAGATTGAGATGGGACTCATCCTTCCGTGATTTCTTGAAAAAGCAAAGGCTATATTGAACTTTCTGCACCTGCCATTGTCACCACCTGTTAATGAACTACCATGTGGCAAGGAAAATGACAGTGCGGGCTATGCACAAAACGTGACATAAGGAAACCAATACGTTTGAAAATAGCAGTTGCATTTTACCGCGCAGAATTTTATTTTGCTCAGTATATCAATTAGAGCAATTGTGGGGGCATACGTGTGAGTGTGGCGAAACATTGTGTTTGAGGGCCCATGTGTTTGTTTGTATATTTGTAATACACTAAAGCGTGACCTACAAAGCAAACCCTGAGAAAATAGTTTATAGTAATGCATCATGCAATAACTGTGAATATCCAAAATTATTCATCTTTATCTAGCCATTAGCCATTGTTTTTTCATGCTCTCTGTTATGACTCTCTGAAAAAGGAAATAAATAACCCCTGATGATTTCCACTGAATCACTGTGAGGTAAATCAGTTCACTTTAGACATCAATTTTCTCAGGTTTTCTTGTTGGAGCAGCTTGGCACACAATAACTCAGACCTCTTCATTTAATGCTGTAAAGATCAGTTCAGAGGGAAAAGATGTACTTCAGTCTTGCTGTCTGGACACTCTGCGTGAAAGCATGAAAACCACTTGGAAACATGATCTTAATTGTTGGTTTAAAAACCTGTGTGAAACCAAAGTGATTAAAATCATTATTGCATAGTTGGTTGACTTTGTATTTTTTCAGTGTTTCTCTGCAAATTGACTGTATTTATTGATTTTTTGACCTAGAGGATATGAATGTTTTCCAGGACGGATCATCTTATCGGCATTGTTGCCGTACGCCTAAGGGCCTTGACTTGGCGAGAGCCCTGACATACACCATCACAATGATCTAAATGGACTGAAGAGCCAATAAATATAAATATTCTAGACACACATGGACGGTACATGCTGGGAACTCAAGTAGCCCTACAGCATCTTTCACAACTGTGAGGTGCTGTGTTGATTCAGTTTAATGTCAGCCATTAAACATAATTTAAAGAATAGTTAATACCAAAATGGAAATTCTTACATCATTTACTCACCTTCAAACATGTGACTTTTCTTCTTCTGTGGAACATAAAAGAGCATTGTTTTGTTCAATCAATGGAAATTAGTGACTTTCATTGTCTCGACAAAAAATTATTCTTTTGTTTTCTGCAGTCAAAATAAAGTCATACAGGTTTGAAATAACATGAGGTTGTGTAAATTATGTCAGAATTTAAATTTTGGGGTTGACTGTCCCTTTAAGACAGTATGATCATGTGGAATAAGCTTAATATTGTAGCTTAAAAGCATTCTTGTTTTTGGCACATTAATTCTTTTTCACACCGCAAACCGCAATACTGAAGTTATATCTTATAAGCAAACACATTAAACACTGAAACACTTTGAGTGGATTTTTATTTATTTATGTATTTTTGGAGAAATTAATTAATCAAACAGATGAAAACAAACATGCTGGTATACCATTTGGTAAAATGAATGTGTGTGTGAGGAGGACACTGTATGTACAGTATGTCTGTGTGGGTGTTCTTCCTGGGAATGACTCTTAACAGACTGTGAACAGATTGGACATAGAGTGTGAGGTGTTTTGTTTACAGCTAGACAGCAATATGGTGAGTGTGAACTTACTGCCTTCTTTCAGGGGCATGTACCCACCTGTTAAAACAAAAGCCAGTTTGTTATGACACACTTACACAACTCTAAATATCATTGTACGGAACTCACATTGACTTCTTAAAGTGACCTTATTGTAAGTCAGACCCCACATTTTGTCATTTTAGCATCTGAAACTAAAGCCTTAACATCATCATCATAAGATAGATGCTTAAAAGTCACATCTGGCACTCAGTATTGTGGACGTTTATTGAGCTACTGTTGGTCTATAAAAGGTCAAATTTAAATGCATGTTTTAGTTTTATCTTAAGTGTTTGTGTTTCCTCACATGTTGCAGTGGCACGCTGCTCTTTGTATTGCAGCAGCTATTATAATTCCAACGTGTATTTAGCATGTCCCGATCAGAGCCGGCACCTTCTCACAAAGCCAGAGAAACAAACAGCTTAATTAGAGAGACCTCCTGTCCTTGTGAAATCAGTCACATCCATTATGCACAGCACACTTGTGTGTTTCGACACAAGGATCTTTGGGTGAAAGCCAGGAACTTTCAAAGCCTTTGCTTTAACTTACGATGACTCTTAAGGCCTGTTCATCCCGTTATTCTGCCGTGACAAGGGGTTAAAACAGAACAATGCATGCTTGCGAACCCTTTCGCCTCAGTGCAAAAATGTACCCTGCAAGCAACTCAAATTTTTTTTTTTGTTTACTTTGATTTTTCCTTTTTTACTCACCATCTGACCAACTAATAAGTCATCATAGTGTGTTCCATTTGTCCTCGGGAAGAGAATAATTTATTTTTTCCTGAATGGTTTTAACATGGAAAGCCCCCTCGAGTCACAACAACAACTTCAGAATCCAATATGGTTGCTCAGTGCTTCAACTGTTGTGAAACAGTAATGATTATTTATTTGCATTTCTGTTTGTTTCAATAAACATAGTGGTGCACACTGTACTGTCCAACCTCTATTTTTGGACATTATCTGTGCAAAATACCACTTTTTATGTGTTTGTATTCTGAAAGAACAAGTACAACAAAGATTTCCCTGGACATGTCCACAATTTTCCAACCTTCATTTTTTATTTATTTATATAGCACATTGTATAACAGGCACTGACTGACCAAAGTGCTTTACTGAACTAGAAACTGAAATGACAATAATACCAAACCATGCATATTAGCACAGCACATATAAGTACAGCAAAGCTAAGAAGTAGCAAAAACACTTAAAATATTAAATAAGAAAACAGGAATGGCAATCAACAGTATCAAACTCGTCAATAATAAAACAGAAATGGAAGCATCAGACTTAGATAAAAAAGAAAAACAGCATCATACTCAAAGGAGAAAAAGTAAAACTACTGCCCAACCTTATTTATAGTTTAAGGAAAACAAGTGTGTTTTTAAAAGTAACTCAAAAAAGGTCACGGAAGAGACAATCTTAACTTCTATTTGCTAATAGTCAATCCCATCTGCGTTTGAGTCTGGAGTGTGTGACTAACAAACACGGTCTTATCGCTTGATCTCAGACTTGTTGATGGAGTATATTGTAGGAGTTCAGATAGGTAGCTTGGTGCTTGGTTGCATAAAGATTTATAAAAAAGCATCTTGTAGTTGATGGAGATTTGTGGGATGCACATCCAGGGCACGAAGCTCCCGTTCCACCACATCCCAAAGATGCTCTATTGGGTTGAGATCTGGTGACTGTGGGGCCATATTAGTACAGTGAACTCATTGACATGTTCAAGAAACCAATTTGAAATGATTCGAGCTTTGTGACATGGTCCATTATCCTCCTGGAAGTAGCCATCAGAGGATCGGTATATGCTGGCCATGGTCAGAAACAATGCTCAGGTAGACTGTGGCATTTAAACGATGTGGACAATTGGCACTAAGGAGTCTAAAGTGTGCCAAGAAAACATCCCCCACACCATTACACCACCACCACCAGCCTGCACAGTGGTAACAAGGCATGATGGATCCATGTTCTCATTCTGTTACGCCAAATTCTGACTCTACCATCTGAATGTCGAACAGAAATCGAGACTCATCAGACCAGGCAACATTTTTCCAGTGATCAACTGTCCAATTTTGGTGAGCTCTTGCAAATTGTAGCCTCTTTTTCCTATTTGTAGTGGAGATGAGTGGTACCCGGTGGGGTCTTCTGCTGTTGTAGCCCATCCGCCTCAAGGTTGTGCATGTTGTGGCTTCACAAATGCTTTGCTGCATACCTCGGTTGTAACGAGTGGTTATTTCAGTCAAAGTTGCTCTTCTATCAGCTAGAATCAGTCGGCCCATTCTCCTCTGACCACTAACATCAACAAGGCATTTTCGCCCACAGGACTGCCGCATACTGGATGTTTTTCCCTTTTCACACTATTCTTTGTAAATCCTAGAAATGGTTATGCGTGAAAATCCCAGCAAATGAGCAGATTGTGAAATACTCAGACCGGCACCAACAACCATGCCACGCTCAAAGTTGCTTAAATCTCCTTTCTTTTCCATTCTAAAATTCAGTTTGGAGTTCAGGAGATTGTCTTGACCAGGGCCACACCCCTAAATGCATTGAAACAACTGCCATGTGATTGGTTGATTAGATAATTGCATTAATGAGAAATTAAACAGGTGTTCCTAATAATCCTTTAGGTGAGTGTACATGTGGGGATTGTTTAGATCAGAGTGCGCACGTGTTTTGCGCAGCATACTGTATATGCGCAGTGATGGAAAATAAGCTAATGGGTGTTCTAAAAATCTAAATTCGGATCAATTATTTTTCACGGTATTTTGAAGTGCCTGCGATAACAATATCGAATCATATTCATTACCGCGATTTATCACATTACCGAAAACGGCACATGTCTAGTGTTGTACTGTACTGCATTTCAGTGAATGTTGTACTGTAAATTGCAAATACTGTAAATCTACTTACTTTTCGCTTTTTTGAGGATCATTTGAGGTGGATCAAAATGTGTGTTACTTGACCGTTTTCAAGGACAACTCAAATATTCACTGTTGCTTTTTTGCGTTGCTCTTAGCCTGCAGTCAGTGTGAACAGCCTTGAGTGGTTTTCAGAGAATTCTAAATCTGTTGGATAGTTTGCTTTGGGAGACTGTTTGACACTCTTTCTGCAATTCACTCAGGCCTTTACAATTTATATGGGAGATGAATGTGATGTGAACTATACATTATGACAGGATTTACATTTATGCATTTAGCATGTGCTTTTATCCAATAGAGACAAAGAAGCCATTCATCATTTTAGCCTTATTGATTCACTTGAACCTGAACTGATTCATTAAAAAATACACCATCTAACTGTGCACTGTGAGGGATGTATAGAACCTTATCAAAGCTAATGTCTGAATTAATAGACCCATTTGAAGCAGTCATGAAATTGGAAAAATAGTCTATAAGGCTGTTGTTCTGAATAGTAATAGAGTTTTTTTTTTCAGTTAGGGTCTAATAATCTGCTTGTATACAGCTTTCCCACTGTGTGGGTGATGTTTCAGTTACTCATATGTCTTTGTTTGCTTGGCAATGGCAATGGAAATTTTATTTACTGCATATAGCACTATTTACTACAACCAGAATTGACCAATGTACTTTACAACAAAATGACTAAAAAGACTAATAACAGAAGGATATAAATACAAAGCACAACACAATAAATATTCAAACATAAGATAAGAACAAGAGAGCTTCAACAAGAATTAAAGGGATACTCCACTTTTTGGGGGGGAATATGGGCTCATTTTACAACTCCCCCAGAGTTTTCGAACCATTTTCGAATCCATTCAGCCGATTTTCTGATATTTAGAAGAATATCAGTAATCAGACATGCAGTTTCTGGTCGCATTGACTTCCATAGTAAAAAAACATAACCAGACAATGTTGTATCTGCTTGCCTTTGCTCGATTCAAAACGGTTAGCTTGTAATAATGATTTTAATTCCAGTGGTACTGGTGGATTTCCGTGGGAAATTCAAGCATGTCTTTGCGTCAATACGTCACATCTGTACAAAGAAGGAGTCCCGGGTAGTAGGCTATATTGCATGTGAGGATGTTGGAAGTGGAAATGTATAACGTTTTCTCACAGCACTTTAAATAATTAAACTTATGGCGGATCCAGAAAGGTTCAAACGACAATCACCAGTGACAACTGGAGATTCACCAGTTGTAAAACCCAAAAGAATTCGGACTTCGGAGTGGGTAGAGAAAAAAAGAGACTGATACCGGGCCATGCGAAAACAAGGATAAACATCGGCAGGGCTTTCGAACTCTGTGATTTGAAGGGGTTCAAAACAGACGCAGAGACGGCTTTTTTCTGTTGGACACGTAATCTATATAACAACATTCCATAGTGACCACATCTGTCAAGCTCCAAATCACTTTTCTGCACCTCGGGTTTGAAACAAACTTGAAGCTCCTGCTGTTCACCATTCTTCAAACCATCAGTGTGCATCAACAACAGCTCAACAGATGTTAACACCTTCATCTCAGAGTGACTCATGATGATTAGCTTCATCAGGGGAAAAACAACAGCAATTTTCTTACATTTGTGACTTCAACAACCTGTTTTTAAAGGTGTGCTTTTGTGCGGTAGAATTTGGCTGTCTACAAAGCTATTATCCACTTTTCCCATTACATCTCTTTTCTAGTGATTTGGTCAATCAGTCAGGTTGTGTGTGGCTGAACAACTAAATGACCATTCAAAAGTTTGGGGTTAGTAAGTCTGTACACTACAGGCCAAAAGTTTGAAATAACAGTAAAACTTTTGGAATATTTGTAATATATTCTACTACATCTAATAGTAAAAGTTCATTAAAATCAGTATCATTTAAAAGTTATCACTTTTTCATTGTTTTTGTTATTTGGTACACTATAAAAATATCAGGTAACCTTACAGTGTGTGCTTCATGTCATAATATCTCAATGCATGTTTTGGTTTTAAGTCAAACATGTTTCATATAACTGAATCACCCTGACTAAATTAGGTTGCATTGACAAAGTAATTTGTTAATTGTGAGATCAGGTTAGATGCTAATTCAGCAAGTACCAAGTATCACATCATACAGTGCATTTTTATATGCATATAGAAAAATGTTTGTGTTAAATCTTTCTATATCAAATCTGTGTATGTGCATTTTAGGTGCCAATACGTACATTTTAGGTGTTAATACGTACATTTTAGGTGCTAATAAGTACATTTTAGGTGCTATATGTACATTTTGGGAGCTAATATGTCCATTTTACTGTAGGTCCTAATATGTACATTTTAGGTGCTAATATGTACATTTTAGGTGTTAATATGTACATTTTAGGTGCTAATATGTCAATTTTAGGTACTAATATGTACATTTTAGGTGTTAATATGTACATTTTAGGGGTTAAATTACTGTAGGTCCTAATATGTACATTTTAGGTGTTAATATGTACATTTTATGTACTAATATGTACATTTTAGGTGTTAATATACATTTTAGGTGCTAATATGTACATTTTGGGTGTTAATATGTACATTTTAGGTACTAATATGTACATTTTAGGTGTTAGTACATTTTAGGGGTTAAATTACTGTAGGTCCTAATATGTACATTTTAGGTGTTAATATGTACATTTTATGTACTAATATGTACATTTTAGGTGTTAATATACATGTTAGGTGCTAATATGTACATTTTGGGTGTTAATATGTACATTTTAGGTACTAATATGTACATTTTAGGTGTTAATATGTACATTTTAGGGGTTAAATGCTAATATGTACATTTTAGGTGTTAATATGTACATTTTATGTACTAATATGTACATTTTAGGTGTTAATATACATTTTAGGTGCTAATATGTACATTTTAGGTGTTAATATACATTTTAGGTACTAATATGTACATTTTAGGTGTTAATATACATTTTAGGTGCTAATATGTGCATTTTAGGTGCTAATATGTACCACTAAGGTAAGAAAGTGTACCATTTGAAAAGGTACAGCCCCAGTGACAGCTTCTGTACCTTTTTTTCTGAGAGTGTAGTGACAACAGAACATGACATTATGCACACACATGAGTCATGGCATTTTGTGTGTCTGTCTTATTTGTTCGGAAATGTAAGTAAGAAAGCAAATAATCTGTTTGTGCATGTCAGATTTGTGCACTGCATCCATGTTTATGAGATTAACTCCCAAATGCTTTCAGAGGAAAAGAAAGTTAAGGGTTTTATTATTTAAAATAGGTCACTATTGTTTGTTTTATTGAGGGATCTTGTGTGGATCGTTATTTTGACAGGGTGGGAACAGCTGCAATGACTCTGGAGGTGGCACAATAACTAACGTTTGGCACATCAATAGTGCGGCTCTTTCTTCTCCTTATAATTTCTGCTGTCATTGTCTCAGGCTATCTGGAGAAAAAAAAAAAACATTATAACGATCAGTCAGTAAATCTCACCCACAGGCCACTCCTTTATAAAATCATCTTTCATTACATCCTCTGACCTAGGAGGACTCTGGAGCAGATGAATCTGAAAAATGTTTAAATGTCTTTGTTATGTCATCTTGACATTAACCAAGAAATCATAACCTCTCAACCTGTCACAAATATATCATAACAGGTCTAATTATCAAACTTAAACAAGTTATTTAGCTTTGTGTTAACATTACATTACCCTGTCATATGTTATGGTTGGTTTTAACTTTGGTTGTCATGATACTGTTATAACTGTGAAATGAATATTTTACTTGTCCTCAAGTAAAGTGGAACACATTAGCTGTAAAGATGTCATTAAGGGTTATTACACTGTCAGATGCTTTAACAACAGTGTCATTAATATTTCCCTCACCTCATGTAAAGTGGAACACGTTGGACTAGTTATGATTTCTTGGTTAATGTCAAGTTGTCCTAACAAAGACATTTTAAACAATGTCAACTTTGCGAATGACACTTAATGACAACAGTCATAAACATTCATAAAGACTCCTTCATGTTCATGTCAGGTGTTATGTCATGTTTATGACAGTGTCATGTCAGTCTTATGCACACCCCTTCAAATAAAGTCTTGTCATTTCAGTTATAAGCTGCTATTAGAGATTTTGGTAACACTTCAGTTCGATAGTTCACACTCTAACAATAAGTTATTTTGCGGCTAAATGTCAAATGCCAGTCATTAGAGTATTAGTAGACTGACTTAAATTAAAGCTTTTGGTATTCACATGTGTTGTTAAATGGCTATAGCCCATTTCATCCTCAGAAATGAAACAGTTTCACATTAGTAGAAGCATCAGTAATGGTATCAATATTGGTCGTATGGGATACGGGTCTAAATGGTACTTGGTATCTCCCATCTCTATAACACCCCTGCTATAAAGCTCTTGTGCTTAGGTACTGTATGTGCACAGGGGGCGGTCATGCAATGAAGGAAGACTGTATTATGCTCTGACTTTTCAGTCAGCGTCAGTACTCATGTGGATTATTATGAGCATTGCGATGATCTGATTTAAGATACTGTATAATGGTGTAGTCAATAGGTTTGTCACTCAGTGTGTGTAAGAGAGTAGAGACAGGACGTGAGGGAGAGAACATTCATCTCATGAGAGAGAATAAAAACTTGTTTCCTCCACTTTCTTTCATATTTCTTCTCATTGGGGAGAAAGTTCTTTTGTTTACTTTTTTCAAGGACGCTGAGACGATACTTGATTAGTGTGAATTCAAACATGAGTTTTCTTTTATATATTTCTTTCCTCAGCAGTGCCACTGGGTATCTGTGAGAAGAGGCTGGTTTGAATTGACGGGAGAAGAGAAACTCTCTTATGGAGCTGTTTTGTTGTTCTTCCTCTGAAGGTTTCTTCTCACTAATGAAAGGTTTCTGCGTCTCCTTGAGTGCTGAAAGAAAACCAGCAGTGCTTTCAGAATGAACTCTTAAAAAGGTTGTAGTACTTCTAAGAAAGTTTGCTCATCAGTCTACTGTAAGGGGATTATTGTTTTTATTATTTTTTGTAGTTACCTTCTATATTCTCAGTTTGACATGACAGACATTTTAGAGCAAATTCAACAGTCCAGGATGGAGACAGTATGAGGAGAGATATAGTGAATCAATAGAAGAAATGGGCAACTAAAGGGAATAAAGTCCCATCATTCAGTGTAAAGAGACAGTCGTCTTATTGGCAAAAGCACAACTTTGATAATGCATGATGTATGATTATATATGGTTGCTTTTTATTTTTGGCATTTAGCATTGCTTTCCCCCCTCTGTTCTATGAGTTTAATAAATATCAATTACAGTAAATATCGATGACAGTAAATAGTTTTTACTGCAATAATAATTTACCAATTTGCTTTACTCAACCATTTTTTACTGAAGTATTTTAAGGTATTTACAATACTGTAAAGTATTGTATGGTCTGTAAAGCTGATTGGAGAAAAATGCTTATTATATATGCGCAATTGAAAATGTTTATCTTCAGATTTTTTCAAATGCAAAGTTAAAAAATATAATCCAGAATAGGCCTGTCACAATATCAAATTTTACTACAGTATAATTGTAGCCAAAATAATTCACAATAACAACAATGTATAGCACTTTAAAAAATATCTATAAAAATAAACAAAAATGTTATCAGTCAAATCAACTATTAATTCCGTTTCTGTTCTGTACGAAAGCTGTACAAAAGCTTTGATCAACCGAACACTCTAATCAGACACTTTTACAATATTATACTGTATGTGTTGTATTAACATGCTATCAATATTTCATTTTTAAAAAATCATCAATTCCAATATATAATTATATGGTATAGAGTTGTCAGAGTTATTTCATCACAGCCACTTTTAGATAGCAGAGAGTTGAGGCTAAACATGCTAACCAGTCAATCATTGATCAATTTACATTGCATCAACAGACGCTTACCAAACCACCAGATTACAGTATGTCACTTGAAGTGACACCTCAGGTCTTGGAATGCCTGAGACGTGACTCACTTCTCAGGCATTCCAAGACCCAAGAAACGAGAGCCGACCAACGCTGACGGGTAACAGACTGATCCAACAAAACCCAAAGAAGCATCTGTTGTCGTCTTGTCAGAGTCTGTTGGTGCATTGTGAATCGGCCTTAAGACACTTGCCTGTTATTTTCAAGTAACCCTCAAGACCTTGATTTGTGCTTGAATAAAACTGGATGTAAAGAAACACAGGTGGTATAGTAGTATCAAACTTTAATATGACTACAAACTCCTTTGGTAAAGTTTAGCTTTAATGCTTTGCCAGCAACATGTCCAATCCATCATCACATACGCCTGAGCAGATGGAATCTCTCCCAAAACATACATTTTCTATAAAAATTCTCACTAATACTTGGTTCTCTGTTTCATTCTACCTCCTTCTGTCTTTTCCTTCCTCCCTATCCTCCTTGGCACGCACGCACACACACACCCTGGTTGGCAGGTCTCTCCTCCCAGAAGAGCTTTTGCTTTCTTATGCAGTAGAGAGCAGTTTAGCAGTCTCGTGCCTTCAGATGAATTGTTAAATCCCTGCTGTCTGACTTTTGAGGGTCTCATGGTATTCTGCTGGAACACAACACACACATATATACATATTGTGGATCTGCTATTTGAATCTCAGTCATTTTACAAGTCACAAATACTTTATTTCTTTTGGACCCCCTTCATAACATCTAGGTGGGCCAAAGAGAAAGGAGAGAGTTATCATTTAGCATTCACATTCATCTCAATGGTAGCTGCTCAGGTGTTGACAGCGCTTTCAGAAGTACACAATATCAAATCAACTTTTTGAGGCAATCACTGAGTCTGAGAATTATATCATGACAAGACTGATTGACTGATGGTTGCTGTCCTGAGTGTCAGATGCAGCAGAAAGACATTTCACACTTTTATGAATCCAAAAAGATTTGGACTCCCGCAAAATATCTACTATAAAATACTGAATATATACAGCACCATTCAAAAGTTTAGAGTTAGTAATATTTTTTATGTTTATGTTTTTTTTTCTTTTTAAGAAGTCTCTTATGATCACCATGGCTGCATTTATTTAATAATAATAATAATAAAAAAACAGTAATATTGTGAAATATTATTATGCTTTAAAATGAGTGTTTTCTGTTTTTATTTTTATTAAAATGTAATTTATTCCTGTGATGAATTTGAATTTGCGTTTCTTTCTTAAAAGAAAAAAAATCGTACTTAACCCAAACGTTTAAATGTCTTAATATTTTAATATCCTTTTTGAATTTGAATTTAAAGGTAAGGAGAAATCAAATAAATTGAAACGGAGTAAATGTAATAATACATAAATATTAATGATATTATAACATATAATATTAATTATTAAGTATTAGTATAAATTTAGTGTTCAATAATAGTTAAAATAATATTGGAAAAAATTATTCAGCTGTAAGCTGAATTGGAAGTAGAATTAGAATAAAAGGAAGTCGATTTCAATTCAAATTTCAACTCAGATCCGAAGGTTTACCCTTCAAACTCACTTTTTAAACTCAAACAAAGAGCAAAGAGCTCATCACCGAATAGCAGCGGTGCAAGTACGTTTTGACACATCGCAGCAGATACAAGCTGTAGAACAAGAAGCAATGGATCATGTTTATTTTACATGACAAAATCAGACTTGCCGGGCTTTGATCATATGCTGCTATGTGTGATCATTTTTAGCCCGCCTTACAAGCCAAAGGCCAGTTGATCAAAGGGAGCGCCAGCACAACTGAGTGTGAAAGTGTGTCCGCACCGGGACTTTGTGGGTGTCAGTGATCACATTAGTGTCTGGAGCTGAGTTGACGCGTGGAGGTGAAGATGGAGAGGAGAGGGTACAAATCAAACCTGAATGAGGGATTTAGAAGGTGTTTCTTTCTCGTACCTCTCCATTGATTCGAGAGAGTGAGTGTGTGTGTGTGTGTTCAATTAATGCTTCTGTTATCGGTGAGGGAAATTAAGTAAGGATCATGTGAGTATATACCCTCTTCATTGATGATTATGCCCTCTTAATTGATGAGTGTGAGGAAAAAATGCCTGAAGGCCTTCAGATCTGATTCAATAAATAACTAATGACCTTTTATTGACGTCCCTAATGTTTAACAATCTTTCAATGCAGAATTGTGCTGTTATTATAAGCACTTTATCCAATAATGCTTTGACCTTGCAGGTCGTTATGTCCAATGTTCATCTTCAAACTTGATTTAAAGAGCTTGGGAAATTAAATATAGTTGAAAATGACTACATTCAACGTTTAAACCACTTTATGATTGGGCATGATTATTTACAATACATTCAATATAATTTTGTTTGTTTTGTTCTTCAACCTCATTAGAAACATATTCATCAAAAATATTGTATTCACACTTCCATGCATTTTCAGCATCATTTCTCCAGTCTTCAGAGTCATATGATCCTCCAGAAATCATTCTAATACAAATTTGCTGACCAAGAAACATTTCTTATTATTATCAATGTTGTGCTCCTTAATATTTTTGTGGACACCATTCATATTTTCATGACTGTTTGATAACTAGAAACTAGCTTTATTTCCAAACTCTGGTTCCATGGTAAGTTTAAAAGAACAGTATTCATTTGAAACAGAAATCTTGTATAACACTATACAGTATTGCCCAGTCTTACCTGATATCATACACATCCAGTCTCACAGAATTCCTTTAACACAAATATTTTTCCCTATCAGTGAGTATTAGTACAATATTGTAAATGTGCATTTTTCTTCTGTTTTTTTTTCCCCCCCATGCTGATGATACCCTCCTCCTTGACATCGTTTTCAACACTTCTCTAAACCTGGAATCCTCCTCGGGCCACACAGGTAAGTGATCAACCTATTTGCCTTGGCAGCGCTGCTATTGTAGATGAAGCCCTTGATCTGTCCTCTCGTGTGAACTCCCTGTGGAGGGCAGTGGCAAGACAAACCACTTAGACAGCGAATTTTTGTACAACGAAGATAAAAAGTACTAGATTGGAGATAAGGGTCAGGTTTTTTTTTCATTTTCAGGGTTGTCTTTTTTCAGCTCTTGCGCATATGCCTTTTCTTTCTTTACCCATGATTAATCAGTCTGAGCTGTAAGGCTAATAATGGCATGTGTCCTGGGACGTTCTGTTTGGTTTTGATTTGTGGCACTGCATTCAATCTCTGCAGTCCTTTATCAGGCTAATAGGACACTTTTCCATCTTTATGTGACTGTTTTGTGTGGCTCACATTGTCCTCAAGGAGTTTGAAGCTTTGGTGTGTTGTTTCACTATCACCATCAAACCAAATGGATAAGCTGAAAAATAATGATTCATGCAGGTTTGCTCATCTGTCACAAAGTTGCTTTGTTGGGCTGCTTAAGGACATAGCAATGTTTTGAAAGCAACACTGTTTGCATGCTTTAGGGAAATCAACCTATGAACGACTGATGTATAGTTGTCGCTATGGCTTATTTGGTTGTCTATACACATCAAGATGGGATTGTAGAAAGTATTTTTGAAATTATACACATCAGCTTAAGGATGAAGACAAATATGATGAGAGTGTGAACTGAGGATTAGCCGTTAGAGAGACTGAAGCTGCAACATACTGTCAGGAAGAGATGACACACCAATATATATTTATTAATGTAAATCAAGCCTTATTCTGGTATACTATACTATACTATACTATACTATATTTACTGTAAAAGTCCTCTCTAAGGAGAAATATTTGAACATAAAAGATAACAGAATCCCCTTTTCAAGAACTACAATGAATGACTTGTTTGGACTACAACACGATTTTGTGCTTTGTGAAGTTATAATGTTACTTATTTAAATAAATGAAAAATGAACCTCTGCTCTAATAACACACTAGTCATTCGTTCTCTGATATTTGTTTTCATGATAATCGAATGTAAAGAGTTTTATCCCTAAAAACTGTTTAGCGTATAACGCTAGTATGTAGGGCATAGAGCAATAAAAACAAAATTTTCAGAGAACGGTTGACTAGGTACCAATGTGTTATTAGACTCTATTTTGCACCAGAGTTGTCCTAGAAAAATCGAACAAAACATGAAATTGCCATTCAATTCAACACAGTTTTCTGATTAAAATGCTATACTTAACAAATGCATTGGTGTAACATTACAAACTCAGTGTGTGCCATAAGCAGCATGCCCTGAAGGTACTCAAAAAGATTTTGAAACAGCGCCACCTTTTGGTCAGAAGTTATAAGTAATTTCCGAAAATACTAATAACTTTTGAAAACAATATGGCTATTGTAATTGCACTGGTCTTAATAGATTCCTTGGGTCATGGCGAGAACATAGATACCAAATTTGACGTATTTGGACGAACTTCCTTTCCGCCGTCTTTATTTACTTTCAAAACATTCTTTTTTCAAACTTCTCCTAAACGATTTGTCCGATTTTCACCAAAACCAAATCATCTCCAGACCATGTTGACTAAAAGTTATGGATTTCGTGATGATAGACGAAACGAAGTTGAGGCATGCTGCCAAAATGACTATTAAGTTTGATGACTATCGATTTCGAAACTGCGCCACCTATTTTTTGAAAGTGATAAACCATTAAATCATCTTAGTTACTGTATGTGATTTTTGTTCCAAAATTGCTCCTTGCTGGAGTTGGTCTGCCACTCCTAGCCATTTTGGCATATTGCCGCTTCTTGCGCTTGGCCCCAGTATAGGCTGCGTGCAGCTATGTTTCGTGGTTGTGTTTTCTATTAACAGTTCAATTATAAGTTTCTATCTATGCTATTGCTACAATGTAAACAAAGGGCAACGCTGTTTGGCTCAGCTCTCTTGCTAGCCAACATTAGTGTTGATATAGTGTTTGCTGTTGATATAGTATTTACTGTAGCTTTTGTAAGGCTGCTATTCGGCTCTTAAGAAAATGAACTATGGTTTTGTGATCGATTACTGTTTGTATTGTGTCCATGCTTGCAATCCATTCTGGACGATCCTCTTGTTTGTTAATATTCTTAAAGGGGTCATATAATGGTACATGCACTTTTACAAGTTGATTGGGCTGAAATTTGTGTTGGCAGTGCCTGTACACAACCATCATTATGATAAAAATCCATCCAGTGTTTTTGTTTTAAGATGTCCATGTCTTTCTTTCCTCAGTCGAAAAGAAATTAAGGTTTTTGATGAAAACATTCCAGGATTTTTCTCCATATAATGGACTTCAGTGGGAACCAGACGGTCCAAGGTCCAAAAGACAGTTAATAACAGTATCAGATGCAGCTTCAAATGTCTTTAAACGACACCAGACGATGAATAAGGGTCTTATCAAGCGAAACTATCGGTTATTTCAAAACTTATTCCAAAAATGTAACTTTTCTAAGGACAAATGCTAGCCTTGCTCTATTCTGTGAGGCGCGTTTGTAACGTCACGTAATACGAAATTACATTCAAAAGGTCACGGGCGACGTAGCCATCGAATCAACCCCAAACTTTTGAATGGTACTCTACCTATATTTTATAGTCTCAAACCCGATGGTTGGCTGGTCTCTCATAATGGTCAGGTTCACAGATTTCCCTAAAGGTTTTGTCAAATCATATACACACTCAGACAACATGTAGTCACAAACATACATAATGTGAAATTATAGATACATTACGGTTTCATATGACATGTAAAAATAACACAATCCGGTTAAACAGAGACCTGGATTATGACTATAGAGACATAAACAGAGTGAGACTGTATGATACACAGTAAGAAAAAGATGAAGATGTTAACTCATAGTGACAGAGAGAGAGAGAGAGACAGAGAGAGAGAGGAGAGAGAGAGAGAGAGAGAGAGGAGAGAGAGAGAGAGAGAGAGAGAGAGAGAGAGAGAGAGAGAGAGAGAGAGAGAGAGAGAGACAGAGAGAGAGAGACAGATGAACAGTACGAGGAAAATGACTACTAAAAGGAAGGACTTGACAGGGACACAGATAAGAGAAGACAGAAAAGTTCCCTCAAGCTCAGTCATTTGTTTTCATGTTGGATTTTAGGACGTGGTTTTACTTGTTTTACCTCAGGACTCAAGTTTCACACTGGACATAAAGTACCAGATTTGTTTATTGTACCAACCTATATAAAATATCTGTTTTTCTGCTCGCAGCAGTTGATAATTCACTGCACAAAACACATTGTGGAACAAACCATGTTTATCCTTGCAGCAAGTTAACCGTATTTAGGGCACGTCACGCAAGCCTGTCTGTGTTGGCATCTGCCCAATTTGACTCGTGACAGATGAATTTGCACTGAAATTCTGTAGAATTTGATTGCCTGCAGTCTTTAACATCTATAAAAGATACGTTTTCATTGGGGGAAAAAAAAGAGAAAACATTTGATTTCTGGAAGGAAATCTTCCTTATTCTTATTCTGGTTCTCCTATTGCCCTCTGGTGGTTGATTGTGGAAGTTAATTTAGCCTTCTTTGACAAGATGCCTTAATATTATATGATGTAGTAATTAATAATAATAGAACCGTATCAGAAATATTAAAGCTTTTTGATAAGCCTAACTGCATGATAATAATGTAAGCCTTAGTGTCTAACAGTAAGTCAAGACATGTCTGTAATTTTAAGTTAATTTGTGTTTTAGTTTATACAATTATGCTCTCAGTCAATGTATTATATGCTAAACGGGTATTTAGTGTTCTGAACTTATATGAGGAGAGATTTTGTGGGCTTGTAACGTTTTAAGAGCGTGATAATGCAGAACGAGGTACTCTGTGTGCGCTGCCACAACACTCCACTAGATGGCAGAGCTGAACAAGGACTGCACCGGTTCCTGAGAGTCAGGTTGCATGGATAGTGAAAAATAAAAACATAGAACAGCTTAAAGGGAAAGTTCACCCAACAATTCTGTCATCATTTAGGCTACTCACCCTCAAGGTGTTCCAAACCCGTATAAGTTTCTTTCTTCTGCTGAACACAAAAGAAGATAAAGGTTGGTATTCAAACAGTTGATGGTAGCCATTGACTTCTAAAACAATACTATGAAAGTCTATGGCTACCACTATGAAAGTCATCATGGCTAATTTTCATTTTTGGGTGAACTAACTCTTTATTAAACATAGTCTTAATTGCAATGCGGGACTAATTCTGTACAGGTTAGATTTATAGGTGTCAGCCTATAAAAACAAAAAATGTATGTGTATGATATTTTTTTTTTTTATCTTTGTCCTCACTGTAAAACAGAGCTGTGATGAACATATTTACCCTCAAGTTGTTTCTGATGTCTCATGTAAATTCATAACTGTTCCATTAACGAGTGATGGAGAGGCAAATAATGAAATACAAAACATTTCGAGATTCCCTTGCATCACTGTCATGTCTTTGCTAAAACGATGTGATTTTAATGGCAAATTCAATACCTCTATGTGAACAAATTATATTAATTTGACATGAATGAATTGAGAGCAATCTCAGAAATGGCTTTTACCTGGGGCTGGTATGACAGGGGCTTTGGTGGAAAAAGATCTGGTTTTATGCCTCTAACACTGTGACCTTGTGTCAGGCACTTAAGCCCATGGAGGGTTTTTTTGTGAAGTAAATATAGGCTATGTAGCTTTGAATAAAATTATCAGCTACAGTATATTACTCCTTACAATACCACACTCCCAATAAACAGAGTCAGAAATGTGTTTTACCCCAGCAGCATTGTACACTTTTTCAAAAGCAATAGAAGTGTATGTTATGCTGACAATTTGGAGGCCTACTATTTTTTTATTTTTTTATTTTTTTTTTTTAAAGGGAATGGATGGAAACTAAATTGTTTGGAAGGAAAACAGCTTTGAAGAAAGAGAAAGGAGGGTGTAGAAGGAAAAACACAAAACAATACTCGTGTGTATGCCTGTTAAGCAGGCATATTTTAAGATTTTATTTGTCCTTCCCTGAGGCGATAGAGAGGTAGAGAGAAGAAGAAAGGAGGGTGCTGAACATCTTAGATGCTTATTTATTTGACTTCATTTGATAATGAAGAAAGTCATAAAGACACCAGCAACAGTATGAAGATAGAGATGTGCAAAGAGATTGTCAATAGAGGTCAGACTTAAAACTGAATATCTGTGAAATGCGCTCGGATAATAGACGACCATTGGACTTAAGAGAGTATATGGTTGGTTTTTTAATTAAGCATGATGTCATGCCACACTAAGATTGTATGTTTTAAAATGTAGCTGGAGGACACATTCAAAAGCCATTGTGCAGAGCCACAGTTATGTTAATGTACAATCTGCAATGTACAATCTGTTTTTGGGTTTTTTTTTCCATCGCCAGGGGTCGCATTTTCAGAACGATAACAAAGACGAAGCTTGATGACGCTATTAAAGGATTAGTTCACTTTTGAAAAAAACTTTTGCTGATAATTTACTCACCCCCATGTCATCCAAGATGTCCATGTCTTTCTTTCCTCAGTCGAAAAGAAATTAAGGTTTTTGATGAAAACATTCCAGGATTTTTCTCCATATAATGGACTTACATGGGAACGTCACGTAATACGTAATTACGTTCAAAAGGTCACGGGCGACGTAGCCGGAAGTACAGAGTCAGTGTTTACAAGTTGAACGCATAGGTTGAACGTGCAAACTAACTTAAACGCCGTTTACAAAAAAAGGAATTAAAAGGTAAAACAACGATGTCGGACGATTTTGATTCTGTACTTCCGGCTACGTCACCCGTGACCTTTTAAACGTAATTACGTATTACGTGACGTTACAAACGCGCCTCACAGAATAGAGCAAGGCTAGCATTTGTCCTTATAAAAGTTACATTTTTGGAATAAGTTTTGAAATAACCGATAGTTTCGCTTGATAAGACCCTTATTCATCGTCTGGTGTCGTTTAAAGACATTTGAAGCTGCATCTGAAACTGTTATTAACTGTCTTTTCGACCTCGGACCGTCTGGTTCCCATGTAAGTCCATTATATGGAGAAAAATCCTGGAATGTTTTCATCAAAAACCTAAATTTCTTTTCGACTGAGGAAAGAAAGACATGGACATCTTGGATGACATGGGGGTGAGTAAATTATCAGCAAAAGTTTTTCAAAAGTGAACTAATCCTTTAAGGAGAGTGGAACTATGGGAGATGTCGTTTTCATCGTCCAGAGATGAATAGAAATCACGAATCATATAAATTATTTATCAGCTAATACATTTTTGTATTACCTGTGCGTTTGATCACTATGTTATGTCATCATTCATTAGGATGACATAACATAGTGGTCAAGTCTACAGGTAATACAAAAATGTATTAGCTGATAAAATAGCTGCCAGGAATGTGAAATGTAATGCTATTGGTGGTTTAATGTTGCACAGATTTACACATTTAAAACAATCATACTAAAAGTACATTTGAACAAAACCACAGTATTTGGAAGTAATGGCTAAATATTTTTTTCCCTCATTAGCTTTTGTTGCGGCCCATTAAAACCAAGGGGGTAATCCATCAGCTGGCATTGATTAGCAAGTCTTCACCGGCATTCCACTGACTCAGAATAACGAGTAACTTTACATCTGTGGTGTTTAAAGACTCCATTTGTCCATTGTTTATTTCTAAAGAAACACGACAATGTATAAAAGGCTCCATTACCTTGTATCTTATATTATGGCCCCGTAGAAGCAGTTTTTGTAAAAATAGGCTAACGATTGCGTCATAACACGCGACTCTCTGTTGCACAGAAGTTACCGTATAGACAGGAGGAGAAGCTCGCAGGCAATCGTGGCGACGTGGAGGCATAAAGTCGAGGGAGAAGCTCATAGAGTCATAAAGTTGCTTCTGCTGCTCATGGACAGCTCATACTCACACTCTCCGTCTCTGCAAGATTCGGAAGGGAATGATTCAGATTTCTCTTGGCACCGCTACTAGAAGACGTACAGTGATAGTGATAGGCAATGACCAGGGATGAGCCATTATTAAAATCTGGAATTTCTCTGGATTTACAAATGGGAACTTCTGGGCTCAACGCACAACTGCATGAAATACTATATAAATCACTGTGAAGGTGGTTTTTGAACATTATATTACCCAAATCTTACATATTATTCCTTTGAAGTAGCAATCATTCACTCATATTATTTGTTGATTGATGTGTTGCTTAGCAACTGTAAATATTCTACAGTTAATGAACTGTACTTAAAATAATTGACCACATTTAAACTGCTTTTGCAAATTGACGGATTACAGTATATAATAATCTTATGTTAATATCATTATTTTTGAATGTTTATGGTTTATTGAATAATGATGGATTTCATAAAAATGCTGTTGCAATAATTATAATAATAAAATATTATTATAATTATTATTAATATAAGATTGTTATATAACCAATAAATTGCTACAGCAATTGTATAAAGTACACACGTTACATGTTTATACTGTACATGTTAAAAACAATGACAATATTAACTATTATTAGGATCTAGTCTATCAATGATAATATTTAAACAACAGCAGCAGCAGCAATAATAATAATTGTTATTAAATTATTTAATGAACATTGTTGTTGCACTATTTATTAAAAAAAGAAACATAAAAAATTGCTGTTGCAATATTTATTAAAGCCATTCAAGACTGTTACAGCATTGTGCCATTCCGAGAAACACATGCAGCGCTAACTGTGTTAAAATCATTGAACACTGCTCTGAGCTTATTGCATATTACATTTTGAATGCTATAATAAAAAAAGCCTAATATGATTTTTTTCCTGTTTAGTATTTATAAAATATAGCTGAAGGTAACATCTCAATGCATTGTCTGCAAATTTGCTATACATAATATATGGATAAGCACTGTATTGCATTGCACTCTCCTAATGCAGTTTTATTGTATTGCTCTAAACTAACTGATGACGTTGGTTTCAGCATTAGACGTGTATTTGCTATATGGTGAAATACAAACACATCTCATCCGCCTCTTCAGTCTGAATTTCCCCCTGTCACAAGAGATTTACTTCACTGGTCTGTTTCATTTGTATTCCCACCTTCACTTGTGCTTAAATGTCTGTTCATGTATGTGTGTGGCACATGTGTCCTTACTAAAGGGCGGATAGAGAGCACTCTGCAGATGTGTGCATTAACCTGACCTCTGTTTGTATCCAACCTCATTAGCCTTTGTTTCAAAGCAGGACCCACCCTTCATACAGACACCCCTGCCTCATCCGTCTCGCCTCTCACCAGCAGTGTGAGACCACGCACGTTCAGAGCATACAGTGACACTGACACCAAACAACCATGATTCTATTCCAAATTCTATTCAGTCAAAACCTTTGTCTTTCACACAATGCATTTAATTAAAAGGTGTTCCTGTGATTGCAGAACAGACTGATATTAATATGCAAATTGGGAACAGTTGAATTTGAATTACATCAAAATCCACTTAATTTCAGAGTAATAACACACATGGAGACACGGTGACAAAAATAAATAGAAAATCTTATCCTTTATTTGCATGGCTGTCAGAATTACAGCAACCGGTTTACTAAAGGAATTACGCAAATCTGGTTTTGCCACAAATACGGCTGAGCACAGTTTGCATGCCACAATTCCTCACCTTCCAGTTTCGACTGTGGAGGATGCAGCAGACTAACACAATCTGCATGTTTTACTGGGACTGCATCACTTTACAACACTGCAACTCAGACTAATCAGGCTAATGAGATGCAGAATAGTGCATTAATCTGGGACTATGCCTGGTTATAATATCTGTTATGCATCATTGGACCATCATCATTTGATTAATTACTTATGCCATGATCACTAGAAAATGTACACAAACATGCCATCTGCTTTCCACAGGTGGTAAATGCGTAATGATAATCACATTGACAGTAGAGCAGAATTGTGTGAATAAAATGCAGTATACATTTTCATTAAAAAGTCTGAGTTTTGTAAACCTCAAAATGTATCTGTTTCTATGAAAATATCAAAGGTGTAGTTCACTTTTTAAAAAACAAAAAACAAAAAAAAAAAAAATCTTTTGCTGATAATTTACTCACCCCCATGTCGTCCAAGATGTCCACGTCTTTCTTTCTTCAGTCGAAATTTTTTTTTTTACAGTTTTTGATGAAAACATTCCAGGATTTTTCTCCATATAATGGACTTCATTGGGAACCAAACGGTTCAAGGTCCAAATGAGATTAGCCTCCGTTTTGTTCGTCAATACTTTGAACATCAACAAGAAGTGACGTCTCAGGAATAAATTACATTTTAAAATATATTAAAATAGAAAACACGACTGTATGTTTTACTGTATTTTTGGTCAAATAAGAATGGTCTTGGTGAGTATGAGACTTTCAAACTTAAAAAACGTATATCAACATCAAACTTTTGAACGTTATTGAATAATGAGCCTAGTTTACATAACAAGAAGTTGTTAACAAGTTTAACCCGTCATTATCCTGTGTACATTTGGTTTGTTTAGTAAATACAATGCATGGTTTTGAATGGAAATACACTGTAAAAAATGATTTTTTGGTGAAGTAAATACTAGTGAAAAAACCAATGTAATTTACTTTAAAAAGTTAGTTCAGGCAAGAATGAAAAAAAAAAAAAACGAAGTAAATTCCATATTAGTACTTAATTCGAGCGAGTAGAAATGAAAGTGTAAATATCAACTCAATAAAATTAAGTAAAAATTACTCAACTTTTCTGAGGGTTCCCATCATGCACTGGACCTTGAATAATTAATGAGGCTCATTTTTCACTGGTTTCCAGCTGTATTTACACTGTTTTATTCATTGATTTTTGTTGTCAGTATTAGTAACTTGCCATTTTGTGACATTTCGAGTAAATTTTTTACTCAAAATGACACATTCAAACTCAAAAAACGACCCATCAAATGTTACCGCCATTGTGTATTGTCTACCAAGTATTGAGGTGTTTGCATTCACATGAGGCTTAACATCTGACATGATGTAATATAAATTACTTAGATGATCTACAGTAAGTAAAGTACATACTGTAAATGACTAATAAAATTCAAGATTATTGTTTTAGTGAAATGTAATACAAAGGCAAAGTAAATCGATATTAATCAACCTTTTACTAGCCGAGTTAAAATTACGTATTTTTTGTAAAGTTTACTTAATTCCATATTCCAAGTAAATTTAACTTAAAGATTTCTAATTAAAGCTACTGATAAATATGTTTAGGTTTTTACTCGGCAAATCTTTGTAAATTTACTAGCATTTTCTGAGTGAGATAATTTAGCAAGCTTTTTTCAAGTAAATCCTACTCCATTTTTTTACAGTGTACTGTCTGCACACAAAAATGACTCAACCTTTATTGATTTGAAAAGCAAACCAACAGCTCCTTATGAAGTACTGACTGAGGGATATAGCGATATCATAAAGTCTCGCTGATTTTTTTTTGTGTGTGTGTGTGTGTGTGTGTGTGTTTCAGTTGTTTGTTTCCAGTATTGATAAAGTGAATAAACACAACACAAACATTTCCAAAATTCAGCCATTCTTCTGGTAATCTTTGCTTTCATTCACGTCCTCCTTCTCTTTGTTCCCTCGCTTTTTGCTATAGCCAAAGACATACCTCCCCCTGCGGTCACTTTCATTGATGTCTTCACATGCTATTAGCTCTCTAATGCAACACTTTTCTCTCTCCATACATTACTGCAATCCCTTGCCAACTGGACACAGTTTAGTCTGCCTGTCCTGTCAATTACTGTATCCGCTGAGGAAACCACTAAATGAGAGGGCCGGTGGTTGGAAGAAGAGAGAAGGATGGGGTGAAAAGTTAAACATTCAGAGGAAATGTGGGAGTGAGAGATAAATAGAAAGAAAAAAGTCCATCTTTTGTCTCCAGAGGCATATGTGTTGGCATCAGTAAACTGTGTGGAAAACCTTTCTTGACTCTGACACCCCCACAAACAGTCTTCTCTATGTGCTCATTTACCTGCTAGCAGAGGCCAGCATCCTTTTGGGATTTCACCACAGGAGGTGAAGAGAGAGAGAGAGTTGAGAGAGAGAGAGAGACTCTTTTGATTTATACAGCCCAGATGTCCAAATAAATTAGCTTAGCAGTTCTCATCTATGTTTATTAGACCCTGCAATCAGATTAAAGACCCTAAATTTTCACTCTAAATGCCAGAATGGTTTTTTGACCGTTTATGATAGGACAACATGATTAATAACCTGCATAGGTCAAGTGTGCAAGATGACATGGGTTAAATTATGCAAACAAACAAACAGGCAGCCAATGATCATCATGATTTTTTATTGATTAGCAAAGACCAGCTTTTACATTTGGATAATCACTCCTTTTGTGTTTAAATCTACATTATTGATGATGATAAACAATGACCTGCGGAAAGTGTGACTGGACTGGAGTTTCAGCAGAAGAAAATACACCTTTTGTTGTGGTCCAGTGCGATTTCTAACCTTAACCCGATTGAGAAGCCTCGGCATGACCTCTAGATTTACACCAGACATCTCCTTGCTGAAGTGAAGTTGTTTTATTAAGAGGAATGGTGCAAAGTTTCTCCTGACTTTTTTCAGGTTTGTTCTGCAAGGAAATACTTTCACATGCATGACTGTTCAAAATATTCAGCATTGCCATTACAGGATTATCCACCATTTTAAAAACATAAAAAAAAAATGTTTTTGTATTACTATTTCCCAATATTACTGTTCTTATTGTATTATTGATCCAATAAATGCAGAGACGTCTTTAAAAAAAAAAAAAAATAAATAAAAATCTATCCGACCCCCAAATTTTAAACAGTAGTGTACTTTTTCCCACACTGCACTCCAGTTTAGATCAGGTCAAATTTCATTACCAATGTATGCAAAAGATCTGCTGTAAGTTCACATACTTTATCCTGCAACTTTTAATTTCCAATATTTACAAGCCCAGCATCATGCTGGAGGCGTTCCCCAATGTGTCAATTTTTGATGCAGCATCTCATTCGCTTTTCAGGGAACAAGAGTTACAGTCGTAACCAGATATGTTTTGTTGCTTGCTGGTGGTGTATAATCATAAGCACAGTTCAAAAGTTCTGGAAAAAAAGTTATAGTTTTCCCTCAAAGCATTTGTAGGACTATAACACAACAAATTAACGTGTGATCTTTAATGTGACAACAGCGAAGACTGAGAACCTGTGAGCGAGATGCATGACCTTCGTCATCCTCAGCCACTGGCTGGTAATTGACCAGAATACTGAACACTCCAGACACTGGACACTGAAAATGTCAGACTTCATTGAATGATGAGGTAAACAACTCAATGCGATTAGATTATGCTAAATGTTAAATTTCCATACTTGAGGAGTTAAAGAAAACGTGGTTGGACATAAAAAAAAAAAAAAAAAGTCTGTTTTCAGTATTCTGGCCAAGTGCAGAATGCTGAATGAGGAAGGTCATGTTACTCACCTCTCATGCTTTCGGTGTTTTCACTGTTGTTGTCACGTTATTAAACATTAGAGATTAAATTATTTTGATACTCCACGGAAGCTCTGTTAGAAATGCATTTGTTTTCCAGGCCTTACTGAAGTCTGCTTATCATTATACAATGCAAGCAAGCAACCTGTCGGAACAAAACAATAAGTGCCTTCTTTTATCTCACCGCATTGCTTGCTCACATTGTAGACAGCATGTAAAACATTGTAAAGTTTTACAATGCGCCCAGTCATGTCTTGGACTGGGCACATTTCTACTGTCATTTATTATTTATGAACTGACACTATGAAAGACACTATATAAATTAAACATTATTATTATTATTATTAAAGAACAGTTGCAAGAACTCTAATGTATAATGTATGATCTGCTTAAATTGGTCATAAAATTTGCTAACAAAGAAAACAGGTTCGAAAAAAAAAAAAAAAAAAAAAAACAGCGTGCTGAAACATAACACACTGTGTACATTCACAGTGCAGGGTAGGGGGGAAGGGCGGGGGGTATGTGAACCGTTGACTGGTAATGACGTCCAAATGATTCGTCCAAATGTTTGCCTTTGGAACAGACTCGCAAAAAAGTACATCTTGCACCAATTTATGTTTGCAAAAGTGCTTTATTAGGAATACATTGGTGATGTCTGGTGTGAAATGCACTCTCAAGGTCATACCAAAGCATCTCAATATGGTCAATATCAGCAGTGTGTCTGGGTCGCTCCAAAAGGTTTCTTTTGCTGAAGCTCTTTTGTTCTTGATTTCCTCCTGTGCTTTTGGTCATTGTCCTGTTGCATCACCCAGATTCAGTGCAGTCATCTGCAGGATGCCCACTTCTCAAGAGACTGAAACAGTGCTGCCCTTTCTCTGTTTATTTATCTTATTGTAAGCGTATGATAGACAAGCTGTTAGCAAGTCAACAATTCTTTGATGTTCTGAGTTCTTTTTTCCAGATGATGCTTCCTTTGAAGTCTGACTTTAAATAGCTTTTGGAGGAATAGTTAATGTTTCCACTTTTCCCACTCTGCAGTGTGAATGTTTACATAGTCTCTCTCTCTCTCTCTCTCTCTCTCTCTCTCTCTCTCTCTCTCTCTCTCTCTCTCTCTCTCTCTCTCTCTCTCTCTGTGCGTGCACTAACGATGCAGGGAAATAAATTTTGTATAGCGCCAATAGTCTATGTTTGTGTTAGTAATGCATTGGTCAACAGAAGCTACCAATCACTCTTGCAAGAGCAATGCTTGCAAACACTATAATTTCACCTCACCCCCTGATAAAATGGCCAGATTGTCTTCAGGATTTATATAGCATAGTCTGAGAGATTGTAGGTTGGGCAGGTTTGCTTTTTGTCCTTAAAGACGGAGCCTGCAAACAAATTCATTTTTGTAATATTTTCACATGATTTAATGCAGTATATATTTATGCTGTCGGTGGAATTGTGGAATGATAGAGGGCATAACTGTCAAGCGCCAAAACATGCCTTGTGTTGTTGCTACTACACGCACACACACACACACCCTTAATAGTATTTGGCTGCTGCAGATGTTATTACTGTACTCTGTCATAAGTGGGTTTTCCACCTTAGGCCCTAATAGTATGAGCATGCTGATGATAGAAAAACACAAACAAACACACACTTTGACTCCAAAATCACCCGTTGGCATTGGTTTCCTCTATCATATTGCTTTATATGTTCTGTTCGAAGACAAATTGTCCAATACAGTAATAAAGCAGCCCCTGCCAGGCACGTACAGCATTCAAACGCTGGCTCAGAGACGCCCGTGACCACATACAGGTATGTGTGTTAATGTGCAGAATCCCAATTCAGACAGATGGCATTCTGATTGTATTCATTATTACTAGCGATTCGAAACATTGTATTTGTAATATCAAACCACAACGGAGGGACCATCTTGTCATTCACTGCCCTTTGAGTTCAGACAACTATAACCAAGGATTTATAAGCAATCAGACCGTATTGAAAACCAATGTTGTGTAAAAGCTTGAGCTTTTAATCAAGTTCAGTATCTACAGTTTTCAAAAAAGTTTTTTTTTTTTTTGAAAACACGCTATAGTCAAAGTGTTTTATGTGCAGGTAAGTGGGTTGACATTGCTTTTTTTTTTTTTATAACTGCAGCATCCTGTTAGTGGATTGGTTGTAGCCAGAAAATATAAAGTGTTTTTCCATTGATTCAATGTCACATTATTTTCAATGTGAGTTTTCTTTCAGTTCATATCTTAGATTGGAGTAGTATATTCAGTCCCGACAAAGATATGATTAATGAACTTTAGGTAAGTTATTGAAAGTGCACTTAGCTGTTTCTTGTTTTCGTTTGTTTTTATCATCTTTAAAAATATATTGCAAGCTGGAATGATTTGATTTAATGTCTATCCAAAATCAACACAAGGAACATTATGGAAAACATTCTTTCTCTTTCTGTATGTGTGTGTGTGTTATTTTTTATTATTTTTTAGGTTTGTTCTAGTTCAGTATTTCTAATCAATCAGAAACCCAATCCCTATTTCAGACACTGAAGAAACCCAATAGATCGCTCTTCCTAATCCGTATATTGCTTTATTGACTATCCTTCACAAACATGTTGTTTCTCCGGCTTTCATATCTCCTGTTTTGGAGCAGGCAGAGCAGCTTTATTAATGTTCTGTTTTCCTGTAGATGCGCATTGACTCTTTGATCACAGTGAGTTCAGAGACATTTCAGCACAGTGTTGCTTTGGACTGTTTCATGTGCTCACGGCATCCTTTCAGATGTGTTCAAATGAAGTTAGCTTTTCGTGCGCTGCAAGAAATGGACAGATGTTTGATGTGGCGGAGTAGATTAAACATATTCAAAGAACAGAAGAATGCAAGAAACAATGGGGGTTAAAAGGAAACAAAGCATCATACAAACACATGATTATGCGTTTGTTCAGCCAACAGGTCATAAATGAATTATCATATCAGTCCAACCTTATTATCAGTGCACTAGTTACCTGACTATAGACACATCATTTCGAATTTTGTATCTTACCAAAATTGCAGGAACTATTTTCTCACTGGTCCTGAGAACAGGTGACCCTGGTATGACCCGGGTCATGACATATTTTGGCAATGGGAGGCTTGTTTGAGACAAGAAAACTATTACATTATTAACAATCAAGACAATATTGAAGAAATTAATCCCAACTGAAATATTTACATATCTAGTACAATCTATACCAACCTGAGGGAGATATAAAGCAAACGAATGGCAAAATGTCTCAAAATATATGTGTCCAACCTGATTAGGATTTACCATACAGTTGGATGTTTTAACTGAACTAATATTTCATCCATGTATTATCCTATATTAAAAATTGTAGGTTATTGAGATGTTTTGACATTTTAAGTTGTATAAATATTTGTTGATGAATCCTGAACAAACACAAATTAATAAAAAAAACAATGGTATATTTATAAATGAACATTAACCTAGATCAATAATGTCATAAAAAATGTTATATTATTTCCTTTTATTGAACCTTTCATTTTTATAGACATTATTTAGGTTACCCATTCAGAGGTTAATAAGCTCCCACTAATAAATGTGTCAATATTTTTATTAATTTAATCCTGTAATACACTAATTCAAACCACATTTTGTGCATATTTGCATGCTTTGCTCCTCTCAAGGCTTCGTCTTCATCTACATAAACGTCTTTTCCACTGTCGCCTTTGCCTGACAAAACCCCTAGCGAGCAAGTCAGTGTTCTTTGTAGCTGCTTTCGGGTGATGTAGAGTGTACAAAGTGCTATAGTATAACATTGAATTGAATTGAATTGAATTAAATCCCTTTTAGGCCAAGTGTGAATGGGCATATCAAACACTTAGACTTGTGACTTGAAAAGCCCAGGCTCTTTCTCTCTCTCCCTCTTCCTGTCAGACTAAGGCAAGTGAGATACTTTGTTTTGTGTTGAGAGACACACATGGGCATCCTCTTGCACTGACCCTATCATCTGCCAGCACATCCAATTAAAACGTGACAATGGCCACCTTCACCGCATCCACAACACCATCGACTGACCATCATTGCTGACATACATGCTCCCATTCTGCATTCTCGAATCCTCATTGAAATTCACAGGGAATTTTTCTCATTGGTTTTCTAACTCATATCACATGTTTCACACGTTCAGGCCTTAATTTCCAGTAATATCAGCCTCTTTTTAATATCAATGTGCCATTGAGTGTCAACCTGCAGTATTATGTTAGTAAATACAGTCTAACCAGAATGTTTAAAGCCTTCCACTGGGGCACATAGGCCACCTATTAAAAACATATTTTTTTCTTCTTCTATTTTTTTTTTTTGTTGGAGCTTTGGATATGAAAATAAAAATAAAAAATAAAACATACACCAATTAAGACTCAAACATCTTTAAAAATATGTGTTTTTAACAGTTACTTAAAACTTGATATTGTTGTAGCATTCAAAACACTTCTTCTTTTAAAGCACTTCTTTGGCCATTGTGTTCAAATCTCATGCTGTTTTTTTTCTTTTCTGGGCATGTTTCCACAAGTGTTTTTAAACAGACGTTTCAGTTAACAATAGTTCAATACTTTTGAAAACCATATGTTCCGCTTCTACAAACTCCATCTATAGTTGTTTTTGAGTGCAAGTCAAGAACATGTCCACTGAGAAAAGTGTCAAACTGGAGTCTTCCAAACCCGAAATCAACGTAATTATTCATGGCTTTCCTAAGACTACCAGCGGTTAAAGCAACCCAGAGACCAGTATTTTGAATATAGTCTACACATCCTTAATTTGAATTGGAGAGGAAAGTATTTGAAAAAGCAATTTGTTCCCCACAGGAGAGAGAAGCGAATCTCTCCATCCCTCTCAGTAGCCATGTTTCCATCCACTTGTCAATCGAATTATCTGAAATTCGGTTAAAAAACTCATGCGGATAAAGCTGGTGAAACTGTGTTTCCATCCAACGGCTTTAAAGCGAATAAAAACCTGTACGTAATGACGTCACATGCTGTTTTGCGATCAAATTGGTATTGATTTGAGACATTTTAAGGTGTTTCCATTTATTTTCGCACTGAATCGAACAACATTCAAGCAAACTTTTGCGGACAAAGTTTTGTTAGACAAAACGGATCGCGCCATCTACCAAAAATGATCAATATTTCACAAGTTGAAGGCTAATAATGCTTATGTGCCAGCTGATTGCGACATATGAATGGGATAATGTATGCGAGGCGGTTGTTGGTTGTATTCGCTATAACAACCGCCTCGCTATATATTATTCTGCTTATTAGCCTACATATAAATCAACCAAATAAATAAATAAATCAATAATTTGACACAAAATATTGACTTAAAAACGAGTTTATTGATTTAAAAACGAGTATTGCTTCTGCTAAAGAAAATAGTCTGTTCCGTCTCTGAACTGCGTCCATGGCAACGGTGTGTTAGCAACGCCGCAGTCTGTTAACCAGAAATAACAGACCACATTCTACATTAGAATTCAACCAAGCCACGTAAAAACAAGCAAAACTAACCTAAGAAAACAGCGACGCTATAAACATTGCTATGACGATGCACGTATGCCCATGACGACAGCGGAGGTGACTGTGGTTTGGGAACGACAGCGCTCCATCAGTTCTGGGAGATCGTGGTTCACGGAAACCCTTTGGTTGAAGCATCTTTTTGCTTTGTCCACTTACATCTGTCTTTGTTGACATCCGCCATGTGTGCGCAAACAGACTGGCCGGAAATGAACTCGTCTTCTGACGTGTTGCAACCATAAAAGGGCATAAAACTTAATCACAATTCATTATTTATTCGGCAAATAACGTTTCCATCAGCTTTTATCGCATTAGCCGTATATCGATCAAGAGAAAATCCGATGAGACCGAACGTATTTCATTTGAGTCGATTTTCATGAAATTTCATCGAATTTTACTGTTTCCATAAGGCATTTTCATTCGATATCACTTAATTCGGATAAAAACGTGTCGATGGAAACATGGCTACTGACAGTGCTGTCACATGGCCTGTTCCAGCTGCTCTGGTTGACAGAGAGTGACACTGAAGCCCATCTCTCACTCTCCGGCTCTGTTGTCTGCTCTGTTCAACCAAGCCATTAGGGTGCAACAGTGCATCTGTGTGAAGTAAACACACCATTGTTCCCGATAAAGACCTCGTCATTTTCCTTTTCAGAAACTCCTGTCTCAGTATATATAGTATATATATATATATATATATATAAACATCATGGATCTGATACCTCAGTCCTTCATGAAAATAAATTGTAGGCGGTAGTAATAATAGTTAGGCACATAGCTGTGAAATCAGACTGGCATCCACTAAGAACCTGTTGAGCACAGAGCTTTAGCCCCTAGTATACCAGCAATAATTTAACACACACTTTTATCCAAAGCACAATACAGTGAACTTATTACAGGAACAATCCTACAGGAGCAACTGCAGGATAAGTGCCTCGCTCAAGGGCCCACTGCTGGTGCTTTATTGCTCGCTCCAGATTGGATCGAACCAGCAAACCTTTGGATATCAGCCCACATGCTGTAGTGAGCAACTTAATCTTTTTTATGGTGGATCTTTACACTGTTAGTGAAGGGTTAATATGGTCACTTTATGGAATTAATTTTACAGTTTATGATGCATTTTGGATGTTGAGTCTTTCTAATTCACTTTGTAACCTCATATGCCTTCAGTGTCACGTGATCCTTCAGAAATCATTCTAAACTGTTAATTTGCTGCTCTTGAAACCTTTCTTACGTTGAAAACAGTTGTGCTGCTTAATATATTTGTGGAAATCGCAATGTTTCTTTTTTTTAATTCTTGATGAATAGAAAGTTCAAAAGAACAGCGTTTATTTTGAGATATCATTTTCCGTTACATTACAAATGTCTCTACTGACACTTTTGATTAATTTAATAATTAGAATAATAATGTAATTAGAATAAAAGTATCAATTTCGGGTAACACTTTATTTTACGGTACCCTTGTCACACATGATATAATGTAATTACCATTAATTATATATAATTACATGTAACTAACCCTAACCCTAAATCAATCCCTAATCCGTAAAGTACACGTACAAGTACAATTTTTGCATCTTTACTCCAACTGCCCACTACGCTGTCTGTAATTAATGTTTGTTGTCTCTGTTTTTTATGTTTGTATTGCAAATGCAATGCGACTTGAAACTGCAATCGCTCATTACTTGGTCTTGGCAAATGTCCATTGTCTGTTTATGTGTGACCTGCCAACACTATCTCACGACCAATTCGTACGAATTCGACGCATGATTAAAAAGTGGCTAATTCGTACTAATTCGTACGACCTCACTCGTACTAATTCGTACGATTTGTCTTAACCCACGTGATGGTTAAGTTTAGGGGCGGGGTAAGGGGTAGGTCATTCGTACGAATTCATACGAATTGGCCAATTCGTAAAATATGTACGATTTAGCAAAATCGTATTAATTCGTACGAGTGAGGTCGTATGAATTGTTACGAATTAGCCACTTTTTAATCATTCGTCGAATTCGTACGACTTGGTCGTGAGATCGGGTTGGACCTGCTTGTTATTTACTGTCATTGTGAAGCGTCCTTGAGCTTGGGAAAGGCGCTATATAAATTAAACCTATTATTAGTAGTTAATCATTATTACTCAGTACTTAACTGTATAATTATACTGTAACAAGGACACCTTAAAAATGTGCAACACTTTATTTTACTGCCATTGTTACATTTCTTACATGTAGTTAATATAGAAATAACTGTAAATTATGCATAATTACTTGCAACTGACTAAACTAAGCCCTAATCCTAACCTAATCCTAAAGTATAACTCAGTATTATTACAGTGTAACAATTTGTTACACTGTAAATAAAAAAAAATAAAAATCTTTACTTACTGACCTTATAAATTGTAAACTTGTATAGTAGTCTAAATATACACATTTAAGAGAATTGCTCTGTTTGTTTGACCAGCCCAGCATGACTTTTCTGACCGAGGGTACTTTGTGTTTAAGAATTATTACAACTCAATTATTATGAGTTATACAGAGAGACAATACACAAGTTACATTTGCAACAACGTTTGTAACAGAATGTAGCAATATTAAGGATAGTTCAACCAAACAATTTCAATTCTGTCCTAATTTACGCACCCAAAATTCCACACCTCTATGGCTTTCTTCCTTCTGGATCAGGGTTTCTTTTGGATCCAGTTATATGGGTACTAACTATATTTTTTAAAGAAAGATTTGAATTTTTGTGCATTAGGGAAGCACAGAGTTATTGACTGATATCCATGTGCTACGTTTCCCTCCAACAACTGATTACATACCACTAAGCAACATGCATCTCTGTAACCTGCACAGCATGCTTGGCCTGATCTCAAATCAGTGCTGAGCCCAGATGATCCATGTAATACAAACACTCTCTCAGTCGAGTTTCAACAGAGCAGAAGACTGTCTGCGCCTCTTAATGCACTTCGTTTGGAATCATTTTTTCTTTGTGTGATTATAAACACAGCCACTCTGAATCACACAAATGAGCTGAAGTGTGTGATAGCCTGAGTTATGCCAGAGTATTAAGACATTGTTTGGGTTTTCCACTGGTTTGTTAGGATCCCATTACGCTGATGTTAAAACCATGTTCAGACAGCAGGATTAAGACTGGATTTGGAGCAGGGTAAAGTGTATCTGTCCTCAGAGAGAGAGGATATGCAGGAATCGAGAGAGAGGGAGAGAGAGAGGACTGGTTGTTATCGGAAAAAAAATGATGGCATGAGTTTGCCAAACGTTTGTCACGTTCAGTTCAATATGCCGTTCTTGTGTCACATCAAAGCCCAACTCTAGAGCTGAACGCCCTTTATCAAGTGCTCTTAAATGGTGTGCTGGCAGAACTCTGTGTGTCAGCTGTTTCCAAAGGACCCTCAGAATGGGAGTTTAAAAATATAGTAAAACGCCCCGGTTCTGTTTTAGAGGTTGTTAGGCGTTTTTACTGCTCTTCTGTGAGTGCCTCTACCCTTTATGGATGGCAAAATAGCGGAAGATTTGCTTTGTGCACCTTTTGTGTGTGTGTTTCTGTGCCCTGTGTTGAAGAGATGACTGGATTAGCACAAGGACAGACTGAAATGAAATGTTCTACGCTTGATTATGTCTATATTTATGTTTACTTGCACATAATATCTGCACTGTTTGCACTGTCTTGTATTGTCTGTCCTATGACCACTCTCCTGTTTTCTACTGTGCTCAATTTCACATCTATTTTCCTCAAGCCGCTAAATCCCATTTCAGTGCCCCCACTCTGCCCCTTAAGTGTTGCATGACTTGTAAAACAATAATTCATTCTCTCTTGCACACCAGCATACAGTGTTGTTCAGAATTATTTGCACCCTTGGTCAGATGAAACAAACAAACAAAAAAGAGCTTTTTGGCCGAAAAAACTGGGATAAAAACACCCCACGTATAAAATGAAATACTCTGCTATTTCTTTAATGCTGTGGACCTAAGTTTCTGCCAGAGAAGGTCATGGACATCTTCAGATACTTGGCATCATGGATTCGATCAAATACCTTCAGTATAGATAAAAAAAACCCTGACAACCTCTGCTAGAAATCATATGGGCCAAGTTTAGATCTTCCAACAGGACAATGATCCAAAAACATGGCAATGGCCATCCCAGTCCCTGACCTGAACCCTATAAAAAATGAGTGGGCTGAACTGAAGAGAAGCAGCGCCAACAAAAGGGGGGAAATAATTGTTCCCAATGTGTTCCCTACAGCATACCAGTCGTCAAAGTTGCTCATTGCTGTATTAGGCTATCTAACGTTAGATGTTTGTTTTGATAGAGCGTTTGACTGCCTGTTGCTATGGTTACTCACAGCTGTTGTAGGCAGCGCATTTATTTATAAATTTCGAATGGTAAACAGGCAGTTTCACCAGAACTACTTTACTAGGTGTCCTCTATCACTTTTTAACGGACACCCTGCAGCCAATCAGAATCGAGTATTCACCCAGACCATGGTATAATCATAGTTAATTCATGCTTGATGTTGATTCTCGACTATTGATTTATATACAACATGAAATGTTAAAATGCATTACTATAATAGACATCAACATGAGATGAATCAAGATACTTCAAACAGATTATATTACGTAAAAGTGCATTGTTGTTTTATGTAAGCTATTAAGTGAACTACTTTGTTGTAAAGCGTTTCCATGTTTGTTGGTGTGTTATGTTGCAAAAGCACTTGGGATTCACTCTGCTAGACCAAGCTTTACTTTTTGTTGGTATTTTCAAGTACACATGTATAAACAAGCAGTGACCTCTGACCTGCCCATTACTGTGTGTATGTGTATAATGTTAGTCTCCTGTGAGTCAAGGATCATTCGGATCTCTTTACCAGGCTCTTCACCGGGTGAACTGACCTATATGGCACACAGGTACCCAACATTATTAGCCCTCATTTTTCTGCACCTCACCTCTACGACAAACACACACACACAGTTACATAAGGTATAGCCTTTCCTTCATTAGAGAGCTCAACGTTCACACAAGGCTCTGTTCTGTGAGCTTCATGCCTGCGGTGAATGGTGAGTTTTGGGTCCTGAATTCACATTGCTCATTATATCCAACCACCACACTCCCACACACTCACTGCACTGTATCCAGATACACACTCACACCGCATTCAGTCATTCTGCTCAAGTATACACCTCTCCAAATGTTTTTTTTTTTTTTAATGAATCTTGTTCAAAACAATAACTGTTAATTTAGAAAAGCAAAAACAGTTTGAGCATTATCCTGAAAGGACCTGCATTGTATATAAAAGTTTGCGCTCAGTGAGATTTTTTTTTACCTCCACCAAAAGCACATTAAATAAATCAAAAAGTAACAGTTATGGAATATACAATGTTACAAAAGATGTATATTTCAAATAAATGATTTTCTTTTGAACATCAATCAAGTAATTCTGAAAAAAAGTAGCACGGCTTTTAACATTGATAACACCAAATAATGATTCTTGAGCTGTAAATCATACATCAGAATGATTTCTGAAGGATCATGTGACACTAAAGACTGGAGCTTTGATGTCACTTGAATAAATGACTTTTTAAAATAGATTCAATTACAGTTATTTTGAATAATAATCATATTTAACAAAATTGCTGTTTTACTGTTTTTTTTTTTTTTTTATCAAATAATTGCAGCCTTGGTGAGACATAATTTAGTGACTTAATTCTTCCAAAAACATGTAATAACTTACCAGCCCCAAACGTTTGAATGGTGTAGCCTACTTACAGGGATAGTTCATCCAAAAATGATTTACTTAACCTCATGTCGTTCCAATACAGTCTAAGTTTCTTCTGTGTAACGTTATTATTTGTCATTCAAAACTACTTGTTTAAGTACTTGTTATAGTACTTTAATGGAAAAGGAAGTTGACAATCAGAAAAGCATTGAAGGAAAAGTATTCAAGTAAGAGATATTGAATGTGCTTAATAAATAAAAATGGCAAGGTAACAGCATGAATAATGTCAGACAACCTACAGTATAAGTGATGTGGTGCTGGGGTGTGTGTTAGGATAAAATAAAAATTAAAAAAACGCTTTGAGTGATTCAGTGGTTGAATGTTTACTTTTGTGGCTTTGGGAAACAAAAGTAAACTAAAGAAATTGAGCCATATGGAATGGTCTACAACAAAACAGAATTAAGCTATGAAATATGTATTTGTAAAAGGGCTGCATAGTCGCTCTGGGCGATGCATAATTGCTTGGGTTTTCACTAGAACTGAAAGGAACATTTCCTTGCTCGCCTCTGCCTCAATAATAATAAATCACAAATAAATGTCGAAAGCGATGTATGTTTTCACATAGTTGCTGATTTTATATGTAGTTATTTTCAGCTATTTTCATGAGCACATTATTGATTTACAACTCCCAAGAACATGATATTAAACACATAGCACCTTGGTAAAATTTGTAACTGCATTTTATTGGCTTCTGACTATGAAAATTTCTGCCGGACATTGGGAGACTTATTTGTCATGAACAAATCATATTGGCTCATATGGACAGTTTCTTCCAGTTAGATTTTCCAGTTGAAGCCATTGTGTGTTGTCCAGGGCACTTATTTGATTCAGATTAATGATTTGTAAAACAAACTTTGCAAACCAGTTTTTGATCAGTACTTTGAAATATTTTTTTCTCAGTATTCTGCTAATATCTCCATCATCTTAATGTCAGTTTCCTTTTTAATTTAAAGTCTCTCGTTCACTGTCAATTATATTCTAAATTAATTTCAATTGAGTATGCTTTGCTCTCCCTCTCCTCTTTCTTTAACCCCCGGACAAAAATTTAATACACCCTTTTCCATGCATTCACAGCTCAACATGGTTCTTCTTTGCACAGATTGTTGAATGTGTGTGTGTGTGTGTGTGTGTGTGTGTGTGTGTGTGTGTGTGTGTGTGTGTGTGAGAGAGAGAGAGAGAGAGAGAGAGAGAGAGAGAGAGAGAGAGAGAGAGAGAGAGAGAGCGAGAGCGAAGAGAGAGTATATTTCTTGTTTTTGTTTTATTAACTTTGGTCTTGCCATTGTTCTATATCTCTGTCTGTATGTGTTTTCATTTTCCTTTTCCATTATTGTCATTTTTTTCTCTGGTGTTATTTGCTGTTTTTTAGATGCTGCACCACTCTCCTGCCAAAAAATCCTCTTTTTCAATTATTTTATTTTATTTTATTTATTTTTTTACAGCCATTCAGAATTACTTCTGTAATTGGACTTATAAGACATAATGTAGCCTAAGTCAAACATATACATCACAAGTATTTCATTAATTTTAGAAAATAAGTCACACTAGGTCAAAATCTGCCATTTATTTGCCATCTGGGGCTTATATAAACACATGGGCTGCCTGTGTCCAAAATCACCCCCTACATCCTTTAATAGAGTACTATTTGAGGGGACAGCCATATGTAGTGGTGTCTGAAACGATAGTGGACGTTATCGAGTGCACAATCACTGCTAGAATACCCATCCATGGAATCATCCATCCGTCAATTTTCCAAACCGCTGGTCCAATGTGGCTACAGCGTAATATAATACTGGTTTACATTTCTTTTTAATTGATTATTAGATTGGTTTATACATAGTTTCCTGAGTTCAAGATAGATATTTTAATTTTACTACTGGAGCTGCCAGTTTGCTTAGTTTCGAATAATTATTAAAAAGCAAGCACAAACTGGCGCAAGCACAAAAAAGCCCTTCTGGCGCACTCAGTGTCCAAATTCACTCACTCTTTTTCATTCACTCCTTCAACTGGACTATATTAGGGGACTAGTGAATGAGGGTATAGGGGGTGATTTTGAACACAGACCAGGTAATAGACAAATAAGACACACCTTAACCGAATTGGGGAACTAATCATCACAAAATGTGGCACAGGAAACAGGAATAGAACAGGGCAGAATGCAACCTAAAAGTCCAAATAGCAAAAATAAAAGGTACACCGAACAGGGAATACGTAACTCCGTGTATAAGTCGCATTGTAGTATCACATTCAAAAAAAAAAAGACTGGTAAATAAAGCGAAACAGTATAAAGATATTATAGTCATTCACAACAAATCCTTTAAATATAATGGTATTCCGAATAGAACAATAATGAAAAGTACAAGTATAAAACAAATTTAAAAAAAAATATATAAACAGATTTATTTAATGTGAAAATGAAAGTAGAATGGGAAAAGCACTATACAAATAAACTTGGGCTTGGATACCACTCCGATTCGACTCAAATCCTAATGTGTGCATGTTTTGCGTACTTGATGTTGAGTGCATTAAATTGCTTTGTAATATAAGTTACAGCATGCATCAGATGAAAATACGTGTCATATTTTAGAAAATACAATAGATTTTATTTTGTCGGTATGAAATGAACATATTATTTCCCCTTCTGCTTCCATTGATGTTACAGCTCATGTTCTTGTGGTGCCATCATCCAATCAGCATGTTATTTTATGGCTTAGATGACTGGCTTGTGTGTTCATGGGGAAAGATGTGGGTTTGAGCAACTGCTATTGAGATGAATAGGAATGTTGAGACCAATCATCAACTGAATATCCCTAAAGCTCTTCCCTTCACAGAACGACCAATCTCCAGTCACACATCCCTAAAACTCCTCCTATTATCATCCTGCATCCAGAGTACTTCCAAGTGACAGCTTAAAATTTGATTACACTCCTGAGTAGCATTAATAATTCATGCCTTTTGACTGAAACAAAAGAATAAAACGCATTAAACATTTATATTCATTCATTAAAACTAAAAGGATAGTCTCAATTTAACTGTATAAAGTATTCATGGTCTCTAGCGCCAGCCCGTGGCACCAGATCAGGTGCTGATTTACCGACCTTGCTATGGTTGTGTATTGTGCTAAATGTTAGTCATTAATCAGCATCTCTATGTGCAATCACGCTGTTCTCAAGTCCTGTGGCTGCAGAAATATTTCAATATGTAATCAGATGCATTTCCCCCTCAGGATTTAATATGAAGTGGCAAATGGTTGTGGATGCTTTTGGACTCCTGTACCTGTGGCTGTAATTATGGCTGATTTGTGTCTTGGGCTTAAACTGTGATTCGTCCAAATGGCTATTTTTCTCATTTCATCTTCTATGTTCTCCATAATAAAGACTCATCTGTTTTCATCATCTCTCCTCAAACCTGTTATTGCAGCAGTCTTAAAATGTGAGAGGCTGGGCTTTTTGCATCAACTGTATTATCCTACTAGCCATTTGTATCATTTCTAATTGTCATATATTGTCAATATATTACAATATTGCCATAATATGCATCATCATGAATGCTTAACTTGCTTTGCCAAAACCAGTATTTTAACAAGTATTATTATAATTTAAAATGTCACATGATCCTTTAGAAATCATTCTAATAGCTTAGATTTGGAGCTTAATATACTTTATTATTATTATCAATGTTGAGTTGTATTTAACATTTTTGTGGAAACCATTTTTTTTTTCCAGGATTCTTGATGAATATCAGTTCAAAAGAATAGCCTTTTATTTAAAATAAAAATATTTGTAACAATGTTAATAAAGCAAAATAGTTAATTATGTATACTTTCAAATGTATGCTTTAATGCTAAATATTAAAATAAATTATATTCAAAACCACTTTAGAGCAGTATTTTGATATAAAGATTGATCTTCATTTTGAAGATATCGGTTGAAAGGAAACCTTTTTTCTGCTCTCATTATTGTGTTTTGAGTATTTACAGATCATTTATCTGTGTAACTCTCAGAGGAACTGAAGTCGAGCCATTGATTCTGTTAACCTTTCATGCCTGGCCAAAATGTTTGATGCTTTCATCAGGAGTGCAGGCATTTGTTTCGATGTCTGCGATGTCCTTTATACCCATTAGTCTCAGTCTTTCTGGATGGCTCTTTGTTTATTTCTACTGTAGGGCAGATAATCTTTGATTTTACTGTTTTTAATGCTGTTCCAATGCCAGTTTTTAGTTTTCAAAGTACTAAAGCAAAGTGATAAAAGTACTGTGTGATATTTTTTTGATACTTCTCATTCTTCAGTTGTAAAATATTTATAGTGAACAGAAACTTTCCAACGTTCACTGTGTATGAACATGTGTCCAAACCTCTAAACTTGAACTCATCGATACTGCAGGCTTTATAATGATCACACAACTCTTAAAGTCACAATGCATGAAATTGGAAGGAGAGTGAGGGAGTGAGGGAAGCAGATGAGTGGAAACAGAATGTTTGTGAAGAGGACATGCTGTTTCCAGACTATATCTTGCTGACTGTAAGACTTTAGCAGCAACCACGGCAGAAATGTATTTCTATTATGAAATCCAAATGACAACCCAACAGTCAATAACAGTTCTACTGTATATTATTTGCCTATAAATTAACATTAAAGTCTATTTCCAAAAACTGAAGCATGGTCAACGTTCATTCTGATGAATTGGGAAATCCTTTGCTTTCAATGGGAAACCTGTGGCGCCAACGTAAATTTTATCAGTAGGAAATCGCGCTGAAGAAGCCTCATTCCAAACACATCGCGATATTTGGCATCAGTTCACGTAAGTGAATACGCTGTCCCTATATTTGTTAAAATGTCTTTTCTGTTTGTCGATATTAATCAGATGAGCTCCCTCATGTTCAGTCATTATATCTGTTCCACTGAGGCCTTCAATCAGTTAATCATATTCATATAAGGTACAAACTTGTACAATTAGTTCTAAAGTGGTATTTGTGGTATAAACACAGTCAAAACAACACTTACCATGCTTTTAATATCAGTAACATTAGTTTTACTGTGATGGGTGTAGTAAAGGACAGTAATAATAAACTTACCATGCTTTTTTTTTTACCACATTATTGGTAGTTTTAATGTGATATTTGTTGTAAACACACAGCAACCACAACACTAACCATGCTTTTAATGCCTAATAATGTAAAATCCAACATTTGTTTGGGAAAATCAGTACTTTTTCCTTTAAATAATCCTATGGGGGTATATATTTTCTTTTTTAGACCAAAACGGTCTTTTGGAGTCAGTTTGGAGGCATTGCATTCTTTAAAGTCATTACAAATTGAACCTTGTCTGTTCATGTTCCAGTGATACATGATGTCTCTCCACACCTCATAATCTACCTCTGTTTGCAAGAGTGGAAAAGCTAATTTGACTTGTCACATGACATCAGATATTCAATTATTTTGTCATGATCAGTTCAGTTATACTGCTGAAAACTGTCCTGTTTGCATGTAAATAGTGTTATTTTTACATGAATTCATATGATTATTGCTTGCTAAGACATACTTTTATTTATATTAATGCCCACATAACAGTGAACTTATTACATAAATGCATTAAACATTTAATTATTCAACAATCTGAACACTACAGGATTTTGGGAACGTTGGGTGGTGTTGTTTGGGCATAGGATGTGTCCAGTGAGGTGGACCCTTTGCTCTGTCACAGTCTCCTCGTGATCGCTTATATATACGCAGAACAAATATTGAAAAACATATTTATCTTTTTCTATATAGTTAAAGCATTTTGCTCTTTTCAGCTTCATACACTGTACTTGATGTCTGCCTAATTTAGGCCTAATGACATCTGGCAAAGGGACTACCGATGAAAACTAACCTTCGGGCTAATTTGGGTACATTTACATACATGAATGTTAATTAATGTACACTGTCCCTTCTCTAAATAATAAATAAATAAATTAATGCCTTTATCAAAAAAAAAAAGCATCAGTGCTCATCAGGAGTTTTGCTAAAGGACATATTCATTGCCATGCATTAGCTTCAACTTTATTACAGTGGTTACTAGTAAATGTCCACCATAAATACATGTATGGTATCATTATATCATTGGCTAATGTAAATTAAATATAGGCCTACCCGTGAATGTATTTTATAGAAGTATTTTCTTCCAGACATTCATAATCATTAACTAAGCTGCCTTTCATTTAGTTACAGTAATCACAATAATATACTGTAGAATTAAAGTTGAGAATGTAAAATATTGTGCTTAAGTTCGTGCCTATTTTTTTTCTTTAAAGGGAAGAAACAAATATATTTTCACATAACAAAGTTGAATCTCATCTCTTGGTGTGTAAAAATATTATAACTTCATCATAGTGATTTTTTTAACGTTACTGTATGTGTTGCCTCTGAATCTGGCAATATACTGTATATGTATATATATATATATATATATATATATATATAATGAACTGATTTTTATACTGTTGTGCAGTAGTTTTGGCACTACATTTGTCTTTAAACAGTCTGACATTAAATATTGGAATATGTTTGCATGCTTTTGAATATAATTCATATACCTTTGATATACACTGTGAATGTTAGAAGCACTTTAGTACATGCAATTATATTTAATTAACGTACTGCAAAACTGCTGTAGAGTTTTTGAAATGTGAGTTTTATTATAAAATTAGAAGGAATACATGTTTAACAGCCCAAATATTAAATATTTATCTATCCCTGCAGCCGGAACCAGAAGAGATCTGTCATCATTTACCATAAATGAGCAAGTAAGTGTGACGCATCTGTTCAGCTGGGTTATCATTGGCTGTGACATTATCGGAGAACTCGCTGTGATTGGACAAAATTTAACCCATATAAAATGGCGCTTCATGTTACAAAGTATATTTTGGTGTTATTATTGAAACAATAAATGTTAAATAAATAATATCTTTAATGGACATCTGGATATATGTTCATTGTAACCATCAAACCTTTATGAGGCAAAAAGCATTCGAATTAAGAAAGAAAGAAAGAAAGAAAGAAAGAAAGAAAGAAAGAAAGAAAGAAAGAAAGAAAGAAAGAAAGAAAGAAAGAAAGAAAGAAAGAAAGAAAGAAAGAAAGTGCAGTTGGTTTTAATGTCTCAGGATTACTAAATGGCAGTTGAATACTGAATGAAGTACAGAGCTTCTTACAATGGCTGCTTTCAATTTTCATACTTTGCAGCTTTTCCAGGTATGATTGAGGTTTCACCTAATGGGTTAAGATTGCTGTAAATCTACATAAATTGACTCTACATGGGCAGATAGTTTAAATGACTCTATTGAGTTTAAAGGGAAAGTGAACCTAAAAATTATGTTACCATTTTCCCAGGTTCATGTCATTCCAAACCCATGTAACTATTTTTTTCCATTTACACAAAACCACTAATTATGTTATGTTTATTTATTTATTTATTTTTTGTAACTTGACAACTCCAGTCCTTATTCACTTTCATTATACAGAAAAGTAGGTATGAAACAACAAGAGGGTGAGTAAATAATGACAGAAAGTTTTTTTTGTGGGGGTGAAGTAGTCCTTTAAGGCATTGCATATCCGTGCCAACCAGGATGCAGTTTTCATTTTGACACACACACACACACACACAAACACACACACACACACACACACACACACACACACTTCTGTATCCTAGGCAAAGGCTTAAGATTACACTACTTCAGCTGCCTAGCAACATATTGCTCTGAACCTTTTTTTTTTTTTTTTTCTTGCAGGAACTTTAATACTTTGAAGCTGTCCAAAGTTATGGGTCTGAAATCATCCCTCAGAGGGGAACTTAAGCCTCAAATCATCAGCTCAATGCCAAACCTCTATCAAACAAACACACACGGGTGGATACGAGTAGATTTTAACTACAAACCCTGAATGGTTTTTGCTGTCTTCAAGGACACCAAGTATCTTATGAAATTCACCTGTCCGCTTCCTGTATGAAGGTGTGCATAATTAGAATTTCTGATGTATGGTTCTGTTGCATTCATTTTAAGAATACTCCAAAACTTACTGAAGTTTCCATGGATGTACAGTTTCATGAACTTTGCATTTGCGTAACATTTATAATGCATTTAAAATTGAACCTTTTGGGGTACAACTACGGAGCCCCTAAAGGGACGTGGTGGTGTAAAAAAAAAATAGGATGGGAGAATTATTTTTTTTTAAAATCTTTTGCGTTCTTCCGAGCGTTCCCTCACTCACAGATATTTGCGTTCCCACGCAAAACCTGTTGGGAGTTCTGACAGACACTTCCATTAAAGGGTAATTAAACCCTAATCCAACTTTTTTGAGTTAATGATCTGTAATACTGGGGCTTTATTAGTGCTGATCATTGATTCGAGTAATTTTTTTGACATTTGGATATAAAGTGTTTTAATTCTACAATATATGGTGTAAAAACGTCTGCCATTGCAGTTGAATTTTCCTATTGGATGTTTGCGGTACTTCGTGACATAAGCGGTGTGAACTGACGTAAGCACGTTCCAGCTCGCCACGCCCTTGGTACGAGCTACCACCAAACCATCAACCGTCTTGTATCGTCAAAACCACTGCCAGTCAAGAGTTGGAATTACGAGAATTGAAAATGATCAGGATTGAGTATTTTAGCATCTATTTAGCAAAGCATTTATATAGAGATGGAAAAGGACAAATGTTTTATATAGAGATGGAAATGGAAACACTCTTAATGTTTCGATCCAATTTGTTTTGTAATTACTGTTCCTTCGACTGAGCCTGGGTTCTCCCAAGGTTTTTTTCTCTATTCAATCACCTGATGGAGTTTTGGTTCCTTGCCACTGTTGCCTTGCTCTTGGCTTGCTTAGTTGGGGACATTTAATATTCAACAATATTATTGGTCTGTGTTGTATTATTTTCATGTTATCCCTGTGAAGCTGCTTTGATACAATCTGTATTTTAAAAAGCGCTATATATGTGACTTGACTTGAGTTATTTAGATTATTTTGAGTAGCCTAGTTAGTTAGTTAGTGGCATAGTTAGGATTGCTTCAAGTTAGCAAAGATTTATCTGTATTTACATTAAGTATAGTGGTCAGGATGGTAACGGAATAGAGGTGGAATGGGCTTCTCCACACAGCTCGTGATAAAAAGCAACGCAGTGCCAAACACTACTCCTCCTGCATGGACCGTGCAGCGGCGTCTTGATGTGAGTGATCATGTATATTTTAATGACAATTTACACAACTGCGGGTCTCAGGTGCACGCCCTCTCACTGCTCTCCTGCTGGTTATACTACAATAAAAAAAAAATGCAATACAATATTTTTGATGATTAGTTATGAAATAAAATCAATAACTTTACCCTTTTTAGAAAAAAAATATTCAATAACTTCACACTGTTATTCTGTGTAATGCCATCAAATTCAGAGCAAATATAATGCAAAAGCTATAACTATTATGTTAGCTGCGTACATTACTAATATAATTTGTGTAAAGAATAGGCGTCCTTATTTTTTATTTGCAATTACTTCCCAAACTTAGTGTTGTACAACCAACATTAGAGCATGTATGAACACAATTTGGTGTGTTACAGTAAAGTTATTGAATATATTTTGTTATAATATAAAATGTGCAAAATCAGTGACCAGTGGGTCCCCATTGATGTGTAAACTGAATTGGGTGGTTTGTAACATTGAAGTTAATGACTATTTTTTTTATATTTTTGACTATGAGTTGATGCTGTAGTCCTTTTTTGGGTTATATTACACTTAGATGGTCCCTTCGCACTTGTCTCTCAGCCGCCTGCTCATAGAGATCCATTTAGCTTATAGTCTATTTATAAAGCTCGTTATATGTTACTTTGTTACTTTGTAATATGTTAACGTTTAGCTCAAGAATATTGATCCAGGAAGTTCAAATAGCATGTGAATATATTGCCAACTTCACTGATCTCCTTGAGTTAAGCACTGACCGCATTTCTTTATACTTGAGTCCAAGTTCAAACACTATGAAACACTCCATTAACATGCAGAGCTCTGAAACTGAAACACTGCCAGGGACATTAAATAGGAAGTGTCTGTCCGAGCTCCCAACAATTTTTGCTTGGGAACGCAAATATCTTTGCGGGTGAATGCAAAAATTTGTCATGGGAATGCAAATAATTTTGCAAGGGAACGCAAAGATTTGGAAAACATTTTTTTTTTTCCACCACCACATCCATAGTGCAACACCCTGTTACTGGGCAGTGCCCTTAAAGGGACAACCTTGTTCCTCATCAACCCTTAAAATGTGCGTACTTGTACCTCAGAGTGTACATATACCCTTAAGATACTGCTATGAACCTTTTGGGGGTAAATAAGATACAAAGTTGTTCCTTTAAGTGTACAGTCCCAGACAGTGACAAGCTGTTGTATGCCTAAAGATACAATTTTTGCAAAACAAATTCAGAGAGTGAATAATATAAATAACTGATTATTTGTAAAATAGCATAAATGTGTTTTATTCTTGCAACATTGTACAACATTTGTGAAGTGAGAGTGAATTTGCCTCACTTAATTGGAGTAAAATTGTGAGTAATTGTGGAGACACAGAAAAACAGGAAACCAATAAAACACTCCATTCCGGCATACTAAACTTGGTAAATGAAACATATCCTCTTCTCTTTCCAGAACGGATGTGTTCCATCTTTCATTACTGTATATATATTTAGCACTAAATGTATGTGTACGATCATTTTTCATTTGTCAAAACTCATTTTGCCATGTCATCTCAACAGCTATGTCATCTCCACCTGACTGTCTAATCATTCAGTCAAACATGTAACGTAACATTTAATTATCTGAAACCTTTTAGTAGAGAATCATCCCCTGTTCTCACCTTTGTACGTATCTGACTTGTTCTCCCGTAAAGATTGCGCCATAATCATCTTCATATTCGTTTTCAAGGCCAATACTACAGTAGCACGATATCTTGTGTTTAAGGTTATGTGTACAATTTCAGCATCAAAAGTAATTTACAACGTTTTCAAATAGCTTCCATTGTTTTACAGGTCTGTAATACCTGCAGAGAACTATCCAGTAACATTCCCCTTCATCTCAATGCCATCTGCTCAGCTGGAAATTATTTGCAATGCATTCTGGGTCCAGTTGGAACACCAGGAGTTAACAGCCACCTTGGTTTGTTTTGTTAGAGAAAAATATAGGAAGAAATGACACTCAATTGCAAGAAATGTAAAATCCCATTAAAAGCCATAGTTCTGCTTATATAAGTACAGATGAAAAAAGCTGTGTGCCTTTACTATGTCAGTGGTAAATTAATTAAGTGATTTTGATTGGCTGATTGTGAGTTTGTTTAAGGCTCATAGTGTAATGCTATGCTGTTTACAGGGCTGCGCATAGTTCTATTCCATCTCTTTGTCAGAGAAGAGCTTGTAAAGTTCACCTTGAAATTACGTGTGTAATAGCATCAGACTGAGTTGACATCTTAATAGGAAGACTGTGGGACACTGCAATCAAAGAATTGTTTGCGTGTATGTGACATTGACAGTCAGGAAATTGTTGTGTAACTGATTTGATGGTAATGTAGGAGGAGGGAAGTGTCTCTGTGGTGAGGATAAACACTACCCATCACTCACATCACTGTCCCCTCAGAGCAGACCAATCAATATAACTGCAAGGGTCAGATGTCAGCACCCATCCTTCTCCCCCGAGTATGTGATAAAGCTCCTTTCACTCGATCTCTCGTGTTTGATTATACCTTATAATGCTGCCACAGAAACCCTCATGTTCTGTTTGGGATTCCAGTGCCAATGTAGGACAGTAGCTCCAAAAATACTGAACATTGAAGTGTCAGATTCTTCATGACTGTTCCTAATCTTACTGATTATAGACACAATTTCAACTTGATAAAAAAATGTTTTGCCAGTCATTATTACATATCCGGGTCTTTATCGACCCAGATCTATATAGTACACGTGTTGATCTAACTGCCACAATAGTAATAGTCTTTGGATATTTTAACAACAATTTCAAAACAATAAATAATAATATTCTGTTAACTTTTGGAACTTGGAAGGGTTCAATTTTAGCAGTCATCAGAGATTCAATTATTTTTGCACATCCCTCGGGTCGTTAGAAAACCCTATACACTTTTTACAAACAATTAAATTGATTTTATTAGACATTATTTCATGACTTTTTATTTTCTTGTTATATTTTTTATTGATCACAGAATAATAAATTTGATGTCTAACTTTAAAAAAAAAATTAATCATTGGGGAGGGTAGTAAATGACATCCCTGGTCGATAAAGACATGGGGTATGCGTTTTAAGGGTTAAACAGTCTCCATGAAAAAAATTCGACATAACTAGTTTATGTTTGGCGTCATAAAATATGAATGGTCTGATTTATTTCCACACACCTGCCTGTTTACATTGTGTGTTTTATTATCTTTATTTATAATATATAATTCAAGTATACATAGTTACATTCATTATGAATTAATATAACAGTTTAATTCTACCATATTTAATAATAATATCACTATACATATTTTTTTAGATAAATAGTTTAAGCTGCAGAAAAACTTTAAAGGGTTTATGTCACACTATAAATTATTTATGTAAAATATTATAAGATGTGTTGAAGTAAAAACTATTCATTGCAGTATTTATAGCGAAAAACAGTGAAATGGCATTCCAGAAGACCCTGTGTGACACCTCACATATTTTTTTATATAAATAATTGTGTTACTTCTTGCTTCGTTTGTTCTTCTTGTTAAATGTACGTTAGTGTATTTTGTATTACATTTTCTGTTATTATTAAAATGATCATCAATATATTTTAAGGTAAAAATCAGAAATTGATAGTTCAAGTAGATATATTGATATGGTATATTGACATACTACTAAATCAAATATTTGGTTATACATTTTAAATAGGCACCAATATGCCATTCCATAACACCTGAAACAATGCAGCTTCCACCATACAACTTTATAAACGGATAGTGAATCAGATGAACATATTTAAAGGGAAAATATGAGGTTCATTTTGATTATAAGAATACTATTATTATTCTCACACATACATCATGTGGGTTTCTGTGTCCCCAACCATGCAAACAGTCTCAACAGATCATGAGGGTTTTTTGAACTTATACCCCCTCACTGTTGTATAGATTAATGTATTTTCCAACCACCAGCAGATATACATAAAATTCACAGAGCTATTAAAGAAATATCCCACTTGTATGTTGCCTGACCACATTAAAGGAGCGTATTCTGCTCTATTTGTATTCATTTGCTCGCCTGCACAACACCATTGTGCTAGGTTTGCAACATGTGTTGCTGCATTAGACTTTTTTTTTTAATATGTGTGCATTTGCTCCATAGCTCCTGTTGCATATTTACCAGCCACATCTGAGATCAGTGCTGTCATTGGAGAGCATACTATGCCTCAGATCTAACACTTAAACTTTTGCTGGGTGTGTATGTGCATATGGATTTGAAGTGTCAATAATCAACGTTTGCATGAGAACTCCACAGACATATGAGGCTTTGGTTAAACCATGTCTCTAAAACCGACTCATAGGCATCACTGGAGTACTGCTCAGCTAAATCATTTTACAGCCTATGGCAGGAATGTATTTATGCTGTCAGTTATTCATAAAACAGTATTTATGATGCCAGATGATTTCAATTTACACTGTTAATCATTATGTAAAGCAGAATCAGTGAGAAGCCTGCAATATTTTATGTAATGATACGTGCATTTAAAGTAATTTAATTCAATGTGTTGAAAAGATGAAATCTGTTTATTTATGTGCTGTAAACACTGATACTGGAATGGCAAAGTGAAAGGGATAAAAAAAAAAATGTCATCATTTACTCACCCTTATGTCATTCCAAACCTGTGTGACTTTCTTTCTTCTGTGGAACATAAAATAAGATATTTTGAGAAATGTCCAGCCAGTTCTCATCCCAAGGCGTCATATAGACCATTTTACAAGATTTAAACAACACTGGTCAGAAACACTTCCTGTTTCAGTTTTTAACTGTTTTCTTTATTTCACATGCAAATAAAACAACTTAAAGATGTTTGTTTAACTTTTTGATTCAGTTTTATATGTTCTGTTGGTTGTATTTTATTCCAGCTTTTATGTAGTGTTAAAAAACTGAAACAGGAAGTGCTTCTGGACCAGTGTTGTCTACATCTTGCAAAATTGTCTATACAGCGCTTTTGCCAAAGCGTAGATATGGCATATGACACCCTTTAGGCCAATTTATACTTCTGCGTAGGGTGCGCGCAGTAGGTACGCACAGACGCGTCCCATTGCGCGTACCCTTCGCCGTCGCCTGACGCGCACCTCCTCAAAAATGTAACTACACGTCGCGACGACGCGGACCGCAAGATCGGTGATTGGTCGGCTTGGTAGCATCGCATTTCCTCCTACGCATTTCCGCACGTACCTTCTCACGCATTTCCATCACTGTCTATGATCATTTCTGCCTTTCAGTTTTAGTAATTTCACTAAAGTGAACTGTTTTTCCACCTCAATAAGCTCCAACTCCAACATGATCCACTCTCTTTCAATCGCTATTGCTTGTAGTACCCTAGCCGCGAGGAATCTAAACACAGTGGAACATTAAAACTCTCCGCCGCCAACTAGCGTTTCGGAGCAGTACTGCAGAGCAACAAGACCTGAACGCAGAAGTATAAATGCTCATAACGGCGTCGCCTACGTGCGTAGCCAACACCGCACATTACGGCGTACCCTCGACGCAGAAGTATAAATTGGCCTTTTAGCGTCAATATGAGACGCAGATATATATGGGGCGCAAGGCGCCTCCTAGTGGTCTAACCCTAACCCTACCCCAGACCTAAACCTACCCATACTCTGTGCGTCTTATATTGACGCTAAAGGGTGCCATGTGTGTTGGATGTCTACACTTTGGCAAAAGCGTGTATATGACGCCTTGGGATGAGAATGCGTTGAAATGTCTCAGTGTTTTGTGCCCATACAATCCAAGCTATTTGGCACAAAAATGGTTTGGTTACCAGACAATTTTTCTTCAAATTGTCACCTTTGTGTTCCAAAAAAAAGAAAAAAAAAAAGAAAGGAAATTTATAAAGATTACAGTTGTGAGCATAATATATGTATAACTTCCCTCACTTATTATAATTATAAACCTTCTTTAAGAAGGCACTTTAAAAGTATAACTTTAGCGAAGTTCTTCATCACTGCTAATAGACCAGCAAAATAACCCCACAGTGTGCAGATAAATTTATGTCTCTGTTTAAAAACTGGATTTTCGTCTAAAAGAGATCTTTAACCGTTTAGCCAATAATATGATGTAAATGATGTGAAGACTATACTCTCGATTCATTAATTCAGTCTTGAGCTGAATTTGTTCAAATCAACACAGTTTAGAAGAGCATGATTGATACATCTTTCTAGATGGCAAAATATGCTTCGAAACCCTAAAGATTAAAAACTAGAATAACGTCATGGACTATCAACTTCGCAAATGAGAAGTCAGTGGATGTGAAGATGTCAAGAAATGCAAGATGGCTGTTCAACAGCGCTGAAAATAGCGTTATCACTAAATAGACTCTTTGATAAAATTTTGACGAGGAAGGATGTTTTCTGCTCGTCGCTTTTCAGATGAGCCTATTTGCATGTCTGGAAGCCGTTTTGTTTGTGCATTCGAACCTAGAGTAGGGATGCATCATCACAAAGTGTTAAACAAGTCACAATCTTGTCAAGCAGTTGAAATCCAGAGCTCAGGAGTCTTAGTCCACCTTGTCTGCCTGAATTTCATAAAATATTCAAAAGGTGCTCTGTCCGTTAACACTGAGTGTATCGAGTCCCAGGATGGTTCCTGGTAGCCCAGAAACAGTCAGATTCAGACACCCTCACTCATTTTACCTTTGCCTTCTCATGTCGAGTGTTTAAACAGATCCTTTAGAGAGCCTTTAGGCCTACACAAAGACAAAGTATAAGGCGCTGAGTCTCCCCGTCAATAATACATAAGACAAGTGTGGAAGAAAGCTGTCTCTAACAGTGATGTGAGAGAGCAGCGAGAGATGGACAGAAAAGCCCCAGAGGAAACCACTGCCAGTTGGAGAAGAGAAAGACAAATGTTTCATTTCACCTGGGACAGAGGGACGGGGAGGGAGGAGAGACAGATTGCATTTCAGAACGACTCGGTGGATAGAAGCTGACCTGCATCAGTTTTTTTTTTCCCAGCTAGCTCATTAATTAGCATGGAGAAGAGAGGATACGATAAAGGAAAAAGAGGGTCAAGTGTTAGCTGAGATGCACATATGTGCTCACAGATGCTCTGTTCATGTCTATTCTCCCAATGGCACAATTAGGATGTGAACACAACATTTGTGGAGTTCCTTTGAGAAGAAACCAATAATCAAATGCTTCTTTTGTTATAATCCCCCCCTCCCTCCCTCCCTTAATTTGTGTTGCCAAAAATACAATTCAAGCTTGCACAAATGTTGCACAAATTCTATTCAGTAAGTGGCCCATTCCACAATGCTCACTCAGTTATTGTTTGTTTGATTTGTTTGAACATATCTGGGCCACAAAGCCTGCTTTCTGCTTTATTGTGTATTGCTAATCAAAAATGACATATCATCTGATTGGTAATCATAGTTTATTTGAAAGGTATTCAAACAATATTAAGACACTGACAGCATCGAAGGTGTAGGCATTTCCCCCCAAACAACTGAATGAAATAAAGATGAAAAAATAATGTAATGAATAAATTGTTTTACAACTCTCAGGTGTAACGAAGGAGCGGAGGCAGTCGAATCCATTTGCAGTACTTTATGCTGCGTTCATGTGCTATGGCAATTATGGTAAATACCAAAAGCCGACGTGGAAAATGCACATGAACACCCCCTCATGTGGTATTTTCCACTGGGAAACTCGTAGAATATTTTGATGGACGAGTTGCCGAGATGAGATAACCTTTGATCTTTTCAAAATGGCGGAGAGCACCGCGAGAGTCGTGAATGGTAAAAATATATACTATTCATGATCTAGAAAATATAGGCTACAGCATATTATTTACCTCTTGAGTTTTGATAAATCATTTTCTTGTTGTTGCAGATGACTTAAGCAATCTAAAATAGTTTTAGCTAAATAACAGGTCTGGATCTCCATCTTTTTACCACATTACGACAACAAAAGCACTTGAACGCAACACACTGGTAAATACCAGTTCACAAGTGGAAAATATCCTATTTTCCATAGCACGTGAACACAGCATTATTAACACAGACTAGGAAACAAGGAATCACTGACATGAAAAACAGGGCGTACGTAGCAACATGCAGTGTGGCAAAACAAGACTTTGGGAAGAACTCGGGAAAGCACAGTCCATATAAAGGGGAAGGTGATGAGCAACAGGTGGAGGTGATGACATAGGATAGGGAAAACAGGCAGGGATGGATCCTAATGATTGCAGAGGGGAATGATGGGAAGTGCAGTTCAGAACTTGGGTGATTGGGAATGTGTGACAGTGAAGGGAGGTCTCAGTGTGTGCCGCGCACTCTGTGACATCAGGGAAGCTAATGATGACAGGGAACTTGGGCAAACAGGAACCGAACAAAACCAAACTATAACTCAAAGAAAATAAACAACTTTAGGGTTCATAAAATATTGAATTCATGCAACTATTAAGTTTATTTTATTATTATTATAATACATAAAATATATGTATAATATTATAATCTAACTAAACTATAATTACTGTACATTGTCTGTTTTTAAATATACTGTAGTTGAGAAGTGATTGGGTTAATTAAAAATTATAATTTTTTTGCAGTAAAATATACTACACAACTGAATTTATAACAAATATAATATAAGGGATTTGCAAATATTTTTGTTTCTAAAGCTGTGCAGAGGTAAATTATTTTACTGTTTAGATGTCCGAAACAATCTGTTAAGGTAAATTATCCTGTAAAGCTGCTTTGAAACAATCCATACTGTTAAAAGCGCTTTGTAAATAAAGGTGACTTGACTTGACATGTCAATATGCAGTGTTGTGCAAGTTACTTCCAAACTGTAATACATTAGGTATTACTTGTTACTGTTATTTAAAAGTAATTCATTACCTTACAATATTACTGTCTCAGAATTGTAATGCGTTACATTACTCATGTATTACTTTTGAGTTACTTTCACCAAAATAACTAAGTAGAACTTAACTTTTGGGCTGTAACGATATGCAATATGAAACCGAAATCGCCATTCGCCACACGACTCAGATCCACGAACCTACAGAATCGCGACAAACCTCTTCTAACTCCCAGCATTATTCTCCTTACCGTCCAGATCCAATGCTGCCTTATCTTTAAATTAGGCTATTAGTATTATTTGAAGTTAACATTTGAAGTTAACCACAAAACTAGTTGAGGATAAATTATTGAAAATTGGGGAAGTCCAGCATTATGGACATGACATTTGCAGTCAAAACTTGAAATAAAAATTCTCAGAAAATACATGTATTGAAACGTATATAGGCTACTTCCTTAAAGGACTCCAGACATTAGACAAATATCAGTCTATGTTTTATTTTTAATATTAGGGAAAAGACACACACTCATGCGTGACAAAAAAATAGGAGGCAAAATATATTTTTTTGTAATTCTGTTAATTACACTGCGCATATCGGATGAGGAAGGGTTGGCTCTCCAGTCTCCATAGAACTTAAAATATTCATTTTATTTTAGTTTTCGTGTTCGCATTTATGAGGAAAAAACAATGTTACAGACGCGACCGCTCTGAACTGGCACTAAAAGACTGCTTTAAAACTTTCACATAGTCTGTTGCCTTTAAGAAGTAAAAGCAGACAATACACTGTAATACAACTGTAATACAAGCCTCACTGAACATGTAACGAGTAAAATATTACTGAAAATTGATTAGTAATGCCTTACACTACTGCGTTACAGCAAAAAGTAATATGTTACTGTAATGTATTACTTTTGTAATGCGTTACTCCCAACACTGTCAATATGTCCATATTACATTACAGTCATGGGAATTACTAAGGAGATCAGAATACATTAAAATCTAAATTAAAATAAAAATCTACTTTTTATTTTTTTTGTTAATCAGTTCTGTTTATTATTAGAATATTAACAATTAAATTAATAATTAATATAACAAATTTTCATTTCAAAATTTTTTAAAATGCACTTTTTTTCTCTGTGATGCAAAGGTGAATATTCAGCGGGTTACATGATCCTTCAGAAATTATTAAATATACTTATTTTCTGTTCAATAAACATTATGATTATTAATGTAGAATATTTTTGTGGAAACCTTGAATTTTTTTTTTGATGAATAGAAATTTCAAAAGAACAGTAGGCTACCTCTTTCTTACAGTTTTTTGTTACTATGTAAAAGCCTTTACTGTCACTTTTGATACATTTAATACATGTTTGCTGAGTAATAATACGTTTTCTTTCAACAATTTTTACTGACCGTAAACCATATTTGTGTGCTATGTAATGTGCACTATTCATACTCATTCTGTGTTTGGCTATCAGTGGATTTTGTTCTATTGTATTTACTTTTCTATCTATTTATTTATAAAATAACTTTGCACTACGTAATTAAATACAAGTACAGTGCATCTCTTCGAATACAGTACTGGTTTGATCCAAAACATGGATCCAGTGCTGTCAAAGTAAATGAAATGAGACATCAGCATGTCAGTTGAACCTCACAGTTAGATAAGATCTCTCAAAAGCCACATCCGTCAGCTCTACTAACATCAACAGCGCATTACTATTTCATAGTCACAGAGATGGCTTATATCTACAGGCTTTTCTAGAAAGGTCACACCAAACAAAGTCATGCACAAAAACAAAACAAGCCAGGATCAATGTGGTACATTTGTCACGGAACGTGGTACAGTAAGTACACGAAGACGAGAAATAATACTAGGAGACAGACTTTAAAGGATAACTCTTGGCGCAAAATGAACCTTTGGTCTAATAAAACATTGATAGGGTCCTACCTAGTCAACCGTTCTCTGAGATTTGTTTTCATGATAATCGAATTGAAAGAGTTTTATCTCTAAAATCTGTTTAGCGTATAACGCTAGTAATGGGGGCATTTAATAAGTAAAAAGAAATTGCTAGTTTACAACACTAACAAGGCTCAAAATAGCCCCACACTGACACAGTAACATAATGAGAGTCCCTGCATGCAAAGCGAAGCATTGAGAACTTTGTAAGTGTACAGACCGTTTAATAAGAAGATATTTTATAAAGACAGTCCACTTCGCGTATACAGACAGAATCACCATCTTTGGAAAACAGTCTCGACTAGTCAAACCAGGAATGACGTGCTAATTGAGCTGAACTGAAGTTCAGCGAACTTCTGAACTGTATGAATGGCGTTCGTGGTTCGACTTGTCGAGACTGTTTTCCAAGATGGCTTCTGTCTGTATTCACGAAGTGGACTGTCTTTATAAAAGATCTTCTTATTAAATGGTATTAAACTACTTAAACAGTTCTCAATGCTTCGGTTTGCATGTAGGGACCCTATAATACAGTCATATAACAGTGTGTGTGTATATATATATATATATATATATTCATTCATAATAATATAGAACAGCTCTTCACTGTAAATATAACATTAAAATTACATCTATTGCAGTTTTTCGCTTTCTATTGTAAGGAAACTTACCATTAACCATTCAGTATTTTTACAGTATTATACCTTTTAAAATTACAATTTCTCAGTGCAGAGTTAAAAGTTAGTGGCTGACATGAAAAAAAATTGCAAAACAATTGCAAAACTTGGTCCAACATTTTGGCTTCTCTATTTAATATAATTTTAGCCAGACTCTTCTCACCGTCTCTATCATCACATAAGCTGAATTTAGATCAAAGGCCGCTGGTTATGTGATTGTAATGCAGGTCTTTCCTTTCGGCTGCGGGGATAAAGGACCACCTGAGAGCAGAGCTCTGGGCTAAAGCCATAGACAAGCATTCATTAACTCACCTTTTGTGAGTGCAGACCCTCCCGCTTAATTTTGCTTTTTGAAGATCCCCTTGCTTTAATGAAATCTCCAGGTATTATATATTTATTAATTACTTTCAATATAAAAGAGGAAGGTTAAGTTTAAAGCTGAAGTCCGCAGTTTTTCCTCATCTCTGTTCGTAATCTGCAATTGCAGTCATTCGCGGAATTTTAAACTTTACAAGAGTTGTGCTTTGACGTGACACAGAGAGGATGAACACAATGTTTGAGGAGAGTGTTGTCAGTCACCGCACCCGTGTTGTCATTCAGAATCACAGATTATTCTTTTTGGAAGAATGACCAACATCATAGTTTTCACCGGAAAATGTCATCTGAACAAGTAAGAAACAACCACTTTTGTTCTGGTTCTGAATTTGCAGTAAATTGCGCTGATTAAATCTAACAATCACTTATCATATCATACAAAACCGTGCAAATTATACTTTGTTCTTAAATTGTTAAAGGAGAACTCCGGCGCAAAATGAACCTTTGGTCTAATTACACATTGCTACCTAGTCAACCGTTATCTGAGATTTGTTTTCATGATTGCCGAATGTAAATATTTTTATCTGTAAAAACAGTTTAGCCTATAACGCTAGTATAATGCTAGTATATAGGGCATAGAGTAATGACAAATAAAAATCGCTTGTTATTACCACTAAAAAGGCTCAAAATAGCCCCACAGTAACACGACAGCATAACAAGGGTCCCTACATTCAAACCGAAGCATTGAGAACTTTGTCAGTGTCCATACAGTTTAATAAGCAGATATTTTATACACACAGTCAACTTCGCGAATACAGGAAGAAGCCATCTTTGAAAAATAGTCCCTATCAGTCGATCTACGAGCGCCGATCCAAGTGCGCTGAACTGAGCAGAATCTCATATGGTCCGTTGTTTCCAGAAGAAACACAAACACAAACCGTTTACTTCTCTTCAATATGTACACGTAGCCTACTGTTCGCGCTCACCTTATCACCTTATTCACATCTCACCAGCGCACTTGGATCGGCGTTCGTAGATCGACTGGTCGAGACTATTTTTCCAAGATGGCTTCTTCCTGTATTCGCGAAGTTGACTGTGTGTATAAAATATCTTCTTAATAAACTGTATGGACACTGACAAAGTTCTCAATGCTTCGGTTTGAACATAGGGACCCTTGTTATGCTGTCGTGTTACTGTGGGGCTATTTTGAGCCTTTTTAGTGGTAATAACAAGCGATTTTTATTTGTCATTACTCTATGCCCTATATACTAGCATTATACTAGCGTTATAGGCTAAACTGTTTTTAGAGATAAAACTATTTACATTCGGCAATCATGAAAACAAATCTCAGATAACGGTTGACTAGGTAACAATGTGTAATTAGACTTAAGGTTCATTTAGCGCCGGAGTTGTCCTTTAATGTTAACAACATCAGCTTTGCTTGATTACATGTAATGTCCTTCCGATATGTATCCTTGTTTTCACATGGGTCAGGTTGCAGTCTCTCTTTATTTATTTTTTTTGCTGTTGCCACTCCGAAGTCCGAACGAAGTCTTTTTACAATGGTAAATCTGTTGTCACTGATGATCGTCGTTTGAACCTTTCTGGATCTGCCATCAAATTGATAAGTTTAATTATATCAAGTGCTGTGAGAAAAGCCTATAAATCTCCACCTCCAACATCCTCACACGCAATATAGCCCACTAGCCAAGACTGCTTCTTTATGTGAACAGATGCAGATCATTTTGAACACTAGCTGGTTATGTATTTTCTCAAATATGTATTATGGATAATTTTTAACCCCAAAAAAGCCACGGACTGTAGCTTTAAAATTAAGCCAACAAAAGATCAACATTTCATTTCGGGTATTAAATGTGCACTTTTACTTCGTATTTTATTCCACTTCTTTAACTGAAAAATCTTCTGACAAAAAATTAAATTTGACAGTCACAAATTACAATGATTACATTAAATAAACCTCATGCATTAGGAGAAGCTATAACTATAACAGCGGTTAAAAAAGGATTATAAAAAAAAAAAACATGAAGAAAGTACTAATCCAAACTTTGATGTGCGCTTCATATTAGCAGCAGGGCATAAACAAAGCTGCCTTGATGTGAAGGACAAAATTAGTTTCACACATTAAGATACAGTGAACTACAACGCAAATCTTAATTAGACTAATCTCCACGGGAACCATTTCTATTTGCGACCAGTGTTAACTGTGCATGGGAAAGCAGAGAAAAAAGATTTGTGGACAATGTGGTGTTAAAGAGTCCCTGTGGGCTAGATAATTGTCACTGATAATCATTCGATTTTTGCAGACATTAGGATCCTTCTCTTGTGTTCATAGCATTGTATTGTTGACTTCTATTTTGAAGTGTTGTGTAACGACATTTATGTGAGAGAACGAAAAAGAGTATGTCAGGAAAGGTCATTCCTACTTGAAATACGGCTGGTATCTGAACCTTCAAATTGGCTGCAAGGATCCAGTCATGCATTAAAACCAAACTCTTCTTTAGCAAGCAAGAAAAAAAAAAAAAAAAAGGCAGGGGTTTGCGAAAAAGAAGATATCCGGTCTCATTCCCTAACACCTACTTTAATTATTCTCTTCTGTGGCTGCATGCATTGGCAGCTCTCGTATGCTGGTTCTCCTAAGCCATGGCTTTGGAAAATTACTGATTTTGGCAGCTCCCTCATGCAGAAGTCTACCTGTTACTTTGATCCTGTCATGGTGAAGAGGGCAAACAGTCAGAGGGTTGGCGGTTAAGCACTATGCAAGAATCATTTGTGGAGAGGGATGATGGTGAGTGTGTGCTTTGATGAAAGGCAATTTGGATACAAAGAGGTTTGCCTAACATTTCGTGCCACAAAAAGTCAATTGGACAAAATAAACTGAGAAAAAATTGTACGTGATACACTCTTATTTTCTGAAGTTGTTTTTTTCTTAGTTGCAGTCTGATCTACAGTATTACAAATGTCACTGGGTACAAATTATAAAGAATAAAGAAAAAAATGGCAAGTGAAAACTATAGAGTGCATTGTCTGTATCAGTACTAACTCTGAAATCGAGAGAAAAATAGGAAAGAAAAAGAACATCATACTATAATTCACAATGAAATATTAACGGAAATCCCAGTGTGACACTGGGATTCAAATTTGAATTTTATCTAATGTTGTTATGTTTATTGCTATATATTAAGGCTGGGTATTGAGACAAATTTCACAATTTCGATTCGATTTCGATTCACAAGCTTGCAATTCGATTCGATTTCGATTACGATTCGATGCCATTCAATATCGATTATTTTGGATATCAGTTACAATAAATGGCCATTTTTCTCAAGGGAATCAAATCTCTTAAATGCTGTAAACTATGGGAGTCTAGTTGTAGCCTATAGGCTTCATTAGCCTAGTATGAAGGTAATAATGAAGACTTTGTAGCTATACAAACACTTAAATTACACTTTGATTTATTTTTATAATAAGATTATATGAAATATAAACATTTAAATGGTGGCTGTCATAAAAACTTGCCAGATTTATTCAAATATGCATTTAATATTGAAGAACATTAAGATTATAATGCATATGTAATATGGTGTATATATTTGGCAAAATGCTCCTCTCTAGAGTTATTTTTTTGTAGATGACTAACGAGTTTATGTGGGTTTTCTGAGGTAAATATGACGATACAAGACATTGATTGCAAGCTGTTTAACTGACATCTTTCCACGGTTGAAACGCTGATTGAGCAAATCAATGTGACATGATCCGGATTTCGATAAGTTGTACTCTATCTTTAACACACTTTCAGACGCTCATTCATGTTTATTTGGCGCTGTGACTGGTATTATTAAGCCGGAAGAGAGATCAGCGCTGCTGCTTCTCCAGAGCGATCTCACGCCACAGCGCCAAAACGTTATTTATGTTTTTGAATTTCTAAAGAAAATGAACGTAATTTGAAAATTGAGACTTTGTTTCATATCAATAGTAACAAAGGACAAAGATTATTGCGATTTTTTGGATGCGCGCAGCCGCGATACTATGTCCCATTCATTTAAATGAAACAGGATGACTAATCGATTCTTGAGATTTAAGAATCGATATCGGTTCGTAAAAATGAGAATCGATTAATATCGAGAAATCGATATTTATTACCCAGGCCTACTATATATATATTTTTTCTACTGTCATGTTTGTTATCCTGATTTGTGTGTAAAACAACGTGCACCTTCTATATAAGTACAGAAGCATGTGGAAAAAATACTTGCGGAGAGGTTTGATTGTGTCTGTCTCATCATCACCACGTGTGTTTTTGGTGTTTGTCAGTGTATTATAAAGGTTCAAAACAGATTTTAGTTGACTTTTTTTAAACTGTAACTTTGTCACAATTATGTTTAGTTAGTGTTATCACAGACTTTTAGTTTGTTTGTTTCAGTCACATTATGTTCTTTTGTTCAGTTTCCTCGCCTCTTTATTTATCATGGAGATTAATCATAGGTGGTTTTCATAATTACCCTCATTTGCCTTGGTATTTTTTTTTTTTTAAACAGGACCTGAACTTAAAGGTGTCTTGTGATCACTGGATAATATATGAGGTCTCATAAAAAAAGAGGAGAGTTTGGAATAACCTCCAAACAACAATCTAATCTACCTACATTATTATTCTTTAATAAGGAAGCTTGAAGCTTGACGTAGATTAAGCTTCTGTGATGGATGTATGAAGATATTTAATGGAACTGTCAGTGGGAAAACCTTCTATCATCTGTATGAGGGTAGACCCTTAATTAAGAACAAGTATTTTTGTCTATGAAGAAATTTGTCTCAGAGTGAAGAGCAGGTCATTACACTTTGGACCGTTGCCCAATAATTACTTTTTTATTATTAAAAAATCTTGCATATTGATATGAACTCCCAGACTATCACTTATGGAAATAAGTTAGCATTTAAATGTCACACGTGGCTGATGTAAGAACACATGATGAAGGGTATAGGGAATAACAGTCTATATTTTAGTCCACAAAACTCAGAAGAAGTATAATGAATCACACTAACTGAAACGAGAACCGACAAGGGATCGAACAAATCAGGGAGTTTTAAATAAAAGACCAACATAATGACTGACAGGTGAAAATCATACGTAACCACAGAAACAAATGAGGATATAATCAATAGCGTAATAGTGTATTACAGTTTTTCTCAGTCACTTTGGAGCATTTTTCAAATCATTCTTAATATTTGCAAAAAAGTATGTGCATTCTCAAAACAATTCTGAGCACCACACATTGGAGGACAGTTACTGTACTGAAATGCTTCTTCTGTATGCCATATATCCATTTCAAAAGTACACATTTACACACTACTGTATGTCAGTTATTGATTGAAAGAGACTGGATAAGATTCACAGTTTCCCTTATACTAGTGGCCTGACATAGTGTAAAAATATTACAATATTATTGTGATATAGAAAAGAAAAAGAAATAGTAGCTCAAAGATGAAAATACAAGATTAGAAAGGCAAACACAGGAAAGACCCCTTAGGCAGAACTGTGCTTTTGCATGCAGCACTGTGCTTGCCACTTGAAGGTTCCTGAGATGCAACTTTGAGCTTTTTCAGAGAACTGTTTTTTTTTTTTCCATTGTTTGATCTACATTCTCTTCATTAGTGAAAGTCAAGATTCACCTGCACAATTCATCAATTCATGGCACGTTTACAAAACGTCTCATAGAAATGTGTGGAAAATATGCTTGAGAAGTTATTACAACTAGATTTAATTCTAGACTTATACGATGAACTAATGACTAGATGTTTTGAGGTGTGAGACTAATGCGCAGAGAACTATGTAATAAATTTTGAGCAACATGGCATTAGCAACGGAAACCGCAGACAATTGTGCATAATCAATTGCATGAATGTACCAAGGCAATCACGACTTGTTCAACAGAATGAAAAACTGCTTTTATGATGTACATAATGTACATAGATGTACTAGATGATGTGGAGGTTGAACAAGTAGTTTTGAGAATTTCGTTTCTGATCTCAGAAATGCACCAAAGCAACTGAGAAAAACTATAATATTACTTTAGATGTATTCTAGAATGTTATTCTGAATTCAGCCATTAGTTTTGCTCAGTTTTATTTGTTAATGTATACAGTAACTTGACATGATCAAGTAACATAAACTACCATTGAAAAGTTTGAGGTCAGTAAGATTTTTGTTGTAATACAGTTTTTCTCCATCGCTTTGGTGCATTTCTCACATCACTATTTACATTTGCACAAGAGTTAATGCAGTTCTCAAAACAATTAGTACAAACTGCAAAACTTAGTTGATAACATGCAAAAGTGTGTCACTTGCTCACAATGGATAACTCATTCATCAAAAGCAAGTATTCATGTCATTGAAAGTGTCAGTGTCGTCAAGATGAAAAGTCCTAACACTTATGAACAAGATAGTCAAATGGCTTTGTCATGTTTTCATTATGACAGTTTACTCTGTAAGGGTTTGACAATGATCTTGGTGACACTACCTGAAAATGCTCAAGACAGTCCTATTAACTATTTGCACAGCCATTTGAAAACTACAGTAAAGTTTCACATTACTGTATTTAGTGAGGTACAGTAACTGAGTATGTACAGTAACAAGACACTGAATATGTATGTTTCACATTTTTACTGCATGGTCTTTGCAATTCTAATTTGTTCAGAGCATTGTGCAAAAGAAAAAATACACCCTTATTTACAACAAACATAACCTCCCTTTGGGTAGATCGGTGCACAACTGTAAACAATGTCACAGTACATATTGGAACGGAAAATACAACATACATATACTGTAAATCATTCATGCACATCTCTTCTCATCAGTGAAAGCTGAGGTTCACCAGCGAGAAATTGTTCAATTTAGGATAAAAAAGGTGTTTTTAAAAGATAAGAAAAAAATGTAAAATTTGCTTGACAGATTTTGACAACTAGTTCAACATTTTTGTATGTGATGACTCAAGCAATGAAATGAGGACTATTAGTTTTATATGGAATGACTATTCAGCATTCACAAGTATAGTTAATTTGGACTGATATGACATAAGCAAATGATAATGTTATAAAACAGCAGAGAGTTGTATGAAAGCAATTGATGCATGTCCAAAAGCATTTGCAATTTGTTGGAAGGAATGAGAAACTGCTACTATGATGTGCAGAAATTATTAAATATTGTGGAGGTTGAACTAACTGTTGTGCAAATGTAAATAGTGATATGAGAAATGCACCAAAGCGACTGAGAAAAACTGTAAATTAATACTTTTATTCAGCAAGGGCACCTTAACTTTAACAAAAGTGACAGTAAATATATTTATTGAGCAGATAGTGCATCAAATCATCATATTAAGCCACATTTCCACCAAAATTACCCAGACCAATTTGTCCCAGGAAAATTTCTCTCAGACCTGTTTCTGCCTGCATTTCCACCGCGGTCTAAAGTACCGTGAAGCTTAGGCAAATTAGCTAAGACTAACTAAGACTGCACGCTACTTTACAGTTCCTGCTGGATTTCCTCCTCTGAATTTAATCTTAATAAAGGCTAAACCTCATCGTTGGTCCATCAGTCGTATTTTTTTAAACTCTATTGTTGATTCGTGCAAACAACTGTTACTGCACGCACCACAACAGACCACGCAGCTGTGTGGAGTCAACCAATTAAAATGCTTCGTGAACTTAACAAATCTGCATGTTCAGCGCCCAAGTCCCAACCCTTAACGTTCCTGAACTTTGAAAAAGTACTTGGGACTTTTGGAGGGGGAAAATTTCCCCAGAACTTGATTTAGACCCTGGTTCCTGCGGTGGAAACACACCGAGTACCACCCCAAAGCCCCTAGTACTTGGGGAAAGTTCCTGTGGTGGTGGAAAGATGCTTTTTTATATATATTTAATGTTTGTATCTATATATATATATATATCTTATTTTCACAATATTACTATTTTTACTTTTTAAATTCGTGCGGCGAATGGCCTTAATCAAATGCCATAGTCCCCAGAAAACATTCCCTCTACCCTGCTGTTAGCGGCCCTAAAACCAGGTTACTTCAAAAGGCCGTTAACACCTCTGCCTCCCTCAAGGATCTCAGCAAGAGATGTGTGTCTGACTGTCTGCAACCCTCAAAGACAGCACAGGAGACTAGACGGCACTGGCTTTTTGTTCAGGCTACAGAGTTAAACTTCCAATACACAAGGACACTTACTCCATTCAACACACAATTTTCCCAAATGTTTATAGTATTTCTCCTATATGCTTTATGCATGCTCCTATGTTTTATTAGTTATGACTACTTATGATTCTTTAGTTATTTTAGAGTAACTTCCAATGTTCATGTCCAAAGACCTCTTTGAGACAACATTTTCCTGTCTTCTTCCAGCAACTTCATCTTCAAGTTGTACCCGTACCCGTGTAAGTACCCGTGTGCAGCTTTTAGATGCGTTTTTAAGTTATTGTGCCCCTTTAAGGTAACTCTGATTCTCTGAAGTTTCTCGTAGGTTGTGTTTAACTGATTGTAACCTTGCCATTCTCTTTTCTTCTCTCTCTTTCTTCACTTTCCTTTACTTTCTTGATAATGTATACAGTCTTTCTTTAGTTTAGTTAGTTGTGCTGACTACTGTAGCGTAGTTTATTAAACTATTATATTGACACTTTATTGTCTCTGTGTTTGCCACTCACAAAAATATCAAAGTCACTTAAACATATTGATCTAGCTATTACCCTGCTAGTACTTGATTTACTTGATGAACTGGATGAACTGATTAAATAATTGTACATTGATTCTGCTACAGTCAATTCTAAAACACATTACAATTTGTTAAAAAAATATAATATTTGAATATAAAACTTAGATTTGAAACTGTAATTTGTTACATTCGAAATGCAAATCTCTCTTACAATGGATTAGTTTTTTAATGGTGTTAGTTAACCAACTCTCAGAGTAAAATACTATATACATTGTGTAAAAATCAAAATGATGAATGATTGGCATATTGAACTTACTGTATTATAACTGTTACTTTATGAACACTTATAAACAGGAAAGACAAGAAAAGCACAATGAAGGATAGAAAAAGCCCTGGGTCAAACTCAATTCATGTGTGCTTGTCTTCTTCAAACTGTGCGAGACAGAAGTGGAATGCTGTTGATCTAATGCAGCTAACCTTTAAAAGCCCTCATTACGGATAATCCCTCACCAGGATCACTGACCTTTTCCTGTCCCTCTCACTCCCCGGGGCTCTTATGGACCATCTGATCTGATGAAAGCAATAAGAAGCCTAGAATGACTGGAGACTACAGAAAAACCCACCAAAAGCTTCATGAATATTCCTAAGACCTGTCCTCTCCATTTTAGAGATGATTGCTGGATTAGATACATCATGTGTTTTTCCATGTCACCCAGGCAGAGATTTTGCATTTGAAGCACCATAAAGTGGTCCAACAAATTATGCTGATAGACAGTAAAAACATAATGTATGTAATATAACAAAATCTCAAATCAAGTGTAATTTATTTCAAAGAAAGAGCACAAACACATTTTCAAGTGAAATGTTGGTCCAGGCGCATTTATGATGGTTGGAGCTGGTAAATTTCTGGTCTCCATATGCTGGTGACCAGCAAACCAGTAACCAGCATCCCATGCTCCCAGCATACAAAACATACCTTATATTGGTGACCAGCAATGCAATGGATCCAATTTTTAAATGTCCAAATGTGACCAAATATTACATTCCTCTCAGTTCAATTTCAATGGAGCGGTTTTGATGCAAACGCTATCTATCACATGGCACAAACTCCACTGTTTGTTGCCTTTTAAGCTCTTTATGTGGGAGTGATTGTAGAGCATGCCAGGGACATGCTGGGGTTGTAGCAGTTGTTACAACAATGAACATATGAAGGTTCTGGTGGCCAGATTTAATCAGTGTAGGATCTGATACTTGGCTCTGACTTCAGGAAAATGGCCTCTCCCTTTTGAGAGTGTCTCCATGGGAACAGTCTGATGGAAAGCAAACGTCCAGGACACAGTCTTCATGCCTCATTTGATCCCGTTACCATCTGTGCTAAGTATTGGTCTCACATTTAGCCCAAAGTTTTTGCTGTCCTCAGTTGACTTCAGCAAAACTGATAATAACAACAAATGTTTCTTGAGCAGCAAATTGGCATATTAGAATGATTTCTGAAGGATCATGTGACACTGAAGACTGGAGTAATGATGCTGGAAATTCAGCTTTACTATCAAAGGAATAAATTACATTTTAAAATATATTCAAACAGAAAAAGTTACTGTATGTATAGAAATAATATTTCATATTTCTTTTTTTTAAATAAATACTTATCATTAAACATCATTTTTTATGACAGAGATTTACAGTATATTCATATAAACAAATAAAATGTATTTCTTTGGCCTATTTTAAAAGCTTGCTCCTACATCTTTTGTCAGAACTTTTTGTGATGACTTTTGCTTGTCTACAATAGGACCTTGAAGCACTTCAAACCAATATTGTCAAAAATACATGTTCCTGCTAAATGAGCGGCTGATGCTCACAGGCTTCTTAGCAATATGCAAATTGAAAATCTGTTCCAGTCAATTCAAGTACTGCTAGAATAATGTGAGCTCATCTTTTATTCATGGCTGTGTTTTTTCTTGGGCTGCTGCATTATGGTGACTGTGTCCGTTAATCCCATCACCGAGGAGGCCGATATGTACAGTATACCTCCCATGTCAGCACTCTTTCCTCTCCATCAGTCCTGGTTCATTTTTGACACAGCTCCACATGATAGAAACATGGGAGATGTTGGTCATCGATCTTCACCCTGCATTCCCCATGGGGATTAAAACCAGTTGTTTCATCTTCCACTGTTGACTCTGGGATTGGTTGCATGCTAGGCATAAATATTTTATTTGAAGCTTTTGCTTTATTTGTGCTCTGACTTGTTGAGCTATTCCTCAACATAATGTCAGGTGCACCGGGACACCAAACACAGGAAGTGAAATGAAATACTGGGAGCACACCTTGCCTGACAAATGTATCTAAATTACCATATCCAGCTGCATAGTTTTCTGATGTTCTTTGTTTCAGACATGCATTCATCTTCTGTCATGTTTCCTTTTACTGGTACTTTTCTTTCTTTTTGAGAATGGGGGTGATGTCTTTTTTTTTTTCAAATAAATTATGCAGTTTATTAGACAGCTATACAATAATATTTTGTAAAGTGTGCATTATTCAGAGCTCAAGGCTTTGTTCACTTAAAGGTGCCATCTGGAACTAAAAATCAAAAAAACATTCCATATTCCATAAAAGATGGGGGCAGTATACCTCCAGAAAATGTGTTGTACCGCGGCCGCGCACACTCGCACGTCTTCAAACAACACAAACGAGCGCTGTTTTGCTCTCTTTCTCCGCATATTATTCAAATCATTTGACACAATAGTAAAAGGTCGGAAGACTGCAGTTTCACATGGAGAATTTGGAGATTTCTAGAGTTCAGAGACTCAATGAACAACATCTCAACACTAAATGATGAAGACCGTCTCATAGACGCCTGCTGGTGCATTTAGACGATATGGGAAAATAAAAGCCTGCGGGCTATTATTTGAAGTTTATGGTATTCGTTTTGTTCATATTACACTTTTATTGTTAGTTTGAATTAATTTGACAGACAGCATTCGCTGATGTTGATCAACCTAGCGCCATTCAGAGCTGCCAACTCTCACAAATTCACTGTGAGACACATGCAATGAACACTTAGCAAGCAAGCAGGTTAGTTAAGCTCTAAGATTCTGTCAATTTTATTACGCAAATCAAATAATAATACCGTTTTGGCGCTTGTACATGAACACGACAGATCCCTAGCGCACGTGAACTGATCATCTCTACTAGCTAATGGAAAAAGAAAACGAACACTGTTGAAAGATACAGTATGCTACAACTTACCAAAATGTATTCCTCATGCATAATGTCGACCAATCATTTTTTGAACTCTTCCCTGAACTGAAATGTAGTAGTGGGCTGTATTTTCCACACGACTAACATCAGGTTCAAGTAAACACAAGCCGTGCGAGTTACTCGTCTATTGCAGTTTGGCTGGTGGTAATGTTGCCCGCCCGCATACCGCCTCCCATGGCCGAAACTGGTATTACGACACCTGCCGGGCCGGGGCTAGTAATTTAGCATGCTAATTCAGGTTAATATCTCGGCAGCACTATAACTTATCAGTTTTTTAATTACATCATTGCACTTATTTCTTCTCATTCTTTTGATGCGTGTAGCTCATTTTTTGGATATTTTTACCTCAATTATTACATATGACACCTTTAAAATAGGGATGTTCACGGTACATCTTATAGATTAGTTCTTTTGGGGAGAATTGGTCGTACCAATTTACAGACAGCATAGCAACATTCAATTGATATCTTAGTATTGAAGTGTCTACTGAGTTAAACTTGTACTCGATTATATTGAACTCGGGGCTACAAACCTCATTGTTGAATATTTAAGGTCACTATTAAAAGTGTTTTATATATGTTATTATAGTTTTTCCAATTTTAGAAAATTTGTAGCAATGTCCAAAAAAAAAATTCATGTAACATTCCTTGAGAAATGTTTCCATCCTTCCACTCCCCAAATTGCCTAAGAGCCATTAAAAGTAACCTAGAGAAACATTATTGTTTGTCATTAAGAGTTCCTGTCTTGTTGTCAGTTGTTGACATGCAACGATTACACTATTACATTCCTGCTGATTTGGCATATTAGCCATCTGGCATGCCCTCCTCCTGAAGACACTCACATTCTCACTGGTGGCACAAACCCACAGAAATCCATCTTCCCCATGTGTCCATTTAGTACACAGATGAAAATGATGCCTGTTGACTAATGGTGTGTGTGCCTTCCTTTAGTTAGCACTAATAACCTCTTGATTGATCAGCTCCCTGCTGCACATCTAATCACTTTTCACTGGTGTGATCCTGCACTTCTTCAAGGGGGTGATCTGGTCAGGTTTTGGTGCTGCAAAAGCATGCAGCATTGGCATGCAACAAAAAGGGCACAATTTTTTTTATTTTTTTTTATTCTTTCTTTCTTTGGCATTCTAAGAAAATATGTTGATACAAAGAATGCATAACACATCAAATAGGGAAATGATGATAATATTACTAAATATAATTTACTTTACCAAACAAAACTGCGAGAATCAAGAAGGTAATTATGGAAAATTCATTTTTAGTTTTGTTGATGTTGTAAATTTAATGTATGTTTTATATTCCGAGCCAGACAGCAACAGAGTACATTTACTTGAGTACAGTACTTACAATTTTGAGGGATCTGTACTTTACTTGAGTATCATTTTTGGGGAGTACTCAAGTACATTTAATCATATATATGAAGAGTTCAGATGCAAAAGCCTCTAAATGCCATTTGAAATTTTCTTCTAAAATGACCATTTTTATCAAGCTTGTATATTTAAGTTCAGTAATTTTACTTAAATGACAATTAATAGGTAATCTTCATTGCAATTCAAGTGAAATTACTGAACTTAAATATACAAGCTTGATCAAAATGATCATTTTAGAAGAAAATTTCAATTTTGGCATTTAGAGGCTTTTGCATCTGAACTCTTCATATATACATTTTCCCTCTCAAACGTGATTGGATTGTGCAAGCGCCACTGATTGGGACAGTCTATCAGCAATCACCTTCAGTTTTCTGCCAAAGTCAACTCCATGGTCAGATTTAGATAAGAGATGAAACCATGGACGAAACAAGATGAAGGTCCATCCAACGCATTCTCATCCTTATATGGAACGCTATATGACAAAACGGCGCTATACTACGCACATGGCACCCGTTATCATTAATATAACACGCGCTGTGATGGTTAGGTTTATGTGTGGGGTAGGGTAGGGTAGTCTCATATTACGCGAAAGGATTTATGACGCCTTGGGTTCGCGTGAATATTAACGATAAAGGGTGCCATGTGCGTAGTATAGCGCCGTTTTGTCATATAGCGTTCTACAGTATGTGACGCTAAAGGATGAGAACAGGCTGGTCCATCCCGGGAATGTGCGAACCTGTTGCCAGACTATTTCAATTTTCAAAAATTCTCTTAAATGTTAAATAAAGCAAAATAGTAAAAAGATGAAAATGACTTGATTCTACTTTCAATTTATTTTACATTCTCCAAGGTATTAACATTACAATTTTCATAACTCTATGTAGGACATTTCTGTACATAAATGTAAGCACTGTGGCAGTAGTAATGCAATATTTAGAAAAATGTACTCTTGATACTCAAGTAGGCTACTTTTAAAAACAGGTACTTCAGTACTTTTACTTAAGTAGACATCTGACTGTAGTACTTTTACTTGTACTTGAGTAAAATTTAGCAAGGGGTATCATCTGCACATTTACTCAAGTATAAGCTGTCTACTCTGTCCACCTCTGATAATAATGTTTGAAAGTGTTAACTATCATCAATCAGTAACACTTTTTCTATTTCTATTTGTTATCATTAGTTAATGCACTGACTGTGACATAACATGAATAAACAATTAGTCTAACAGTTGTTTTATTAACTAAGATTAACAAAAACAGTAACACATGTGTTCCTTATGGTTCATGAACAATGAACAAATGAACCTTATTGTAAAGCGTAACAATGAAATCAAAGATATAAATTCCTTACAATTTAGAGTTGGACATGGACTTAAGATTTTATTTAACTATTTCCCCAAGCTAATAACACTTGCCATGGCTTGGATAAAAACGAATGACATTGTCACTCAGAATGAATCTGAAATCGAGTTATACTTTTATTATAGTCAAGTAGCCTATAACTTGCATGCTGCCGCAAATTTTAGAGTATGGTAGGAGGATAAATGTAATTTTCTGTATAGCTTAAACGTTACCTGCTGCTCGAGTAGTTTGAAGACTCGCGCAAACTGCTGCGTAGTGCACACCAAAACCGTTAAATGCATATGAGATGCTGCAAAGGAAACTCCGCCTACCACTTTTCCGCCCATTTTTTTTTTCTAAATACAATATTTGTTTGTATTATTATTGTTTGTTGCAAGGGTGTGTAAGTTGCTTACGTGTATTATTATTTATTATAACAGTTATAATAATTGTTATTGTATACAATTATCAGAAAAGGGCACAATACATTTCGAGGCAAAAAGGGCAGGGGCTTGAGCGCGGATAAAAACCCACCTTGAACGATGAGCCACTAAACAGCAAGGTGTAGTCAAGTCCAAACCTTAAAATGTCTTTGAGTGCTACGTCATTAAAATCTACCTTGCAACATAGTCCACAAAATTCCTTCCCATTTGTTTTCAGGGGACGATGCCCCTAGTGTAGATTTAGGAGGGCAACCGCTGGGTTCATTGTTGTGGGTCAAGTATTCTGTAAGAGATCCACTGGACGCAAGTTGTAGCAAGAGAACACAAGTGCAGTTAATTCAAACAATAACATATAACAGGATCATAACATAAAACAAAGCATGATGTGGCATGAAACAAAACTGTGGATATGGACTCACGCAACAGAGGTATTGGAAACAATACTTGATCAAGATACATGGCAAACATGAGGGCTTAGACTAATGACAAGTCAAGGGACACCTGTGAACAATGTACAGACGATTAACCAATGACAAGACACATGACAGGATTACGTGACAAACAGGGAATCACATGACAGACATGGAACATGACATGAACAAAAACAAAACGTGACAATAGCACACTCACAGCATATTACAATAAGCATATTTGGCTAAATAAAATGGTAACTGCCTACGTGCAGTTTTATATAATAAAAAAGAAAAATAAATGTACAAATGTTTCTTTAACTGGATACAAGTAACCAATAAGGACAAGTGTTCAGTCTTTTCATGTTTTTGTAAATTTTCACTTTTACACTCATTACCCCTGACCATTAGCAGCAGAGAGAACAATGAGCCATGAGTACAATTACAGCCAGCAATTGCCATGGAAACTAATGGCAAAGTACAATAAAAAAAAAGGAAGGAAGGAAGGAGGTAAGGAAGGAAGGAAGGAAGGAAGGAAGGAAGGAAGGAAGGAAGGAAGGAAGGAAGGAAGGAAGGAAGGAACTGTGTGCTTCAGTGGAATAGGACAGGTTTTTCAAGTTAAATCAAATAAATTGTCATTCATCAAATAACAGGGCAAGTTTTGTGAAATAAAGGAAAGAGTAGGAATACTTTACAAGAATGTCAATCATTCTAAACTATTACCTTCATCTGATTAGGTGCTGACTTGCAGCGATATATGCCCTTTTGTTAGCGCTGAGGTCCAGTTTCGTGCTGCTAAACACCAATCATTTCCATTTATTTCTGGAGCTTTCTAATTATTACATAAAGAGCATGTGTCATTAAATAAAAATTGACATATGCGTCACAGTACGAGTGAAAGTTGATATTGAGAACAGTATTTGCAATAGTTGCATAGCATGTTGCATTTAAAAGCTATTAAATTTCTGTATTGTGCTCCATGCAGTAAATATGAATATTTTTAAGATTTTTAATGTTTTTAAATAACCTTGCATCTCTATTTGTGCAAGGTAACATAAGTAAACTTGTTTTATGACATTTGAGAAACAACAGTAATACAACAACAGGCAGCACTGTGTGCATGAGGCAAGTTGAGCTGGAAAAAGTTTGCTATTATTAGTCTCTATGGCATTGCACACACTCACTTGTAATATGCATATAGGCTCAAATGCTTTGAGGAGATTTTTGAGGTGCAGGTGCAAAGTGAATTATTTAAATTGCTGCCCAAAAGAAATAAGAAAACCAACATGTTGTCAAGCTGTGAAATTAGAATCTTAATTGCCAGGTGAATGGGAAAGGATTTGGATGACTAATGGTAGATGTGTGAATAGGCAGTGGACTGAAGTCAAAAACACTGCTATGAGACAAGGTTAAGTAAGGAATGAGCCTTTATTAGACCAGGCAAATTACCAAAGTACAATGAAATCTCCAAGGAACTTTGCTTCTGACTTTAATTGTTAGGTTAAATGGAGGACTGGCCAAGAATAAGCTTTTAAGATTTAAGCAGGTGTTTCCAAATAATTAATGTCCTTCTGCCATATGTTAAGCAGAAACTTTAAATGGTCCAGATAATGCATAGTTCAAAATGTTACAACATGCTCTATAGCTCCAATAAAGCTCAAATGAAGATAAGTTCTCTTTCACTCAACGCTGCGTAGCTTTAAGATGCAGTGGGAATGCCCCTACGGCCATTTCATGCCCTTCCCTTTAGTTTTTTTTTAGCCCAAAAAATTCGGATTACAACTGCTTCGCCATTTTCAGAGACTGGAATAAGTGGAACTCTGTTCTCCTTACAGTGAAGTGCAATAGAATATCGTCTTTGCTCTCCGCCATGTGCTCGCAATGCCGTCACAGTATGTTAAGTGTTTGAAAAAAGCTGCCCTTTTTCTGTGAATGACTCTCTCAGGGGCTCGGCCCACGGGTCCAGCCCTTTGCCTATTGAAGGTGTCGCACAGTTGCTTCCACGCCCTGTCAATTTTGAGGGACCCCGTCTTCCTTCGGAAAGAAGTCAGCATGGGAGCGGTATTCCGTCGCCAGATGATTACGATGGATGCCTGACTCTGGCTGGGAAGCGGTTTTCAAAGGCAGACCAGCATGTGGGATCTGGTCTGGCGAGACCATCTCTTGGCACATAAATATTTTGGAGCTGCGAGCCGTCTTCCTGGCTCTGCATCACTTTCTCCCTTTTCTCAAAGGACACCATGGCATTGTTAGAACAGACAATATGGCGATAGTGTAAAAAAGAGAGGGGTTGGCGTCTCTGAGGGCAGTTCATGTTCCGGGGATTCTGAACCTCACAGCAGATTTCCTGTCGAGGTAGAAGCTCAGGTCAAGGGAATGGATCTTGAACCACCAGACGGTGGCTCTGATCTGGGAGTTGTTTTAGGAAGCGGAAGTGGACCTCTTTGCATCTCCGAAGTCATCCCAGGACCAGCTCCATTGGGGATAGATGCATTCGCCAACCCATTGCCAATGCGGAAAATTGTATGCCTTCCTGCCCATCAAGTTGACCCAGGCGGTTCTTTTAGGGAGGATCTACTTTCCCAACTTCAGGGCAGGATATGGCATCCTCGACCTGACATTTGGAAGTTGTACGTTTGACCCATCAGAGGCGGCTAGCTTAAAGCTTTTGTCTCCCAGCTGATGTTCAGGAAACAATTACAAGTGTGAGAGCCCCTTCTACGAGGAGGTGTGGAGGGAGTTTGAGTCATGATGCTCAGCACATGCTAAGAACCCCGTTAGCTGCCCATTTGGCTCAGTGTTGGAATTCCTGCAAGAGAAGTTTTCTTCTGGAGTGGCTACTATTACTCTCAGAATATACGTTGCGGCTATTTACGCCCATAGAGAGTCGGACAAGGTTCCCCTGGCTAAACTTAGGCTAGTTTTGGCCTTTATGCATGGGGTGAGGCGCCTAAAACCAGCAAGCTCCCCTGGAGTTCCCTTGTGGGACCTCAGTCGTCTTGGAGGGGTTGACAGAGGCACCCTTTGAGCCCTTGGAGTCAGCCCCTGAGCTGATTCTGACTCTTAAGGTTGCTCTTTTGTCAGCTTTAACTTTGTTGAAGCGGATAGGGGACTTACATGCTCTCTCTATTAGCGAGTCATGCTTGGACTTCGCTCCTGGTCCGGTCAAGGTTACCTTAGGGCCGAGACCAGGGTATGTACCCAAAGTTCTGTCCACAACATTCCGCTCTCAGGTTATTAACCTCTACACTTTCCATCCTCCTCCTTTTGCATCTGAGGAGGATAGGAAACTTAACTTGCTCTGCTCGGTTCGAGCTTTGAAGGTCTGTGTGGACCGTTCGGGTGGTTGGAGGAAATCAAAGTAGCTCTTGGTATGTTTTGGTGCTGGCCATTGCGGGCTTGCTGCATTAAAGCAGAGGATTTCCCACTGGGTTACAGAAGCTATTTCACTGGCGTATAAGGTGCGTGGCCTACCTTCACCTCTTAGAATCAGAGAACATTCCATTAGAAGGTTGGATTCCTCTCAAGCTCTTTTTAGATGGGCCCTCTTGGAAGATATGGAAGATATGCTGGTCCTCTCCACACACTTTTGTCAGATTCTATAGTTTGTATCTTGACATGACTACGAATTCCCAAGTTTTATCTGCTTGAACCCATCGTGAAAAAATTTTTGGTCTTGTACTAGTTATGGCAGTGCATTAGCTTGGTGAGTTTGGTATTTCTTCCCACTGCGTCTTAAATTCTACGCAGCGTTGCGTGAACCTATGAAAGGTTACTTAAGTAACCTATGTTTTTTGAATAGGGAACAAGACACTATTCAGAGAACATAAGTTACGCAAGTAACCAGAGACGTTTTCTCTGATAACAAGTTTCCCATAGGTCAGATGTTTAGTGCACATAGTGTATTTATCGTTTCAAATGTGGGGAAAGTGATTTTTTTCTAAGTTAGTATTTAATGGGATAGTTCAGCCAAAAAAATAAAATTGGTCTCATGATCTATCTCTGTGCTTCTTTCTTCGTGGTGCTGGATCATTTAAAATCTTTCAGTATTGAAATACGGTTTGGCCGGTGGACAAATGTTTTCTCTTAGTTAGTACCAACCTCTGACTGAAATTAAACTCCACCTTTATGTTCTGCGTGAGTTTGCCGCTGGCTCAGGGGAGGGGAATTTAAATCAGATCTCATCTTTACGGACCATAGGTCTCATCTTGTTTATGGTTGCTTATTTAAGAAAGTGCAATGCTGCATTTGTTGTTTACAGCAGTTTCCTGAATCTATAGAGGAGCAGGAGCATGTGCATGTTGTTGTCTGAGTTTTGCTTCATTGGTGTTCATTTTACGAATGTGAATTCATTGGGAATCCGTGGCTTTTGTATGGCTCAGATTCTGCAGTTTATACTATATATTTACGATCTAACCTCTATATTATGTGGAGAATGCACATTTAATGTGCCTTGGACCTCAAGAGTATGTAGTTTTGTGCTGGCACTGGCTGTGGCTTTATTCTGCAGTGATTAGTCACTGCTGAGTTTGTGTGTTTGAGGGGAATAAATAACCCGGTTGGTAATTCAGGTCACGTCAGAATCACTCTTTACCAACACATACACACATTCTGAGGAGTACCACAGCTTGGTAGGCGGCACTGGTCACCAAAACAACTGACCAAAGGGAACGTTCATGCAATTGTATTAGTTCCAAAGAGAGGTAATGAACCCACATGTGCACAAAAAGCTGAATTTAAGTATTTTTACAAACACTCTATGACACATTTTATGTAACATTGAACTTTCTGTTTTCATAATCAAAGGTTGAGGGGTTAGAGCACAGGAGGAAGAGGAAGTAAAATATCACACTGTGCAGAAATTCTATAATGATTTTATTGCTTTTCTGAAAACAGGAAGCAGCTGAATGTGAAATGTGCCACTTGCTTGGTGATTTGAAAAGGTCAGAGATGTTGGAAGCTTGCGTGTGCTGCTGTGTGTACAGATAGATTTCTTTCCTGACCTTCCAGTGTGGAAAGGAATAAGCTCCCAACACCAATAACATTTTACTATTGTAGGAAATCTTACCCCACAATTTTTGAAAAAGTCTATCTGTCTGTCTGTCTCTGTCTGTCTAACTGTCTGTCTGTCCATACGTATCCATCCATCCATCCATCCATCCATCCAAAAAAAAGAACATATCATTGCTACAATATGCATAAGAATACCACAGTAAGTTAGTGCACCTAAACTGGCCAACAATTGTAAAGGAATAAATAGTTAATCAAACTTTTCAACTAACTTCTTGAAAGTTAGGTTCTTTGACCTATAGGGGTCTATACCTTATGATGTGCATGCAATTGGGCCACTTGGCCATGCAGTTTCTGAATTGCAGCTATATTTATATGTATTTTTGGTGAAACAGAGCCAGCTGAATGAATAGATGTACATGTAATGGAATGATTAACAGACAGAGGGCCCTATTTTAACGATCTGAAATGCAAGTATCAAGCGCGAAGCGCTTAGCGCGAAGTAACTTTGTGGCACTGGTCTTTGTGGCACTGGCATTGACGCTAATGCTATTTTACTGGCGGGATAAATGACTCTTGCACCTGACGCAAGTTTAAAAGGGGTTGGTCTGAAATAGCTTCATTATTCATAGGTGTGGTTTGGGCGTAACGGGAAATAAACCAATCAGAGCGTCATCCAACATACCCTTTAAGAGCAGGTGCGCATGTTGCATTGTTATTATTATGGCAAATTTACCAGGAGCGGTTCACAACCAAGGAGACCGACGTTCTTGTCAGGGCAGTGAAAGACAGAGAAGTGATGTGTATGGGGATGGGAGAAACCCACCCAAATTAGCGTTGGTTAAACAGGTGTGAGAGGAAATTTTTTATTTTTTTTACATCTTTGTGGACACCACAATGATTTCCATCATGTGTTATTTGTTACACATAGTTTTCTGGAACTGCAAAATAGCACTAGGAAATGTTTGCACCAAAACACGCCTCCTTTTTGCGCGAACCTGCTCAGGGAGCGCCAGTTCATTTCCTAGTTTACCGACGTGTGTCTATGGAGGGAAAAGCACCCCATGGGTGCAAAATAGAAATGATACATGCGTTTGTGTATAAAGTCATTAGCGCCGGGTGAAAGATCGGGCCCAGACAGTTAAAAATGAAGATGTCCAGAAACAGAGTCTGAAATTGCATTAATTTTTGTTGTCAGTTTAAAGGCTATTCTCACTTTGACCTGATAACATAATCGGAGAGGCGACCGCTGAATCATTGCTAATAATTTGTGTGGCACATCTTCTCTCCCTGGTCAAGCTTGTCTTGGAGAACACAATAAGGCAGAACTCTAAAGAGCCATGAGAGCGGCTGAGATTTCAAGCCCGTAGAATACAGTAGATGAGTCAAAGTCAAACACTTCATCCCTTCTGAGATTCATCCTGCGTGATCACTCTTTTTGTTGTTTGCTTTTTGGGGGTATGATATAAATGTCTTTTTGCCCAAACTTGAAAATCCAGACCGCAAAAATGGACGGCAATAACAGTTGCATTATATATTTTTATTGAAAGTATGACATTTAAGGGTTAAATACAATGCTCAGAGATGATACTAGAATCATAATATTGCTGATTCATTTGTTTAAAATAGATTAAAAAATGTTTGTGGTCCAATCAGAAATCAGAAAATATTCTAGTTTGGTACTCAAGACACATTAAAGGGCACCTATTACGCCCCTTTTTACAAGAAATGATCGGTTTCCATCACCATAAGCAGAACACTTGCACAAAAACAGGTTGATAATTTTTTGTCTGTTCTTTGGCCATATATAAAATAAGCACTTTGGTACTCAATGATAAGAATCACAGAGCATATATTGCATCTTCCTCCATGGCTCTCATGAAATCTTTGCTATCTGTTTTGTCGCACTTTAACTCTTTTGTTGTCCTCCGCTTTGACCTCTATTAGGTGCCCACAGTCACGATATCTCAGTTCACCCCCTTTCGTCCTCTCCCCCTCTCTAATCTTTCCTTTAATGAGTTCATTTTCAGTGGCTTTACAGCAAGACAGAGGGCTGTGGCATCCTGCTGGTCACCCACACAGTGAGAACAGAGCTGAAAAGCTTCATTATGACTTAACTATGTAAGAATTTTGCAGTAAAATATCCAAAAACCACTAGGTCAGTGTTATATATTTTGTTTAATTGATTACTTACAAAATCCCAAATGTTTCCAACTATTTGTTAATATTGCAATTTTAACCAATTTTACCTAAGCGTTACCCTCGGTTTCCGTTCGTACTGCCATATTAACCATGGCGACAGACGTGGACAATGGGTTACGCCTGGCGGTACGCTAACGCTGTTGTTCTGTTCAAACATTTTGGACCATGGCAAGCAGACTTTTAGGTCTAAAAAGATGATCAATATCATTTGAGATGCCGAGAGCTCCATATCTGTGACTAAGACACGAGTGGCGTCTCTGTCAAGAGTGTTGCGTGTAATTTATTAGACAGGTGGGCAAATTTATATAAAATTAATTAATGTTGTAGTTTAACATGATGAAATGTTAGAATACGATCTGTATGTTATTCTAATGTTGATCTAGCTTACTGCTAAGTCTCATACTGCCAACAAACTAACACATAGAATAACATTCAACACACTCAAATGCAGTTTAATGTGATAGTGTAACTGTTAGAACAAGTGAAACAACGTTGTGTTACCTTACAAGTTTCATTCGTCTAATAAACTGACCTGAGCGAATAGTAATTGTCCTTATTAATTTATATATCTGCGGGATTCGCGTGTGGCGCTGATATCTGTCTCTCATTAGCAATCCTGCACTGATTCATTACACCACAGTCATGTTAAACACATCAATGTATTCACTCGTCCATAAACATTATTAGATCTATCTGCTTGACAAGATCCATAATGCTTTGCATCATCAACCATACGCCTTTGTTATTGTAAGAGGTTAGTGGTGGAAAAAAAAACCCTAGCAGCAAAAAATACATATTGTAGCTTTAAAGTAAAGTACTATATATTGCAGTATGTCACAGACTCCATCATATGTTATCTCACATTTATAATGATTTAACTTTAATTGAGCCTCACTGTGGAAACAACAGACTATTATTAGGTCAGAAATAGGTTTGTAGTATGGATACCTGCTTTTCTACCATCTAAATGTGTGAATGTTTTTATAGCCTTATGATGTTCAAACACACCCTGACTATATAAACTGACTTTAGCAGTCCTGCCAACTCCATGGAAACAACACTAACAACCAGCGAGAGAAGGGCTGCCATTTGTGATTTTTAAGGAAAGAAAATAGTGTTGGGTTCAACAATTTGAGAGGATTTTGACGATTTAGTGTGTACCTACAGGGCTGCCAGTGATAAATTATTCAGACCAATTTTAAATATTCATAAATTAAACCGCCCCAAACGAATCTAATAAAATGATATGATCCCTATCATGTCCAGCAGGTTTCATTTTTATTTGGTTTTGTTTTGTTCTTTTATCAATTTAAATGAGCTTTCACAACTAAGAGCAGGTAAAACAAGTGTAATACTACAGATTACACGAGTACAACAGTTCCAAAACATATCAAATAAGCATAAAAAATTACAAATTCATAACTCCTCAGTCCGTTCAAAATACTTTTTGAAGTTGAATTGTTCATGGCTTGCATCATATTTCTCTCCATACATGGCTCCAGCGGGAGATTGCATACATTCCATACATAATGGGAGAGAAGGACATCAATGAGAGTAAATCAAGCTGAGCCATGTGAACCGCCATCGTGTCTCCTGACACTGGAAATTTTTCTTTCCGCTATCACATTTACTTATTAGTTACTTCATCACATGAAGTTTGCTACAGGATGACACTCAAATGTGAATGCATAAGTGCTCTCTTAAAAATAAAGGTTCTTTATTTGCATCTGTGGTTCCATGAAGAACCTTTACATTGCACAAAAGGTTCTTTATAGTGGAAAAAGTTTCTTAGGGGGCTTTCACACTAGTTTAGTTCAGAACCGGGCCCAGTTCACATGAAAACTCACTAATGTGAACTCTGTCATGCGGACCCACGTGCGCACTGGGATACCGAATCCGAGACTACCTGCAGCAAACGAGCTCAGTGTAAAATCCCCCTTAGATGAAATAAAATGTCCTTCAAAATTGTGAGGGATCCACCAGACTCCACCTTTACTCCCTCATAACGTTCACTATCTCCTGAGTATTAACCACCACCTATCATCAATCAGTGCACCTACCATTGCTACTGATGATCATCTTACCTGAGATACCTATCCTCGAGTGGTTCCCTTCGGCTCTGATCTCATCTGATTCCATCTTCTGTCTCCCAGTCTGTTTTCCTGCAATCTGTAAGAGAGAAAGATATCCTTTACCCAAGTTATCAGCGACTGTGTGTGTGTGCGCTTGTGATGAACTGTTCACTGAAGGGTTCTTTTGTGAATTTTAAAGACTATGGGGTAGATGAGAGCACGGCACAGCCTAACGCATGGCTAGTTGTTACACACGTGGTTTAAAATTTTCCACACATGCAAGCATATACAGTATCGAAACTTAAAATTGACTAGTTTGCTTGTATATTTAGTAGTTGCCATAAACACTATAGAGGAAAAAAACTGCCAAAAAGATATTTTCACCTCAGTTTTTGGTGTTTATTTAAAAGAAGACAAATCCGCTATTATTCTAATCTTCAATCTGTCATCAAGCAGTTTTTATAATTATTTAATTCCCAAACTTTCTAACAATGTTCCCCGCTATTGGAACTATGCTGTTCCAAGAAATTATTGATGTAATTCACATATATAACTATGAATGACGTTGGGTGTTATGGCTTGGGTTAGTAGAATAAGTTGACAAATAGTTAAACAGTCAATAGAATGTCTGTTGAGGAACCACCATTTTTCGCTTGGTGTTTTCAGACGTTTTCGTTTCTCTATAGTAAACTTACACTCTGTACCGTTCAAGTGGTTTTAATGATCACATAGAGCATTAGCATTTTATGAAGCAAATCAAAGAGTGAATTACTCACCCACTGACTGCTGTAAAACAGATATCTGTTTGGCATGATTAAAGTTAAACTCACATTAGCAGGCACACAAACACTTCATATCATAGTAAATCTTACTGAATGGCAGATTAAGAAGTTTATATTTGTTAGAAATAAAGTCTTCCAACACAAAGTGCCTTTTCTCTCTGTTCTTTTTATTGAGCCTAATGAATGAATAAAACAAGAAGAAAGATCAGTGCTGAGGAGATACAGTACATTACCACATCATATCATACGCTATATAACAATGTCTAAGGTCAGGATCCAGTCAGATCTTTGCTGTCTCCTATGATCCGAGAAAGCCCATCAATGTATAACATAAAGACAAAAGAAGAGAAAAGAGGAGGGAGAAGACTCAATCCTCCAGATGTTTGACTTGTACATAACGAAGGGATGCAGATCTTGCTCTGGACAATAGCTGAGAGAAATAAAATACATTTCTCACAATATGCATTTTGTTCAGATTTCTCTGCAGTTGTATGTTTGTGTAGCACTCTACCAATATCCACTAGAGTGCAGGTTCGTTACTCATGTATTAATAGATACCAGTATTGTAGAGAAATTGAATAGAAATCAGTACAGAATGTAAACGTAAAAAGAAGAAAAAAAATGAATAAAGACTCAATTTCAAATACTTAACTGTTTCCCTATTACTCGACAATTACCTGTGATTCTGTGAAATGGACGGTGGACCTCCAAAACCAGTTATAAATCACCGAAAATGATTTTACATCACTCACAATTAACTCGTTGTATATTTAACACTTTCACATCACTTTACATTTTTTTCAGTAGGTTATTAAACTGCAAAATTGCCGCGATGGCAATAAAGCACACTCACTTCTCGTTCATATTATGCATTTTATGTACTGATTCCATTTATATTTAGACTTTTCCTTACAAAATATTTGTTTGTAGCGGCAATAAAACGTATTTGTTGTAGAGTATGTCACTCACAAACATTACTAGGCTAGGCAACTGAACCAGTAGTGGGGAACGCCCTCCAGTGCAGCCACTGGCGACCTGCAGCGACAAAGTCGCGTGTGGTGTCGGGCGTCATGCTCATATCATCACAGACCCGCAAAAAAATGGAGCAACGCAGGGAGCGTCAGGAAGGAGGAAAAACGTGCTGCAAAGGGGAAAAAGATCAACACTCGCCACCGAAATCCACCGTGGCCGCAGCAGTTTAATCCAAAACACTCGTTAATTACAAATACGTCACATTTACTACTCGTGAGTATAAACTTACACACACTCACGAATCACGATGAACTAACGCAAGTGAGTCATATCGCTCTCCAAACTAAACTGGCGTGTGAAATACCCATTCAGAGCCTAGAAACTCTATAGTCCATGAGAAAATATCACATTTTCCATAGCAAGTAAACGCACCATCATGCTAGGGATATTGTCAATATTCTATAATATGGTATCGTTGGAAAGGTGACTTTTATGCTTTCATTTAAGCTCATTACTGAATCTGTCTGACAAACACGGAGGTCACGTGACTTCTTTAAACCAGAAATAACACATTTTTTTCACAACTTCCGACTAAACTGCATGCTTTCTTTCATCCATGTGGCATGAAAGAACACTAGGACACAAAACTCAACAACTTGCTCAAGGCAATGATGACTCAGAAAATATATAATATACCCATAGCCTATTTATTTGTAGGAGCCTTAAATTAGACTTGTGCAGCCAGCCAATTCACGTGCAAAGTATGAATAGAATGGACAAATAGAATACCCTATTAGTCCAGAGCCAAATGGCCTATTCATGTACAGTTGTAATAAAAAGTAATTGTTAAAAAAAGTGTTGTCAATATAACACTTGTAAGTGGTTTAACAAAATGTTTCTATCATGTATTTTGATATTCAACCATTTTCAGTTAGAATGTAATTAGTTTATGCATGGAATGTTGATACATTTTGACAGTTTGACAAGGTTTTTTCAGTTTTGTGAAAAGATTGTTGGTTCAGTTGACTGTTTATAACAACACTACCAACTATGTCATTTTCAATTAACTTCCATTGAGTTCCAGGGGTATTAAATGTAAGTACAAAATTCTTTTTCTATTGTGTTTGTGAATTGTTGGGGAATAGTAGCTAATGTAAGCTTGGTGTTTTTAGCAGACTAGCTATCTAGCAGGCTAGCTAGCTAGCTCACTGGTTAAACACATAGACATTAAAAGAAATTGACACAGCGACACCATTGATTTCAACAGATAAAATTGAAGCCCGTTAAAAGCTGATCGCCAGGCGTACTGCACAGGCTCAAACTGTGCCTGTCACGTGAGCAAACCTGTATGTCTTCTAGTAGCTGTGCTGAGTGAAATCTGAATAATTTCCTTCCGAATCTCACAGAGACGGAGAGAGTGTGAGTATTAGCTGTCTATGAGCAGCAGGATCAACTTGGTGTTGGGACTATTTAGAGCTCGTATGTTGTGAAACTTATTATGAAGTTGTTGTTTTTTTTAATTTGCGGATGTTTTTTTTTTCTATTTGCATGTATTTTTTTTTTATTTGCATGCGTTTTCTTCTATTTTTACGTGTTTTCTTCAGTTGTAGCGCGTTGAGCTTTCTCGACCATCGCAAATCTCTCATTTGTTCATACATTGTGTAAACATCAACACTAACTCTGATGACTTTATTTCTTTGTGGTTTTCACAGCACAAAGTGATTAATAATGTAAAACAGTAAATTAAAAAATTGGGAAAGGTAGCTTTTCCATCCTTTGACCACAAGATGTCGTTAGTGTGCACTGTGTTGAAAAGCTTCGAGTAAATGAACTAATTTACGATACATTTGAGCGGAAAGCCTCATTGCTTCACAAAGCTTCATTTCACCATCACTACACTTCTAACAATATGAAATATTGTTTTCAATACACGTGATGAGTACAGATTTACAATATAAATCAAATAACTAAAACAAAACAATATAAAGATGCAAGAAAAGAAAAGTTTGAAGAAAAGTTAAATAATATAGATTTACTAACTTTCAGCAAATTTCCACAGAGCTACATGTTGTTTCCCAACATAGCAACCTGCTTTATAATGTTTGAAATATATCCGTTTGTTGCAGCAGTATGAACTAGCAGGGTGAATAGCTGCCTGTTGTTCTGTAATCAGCCCAGAAAATGCTCACTGATTGAAATGGCCACCATCCCTTTTAAAGTCAGCTGCCTATTCTTTCAGGTGATTACCATCACTTGCTGCTTTCTAATTTGGTATTTCTGGTCAGCCACACCTCCCTCCATCGCTCTCAGTATCTCCTTCACTTATCATCCTTTGCAAAAACCCACTCAATAATATCAGAACAATGTGTAGTAGATGAGTGTGGATGACATTGAGAATATGCGCTATATTCCGATCCCCCCTCGCACAAATACTATTAATTTCCTTTCCTGTCTGATGAGGCATGGCCCTTCCATTAATTTCAATAGTCTCCTGCTTTTAAAGCAGTGATTCTGGGGTAAAGGTAATTTCTCATATCAGGCACATTTGGTGATGCCTTGATTAAAAAACTCATTCTGCAGACTGAGGTCATTGATAAATAGTGCTATTGGAGTCCATTTAATTCAGAATACTGTCTGAATAATCACCTTGTCAAAAGGCATCTCTTCTTTTTTTAAAGTTACCATGGCATCAAAACGGACCATTCTTATTTTATTTTGCAGTATTTTTTATAACTGATTTATCCTATTATAATTTTTAATTCATGTGTCCTCATAATGCTTATTCAAAATGTCTTCCCCTCCCTCTTGCAATGACAGCTCTCCTCTTCTCTGCATTAGAGGCATTTACAAGCATGAGGGCGGGACAACCTGTCACTCACATGACATCACTGCAATAGCAAACCACAAACATCCAGCAATCCAATCAATTCCAATAAATTCCACAGGCTATTGCAACTTCCGAATCATCCCGAATTTAAATATTGATTCATTCAGATGGCATTTAAGCAGTGATTTGCACATTATTTCAGTTCTTTTTCCTGAAATTCTGAGATTCATGGACTTGTCCTGGTAAATTGAGAGACGTCTGAATGAATCTCAATCAGGCCATCCTTAAAAATATTTTGGTTTGCAGTAACAGCAATTTTTTTTAAAAAAAGGGTCGGTAGGTAGGTCTATATTTTTTTTTTCAAGATTCAGTGTAAAAAAAAAAGTACAATTTTGGTCATGGTGATCGTGAATTAAAAAAAAAAAAATGCATATTGTGGCGTCACTGACTGTCTTCAAACTCTGCATGCACCGCTAGGTGTTAATGCAACCTACAACCGGTTACATTTTAGGCCAGTCACAAAATGAATAAAATATATTTGTTATGCATATACATGAGATAAGCAAAAACAAGTACAAAACACATGGTCAAACAAAGAATACAATTACAAATTAGATACAAATTAGCCTATATACACAGTGCTTTAATTTCAGGAAGGTCTAAAATTAGCTACTTTTCAGTTAAGTGTGTTGCTCTGTCTGAAAAGAAATTTAATTAGTAATCAAATGTAAAATGACACTGCATAGTTTATCATAGTTAGATTAATGCTTATTAAAGTTTAAGTTATTCATTCAAGAGCTGTGAGTGATTTTTATCTGCCTTTTGTTGTTTGATTCGCATTGGCTCAATCGTCACGTTTATTAGACTACTGCCCCTTTAATACCGAATGCAGAACTCTACTGTAATAGATGACTGATGCACCATCATTTTCTCCCAACTATTTACGTCCAATTAAGACATAAACTGTGTTTAAATGAATCTCAGAGCAGATCATTTTTATATTTTATGTATATTTGATAGTTTAGATGCGCACATGAAGCCCAAAATGAGGATATAGCCTAGTTTTCTTGTCTCGTTTTAGTGCATTTCGGAGCTCGCGTCGCTTTGTTAACAGCGTCTCTTGCGCAGACTTTTGTGCTTTTAACAGCTCTTTTAATGATTGAACGCGTCCGCAGTTTAGCAACAGTACAGACTGCATTTTACAACAATCACTGATCGTGCTGATTCTGACGGTACGTTTGGGTTTTAGGAAGAAATGACAGCGCAACGCTGTGAAGGGAAAGTTGCGCTAGACAGAATGCGTCTGTAATGGCTTCGTCTCAAATATCTTCTTTTTATAATCTTTGAAAGCAGAAATCTATACAATTAGAATAATATCCCAGATCTAAAGTGTAGGTAACCACGTTCTGTCCTCATTGTCACTCATTAAGCAGGGCTGTCGTGCTGTGCGCGCTGTGGCTCTGGGTGAGAGATCGCTCTCTCTTCTGGACTGCGAATAGCAAAATTGCATCACAGACAAATTGTTTAATATTATTATTATTATATATAGAAATGGTTGATATTCAGCCCCTTTGCCCGTTTAAAACCGGGTTTACCAAGCGGGAACACTGAATGAAACGAGCGAACAAGCCATATGATATAGGCTATGACACGCGTAACGTTAAACCAATGTAAACATAATCGGATGACTGTATGACGCCACGGGTTTTTATTTAAAAGAAAGAACGTAGTTCTTTCACAATACTAACTAAAATATAATTAATTATTTTATTGAATTTGAATTAGTCGTTTGAAGAGTAAAAAAAAATTAAAAAAAAATCGGTCGGTCTGAACGCAAGTTACAACCGGCAAGTCGGTCGGACTAAAAGGAAAAAAAAATAAAAAATTGGGTCGGCCCTAAATTGACAGGGTCGGTCGGGTTACGGCAAACAAGAATATTTTTAAGGGTGGCCTCATCACTTATTCTAGATTGCATGTAAATTAGGGAGGATAACTCTGTATTGAAATAGCCATACAAGTTCATCTCCCTTGATTTATCACAGCAAATAAGGAACTCCTCAAATCATGCACACCGGTGCTTTGGTGCACATTAATACCTACTATTATATCTCTTTTTTGCGTTGGTTTGATATGCCTAGTCCTTACATTTGACAGTAATACCCCCATTGTGCAAATACTCACATACAGCATTACCCAACTTTTTCCAACATTTTTTCTGACATTTTTTAAATTGCAAGCATTTCCATGCATCTTTTACTGCACTTTCTAGCTCACTCTGCATAGCCAATTGACTGCTATCTGCCATTTTTCTAAATCTCAGTCTGTGCCTGTGCATACAGTTTTCTATTCCACAGAGGCCGTCTGTTGATAGTGGGGAAAGAACTCTAATTACTCAGTTTGGCAAGGTTGTGGTGTTTCTGCTCGTTAATTTCAAGAATGGCTTTGTTGTTTGTAATAATGCTGCCTTGTAACAGGCGACAAACACTACGTAATTCCTTCATACAGATTCAGACACTTTAAGGGGAAAGACCAGACTTCTCAGGTTATCCCCATGTCTTGAGTGTGAATCTATATGCATTCTGAGTGGGCTAGCTGGTGTGCAACTGACTATGCAAATGGATATTACATTGTGCATTACTGATATCACAAACACAAGACAGGCTTGGATGTCGTCAAAAAGATGGGGACTTTCTATTGACTTCTCTTGAATTGTATATATTCAGCATGTCTATATATATATATATATATATATATATATATATATACAGTATATAGTTGCTTTGATATTTGTGATATTTGTTTGTCTACCCATATTATGTTCATATTGTAGTTTTTGAGTCATGGGTCAGTTTTTCAGATCAGAAGAAAATTGAGAGTGAGAGGTAGACAAATATGCTGTAACTGCAAATAAAACGATACAAATTTGCTTTCAATTTATTACTTCAAGAACACTAAGTACTGTGAAACCTCAGAAAAGGTTATTAGCTTAACTAAAGTTTAAACATTATTAAAAAAAAGGGAGCAGTCAGTAATAAAATAACTAATTGCAAGCATATAGATACTTACAATAGAACAAAGATACAAATTATGTGAAACAGTGCTTTTTCAGGTAGGTCTAATATCCTGATACATAGATGTAAAATAAGTCAAGTCAAGTCAAGTCACATTTATTTATATAGCGCTTTTCACAATACAGATTGTATCAAAGCAGCTTCACACTGATAACATGAAAGTAGCACAACACAGATCAACTACATTGCTAAACACTAAATAACAATGGCATTTAAAAATAACACTGCATTGTCTTCACTGTATAAAATAAATTATCTTTATTAAAGTTACAAAAAGTGATTTTCTCTTTTGTTGTTTGATTAATATTAATGACAGAAAGCAGCTGCATCACTTTAAGACCCAAGGCACACATCCAATATATAGATTCACATCCGTTTTCTTTCTAAATGTTGACACTCATTTAAGGCAAAAGAGATTGTGTTTATGAGGATACTCGCAGAGACATGAGAGAGAATTTACTTGAATTCTGTGTTCAAAGTAATTTTTCTTTGCTTAAATCGCTTAAATTTTAAATTGACTTAGGCCCTGTTTACACAAGAACGCTCGCGGCGCTTTGGGGGCTTAAAAATGCAAAAAAGTGAAACCACCCTCCATAGTGGAAATCTTAAAAATGCTCCACTGCCGCGTTCCCGTGTAAAGGGTAAAAACGCAAAAGTCTGCTAGACAGTGAAGGTTGTACGCAGGCTCGTGGACTTGGTGTTGTTGTGTGGCAGTGCTTCACGTTGCCACCAAGCCGCCTGAAGTGCATACTACATTGACTTTTCACGCACTTTTGCATCACCGTATGTACGCGGATTTCCCACCCAAAACGCTCGTCTAAACGCAGAGTAAAAAGTGATAACGTAACGCCACTTTTGCTTTTTCTCTTCAGAATCTTTTCCGTGTAAACATAGCCTTAAGCACGCTATGATGGTCAACTTTCCAATGGGGTCCATTTGGATCACTGTCCAAATTTGTAAGAAAACAGCTGTGGTCTGTATGTTAATGAAGTTGAGACTTGTCCCTCACCTGCTCCCATTCTACAATTGATGACAATTTGCTCATGTGATCACATAAGTGATGCAGAAACAACAACTTCTCTATGATAAGCCATTTTGGAAAATGAGCTTGTTCTAACCATAGACTGTAAAAAATATGGACAAAGCGTCTGCGACGTCACCCATAGACTCTCTGAGGAAAGGGTTTGAGGCTGTCTATGGGGGATATGGGCGGTGCCATACTGGAAAATCTTGAGAAATACAAAATACAAAAGTTTCAGAAAGAATACAGAGTTGGTATGATGTGTTGGGTCAGATCATGGCCGAGACGTCAAATTCACTCGGCGCAGCCAGCTGTCAATCAAAGTTAACCGCCCTTAGTTGTCATATATTGTATATCTAAATATGATCTAAACTAACGAGTTAGAAAAAAAATTCACCCCCCTCACAGTTGTCAGGCACGCGGAACATATTGAAGTTTACAATAAAAGTCCATGGGACCAAACTGTAAACATTATGCTGTGAAAATGGATATTTTAACATGACGTCTATGGATATTTGCTCCCTTTTGGGACCGGCCTCTAGCGGATTTGAGATGTATTGCAGTTTTTCACACTTCCGGGTAGGCTTCATCTTTCAGATTAGAATGTTGCCGCTTGGTTCCAACACCTATCTTGGAGTGGAAAGGGTTGAGGCAGAAATTGTCATTTCTTATGCTAATTTGCCTTATTACAGCTGGATTAGCTGGATCAATAAAGCGATTCATCACTTTTTGTGGGAATACTATTCAAGAGAAATGCACACATCTTACAGATTTACACCTTAGTGGTGTGTGTGTGCATCAACAGCATCTATAATTCAATGATATTTCAGTAATACTTATACAGTTGTCCTGTTTGCTTGTTTGTTTGTTGGCAGTGACTGTGAATATGTGAATTGTGAACATGCTCTCGGTAAAAATAGATTGTAAAGCTGAGAAGTTTATATTCACTTGCACAGGATTTTATATTTTATTTTTTTCTCAATTCAGGACCACAGTGAGCAGAGCTTTGGGGCTTGGAAAATCCCATTTAAAATTTCCACAAAGAAATATATATTTTTTACTCCTACCATGAGCTCAGACATTTTAAACAGTAGTATACGTCTATTGACACAACTGTAAAAAGTACTTCAAATTAAACATTTACTTACTTTTTTTTGTTGTTGATTCATATTTGTTATTCTCTGTGCAGGTGGATTTGGTAAAGATCTTTATTGAAGAATATTTTGAATAAAATAAATGGTAAAGATACTTCTGGGTCAGTCATAGTTGCAGTGTATATGTAGTGTGACATCATATGCACTGTAACTGACGCCGTTTTGTTTAGTTCTATGCTTTTCACATATAAGTCCGTAAGCTGTGTATTTCTTTGATATGGCATGCTGTGTTAAAGAAGTCTGTTTCTTCGAGTCGCTGCACGTTTGTGTTTATGTTCTTTTGGACTCACTTGTGTTTGTTAATATGATAAGATAAGGGATCACAGTGAAGGGCTCGTTTCATGCTGAGATTATTTGAGCACTCAATAAAGCATGTCTGAAAGCATAGTAAAATCAGTTACATGCTTGCTGTGAAATTAAATGCCCCACATACTGGGGAAATATATCATATAAAATATATAAAATAAATAAATGTATATAATAGGCTAAATTGTTCTTCTGTCCTTTTTATTGTACTTAGCACAGTTTTATAAAAATGAAAAACACAATCCAGATGAAAAAGTTTTATATTGTCCTCCTGAAACTGGATCATGCAGCAGTTAATAGATTCACTGATGTCCAGGCTGCTTGAATACATAGAGGATATGAGATCCTAGGGGAAATGTGATGCTAACTGATAAGTAATGGCTGAAGGGCTTCAGACTGAAGTTGTAGATTATACTTGTGATATGAAGATAATATGAATCTCTGTCGTGTTGAAATGAATTGAAAATGTGTTTTATGTGAGGCTATTTTTTGCTGCATGATATTAGAATGACCCTTTATGCACAAACCATTTTAATGTAGTGCCTCAAAGAACAGCCAGACATTTGTCAGACAGGTCCAAGACGATGTTTCAGAAGACAAAGTCAAGCCCCAAGACTGAACCTTCAAGTCACTTCCCAAGGTTTCAGTAGTCATGAATCTGTAATTGTATTAGGTCTTATTAAAAATACATACAACTGTGAGGCTATCAATGCAATATAGATAAAGAACTAAAATTTGCATATAAAGCTATAAATCTCAAGCAGTCTCAACTGCATTCATTCTGGTTTATTGCTAGAACTACATAATATGACACAAATGTATTTGCTAGTATAAAACACAAAATATAAATCATCATAATTTATTAATATTGTTCCAAACCGGAATGATTTTGTTCCAAGAAACAAAGGCTATGTTGAAGATCCATGGCTGTGATTAATGTGCTATATTCCAAATCCTTTGAAAACAGGTTTCTGTGATGAACAGAGGGAGTTTCATAATTTTTCACTGATACTCTTCCTATCCAGTGAATTGTTAAAGGATTAGTTCACCTCAAAATGAAAATTTCCTGATAATTTACTCACCCAAATGTCATTCAAGATGTTCATGTCTTTCTTTCTTCAGTGGAAAAGAAATTAAGTTTTTTGAGGAAAACATTTCAGGATTTTTCTCTACACAATGGACGGATTTTTTGCGCTGCTGACGGCTTCTGATTGGCTAATGTGGCTTTACGGTTTGGGTTATATCGACGCCTGCTGGTGTTGAATGCTCTTGACAGTGCTTGATAGCATGTTTTTGCATTGCATTGAGGAAAAACTCTGGTTATAAAAATACCCGTGTCCATGTGGACAGACTGATCTCATGAAATTGCGTATGTATGACACGCCAATTCGTATTTCCATTTTTGGCGTGCTATCAACACGCATAATCGCTTTTGAGCGTGTTTATGACCGCCATTGACTTAACGTTATTTCTGTATATATAAATATATGACTTACCTCAACCCCGTCCCTAAACCTACCCGTCACTGGGGTTAATGGCATTTATGAGTCTTCCCCTGCCATCCTAGGAAAAAAAAAATCGCTCCCCAGATGTAGATCTACATTTTGCTTCGTTTCGCTCGGACATTTAACAGCGTGTACATGCACGCGGAATCACTCGGACATTAATGGCGTAGACATACACGCATACACACGAATACACGCATATAGCTCAAAATGCGTATAAATAACACTTGAAAGTGGCGTGTATGTTTACACAAAAGTCATTATGTCATGTTGGTGTGGACAAGGCCGTATAGAGCAAGCTTGCTCGCAAACCGCCACATGATGTTCCTTTCTCCAAAAAAAAAAAAATTATGAAAACAGTGTAATGCTGAATGAAGACTCCACAGATGTGGGAAAGAATATGAAGCTGATTTCCCCTATAATATGGAAGGCAATTTCTGGTTGTCCAGGAATGTTACAAAGCGATGTGGATCTACTTTTTTGTCTTTGTATCTTAATTTATTCATTGCTATCACAATGTTTTCAGCAGAACAGTCGTTTCACCATAGTTTTTTCAATGCTAGAGTATCCTCACTATCTGCGGAATACTTTTTTTTTTTTTTTTTTTGTCCAATTTGGTTTCTTTCTGTTCTGCTGCCAATTCCTTAATTTTCTCTTCAAGCATCAGCTTCCAGTTTTGATTTCCTCTTCTTTCAGCACCAACTTTGTCTCCAGCTCTTGGATTCTCACTTCAATAGATGACTCTCCCTGTGCATGTGTTTTCTTCTTATATAGTCTTAAGGGCTTTCATGGTGTCACTTAAGTTTTGTGCATTGAGTGAAGTGTCTAGTTTTTCTTTTAGTGCAATATTTTTAGTGTCGTTTAATTTTTTGGTTAAGATTTTTTACAGCCTCCCTTTTTAGGGGGGGTTGTTTGTAGCTTCTCCCTCTGCATGGCAAGCTGGTGCTGTCGCATGATTTGCAGACTTTTTTTGTATACTTCACAGGACTCGCACTTTGATGTCCTCCTTGTGTTTTTGTGAGAAATTACGGAAATCCTTGCAGGAGTAGGTGATGGCTCAGGCTCCATCTCACTTTGCATGACTGAGTTGCTTGGTTTCAGATTGCTCCTCAAATGAAGACATGAACTTAACAGTCTTTGCCCTGTTACTCATTATGAGCAAAGATAGACGAAGACCACATGTCCATTCAAAAGGTCATTCAATGCACCGGGCAGGGAAGAAAAATTGTCCATAACATGTTGCTTGGCTTTTCCTGGTCTGGTGTTGAGATTTGCATTTTGGCCTTTTCTCTTCTGAGGCATCTTAACATCTAAAAGTAAATAAAAATTCATTAACATTTTGAATTAAATACAGGAAATGGATAAGCACAGAAGCACAAGCCAATTAGTTTAAATAAGATGCAAATAAATGGCCCAGAATCTACAGAAAAAGACCACACTTTTAATCATTCAAAAGATACATAATTATGTCTTGTATTTTGGGCATTTTAGACGGAACATTTTCAGATGGTCCTTTAGCTGTTCTAAAAAAAAATAATAATTGTGCTTTTGGAGTATTTTTTAAGTGATAATTTCTTGGCTTATGCGTGTGATGTCATCACAAAATTAAGTGGCTATTCCTGCAATGTTCTTGTGTTATTCTTTGATTTGTCCCTCAATTAGATTTTTTAACGTATGTTTGATTTTAATTTGTCCATTAATTTGTGGTTACTTTTCTATTCAGATTTGAATAGAAATAGAATCTGCAAGTCTGCATAAGCTATGCATATTTAATATTCTAATTTATTATTTTAGCACATTGTAATTTTTTTATTTACACTTACCCAGATTTTTTAAACATTATGGCCCATTGACTTTGTTTTTTTTTTTAGCTGAGTCACAAATCAAATCATTTGTTATTAAATTAGGGCCCACTAAGACAACATTTAGAGAGAATATTAAGTTCTTTCTAAATGATGTTTTATTAACAATGTTCGGGAGGAGCAGGTGCAGATAATTAACCCAATCACCACAAGTGGACATCAATCAGTAATCAACTCAGGACAAGATAAATAACTGTAGAACCCTCTTTTGTTCCTTGACAGTTTTATCGGCATCCCATCTCCACCACATCTTCTCACTTTTAGTTCACATCTCTAGTTCCATCTACTCTTACCAACAGGGGGAGTACTCTGGGTTCGGGCTGAAATTCCGAGCTCGGAGCCATCCACCCGGACAGCATGCCAAGTACGCCTAATCTTTACCATAATAATCATATGTAGATGTGAATTCATGAATCAGACTTTAAACGAGAACCTGTAAACGCTGATGGCGTTCACATGCGCATTAAGAATTTATTCTATAGTTAGAGTAGGTGTAGAGTGTTGGAGAGTAGAGAGTTGAACACTCACACATGCTTTGATCTTCTAAGAAGAATACAGTTAAATATAAATGGTCACTTGAGTATGGAAGCTCTTTTCCTCCACAGAAAAAAAAAACTTAAAAAAAACCAAAAACAATTGTGACTTTTTTTCTCAATTGCGAGTTTACATCTCGAATACTGACTTTATTTCTCAGAATTGTGCAGATATAAACTCGCAATGGGCTCTATGCACGGCGTTATTTCCGGTGAAGGATTAAGGATGCTCGATAACTTCCGCAGATCATAGAGTCCAATGCAATACCGAGAATTTATATTGAATTTTATACTCCATGGTTATACTAATGAAACGTTAATCACAAAAACAGATAAAACAGACACCCATCGTTGTGTTTATGCTTCTTTTTAACATTATATTAAATAAACATAACTATATATAAAATTACATCTAAACGTATGTACGTTTCGTTTCAAAGACGGGAGGACAGTAAATATTGAAGACTCTGCCATAATCCCGTTTTCTCCGGTTTTCCTCCGCTTTAATCTACACAACCGGAAATGGACGAGCATCCTTGCGTCAAATGCGGAACTTTTGCGTGCATATAGCCCATTGTGAGTTATAAAGTTAATTTGTAAGGGAAAAAAGGACTTTTAACTGTTAATAGTGTAATATCTCACAATTCTGACTTTATAACACACAATTGCGACTTTATATCATGCAGTTCTGACTTTTTATCTCTCTATTGCGTATTATAAAGTCAGAATTCTGACCTTTTTTCTCGCAATTCTGAATTTATAACACATATGCCTAATTGCGACATCGGCACAGAAAGTACCATTGGACGACATTATCCATACTGTCATGCAAATCTTAAAGTCATGCTAGAAAAATGTTTTGGCCAAAATGTTTTTATTAAGAAATTAATAAATATTGGCACATTTGTGTACTGTAGCTTGCAAAGAGAGAAAAGGACCAGGTGTGTAAAATACAGGAAAAGACGTGACATGCTGTAGAATATAAGTGTGAGGAAATGGAAGTGTGGAAATGGAAGACACCAGTGAGCTCTTTTGGCTTTTCTTCCTACACAAAAGCAACCCTCCTACACACAGGACACCATTTTACATTTTAACAAGCATATGAAGAGAAACATTAGAGCGACTCTTGTTTTCAGGGACTCAAGAAAGCAGGCAGCGAACAAAATATAGAGGCAGAGAGAGAGAGAGAGAGACAGAGTGAGAGAGGGTAAGAGAGTGAGAGAGAGAGCTGGCACAGGCTGAGCCAGGCACTGACTGTGTGGACACGGAGGAGTGCGGAGAGAACAGAAACGACAGAGCAGGAGGAGTGTATAGATGGAGTGACCCAGGAGGAGGAGAGGAATGCTGAGCGAACAGACCGACCGAGCGCGAAAGGGAAGCCGAGAGTGCCGTGGCAGCAACAGCAGAACAATTAAAACAGTGCAAAGGAAAACAAAGTCACCCATGCTGAGCAGCTTCTGTTGCTCGCTCGCGCTCTCTCTGTTTCGAGCGACCAAAGAGGCAGAAGTGAATCCGTCCAGACAGCGATAAAGGACAAGAGGAGACACGCGAGCGGCAGGGGGAGGAGCAAGCATGCTTTGATTGACAGAGTAAAGAGGAGGGACACGGATGCAAATTGAAGAATTTAATTTTCCGGGAATGGATATTTTTAGCAAAGGAAATTCAAAGATCAAGGATGTCGTATCAGTCTAAAAGAAGGATGGAGAAGGCAAGGAGAGAGAGAGAGTGAGATGCTGAATTCCGACCATGTCAGAACAGATTCCACATCAGCGACATTCAGCCCTCCTACAGGCAAGAAGTCAGTGTGTGTGTGTGCGTATGTGTGTGTGAACTAGCACGAAGTACGACCTCTGTAACACCAGGCGTTTGGCCATGTGCCCCCATTGTTGAGGACAGAGGCCGAGAAATGGGAAGGCAAAAAGTCAGTACAGTATCACTGTCAAAGCCATAGAAGAAGAGGTAAAAAGACAAGAAGAGTGTGATCATGGGGCTGTGGGGTCAGTTGTAGATAGTGTTCAGGAAACCCTCTCTCTAGGGATTGTGGAAAATATCCATTTTATAAATAGGACAGCCTGCCTGGAGACTCTCTCAGATCCTTTTTTCTTGTGACTTGCCTTCCACAATCCATCTCTTTTTCATTATTGTTTCTTACAATCTGTCTTTTATCTATTGATTTTTTTTGTCTCATTAAGATCCGGTTCACTTGCCTGAACTTAAGGAGATTCTGCAAGAATCTCAGATGCAGATAGCAGGCTGTCTGCTAACCCAGACTAAGTCTCGGCACCGTGGCCAGATGGACTGAGGAGGGGAACAAAATAGATCTAGAAAGAGCACGGAACAAGGAAAATAGCCTGGGGATGTTGCCTGAAGGTTTATAGTGAGCTGTCAGCGAGTATGAAGACACATGATGAATTTTGTGTACCTTAGGGAGCAATGCATGTGTTTGTGCGCGAATGTGTTTATTCAATCCAGTAATGAAGTTTGCATACATTTGCATACATGACAGGATATTAAAGTGGAAATCAAAGTAGAGTTGGGATTGTACACTTCAGTTGAACCTCGAGTAGTTTTGCAGGCGCTACAATAGTGTGTGACTTGCTGGACTCTATAAGTGAAATTAGTATTCAAGAAAACAGTGTTGTGGCTCTCTCTGTGCTCCTGGAGCCCCATGAGGGCCCCGGCCGCGGAGGCCTGGCTGGGAGATGAAGGCGCCCCCCCTGCTGCTATAGCAGCCCTGTGGGCCCTCATGGCTCTAGAAGGTCCTTGTCTGCGCCCTGCCTCGCCCATCCCGGGCCAAGGCGGGGCCCGTCGTCGCCGCACACGAGCCGGAGCACCACGAGACAATCTGTCCCACCTCACCGTGGCACTCCTAGCGCGGACTCGCCTCCACGGATTGCGGCACATCTGTGCCTCGTCAAACTCACTCAGCCGCCGGGCCTTTTGGATGCTGGCATTCTGTACATGTCTGGGTCTTCTGGTTTCCTGGTCCTCGAATCGGCTGCTACACTGGCTGGCCTTTCCCACTCACACAAGAATCCACACAGAGTGGGCGAGAGAACTCGCTTTTCCCACAGTCACTATCTGCAACAATAACCCCATTCGTTTGAACCACCTCTCTAAGAGCGATCTGTACTTTGCGGGTCACTGGCTCGGACTGTTGCTGGCCAACCGCACGGCTAAACCCTTGGTGCTGGACTTGCTTCAAGATGACAGGCGGGCATGGTTTAGCAAGCTGTCAGATTTCCGTCTTTTCCTGCCTCCACGGCGCTTCGAGGGCACCAGCATGGAGTTCATGGACCGCCTGGGCCACCAGCTGGAGGATATGCTACTGGCCTGCAAGTACCGCGGAGAGCCCTGTGGAGCCCACAACTTCTCCACAGTGAGTCTGAACAAATGACCTTCACCTCTATCTCTCTCTCTCTCCCTCTGTCTCTTTCTCTGTTACCTTTTCTCTCTAGTGTTTGTCAGATTTGCTGTGACTTATTCTTTCAGGCAGTGCATGCACAGACTCTGCTCTGACCTCTCGTTAGCTTTCGTCCTGGGTTGCCCTCTCCGTCATGCTTCAGATATTTCACAGCGCATTTTGTACACCCGTAGCAGAACTTTCTGACCCCAATTCATAAAGACAGTTGTTGTTTTTCTCAGGGAGTCCCGTGTTGAGCGCCAGCTTTTTACAAACACATCAGGTGCACTGATCTTCCCAGGCTGATTTTCATAATGCCATTATGATTGAGCATAATGTGCTATTTGCATTTGCGTTGCTCATAAAGACCTCCAACTCCAAGACGTTCAACCTATTTCCACAGAGATCTGGTAGTGTAGCAACTGTCTAGCCTATTAGCAAACACAGATTTTTTCATTCCAATAAATAATTAGCCAGGCGTGACATGATTAGATTATGTCGATTTTTCTGCCCACGCCTAAGATAAAATGTCAATCAGTGTCAACAGTTTGCGGATGAATTCTCTCTTTTTGCTCACCTTCTTGCAACAGTACAGCGCACAACACTTGTTTTTACATGAATATTTATCAGTGCTTTTCAGTAAAATCTCTTTATATTCATAGAAATGTGTGTTGCTTTATTTTTCTATACATTGCCACCAGTCTCAGACTCCTATTGTTAGTGCATGTCATCCTTCTCCTTGTGCTCATCCTGTTTCTCCACAGTCACTACTGCTGTAGCTGTATTGCATACACTCTCACTCCTTTCTGAGCAAACACATTATTCTGAGAAATAAAACTGTTATATTATGAGCACTATTATAGACCTTTAAAAAGCCTTTAAAATCAATGAATACTATTCAAAGTAATGCAAGTTTAGAGATTTTATAATGGCAGAAAAGTATGATGATGTATTTAAATGCATTGAAATTTTTGAATGGGTTTTTTTTTCTAATCAATATTTCCAAATGATAAAAAACACTTTATATTTGCAGTATTTTATTATTTATTGTTTGTATTAATATTATTATTACTGTTTATTTTAATAAAATGGTAGGTTTTTGTTGTAACAATTAACCCCATTTAGTATAGGGTCAATAATAAAATGTTTAATCACTTTATAAGGTTTAAAAGAAAATACTGTATGTAGCACAACGTTATGAATATGTCTCAGAAGTTTAATTTTATAAAAGATTAAATTACAAGGTCACTTCTTACCACTGTGCCAGAGCTTTTACAGAATTGTATTTACTGTAAATTACAGAATATATACAGTAGTACACTGTTCATTTTCAAGTTTATGGGCCCTATTTTGCACCCAGCGCAATTGACTTTGTACACCGACGCATGTATCATTCATATTTTGCACCTGTGCAAAGCAGACTTTTCCCTCCACAGACGCACGCTGGCTAACTAGGGAATGAACTTGTGCTGCCTGTGCGGTTCAGCGCAAAAAAGGTGGCGTATTCTGGCACAAACAATCCCTGCTGCTATTTTTCAGTTCCAGAAAACAATTGTGCCACTGACCAGAAAAAACCTAGTCTAAAGTCAATGGCGCGTTGCGCATACATTCAGATGCTATTTTAAGCGCACATGTTTGGCCATAATACAGAGTGTGAACAACGCACATACACTGTAGATGATTCTGTCATCTACACAGATGCCTTTTCCTTTTTGCAAATGATACATTATTACAAGGAAAGATATTAAAACACAAGGGAAATCATTGTTGCTCCATGATGATGGAAAATATAGGTATAAAGCTTACACATTTACCCAAATTATAATATGCATGTTTAACCGAAGCTAATTCAACTACGTTTGTCCAATCCCCAATGTCACTTCTCTTGAACATCAGTCTCCTTGGCTGTAAACAATTCTGAAGCGTACTTGGTAAATGCACTATTATAATAGAGGGTTTTCACGACGCGTCATCAATCCGGAAGTCGGCCATTTTGGAGGCACAGGACATAAAGAATGCCATTGAACTGAACGGACTCTCAATTTTGGCTGATTATTTCTGCTGAAAAATTGTCAAGTTTTGGTCTGTACTTGGTCTGTACTTTGGTCTGTTGTTATGTAACGTTACAGATTTTTTTTCTTGTCTTTTCTTGTCTGTGCCGGTTTCAATATATGTTTCAGAAATAATATTTTTTCAGATCGTCAGGCACTTTGCAACTAAACAGCATTGTTTCGGCAGCGACTTTCAGCATGTCTCCTCTAACAACCACTGACGTTTACATTTTATGTGGCGTGAGATTTGCATATAACCCGAAATCCGATCGTTCAGACTGAGGTATATTTTCTGGAAAGTTATTTGAATAGGATTTCAAACCACATATGGATGTTGCTTAAAACGGATTTCATGTGCTTTTTTGGGCTGACAATCTGAACGTAGCCTACTGTATGTCAGAATAAGAAATAGAAGGAAGAATTGCAGTACGAGCTAGAGAAGCTAGCTCGTTCAGACCTTTACCACTTATAAACTTATTTTTGTCAAAATATTGCGCTCTCTCCTGCTTCAATAAGTCCTTCTCTATATAATTTCGCACCTACCACAGGTTTTTTTATGTGTTTTTGTAGTGTAACAAGCTGTTGTTTACACCCGAGTGCCTCCATAATGGCCGCTCATGCGGGTTACCGCCCAGAATGTGACATCGGTGAAAACCCTCTATAGTATTGCGCCATGGAACAAGTGCACCTTGTTCATCATGCTCTTAAAGGGAATGTGATATGGCGCTCTTATTGGTTTGTTTCCCGTTATGCCCAAACCACACCTATGAATAATGAAGGTACTTTAGACCAAGCCTTTTTAGATTTGCGTCGAGCACAAGAGTCATTTATCCCGCCAGTTAAATAGCAACAGCGCCGAGATGCGCCCCCAAAGTTATTTGCGCTTTGCGCTTGACACTTGCATTTTAGATCGTTAAAATAGTGCCCTATGTGTTATTAATTGGCCACTGTTAAATGTTTTGTAAAGAGTTGTGGGATGTTGCAGTCAGTATCGGAGTGAAAGGAGTAGGATGCACTGTTATGTTGACATTTGTAAATTAAGTAATGTTGTGGGACTGGAAGAAGGATTTTTTTGGGTTAATATCCTTCCTCTCTCACCTTCTTTCAGTCTCATTGTGTTTTTTACCACTCTGTTTTTTCTCCAATTCTCTTGATGTGGGGAGAGGTGGAGCGCGGGCAGATGTTCTCTCTCAGGCTACGTTTCAGCAGAGCTTCTTGCTGCATTTGTGTATCTGTGCGAGACTACTTTTGCAACTCTCTCACAATATTTCTTAATTAGGGCTGAATGTCACTGTGGTGTTTTTCGCTGTGTTTAGGAACAGCACTGCAGTTTGTGGAGAATTTTAACAACCCATTTTACAATAACAATAACATATGTGCCTTGTGTGCATATTTTTCAGCCCTCAAACATGCCTTATGTCTTCAAATGTCAAGTATAGCAAAAGTTTGAGACGTGATGATCTATGTGTCCGTGTACACGAGTGGGGTTTTTTTTAATCGTACTTCCTACCCAACAGCGTTCATATTTACTTAGCTCTTATACCTGTAGTAGTCACTCAGGGTTAAATACACCCCTTTTAAGCAACACATTCTCATCCCAAGACGTCATCTAACTGACTCTTTTGACCATACGTCAACATCTGACGTTTTAGGGTACCCTTTAACGTCAGTTAGATGACGATCCTAGGGCGTCATCTAACTGACGCTTTACCTTTAGTGTCAGTTAGATGACGCGGGTGGGTTTAGGTCTGGGGTAGGGTTAGGATTAGATAGTGTCATCTAACTGACGTTAAAGGGTAAAACGTCGGATGTTGACGGGATGAGATCATGAGAACGGGCTGTTTTAAGAGTTTAGAAAGTGGAAATCCTTTGTGTGATGGCTAATTTTATTCTTCCTCTCAGTTTTTCTCTCCATTACATTAGCTTAACATTATCTACTCATTACAAAGTGTATTAGAGACCCAGTAAGACAAACGGAGAAGCCCCAGCAGGGAAAACTCTAATATCCAGCTTTGGGATGTTTCGTATGGATGCAGTTTGTCGGTTGGATGTTATAGATCTAAGCAAATTCTGGCGTCCTCATAAATATTACATTACAAGCTTGAAATAATTATATGAACATCAGAGTTTATTTGCAACACATTTTACTGTATTAGTACTACTAAACATGCAGTATTATAATTAAACTTAATGAAGTTCTGCACATTTGCAAACTCTTGAGCTTGGCTATCTGTATATTCATAATTGTAGTTATGGAGACATAGATTTCCATCACTGCATCGCCATGGTTACACTGTTAGTCTGCCATGTCCATCACTTGATGGAAATGGATGGGTTTCATTAGCTCCAACACTGCGTTGATTAGTTTGGTCTGGCACTGTAATGATCCTTGAGGTTGAAGCTTTCCGTCAGGGGTTCTCCCGTCTGGAACGAGAGCGAGAAGCCGTGCCTCCCTTCTGTGGTCTTTCTAGTTTTCTCGAATATCTGTAGATTTCTCAGTTATGTAGCCAATATATTTTGTTGTGTGACGGGTGATTAACTGAAACATTTCTTGATATGTGCAGTATACTGTGTGAGATTTTGTGGTTTGGGGGATCTGCTGTGAAAGTGGAGACCGAGACTATGAGATGCGGTCAACCAAGCCCAACATAAGGACATTTCTAAACAAGCAAAGAATGTGCCACGTTCAAATTGACTGTCAAAATGTACTGTATGTTGTGTGTATTATTCTAATTTTTGTATCAGAATTAAGTCAGACCGACTCACCATATATGAAGTTCATAATGATCTGAAACTATTGAGATCTCCTGTCTATGAAATTATTAATTTGAAAGTATATCTAAAACATTTAACCTTTCAATATTTCTGTCAAATGGAGCACTTTAACCTTGTAAACATGCACATGAATATTATGATATGAATGGAAATGTGTTCATATTTGTTCAGTTTCAAGCACACATTTTTTATTTATTTTAAGCATTAGAGGAAATTAACATAAATCAATATACAGACGGGTAACAGCACTGGAACAGCCTCGTATTTAAAAAAAGGTTTCTGGCCTGCATTTCCCAGTATTTTGTTAATGACATGAATGATTTGATTAACAGTTCTAAAATCCAGGCGTAATTAATGGCCAAAGTGACAAGACATAGCGTGGGGAAAAAAAAAATCCATCTCTTAGTTTTTCAAATGTTTACTTACTGCCCTTTATGCCACTTGCACGTATGGCAGCAACAAAAGTCCTTCTAACACTAATATGACAATTAATTGGTCAATGTTCCAAACCACAAGAAAAAGAGACTTTTTTTACATAACCCCTGAACAAACACCCTCTTTCTTTGACTTTTTTTGCATCACAGTAAATCTGCTCACATTCTGCTTCTGTCCAGCAAGAGATCACGATTCACAACACAGTCAATCTGAATGACTCTCATCTGATTTGATACTCATTCTTTCTCTAATCTCCTTTTCCTTTCTTCTCACCTCTTATAACTTCTTGTCTCTTCCCTCGAATCTCTCAATGCCATCCACTCTAGCACTCTCTCTTCTCCTTCTCTCCCTCAGTTCCTCTTCATCTCTTCCCCCTATTCTCACTTCTTGTTTGAGAAGCAGAATTCAAATTAAATTAATTATTATCTAATTAAGTTGTTTTCAAACATAGGGTTTATTACATCCCAGAGTTATTATAAGTTTTGTTTTTATATAGTTATGCATATGTTCAACGTATGTAGAAGCATACACATTGTTTCTACTTGCGTTGGATTGACAGTTCACCTGTGTCATTTGAGATTATAAAATAATATAATACACTATTTAACTAATTAGAATGAGGACAGGAACTAAAGTTAAACGCTCTAATTAAACTGGTACCAACTAGCAGGGATATGTGCCATCACAAATTGACACTGCCAGTCATTTATCTCATATAATTGTAAACTAGAATGAAAGAAAATGCCACAAATCATTATAAACTTAAGTGTAATACTATTCTGAAATACATTATGAAAAATGGCACCAACCATTAAGCAGTGAGCCTGACCTTGACACTGGCTCCACAATTTAGAATAAAGTCTTCAGACTGTATATTAAACTAGATGTCTGTTATAATGAGACTCTGATTACTGGTTTTTGTTTTCGCTACCGTATAACTTACAAACAAAAAAACATTACCCCCATGGACCTTCCTCAACTGGTTTTGGTTTATCTTACGCGGGTCAATCTTACCGGTGTGCATGCAGCATCATGCAAAAATAAAGGTTTATAGTAATGGATGTGATTGTTAAAGGGATACTCCACTTTTTTTTTGGAAATATGCTCATTTTACCATTCCCCCAGAGTTAAACAGTTGGGTTTTACCGTTTTTGAATGGATTCAGCCGATTTTCTGATATTTAGAAGAATATCAGTAAACAGACAGTTTCTGGTCTTATTGACTTCCATAGTTATTTAGTTATATAGTTATATTTTTTTTGTACTATGGAAGTCAATGAGACCAGAAACTGTCTGGTTACTGTTATTAAAATGTAAAATGAGCCTATTTTCAAAAAAAGTGGAGTATTCCTTTAATGTGGTTTTCATACTTAGATTTATTTTGTGCATTTCCTTGAAGTTTGCATGATCAACAACATACAGTACTGGTATTACATTTAACATTCACTCCCACATGATGCCACTCAAATACAGTCACAAACGGACTACATGTTTGTCTGATACATGTATTAATGTGAAAATATGTTTAATTGTTAGTTATCCCCCCCAAGATCTCTAAATTAGGCTATTTGTGTAGGAATTTACTCACAATTACATCAGTATATCTGTTCAACTCATTTATCAGTCACTACTGGAGGTGCCACAACATTCGGCGACATCTTCCGCAACATTGTCAGTGGCACATGAGACATGACACAAACCATCGGGATATGTCGCAAGTTTTAGTGGCACACGCCACTATCCACTAGCACATGCCAATGAAAACTGAATGTGTCACTAAGCACAGCAGAAAGTGCAAATGGATTCTGTGCAGTAAGATGCCATGGCTATGTTAATAATACAGCTACTTCTTTTCTTTTAAAAAGAACAATGCCATCATGTAGCAAAGCAGAAAAGATTGAACATTTTAATTATTTTCCATGAAATGTTGTATTTAAGTTCTGTTAAATCAAAGAAAATGTACAATGTATTTAGGAAGAATTAGAAGTTGTTACAGTTTTTTTATTGATCTTAATGTTGGGGATATTAATAAAAGTAGAAAAACTGTAATACTACAGATTTATAAGCCTCAACTAAAAAACGAAGAGATTTCAATACTTTTTCCAATTCTTACAAATATAGTCATAAGGAAAACTCTATATATATATTACCTGACAGTTCAAACCCAGTAATGCTAAAATGTCGCCGTTGTTTTCTCTCTCGCTCTCTTTTCTTTTTTTTCAAATATATAATTTAAAGCTTTTTACATTTTTTTCTCGCTCTCTTTTCATAAAAAATGAAACAATATATTGCGATGAGAATACTAATTGGTTTCCATGAATCATTTCAATCAGCGTATTTATCAATGTAAATACTGAAAGTGGTCTTTTAAAATAAAAGTTATGTTGGAATACAGTAAATTTAAACAAAGAAGAAACAAAGATTACATCAATATGCAACTAAAATGTTTCAACTACAACTATAAATTATTCGTATTCAGTGACATAATTGTGTATGAATTTCTCTGCCTAGCTGTAAGTATTATCCCAAGGCTACATCTTTTTTTAATGTTCCTCTGGTGAGTATTGAAACTTGTATCCAATGTTTTCAGACAAGTTTACATCCTTGTGCTTCCAGCAGTTTTGGATAATGCATCTTTTGATATCATGTGGCTATATCAAGCTATGGTCTGGAGTCCGATGGGTTGAGATAAGCTGTTCAATGAGTTCACTGGCAGATGAATAAAAATTGCTGCGCTATCACCTGACCTCTCAATACTCCCAGACCCTGCAGAGATTTAAACTTTGAGATGTTCTCGACACGGTACTGCTATTATTCTCACAGTGTGCCAAAAGGGTTTGCACTGTGTTTTCTTTTATTAATGGGTTATGCCTCCATTTGTGCTGCTCACACATGTTCTGCCAGGTGAGGCAATATCTTACTGTGTGGATGCGTGTGTGCGTGTGTGTGTGTGTGTGTGTGTGCGCGCTTACTACCTTTGGCTCTTATTGAGACAGCTGTGTGTGAATGCTGGTCGATAAGAGTTGAATGCAAATAGCTTCACTTATAGTCTTGCCACGAAAATAAACCATGTTCCATATCAGTAAGCAAAGACAGCTGCCAGTATGTTCGATTCCTATAAATGGCTCATCACTCATGATCTACAATGTCCTTTTCAATTCATGAGATTTAAATTTAAATTTGTTTAAAATGTAAGTTTAAATTTGATTGACAACAGAAATTGAAATCTTGAACGAATGTTTGTCTACTCTGTGTTTTTAATCAGAGTGTTTTTACTGTTAATTTCTCAGCAAAGTATTTATTCGTTGTTTTGATTTAATGAATTGCTTTTTTGTCATTAATTTCTCATAACAATTAGGGCTGTGAATAGATAAATTGTTGGATTATGTAAATGTGGATAATTGGGTTTACAATTACACTTATTCATTTAGCCGACGCTTTTATCCAAAGCGACTTACAATTGCTATATATGTCAGGTCACACCCCTCTGGAGAAACTAGTTGAAGTGTCTTGCTCAGGGACACATTGGTGTCTCACAGTGGATTCGAACCCGGTATCTCACACCAAAGGGATGTGTCTTATGCACTGCACCATCACTGCAGTAATTGTGGAGTTTGATGTTTTCAGCAGTACCCTAGTCTGAGCTCATCTAACACTGTCACATCACTCCTTTTCAACATATAAAGTACACACCCCCATATGAAGATTCACAGTTGCCCAGTGTTTACAACATCACTATCACACAAAACATCAGCGCATTAATGAAAGAAAGAGGCACAGTTGCTTTGGGTCTTTGTTGAAATGCTTGTGCATTGCCATCTTGACGAACGTAAGCTGTGACAAGTCCAATAGTGCTGAGAAGCCTTTGAACACAACAAGTGAGATGTGAAGGAGAGAGAGGATTGATGACAGAGAAACTGCGCCGTAGTGACAGTCTGACACGCATGAAAAGAACAATAAAGGAGTTTTGTGAGGTTACAGGTTGCAAAGATGAGCTGCTGGTGTACTCACTGTGTACGTGGAATAAAATAAGAGATGATCTGACCAGTGACAGGATGCGTAGGGCTCTGTGTGTGAATCTGTTTGCTATGTCTGGTTGAGGATTTGGCACCAAACAGAATTCGGAATTAACTATATAGAGTTTCTGAATATAGTGGATAAAAGGTTTGACAATGCTTAATTGAATTTGCAATAGTCTGTGTGCTACTCTTCTTAGCACTTCACACACATGTAGACACCAATAAAATGACCAGTCACTGAAAGAATCTAGTGTTTCTTCTATATAGTGTGAATTTAAACATAGTCTTTAATTTAACAAACCCAGATTTACAATCAAAGTCAATTAGGCAAGCAAAATTGGCAATCCATCCATTGTGATTAAGTCTTCTCAAGGGCATATTTAAATGTAATATTGTACAGTATGCTGCCAGATTTTTCACATACTCATGCTTGCCTCTTTTTTTTTTTTTTTTTGCATGCGTGTGTGCCACCACGTCTGTTAGTGTTTGAGTTATTAATGTGGACTTGATATTGATTTCTTTTTTTCTTTTTCATAGTGAGTCATTTATCTATGATTACACTTGAGTGCAGCAGTGGCCTTCATCAATAATTAATATCACTCCAGTCGCAGTACAAACTCCTGCTGGTTTTAAAAGAACTACCTCACTAAAATAAAACAGACCGCTGCCTTAAATTCAAAACAAACCTGGCCTGTGACAATATAAAACCATTCCTTGCAATTTTTTTGTTTCTTCTCTGTGGAGGTCCTCCATCACTGTGCCAGCTGCAGGTTTATAGTACGTTTTACACCAAGGTCCTATTTTCAATGGTATGTCGAGTAAAATCTCAGGGCAGAGGGTTTATTACCGTTAACAAATACCACTTGCGGACCGTGATGGTTCTTTGTTGTGGAAATTGCCAATGGTATTTTAAAAGCTCTGGGTAATAAACTTCCCTGCTCCTGTTCTCGGTTTTTATTGACCTTCTGTGGTGTTTTATACGTCAGGGTTGTACACAATCGACCTGGAGTGACCAAATTGAACATGCTATCACCGCAGAGATCGGGCAGGGGGTCAGTGGTCTGCTGGATCTACAACAATCTTATTAACACACTGCTCAGATCTAATTCACGCGCTGTAAACCCACAGTTAGATTAGGCCTTATGCTATTTAACAATCTATAACATCACTATCTCTAATCACAAAATAGGCCATTGCAGACATTATCCGGTACTTGGGAGAGTGTGTTACTGTGGGGAAGGAGGGGTTTTATTCTAAATCATTTGGAGTCTGAGCAGTGTGCTTCAAACTTATTAATTGGAAATTTCCAGACTTGCTTCACTAACACTTGGTGCATATGCTAGCAGTAAACAGCTTGTTGATATTCATGAGGATCAATCCATTTGAGAATGTTTAGCATTTGAGATGGAAAAGCTCATAGATTGTTTGGGCGCATGAATACTATTAGCGTTGGCAGCATGTTTGCTCACCTTAACAACCCAGCAGAAGTCTCAATTTGTTTCATTAGAAAGTCAGATTGAACAGAACTGTTGGAAGTAAGGAGTCATTCCAGCCAAACTTTGACCATTTAAACCAGTGTGTAAATTAAAAACATGTGCTTATTAAGGGGTGTGGATAGAATTGACCTTTCGCCAACCTCTCCCCCAAAATCACACATCATAGCAACGTTACTATGTGAGCAGGTCCGTCAAACATTGACTCCAAGCAAGATGGTGAAGCGGTGCGCCCACGGCGTTTGTAAATCGGATTCTAGGTACACCGAGAGATTTCTGGAGTACCCCGATAGATTGTCGGTGCCCACAGTGGATAAAAACAGTGTGGACGGCTCCACTCCCAGTTAAATGTGAGTGAGACTGAGACACTGAGATTAGTTAAAGAAACATGGAGAAAGCAGATCAAGATGATCCACAAAGGAATTACGTTTTTTAAAGGATTGTTGTTAACATGATATTCTTGGGGGAAAATGAGCAGCAGTCAACTAGCATTGCAGCACCCATAGCCTACAGTTTAAAGGAGTGCACTTTTGCAACATGGAAACATGAAGCTGACGACATCAGTTATCTGCATCTTTCCGTCTTTTTTCTATAGTTACTTTCAGACCATTCTCATCCCAAGGCGTCATCTAACTGACACTTTTGACCATGCGTCAACATCCGACGCACATGGTACCCTTTAGCGTCAATATGAGATGCGCCTCCTAGTGGTCTAACCCTAACCCTACCCCAGACCTAAAACCTACCCGCGTCATCTAACTGACGCTAAAGGTTGCCATGTGCGTCGGATTTAGACGCATGGTCAAAAGTTTTAGTTAGATGACTCCCTAGGATTAAAATGCATGGTTACTTTTTAAACACTAAAATCGCATTCAGCATGACGCACAAACGGTTGCCGTGGTAATTAACCAACCAGCTTGTTAAAGCGAATGTATAAGATGCAAAATGACTAAATATACAGTGCGAGTTATATATTTCTAAGTCCAAACAATTAGCAACTGAACCAGCTTATAAAATCTTCTCCAAGGCTGTGCTGGCTGCATTTGAGGTACAGGTCATCATAGGGTTTCTCAGATTTAGCTTGAGACTGGTATAGCATTAGCTTCGATTCGAAAGTAGTGGTGTCCCCTTCATTGCTTCAAATGTCACTGACACGCACGGGTATTCCTCTTCCCATCATGGGAATCTGTCACGCTGATCGTGTTTGACCATTTGTTTGACGGGCGTAGTAACAATAACTAGAGGGCGTGGCTTTTGCGAATGGTCAAGTTCATCAAACTAATTGAAAAGCCTATAATTAGATGTAATTTTCAATATAGCAAATATAAATGTATAATCTACACACACTTACACATATTAATCTTGTTTAAAGCTGTATTTTGAAATGGGGATAAGAGGTGATTCCTCTGATAAGGGGAATCAATTTAGTATTTTGGCACACTTCGGGTGTGTGCAACTGCCAAATTGAGAGTTATCTTTCAGCTCTTTTTGTGCACGAAAGGTTTAAAATCACTTGTGTAAATTGGCAAGTCAAAACATGTGCAAATGATAAACTTTTTACTCCATGATGGTTAAACTTTGGAGTTAATTTGCAAATCACATGCGTTCCGAACTGTGGCGCCTGGTCCGTATGGATCACTGATCAACTACGATTTGTTACAACCCTGCTGAATCCTGTTCCACTTCCTGGATAACTGGAAATTAAGTGGACATAATCCAGCCCTCTTTACCCCGGTGCTGAGAGCCGAGAGTCCCTCCACAGCCAAGCTGCTCTCACTGCCCCAGCACAGCCTGCTAAAGCCATCAGACTCTGGCCAGGGAACCAACCTCAATGGACTTACTCTTCCAAATGGAGCCACTCATCCATCTGCTCAGTCCTACTTCTGACTTGAAACTGAGTTAATCAGAGCTGCGCAATATCCAAGTCATTCTAGTAGCAAATCAGTTATGGTAGCTCTGGAGAAAGATTGAGGCTTTGGGGTCAACATAGGAAGCAAAAGGTTACAAAAAGCTTGTTGTATTCAATGTCAGGAATCAAGACACTATATCTTTTTTCTCTCTCCCTCTCTAGAAAACCTGCCAGGGATGTAAACAAGATCTTGTTTGGTAGCATGAAAAAGACTTCTGAAAAATTCCTCTCCAGGAAAGCTGTATATTCTGAGATCACAAGCTGGTAGTCTGGAGGAACTGAATACTGAAATCACTCAAGGCCATTCACCAAAACTAGCAAAACGCTTCTCTTTTGTTCATGTGTTTATTGGCTCTTCCCGAGAAGAAAGTCCCATTGAGCTTCACAAATAGGACCACTGAATATTGTGGTTGTGATGATACAGATGGAGAGAGATTGTAATTCAGAACCTGAGGCCCTTCAGTAATCTCAGACATAGAATTTGAAGTGATGTTTAAAGAGAATATTTTGAGTTTGTCAAGTAAAGCACGAGAAAGGATCTGGGTAGAGGAGTCCTCTAGAGATACAGGTTATTGTATTTTTGGCATTACACACGGAGTGATGTGCTGTCAGAGCCAGATAACAGCAGGCCCTAATGGTATAGCCACATGTTATAAATGTCTGTGTATAACAGCTGACCTGCATTCAGAACCAGTAAGTGTGAGAATAACTTCCATTTTGAAGTCACATCACATATAGGGTTGAACACAACATGAGGGTTGAATAAATAGCCCCTTATTTTAAAGTGTTTTACAGAGATTTGAGAGGCTCTTACTTTATTCCTCATACAATCCATTATTTGAGCAGGGTAAGACTTTAGTTTTTGCCTTTTCAATTAAACATAGGTGTCACTTGCAAGGATAAACAGATAAAATAAGATTGTGTAGTGAGATTTTCTAAGCTCACATACAAACAAAATGTCTCAAAATTGCTTAATGGGGTGTAAAAAAAAGTAAAGAAAAGAAAAGAAAGGGAAAAAGAATCAATAAAGAATAAAAATGCAGAGGATGATAACAAATATGAATGGTTTATTATCTCTGAGCCCAGTTACTGTGGTTGTACGTTTAGTACAGCTGGGCAATTTTAAGATGTATGATGCCAGTTGGTAAATCTTCTAGCTCTCCAATTGTGTGTATGTGTGTGTGTGCGCGCGCGCGTGTGTAAGGCTCTTTACAGTGAATCATCTTTTTATTGATTTCACTTAAGACATACGCACACGCGAGGAACACTTCACATCAATTTCCCAGCCATGACTCTGACCTTGACCTTGACCTTTGCATCTGCTCTTGATCTGTGCTTGAGCTCCCACAGAATTTCCTCCTCTGCATTTCTGTTCTTTTCTCTGATCTTCTGTCATATTACCCATTCATCTCTCTCTTTCTCTGGCATTGAGTGCTGCAGTATATTGATGGGGCGATAATTGCTGATACTGCTGTGGCTGTTAATGTCCACATGAAGCTGGTTCCTGCCAACAATACATTTATTTGGAAACTTTTGGTTTCTTTGACCTTCAGCCGTATGCCCATAAATATTTGATATTTCCAAATCCAATGAGTTTCAGAAAAGTTTGCTGTTCCCTGTTCCTCTACAGGGGTTGGGTAAAACTCAGAACGTTCTTAAAACGCTCAGACATAAGTTTTTAAGTCAATATCATATGAAAATTTTATTCTGCATAGATTCAATTTTTTTTAACAATTTGGGATCCTGTTTGCTACATCAACTCAAATTCATGAACTCAGCTCTTACTAACTTAAATCAGCCTGTTTATGATATCTTCCCCTTAAATTGATTTTCAGATTTTTAGTTTTTACCTGGAATTTAACAGGACATTCATGGAACACCACAACAAGTGCCACAAAAAAAGCTCATATTATTTATGCTTCTCTGCCCAATCATTTTGAGTCGTTTTTACCTAGTTTCATACACTGAATGATTATATAATTAAAACATCAATAAAAGGTTGAGAATATAATGCATTGATTTATTGATTGATTGGGCAATTACATGATATGTCAGCCCGTTCTCATCCTTTAGCGTCATATAGGTGACACTATATGACAAAATGGTGAAATACTACGCACATGGCACCCTTTATCGTTAATATAACACGCGAAACTAAGGTGTCATAAATTTAGCGTGAATATGAGACTACCCTACCTTACCCCACACTTAAACCTACCCATCACAGCGCATGTTATATTAACAATAATGTGTGCCATGTGCGTAAATTCGCCGTTTCGTCATATAGCGTCACCTATATGACGCTAAAGGATGAGAATGCGTTGGATACGTTACACTTAAAGTCATTACGACTAAAAATGATGGGGTGTGTCGCGTATATACACTCACCGGCCACTTTATTAGGTACACCTGTCCAACTGCTCGTTAACACTTAATTTCTAAGCAGCCAATCACATGGCGGCAACTCAGTGCATTTAGGCATGTAGACATGGTCAAGACAATCTCCTGCAGTTCAAACTGAGCATCAGTATGGGGAAGAAAGGTGATTTGAGTGACTTTGAACGTGGCATGATTGTTGGTGCCAGAAGGGCTGGTCTGAGTATTTCAGAAACTGCTAATCTACTGGGATTTTCACGCACAACCATCTCTAGGGTTTACAGAGAATGGTCCGAAAAAGAAAAAACATCCAGTGAACGGCAGTTCTGTGGGCGGAAATGCCTTGTTGATGCCAGAGGTCAGAGGAGAATGGCCAGACTGGTTCGAGCTGATAGAAGGGCAACAGTAACTCAAATAACCACCCGTTACAACCAAGGTGGGCAGAAGAGCATCTCTGAACGCACAGTACGTCGAACTTTGAGGCAGATGGGCTACAGCAGCAGAAGACCACACCGGGTGCCACTCCTTTCAGCTAAGAACAGGAAACTGAGGCTACAATTTGCACAAGCTCATCGAAATTGGACAATAGAAGATTGGAAAAACGTTGCCTGGTCTGATAAGTCTCGATTTCTGCTGCGACATTCGGATGGTAGGCTCAGAATTTGGCGTCTACAACATGAAAGCATGGATCCATCCTGCCTTGTATCAACGGTTCAGGCTGGTGGTGGTGGTGTCATGGTGTGGGGAATATTTTCTTGGCACTCTTTGGGCCCCTTGGTACCAATTGAGCATCGTTGCAACGCCACAGCCTACCTGAGTATTGTTGCTGACCATGTCCATCCCTTTATGACCACAATGTACCCAACTTCTGATGGCTACTTTCAGCAGGATAATGCGCCATGTCATAAAGCTGGAATCATCTCAGACTGGTTTCTTGAACATGACAATGAGTTCGCTGTACTCAAATGGCCTCCACAGTCACCAGATCTCAACCCAATAGAGCATCTTTGGGATGTGGTGGAACGGGAGATTCGCATCATGGATGTGCAGCCGACAAATCTGCGGCAACTGTGTGATGCCATCATGTCAATATGGACCAAACTCCCTGAGGAATGCTTCCAGCACTTTGTTGAATCTATGCCACGAAGAATTGAGGCAGTTCTGAAGGCAAAAGGGGGTCCAACCCGTTACTAGCATGGGGTACCTAATAAAGTGGCCAGTGAGTGTATTTAAAATGTCATACAGTAACTTCATATGTGGTACAGACTGAAATTTAAGTTACTAATCACTTGTTGCAAAAGCAGAGCATATATTTTCCCCGGCTGCTGTCCGTGGTGCTGAATATGTTGTAGCGCGTATTCGTGTGTGCTGTCCGTGGTGCTGCAGATCTGTTTATATTCATGTATGAGTATCATCTGTGCTGCTGAATGCTTGCTTGCCTTTACAATGTCTTTGATTTCTGAGAGACACTCTACAACAGCACTCTTCCATTATCATCCATTTAATACAGTAAAATCCCGTATTGAAGCTCAGCCTATATAATTCACAAGCTATTAGTGCTGATAAGAAAAATGTCCTACAGAGTTTAACTACAGATAATAGTGGTCCATTTTCAGCTTTCCGAGGAAGGCACTTTTCACTGTTTGAAACAGTGGGATTTTGCTAAGGCCATTAGCGGGGCTGGTCTCTCACAGGGGGTTCAGAACATTGTTGTATCTCTGCTTTTCTACTGATTTATTTTTCCCCTCTGATGGTGGTGCTTTACTGAGCAGGGAAAAGTTTGTCTCTGTGTGGAACATAAAATAGCTGGTTGAAATAATTTAACGAGATAGTGAAATCATATGATCCTGTGTGTCTCTAATTGTGTTTTGTCCCCAACCCTCCCCGCATTTCAGTAGTTTTAGGAGTTTGGGTTGATATTAATGATTAGCTTTAGGGTTTGGATTGTAGGTTTTCATGTGATTTCACCATTTCGTTCAAATTATTTCAACTTCTCATAAACTGCAAAGACTAGTCTTAATTTTTTTTACATTTTTTTTTCTTCAAGACTTTTTTTTAAGCCTGTTTGATATGAATGTGGATTGGTCTAATTGTATACCTCACTGTAAGACTGATTACACCTTGACTAAATGTTAATTGGTTATAATAGTATTTAAGACACAGTCTTAACATAATTGCTATTTTTATATAACTAGCCCAAGATTGTAAAATAAATAGAAAAAAATATAGCTCTCATTTATTTTTGTGATGAGGGTAAAATTAGCTGTTAAAATGTTTTAAATACTAATTTCTTATTCCAATATCATCATTTTAGCTAATTATTTGAGTCATGCGTGCCTCTACTTGTCGTGCTGTATAATCCTTTGTTTAAACGTGATGAATTTGCAAACAGTCACATCCACAGATGTTATGCACTTTGGGATTAGCATTGATTAATAGTACAATCGTGTGAGGGAAAGTGAGAAATTAATGTCTTTCCTCTGGTGTCAGTTTAAATAGACAATTAAGGGTTTTGTGTGTGTCTATCTCACGACCATTTCGTACAAATTTGTGTGAGTGATTAAAAGGTGGCTAATTGTGTGAGGTCGTACAAATTTGTACAATTTGTCTAAACCCACGTGATGGGTAGGTTTAGGGGTGGGGTCAGGGGTATGTCATTCGTACGAATTCATACGAATTGTGCAACTATGCACGTTAAAAATATGTACGTTTTAGCAAAAATCTCACGAATTGTTAGGAATTAACCATTCGTACACTCTAAAAATTGCTGGGTTGTTTTAACCCAACTTTGGGACAAATATGGACAAACCCAGTCATTGGGTTACATTTTTTAATTACATTTTAACCCAACATTTGGGTTTGTCCATATTTAATAATAATAATAATAATTTTACCCAAAGTTGGGTTAAAACAACCCAGCATTTTTAGAGTGTACGAATTGCCGTGAGAACGGCTTGGTTTAGCTGAGGTGTTTTATTTGAACACATCCACTATCCTTCAGAGTTAATGAGTCGTGTCCTGTGAATGGTATTTGCTTATTCCAATCACATTCCTGGTTCATTTAAACCCATAACCTCACTTCCCTCTGCAGGATGTGACTTGCATTTCTATAGCCTAAATACTTTAGTCTCCTCCAGAACACCATACAAGTTTTAAGACAGTCTGGGTTGTTCTGATATAAGAACAATCAGATGATATTGTGTTGCCAGAGCAAACATCACACTTTCACACATAACAGTAAGCCTAAGACGCATGAAGAGATCACTCCAGCAGAATTCCACAGATGTTCTTTTCTTTCCTAAATAGTTCAGACAGCACAAACACAGAGACAACCATTACAGAAAAATACTAGCAATTTGACAGTGGCACCTTCTGTGATCTCGTTGCTTCAAAGTTTTTCTTTGATAAGCAGGACCAAAGTCCTCTCACGTACAAACAGAGTAGAATAGAAAAAAAAAAAAACTTTAAATGAGATTTCACTTTATGCCATCAAATAGAAGTACAGTAGGGAAAATCAATAAGTAATAAACGTCTAGGCTGCTTTTATTAGCTTATATTTGAGGGGCAAGTACTGATTTGTCTGCAAACATTGGTGGCTTTTTATGGGGTAATTTGTTATTGGACGAGAGTGACATTAAATTGAACCAAGGTCTTTTAACTTATTTAAAAGAAATGCTCTCAAACTTTATCCTGCGCAAACATGTGTACTGTGCACACACACAAACATTCTCACAAAGCAGACTCAGGTGGCTTCACCCTATCAACCCAACATCTCTCACTGGAGCCTCTGCTTAAATCACAAAACATCATGTCTTTATTTTGTGCTTTCATTATTCTTTCCACCACTTTTCCTATTTTTTTTTTTACTGAAGCAATCAAGCATGCCAACTTTAATCATTTAACTTTATGACATTTAAAGTTGTACAATTGCAATTATTCATGCACTGTAAAAAACAACAAAAAAGTAAGAAACTCTCTGGTTAATTGTAAATTACCTTACCATATATGGTGAAAATGATGAACAGTGCATTGTGAAGTTTTATTACATCAATTTACTGATGGAATGCTGTAAACTATATTGGTTTTGGCAGTAAACGAGTATGCATTACCATATAATTTGCATTTTGTCATTTCAATCTGTACGATACTCAAGACAGTCCATTTGGTATTTTATGATAAATTAGTGATACAATTAAGTAAAAATATGAGCTACTTAATTTAAAGTAAAAGATAAAACATAGTTTTACCAAAATAGCTTTGCTCCTTTTTGTTTTTGCTATGATAGTATTTTGTGCCGCATTTTATATAAATGTAATGGGATTTTTATTTTGTACATTTTTTTGATTCAGTGTGTAAAGACACAAGGCGGGTCTGATCAGGGGGGGAATTTGCATATCATAATTAATAATTGATAATTAATAATTATTCATACAGATTTGGATCAGACCGGTCTTACATGTTAATTTATTAATTTTACCCATATGCATACATGTGCATCCCCGCAATCAACCACAAATTAATTGTTATTGATTGCAAGGACCACGTTTTACAAGACAGGCAAAATCAATTAGCTCAATTAAGTTATATAGCTTGTGAAAACAAATTCTGTGGCCACTAGAATCTGCCTTCCCTGCTCTATAACCAAATACCCTCTTAGGTATTTATAGTTCTGTAAAGCGTGTAGCTTTAAATTGACATTTCATTGACCCGTATTATGAGCAAGACAATCAGTCAAGGTAAGCATATTTTGTATTTAATAAAGTTACTACTTAAGCATTCACTACGTTACAATGATACATGTATTTACAAACATTAAACACAAACTAAGACGACGCAGAGCGTTTAGACAATGGATACGCGTAAGTTGAGTGAGTTGGAGAGAGAGAGAGAGAGTGAGATAGAGTGAGTTGTAGAGCAAGTGAGAGAGAGTGGGTTACGTTTTGCCACAACAGTCAGTTAACCTTTCTGAACACCACGAAAACACAATGCTTCTTAGAAGCTCTAAAAGAAGGTATACTTGCAGGGCACATTCGGTCTGTGTGAGTCGCGGTCTCGTTGCTCGGCCCGTTCGGGCCACGTGTCGGTTGGAGTTGCGCCTGTCCTGCGCGCGTGCGTCACGTGAAGCGCGGCCGCGGCGTGTTTGCGCGGCCCGTCCCGGCTCGTTCATGGCTGCTTTGTTCCGTGGGGAGTCACGTGGCGTTCGTCTGCGTTTAGCACCAGTGTTTGAAAGGCTGAAAGTCTTTGAGGTGACGTTACCCGAGGAAATAGTTCGGCAAAGTCCACTTCCTTTCCTGTGAGACGAACTTTGTAGTCCATTTGAGGAAAAGACGAAACTTTTAGACGAACAAAGGAAATGATCCATGGTTGGATCAGAATCCCGTGAGGTTTACATGTTGAAGGAGCGCTGGAAAGTTCAGAAGAGAGCGAGGGCGGACCTGCGTTCTCACATTTATCACCTTGGAGAAATCCATCCCCTTCCTGTTGGCTTGAGCCAATCGGAGAGTGGATGTTGCACGCGGGAAGCCTTCTTTTATGGTCCTTTGTTCCTCAGCGCGCGCTTCTCGTGGAAGGGGGTGTGTTCGATGAGGGTTTTGCAATAACAATTTGATCTTCATTGGCAGTAAAACGAATTAAAAATACACTTTACTTTACATCTCTATGCATATTCGAGTGTTTCATTCAATAAGCATTCTAGAGATATCAAGGAACATTATGTTATATCAAAGGAATATACACTTATGTTTCAAATGCATGACGAAGGTATTTTTAATTCCTATTTAAACTGTGACCAAACAAAGTTATTTCACTGTGACATGGGGAAGACACATATACTGTACATAAAAACCATTGAAAACATTTTGTTGAATGTTTTTAAACACCAAAAGTCCTTCTCTTTGTTCAAAAACATTCCACACATTCCGATGTGTGGGGGAAGTGAAAGGTTTGTGTGTGCGTGTGTGTGTTTCAGAGATTCGCCTGGCCAAAATCCTTACAAGTGCATGGAGCTGTTCATACCAGGATGAGGATGTTTGTTGTTTAGCGCATTTTTTTAGCGCTGGTTGCTTGTTGGTTGGTTTTATGATGTCTTGTTTCTCACTATCTTCTCAACTTTGAAGTTTCATACATTGAGGTGGTTTCAAACACACACACAGTAGGTAACATAATCATGTCATAGTGGGATACAGTCAGTGGTCCACGTTTGAGTTGTCTGATTCGTATCTGATCCTGTCAGTGTCTTGAACATTTGACACGCCTGGATAAGATTTCTGGTTCAGAGTCTTCAGTTGAAGCACAAAGAAACTGTGGATGGATCACTTCTCTTGCCTTTTACACACCTACTTGTGCACATAACAACCAGTCCTATGCTTGACGTCTTGACTCTCACTTGTCTGATGAATGTCTCATATGTCCAGTCTGAGACGAAATCAGATAAACCTTTTTATTCTGTGACTAATATGTTCAGCATGTAAGTGTGTCTTATACCTGCTCCGTCTCCTGCTGTTGATGGTCCACTGATGGCCAGGAGAATCTCATTAGAGCACATTTAATTACATCAGACCTGAAGCTGCACGTAGAAATGATCAATCAGTGCTTAATAACAAGTCTCTAACCAAATTCCTCCAGTGTGCAGAGTTGGCGGCTTGTTTCGCCCTCAGGTGTTCAGGTCAACAGGGTTGACGGATCAAGGGCTCATATGTTGAAACGATCGATAGTGAAGGAACTAACTCCAGCATGCATCTTGCTTTCAGATATGGTGCTGAATTATGGAGTGTAACTGATGTTAGTGGGTGAGTGTTTTGTAATGATAACCAGCATGGCCTGGTTCATAGCCGGGAGGCGCGATGTGAGCTGTGTAATACACATCCTAATACGTGTACTGTGGTTCCAGTCAGATAAGGTCATGACGAGATGAAAAAGATGAGTAAAGATAAGAAAGTAGAGGTATAGAAAATAGATGAGTAGGAGAGACTAGCGTAGAGATGAAAAAGGCAGAGTTGAGACTAGAAGAGAAGGTAAATAACATGAGGAAAGAGTTGTCTGATGATCTGTAAATAGGAGCAGAGAGCAAACGGGGGCATATTTATATTTAAGTTCTCTGCTTCTCTGCAGATGTTTTCATATCAAAGCATACTACAACTAAGTGCATATGGAGATGAAATCGCATGAGTCCAGAAAAATGCAATTATAATACAATTTTGAGTGATCATTTTTTTTCTCTCCATCTTATTCAAGGCTGTTTTTGTTTTATGTCTGTACTTAAAAAGATAACCTCTGTTTGATTTTGATCAAGGTACCATGTATCTATTTGTACCGATCATGTTTTAAGTGTCTTAAGTTTCATTGTCATTGCCTGAGTTCTCATCTACACCTCACACCACTGCTTAGAAAGCTGATTTGATCAATTGTATTTTTGTTCTTGGTACAAAAATGTGAATTATTAATGGTGTCAGAGTGAATGTGTGCTGAATTTACCTGCTTTTTTTATAGCCTTGGATAAGATTGTGCTCCAGTTTTCTACTAAGCCAGAAAAAAAAAACACCACAGAGATAGCGATAGCATTTTTGATTTAGAGATGTCTATCTCGTCTTTGTCTCTACCATTCTCTTCTCAGCCCCCCAACTCCCTTCAACCCCCTTGTATATTGAAATCTGTTTTGACACAAAGACATTTCAATATCTCTCTCACTCTTTTTCAAGCTTTGGCTGCAACTCAAGGGCCCTGAGCGTGAATGTCTCAGGGAGGCTTTTTTTGACAGCAAATAGACATGCCTCGGCCTCTAGTGGCTTTCCTTTTTTTAATCTCTAAAAAGTCAGTCGTGCTCCAAGGCCCTGCCATGGACTATATTGATAAACACATTTGTCAGTCATTGAAACTCTCAGTTTTAGGTTCAGACCAAGAGAGGTTATTCAGGGTAAAGAAGAGTTTTGTTCTGACTGTTCTAACCAATTGGAGACGGCACACAAGAGCTCACTTAAATGGGGTTCAACAGATTAATAATGTTTGCACAGCAAAGCCATTTTTCTCTGCATAAATTTTGTTATGTTGTGTATTATTGTTTGTCTATTTCTTAACCTGTTAACTGTCACCCCCCCCCCCCCCTTTTTTTAATAGACATGGAGATGCATTTTGAACTTAAATGGTTGTAATTCAAGAATGCTTTGGAAAATTGGTCTTGTTTTAAAGAAGACATTTTGCTGATTTTTGTCGAAGTGAAATAAAATAAGAAAATGAAACAGAAATTAAGTTATAGAAGTTTATGGAAATGTACAATGTAAAAAAAAAATCATATTTTATATGAAATATATATTTTCAAAACCTGGGCTACTCTAAAACTGCAGAAAAATCAAAGCCAAAAAAATCTGAACAAGTTGTGTTTAACATTTTAGGTTGATATCTCAAAAAAAATAGGTTTTAGTAAGATTTTGTTTGGGTGCAGTACCAAACATTTTCACTAGGGCACAACCAGACTCCATTACTGCCCATATAAGGGCGCCTCCATTTCCATATATGTTTGAGTGATCTGAACCATAATTTACACAATTTTCATACAAATTATGAAGTAGAGATCCTATTCAGTAGTAGTATGTTTGGCAGATTTTGATATGAATTCAACCTCTAAAAAACACACAAAGTACACACATGTGCATTATAGCTTCCTGCCACATCACAAATATTTAAAACACTTTTAACAGACCTTTTTTTTTCTAAAATAATTGAATGGATGCAATCTTTAGAACTATTGGCATGAAAACAAACTGAGGTTTCTACTGTACCTTTTTTCGTGATTTTTCATGTTCATTGCTATTTCAAAATAAAGGTCTGAACACGATTTATGAGTATGAAAATATTCTTGTTGCAAATTGATAAATTACGGCTCCTGTGTAAATTATTTTGAAAATCAGTCACCGAATACGGAATGACATATTTTGTCAATATTTCTTAAGGTCTTTTCTAAGATATTATTGTTTTAAAAATATAATGGCAAGCGTCCCACCTTAGATTTCACCCTAAAATGCAAATTCAGTCATCATTTACTCTACATCACTGTCATGTCGTTCCAAACCTTTATGACTCTCTTGAATATTTGGCTAATCTGGCTTATCATTTCCTTTAGATTGAAAGTGAATGGTAATGATTGGAGAACTCACACATTCAAAAAACAAAAAAACAAAACAAAAAACACAATAAACCATTGTGCTGTATCAAAAGACTTGTACATGTTTATAATAGCATCTAAAAAGTATTTTGATCTCCCTGAATAACTGCAAAGAAGAGACTGAAATTAAAGTTTTTATTCAATGACAACTCTTGTTTGACATTTATGGTCACCATGTACTCTCACTGTATGAACAAAGCTGCTTGTAAAGTCTGCTAAAATTAATCGTCCGTGTTCCACAGAAGAACAAAAAGCATGTCATGATTTATTTAATGATTTATTCCTTTAAACTCAATGTAAGTCTTCACTAGGCTAAAATTTGACAAGATACAAAATCAGTTTTTGCATTCATGGAATAACTTGTTTAGATTATAGATTTTAGATTATTTCAAAAATCCTAAAACATAGTGTTTATTCAGAAAGAGTTACCAAGAGTGATGACCTGGCACCCTCGAACAATTAATCTTTTAGCTGCCATACTGGAAAATTTTTTTCATCTTCAAAAAATGGCACCGTTGGCATCAATAAACCTGTCACCATGGAAACGGAGTTTCTAAGAAGCCTACAGGTCTTGTGACGATTGCTCTGCCTTTTTCCACCTTTCTGCTCATGCCCTAACTGCACATTTGTCTGACTGTGTTATTCTGTGTTGTTCAGTCCATTGGCCTTCCATTATTACTCCTGCTGCGACACTCTTGCTTTCCTCTCACATTGTAGCTTCCAATTTTCTTTTGCGTCCTTTCACCTTACATTGTATCTTTATCTCAACACTCTCATGTTGTCATTTTCTTCTACTTTTTGTGCCACCTTCCAGCAGGCTAAATAATATGCTCTTTATTTCAACTCATACATGTTTATTACAAAGCTTAAAGATACCACATCTCTCCCCACATAGAGCTCTTGCCAACCAGCTTTTGGTAGTATATCTCTTTATCTCTATGTGTGTGTGTGTTTCCATATGGATTTTAGCACTGAGTATTCTTCAAGAGGGTCAGTTTGGTCAGTGATTTCATAAGGGCTTTTTGAAGTGATAGGTTAAAGTTTTAAGTGTTACTCAACAGTATGAAACAGTTGTGATGAGTGTGTAAGTTAAATATATCTCAACTTACAGGTCAGTAGATCTTTTTTATAGGACCACCTTCTGCAGATGTATTCGCAAGCGGGCTGCCACATGATATGTTTTGCATAGTAACCCATTGTTGTACCCTTTGACGTCTGGCGTTTTTGATTAGTACGAAGCACAATACCTTCCCTCTCCAGATGCGGCCGCAGTGCTAATGATGGATCATTGTGGCTGGTCTACAAACTACATCCGTTCATAAAACGTTTTGTCATTAATGGGGTGATCGTGGCGGCTGTAAATCAGCTTAATTGGGAATGGAAAAGGTTGTTTCATTCTTCATGGTGTTTGCTCATGGGGGTGTCTAATCACATGTGTGTGTTGTAGCAGTCATTTCTACTGGTCAGCTGTTAATCATAAATCAGCCATGGCTAAACACACTGTGGTTAACCTTTAACACTGAAAGAAACATGGCTTCATTAAGCAAGAGCTAATTTACCATTGGAAATCTTGAAGGGTGCATGAGAGAGAGAGAGATAGAGAGAGAGACCGAGGGGGGAGAGAGAGGCAGTGGTATTCATGGTAAAAGATATCTTGGCAAAATCACAGTCTGCCTTATGGCATAACAAGATTCACCAGCAAGTACCGTAGGTTGTGATCCAGCAGTCCATTTTCTAAAATTTGGTTGCGCACCAGAACCTCATGACTGCACAGTATTTTGCTTTCACTGAAGTAAATAATAAATACATCAATCTTGATCCTGAAAACATTCATGATGTGTCAAATCAGGTTAGGACACAGTGCTAGACACTAACAAGGTCGCTCTCGAGAGACCTTTCAGATGATGGTTCATTTCACTGTGAGTCAGTAGTCTAAAGACCGACAATCAGTTTTGCATATTCATGAGGACATTCCTATTGTTTGATGATGACATGAGTGTGTCATGAGTGTTTGAAGTAAGAACACGCATTCAATTTATCAGTCATGTCATTCAATTAGTCTGCATTCACTGTCATTTCTCGCTGAGCCGGTTGTGCTGATTGCTGGTAGAGGAAATAAAAGAGCGGGAAAGGAAAGAGAGAGCTGAGTCACTCAGTGCGTAGCTATGTATATAATATAAGTCCATGAAAAACTGTTTACACTCATCCCCTGAAACGATACCGCCCCTGCTGCTTTTCCCAAACCCACACGTTCACGTAAGCCTTTCCTTCTTCCATGAACAATTAAGCAAGGCTATTAAGCTGTTCTGTGAGATGATGTCGGTTTTAAAGGGCAGACGAATCAAGAGAAACAATCTCATTAGAGATTAATTTCCCTCTTAATCATTCAGCCCAGTTCTTACTCAGCACTGGCCTGTACCCCATTTCATATTTATGATTCCACGATTATGCTTTTAACATGACACATTTTCAACTCCTTCATTCTGCGAGTTTTAATGGAGTTGTTCACTTTTAAAAAAACTTTTGCTGATAATTTACTCACCCTCATGCCATCCAAGATATCCATGTCATACTTTCTTCAGTCGAAAAGAAATTAAGGTTTTTGATGAAAACATTCCAGGATTTTTCTCCATATAATGGACTTCAATGGGAACCAAACGGTTCAAGGTCCAAAAGACACTTTCAGTACAAACTGCAAACTGTTCAAAGGGCTTTGAACGATTTCAGACGATGAATAAGGAGCCATGTTTCCATCCACTTGTCAATCGAATTATCTGAAGTTCGGTTAAAAAACACATGCGAATAAAGCTGGTGAAAGTGTGTTTCCATCAAACGGCTTTAAAGCGAATAAAAACCTGTACGTAATGACGTCACATGCTGTTTTGCGATCAAATTGGGATATCGAATTGATTTGAGACATTTTAAGATGTTTCGAATTCATTTTCGCACTGAATCGAACAACATTCAAACAAACTTTTGCGAACAAAGTTTTGTTAGACAAAACGGATTGCGCCATCTACCAACAAATTCACAAGTTGAAGCCTAGTAATGCTTATTATGTGCCAGTTGATAGCGACATATGTATGGGATAATGTATGCGAGGCGGTTGTTGAAGCGGTTGTATTCGGTAACAACCGCCTCACTATATATTATCCTGCTTATTACATTTAAATCAACCAAATAAATAAATAAATCAATTATTTGACACAAAATATTGACTTAAAAACGAGTTTATTGATTTAAAAACGAGTATTGTTTCTGCTAAAGAAAATAGTCTGTTCCGTCTCTGAACTGCGTCCATAGCAACGGTGTGTTAGCAACGCCGCAGTCTGTTAACCAGAAATAACAGACCACATTCTACATTACAATTCAACCAAGCCACGTAAAAACAAGCAAAACTAATCTAAGAAAACAATGACGCTATACACATTGCTATGATGATGCTGCCGATGCACGTAAATGCCCGACGACAGCGAAGTTGACTATGGTGTGGGAACGAGCGCTCCATCAGTTCTGGGAGATCGTGGTTCACGGAAACCCTTTGGTTGAAGCATTTTTTTTTGCTTTGTCCACTTACATCTGTCTTTGTTGACATCCGCCATGTGTGCGCAAACAGACTGGCCGGAAATGAACTCGTCTTCTGGCGTGTTGCAACCATAAAAGGGCATAAAACTTAATCGCAATTCATTATTTATTCGTCAAATAACGTTTCCATCAGCTTTTATCGCATTAGCCGTATATCGATCAAGAGAAAATTCGATGAGACCGAACGAATTTAATTTTAGTCGATTTTCATGAAATTTCATTGAATTTTACTGTTTCCATAAGGCATTTTTCATTCGATATCACTTAATTCGGATAAAAAAGTGTCGATGGAAACATGGCTAGGGTCTTATCAAGTGAAACGATCTCTCATTTAAAAACAATAATAACAAATTTTAAGTTGTATAAGCTCAAATGGTCGCCTTGCTCTGTTCTTTGATGCACGCTTGTGACTCTCCTGAATAGAAGAGTCACGAACGTGCATCGCAGAACAGAGCAAGGTGACCATTTGAGCTTATATAACTTTATTATTTTTTTTTTTTAAATGAGCGATTGTTTCACTTGATAAGAGCCTTATTCATCGTCTGGAATCGTTTAAAGCCCTATGAACAGTTTGCAGTTTGTACAGTTTGCATTTGGTTCCCATTGAAGTCCATTTTATGGAGAAAAATCCTGGAATGTTTTCATCAAAAACCTTAATGTCTTTTCGACTGAAGAAAGAAAGACATGGACATCTTCGATGACATGGGGGTGAGTAAATTATCAGGAAAAGGTTTTTTAAAAGTGAACTACTCCTTTAATGGACACCACTTGCTTTCCGTTTGAATAGACACTGATGTCCTGAAACACAGATGACGTTTAATTCTCATGGGTTTAAATACAGGGTAGTGTGGTGGTGAAGGGTGGATTTAATCATACAGTATGTGAGTCAGATTTTTCTCTGTAAGTGGGAATTAGAAGCTCAAAATGCTTTTTATGGTGCATTCATGTTTCTTATATATAGCTCATTTTACGGGTCTGTAATGCATGTAATGGCTAATGCTGTGAAGCTTTTATGAATGTGGACATTTTATTAGAGGGAAATTATAACAGCTGAGCAGAGTCAACTACGAAAAGTATCCAAGTCTTAAAGGACTTTTTAAATAAATGTAAAAATTTGAAAATAAATTTAGAAATAAATTTAAAAATGTAAATATTTTTTCAACATAAACTAGGGCACCTCTAGCAAAAGTGCTATCATTTACTTTTCATTTTTGATGACTATCGATTTATTCAGAGTCTTTAAATTAGTAAATTATCTGTGTTATATTTGTAGGCTGTGTATATAATCAAAGGTTCTGAGATAAATGCAACACACATTTCAGGTTACCTTCCCTATCTCCGAGAACAGAGCCAAACACGCGATCGATACCTCATTGCCGCAGTGTGCAGCGTCTGTCCCCTAGTTGCGTGGTTCCAGTCTATTAGTTGAAAGCATCATAAAATCACAAAAGGCAGTGCGAGAGATGACACGGGAAGAAAAGACGCTGACAGAAAGATAAAGACGGAGAGGAAGGGAGAAGGAGAGAAGGAATAAACAAAGGATGCGGGAAGTGACTGAAATTAAGGAGGTGACATGCTGGTAAAGTGGACCTGGAGGGCCGAACAGACAGGAAGTGAAATTGTTCTGGGGTATTACAGCTCTGTGCCCACTTCCAGCTTCCCAAACCCTCCATGACATTTCCTCTAATGCACTATATTTCTTCTTCTTCCTCTTGTTTCTATACCTCTTGAGAGTGGGCTGTGATAAGGCTTAGAGCTTGGCTTCATGTCAAACCCCATAAGTGGTTTGTATTTGCAACCTGCTTGACTTTGGATATTCATCTGGGGCCAAAACAATCTATGAATGTAAGATGTATCTTTGCACCAATCAAGAAATCTGCTTAAAGGCTTTCCCCTGTGTTGAATTAAATGCAGATTGCATTGTGTTGTTTATAAACCGCTCCATTTTTATTTTTATTTTTTAATCTAATTAGGTCATAAAGTGTGGTAATTGAGCTGTCCCGTGTTACAGATAGCTGCAAATTTTAGACTGTCTGTACTGTGACTTTCAGTGATTGTCCTGAACTTGCAACAGCCCCTCACTTTCACTAAACCACCCATTAAAACAATTGACCAATCATCTCACTGACTTGAAATTATGCACTCCAGAACACTGGCTGTGTGAAAAGGCACTATGGCTTAATCTCATGAAAAGAGCAAAAAGCCATGAACTAACTGCTCTTTTAAAACAAGATCGGAAATCTGATTCATGGCACTGTGTGTGTGTGTGTGTGTGTGTGTGTGTATGTGATTTCTGATACACACAGGCGCAGTTCCCTAGTGTTTATAGCCCTCCTCCCACTCACCCTGATTTCAGTCCCTCTCATTTCATTAGGCTCAGTGTGGAAAAGCCTTGAGTATGTAAATAAAGGCTGTCTGGTAATGATTTTATCACTTGGTGACTGAGACTGGGTAAATGGCAGGAGCGATGGACTTTCTAAGGGAAGGAAGGAAAGACAAGCTATTTTTCAAGTTTGAGTGTCAGCGATGATAAGCTTTGAGCTGCAGTTGTTGTTGTTGTTAGTAATTCAGTAAAGGTCAAGATGATGATGTGTGGTTTATTCAACTATAGACACTTTTGGCCCTTTGGACCTTTAAAAATAAACTTAAATTATACTTTTCACACTCCTCATATTCATTTGTCTTTTGCCCAACTGCGGACATACATACAAATGCTGTCCTTTTTTTTATTATTTCTGAAATGATATGGTGTCATTACACATCTCAGATGGTGTGTTGTGTTTATTAGCATTTTGTGAAGGAAATTACAAAAGGGAAATTTTGTAGATTGAATTGTATGTATGCTAAATGCACACAATTAAAAATATATATTCACACTTTGCATAACTTAAAGAAGTTACCACATGATTTGCTTAATTTTAGAAAATCAAATGTTATGTGAATAATTTTCAGTTTAATTCTTCTGAAATAATATATACTATAAAAATGAGATGAAAAACTTGACTAAAATTTAGTACTAAAATGACACACAACATATAAATAAATAAATGAAAAACTAAATCGAAATATATATAAAAATAAATCACATAACAAAATAATGAAACCTTAAGCTAAATTCAAATAAAAACTGAAAATATAAAATTAAAATGTAATTCAAAATTGATTGATATACAGTACATAATAAAATGTGATAAAATAACATTTTTAAATATTTAATACTTGTACTTAACCTGATATTTACCATCATTTTTCAACGTATTTCATCTCCTTAGTTTTAGCTTTAGTTTTAAGATTAAAAGTTTCGATCAGGGACCTAAAGTGTAACACGATCTATAAAACACATTTGAAAAGTGTCCAAGTTTCAATGCAAAAAAATGTCCAAGTTTCAATGCAACCTTTAGATAATAACCTCTGGGACGTACTGTAACAATGTCTAGAATTGACGAATCATCCATGGACAGAAATGTGACCCTTTGTTATATATCCTATAGAGGTCTTGTTTTTAAAAGTAATCTGGTTTGAGGTCACGGCTTCTGTGGACAGTGGTCCATTTACAGGGCAGAGAAAAAGCTCACAAGTCTGACACATCAAGGCCTGTGTCAGGACGAATCTCATCACAATGATCTCCACACCAGAAGGAGGCTGGTAAGGGGACGGCAGAGAGTGAGGGATGACTTTCAAAGGAAGTGCTTTGTCAGATCTTGTTTTTGTTGTGCCTCTTCCTTTACTCCCTCCCTGCCCTCACACGTTTTCTGCCCCTCTGTCTACTTATATCTGTGCTTTTCTTGAAGTCTCTGTCATGATCCATTGGCCCATCTGTCCATCATGTGACCAGATCTTTCCTTTCTCTATCAAGCAGGTCTGCACCTATTGTCTCGCTCGTTTACTCCTGCTCACCCTGTCTTTTCCACTCATTCTCACTCAATCTGTCCTGAAATCGAATCTGCCCCCCCCCCCTCCCCGCATACCATCCATATTGTGCTGTATTGTACAGATATTCCTCTATGTCAGTCATGCTAGGGACTTTCCGTTCACCTTTGTTTTCATTTTTACTTTAGTTTGTTTTTTACTAAGCCAATTATATTTTCCATCCCCTGCTCTCAAACTAAAAAGCAGTTTTTGATATTTCTGTGCTGCCACTATTAAGGAGCCAGTGTACTTGTCATCCACGAGTACGAGTCAATTGTACGAGTCAATTTGGCTCGGCAACAAATTACAGCTCAAGAGTCACAATTTGCTGTTTGTGACTGAGTGTGTCTTAGAGACATGGTGACAGTGAAAGCATTTCACATTGATATTTGAAAATCACATCTGTGGAGAATCACAGGAGGTTTCAGGCTGAAAAGTTGAAATTAAGTCACAGTAAATCTGTGTTAAAATGGTTAAGCTGAACCATAGCTGGGCCGAAATGTTATTTAGTACATGGCTGTTCAACATTGGCTCTGGAGGATTGGATTTCAACCCTAATCAAAGACACCTGAGACATATCCTATGGATTACTTGGAATTACAGCAGGTGTGTTTGATCACAGTTGGTAGTAAACTGCAGGATAATGGCTCTCCAGGACTGGTGCCTAACATTCCTGGATCCAGTCTTCATACCCCGCTTAATACATCTGTGATGATTTGACAGATGTTAGATCTTCAATCGTGGTAACTGATCTCTGGCTAATTTGGTTCTTCGAATGAATTTGCGGATTTGATTAAAATATCTGGTTTAAAGGGGTGATGAACTTAGAAATCAGATTTTTCCTGAGCTATTGACATCTAGGAGGTCATCATATTATAAGAATATGCTGTAAGTTTCAGAGCTGAAAACGTCCTTGTTAGTCCAATAAAAGCTTTTATTGACACCAGCCTCAGCAAACGACTCGTTTTTCAAAGTGGGGAACTATGATGTCAAAGAGGTCAACCCCACCCCCGCAGAAGATCAATGCCAGCTTCAAGTTTAGCCCCGCCCACCGATTCGCACATTACACGCATAAATAACATAGGCCTACCTCGTGATGACAAATCGGATCGAGAGTGAAACTCATTATAATATGCAAAACTGTTATCCACTCACAGCAGTGGGCATTTACTTCCAAGTCTTCAATGCAAGACGCCCATAAAAACCGAGCGTTTTTGAGCTGGGCTCAAAACTAGGGTAGATGTTCATTTTGATGTATTTTAATGTAAAAACCAAGCGAACGTCATAAGTTGACCTCAGACAATAATATATAAAAAAATTAAAAAGCCAGTTCATGACCCCTTTAAGTTATCTGAAATTACTGCACGCTCATGTGTTGATTGGAAAGGGCAGATATAGGCTTATTGATACGCGAAACTCGATACTGCTGATATTCGATCAGCAATGTAGCGATTGGCCTGGCAGCAAGCTAGCAACATAATGAAATCATATTAAAATAGAACATCACACTGTGGAGATGTCCAATGTGTGTGGGAGGAAGCAGACATGGTCGGCATGACTAGGACTCGCACTTTATTAACTCAAAATAAATAAACAGAAAAGTAGTCTCAGCTACAGCAATACTCATAGAACACTCCTTCGGCTGTACCAGCTCTCTGATCGCGTCTCATGAGCGAGTCCCGAGCCCTTCTCTCTCCCTCGGCTTATGCGATCTCTCCACGCCAACCACTGCAATCAGACACAGGTGTTCATCCTCTGCACTTGACCTACTTACTCACCGCACAGCTCACTGATTCCTCTCCCACTACAGACTTCGCAAAACCACAATCACACCTGACAAAAAACTTTATAAGGAAACAGCCAAGCGACCAAAACAACATAAAAGTTAGATGAAATGGTTTACTGTTTGTCCCAATTATTCACAATTTTTAGTATTTGTACAGGCTTTACATTTTAATTTTCAAATGAATGCACGGCTTAGACTACATAACTTCATGTATGTAAGACTGCAGTAAAATTATAAGGTAATTATTTCCTCATGAATAAACCTTTCAATAGCTGTGTCTAAATCATGACACACTACACAAGATTATAATGTTATTTTAAATTCATTTTTAAATTATTGTTATTATTCATTATTATTTTCCCTGGTTAAATAGGGTACTCTTGTAAGAAAGTAAACTTTAAGTATCACCTTCACTAAAAAAAAAAAAAAAAAAATGCAGTCCAATCCAAATTGAAATAAGCCTGCTCCCAAGCAAGGAGTACAAGCAACACAGCAAGGCAATCCTGATGGATCATGTCAAATCGTCAGATTACTGAGTAATACAGTATGAAGAACAGGCCCCTGATTTAGTTTGTTTATAATCTAGGTTTGCATGTTGGAATTGTTGGCTGGTCAACCTCACCACTCATATATCTTGTCATATATCACACATAATAATGCCAATATACAGTATATATATATATATATATATATATATATATATATATATCTTAAAGGTGCTCTAAGCGATGTCACACGCTTTTTAGGCCCAAACATTTTTTTTTGTCACATGCAGCAAACATCTCCTCACTATCTGCTAGCTGCCTGTCCCCTAAACACACTGTAAAAAAACACGGTCTATGCAGACAACCCAGGCTCCACAAATGGCAACAAAAACAAACTGCGGAGACCCGCACCACGAAACATAACAAACTGTTCCAGCCAATAACTGACAAGAAGGCCCTGGGGGTGGGGTTTGGGGGGTCCGTGCAGATGAGGAGGAGGGAGGGTCTATCTAGCCTCCATTTTATTTGAAAATACTTTAAACGTCAACAAGAAGTCACGTCACCCGACATCGCTTAGAGCACCTTTAAGTGGCATTGCATTTTACATGAAGAAATGAACAAAACATGGAGAAGACAGAGATGAACATTTGAATGTATATATATGAGAGAGATGAAAGCAGAAGGAAGACTGTTTTGATTCAAATAAGCTGGAACTCTGGCAGCACCATCCCTCTGCTTGTCATCTGAACAGGTGCTTCTGATGTGCAGAAAACAACAGAGCGCTACTCAGGTCAGGGTGGGACCTCTTGTCCTGCTGCTTCTCTTCCACTGCTGTCGGCTCCTGCTGCGCTTCTAATTTCGCCATCACATGGTGGTGACAAATGAAATACATTTCAGAATGAAAGGATGGTCACATCATTTGATGGCTGGCACACACAGTAGGCCTATGTGTTTATATAAAAGTATTAGTGTGCAATACTGTAGATTGGTCTAAATAACCTTTATGCGTTAGTTTTCATGCTGTGTCCCAGCCATCTAGAGATTAGAGTGTATCAAAGCCTGTACTTACGGAAGAACTGAAGGACACAATCTGTCTTCAAGACATTTCCACACCTTGTTTGAGAATCTATAACTGTATTTTATTCAGAACTGGTTGCATTGTGCTGGCTCCATTGACGCTTTAGCGGAGTTGTGAGCTTACCACAACAGGTGAATGTGATGAGAAAAGACTAGGCATCGTAAAATAACGCAATGAAAACACATGCTGGTGGCACACAACTGTACCTTAAAGGCTTTTAAGACTTAAATCAGTACTCTATAGTTATTAACAGGTTGTTCGTATGACTATCACATTAAAGGGATAGTTCACTTTGAAATTAATTTTTGATATGTTTTAGCTTACCTCAAGGGCATCCAAGATGTAGTTGTCTGTTTCCACAGCATTTTCAATTTTGACATTTTCAGTCAAACCGTTGTTGTCTATCAGTCATACACTGGAGGCAAAGGGGGTCCACCAAACAGCATGCACAGAGAAGTCAAAATTAAACATGATTTAATGTCTCGTAAATGTAAGTACACAGTGATGGCCTAAGAGACGAAACGAGCGGTTTTTGTGAGAAAACGAACAGTATTTATATCGTTTTTACCTCTTGTAATCCAAGTGATCTGAATCAGTTGTTCAATGTCCAACTGAACCGAACTGAATCAGTTCAATGTTACGCCGAAAGTGATCGCTTGCGTGTGACGTCACTCAATATTTACACGGAGATTTCGGAAGTTTTACCTTTTACTAAACAAATTTAGATATATGGAAATCGTCTTCCATTGCGGTTTCCCGTATATCTAAATATGTTTAGTGAAAGGTAACACTTCCGAAATCTCTGTGTAAACAAAGAGTGACGTAGGCGCGCAAGCAATCACTTCCAGCGCATGCGCAGACCGAAGCGCTCGTGCCGTCAGATCATTTTGTCATGGCTATGATTACAAGAGGTAAAACGATATAAATACTGTTCGTTTTCTCACACAAACCGCTCGTTTCGTTTCTTAGGCCACCAATGTGTACTTACATTTACGAGTCATTAAATCATGTTTAATTTGGACTTCTCTGTGCATGCTCTTTGAGGTGAACCGATTGAGGACCCCCTTCGCCTCCAGTGTATATGACTGACAGACGACAACGGTTTGACCAAAAAATGTCAAAATTGAAAATACTGTGGAAACAAAGACACCTACATCTTGGATGCCCTTGAGGTAAGCTAAAACATATCAAAAATTGGTAACACTTTAGAATACGGTTCCTTCGTTAATGAATAACTACACAAGAACTAATGAGTAACACAATATTAACAATCTAGTAACTATTATTAACTAACAAGAAACTCTGATTAATGAACTAGTAAGTAATAGCGCACAGACGAAAGTGGTAGTTCACTATTAAGTAATCAATAAATACTATTTTTTTAATACTTCCCAGAGAACTACTGAAAAAGTTTATTAACAATCTAGTAATTAACTAAAATAAATTCTTATTAACGAATTAGTAAGTAATAGCTCACAGATGAAAGTGTTACTAGATACTTCTGTGCGAGTTACTAATTATTTGGATCCGTATTATAAAGTGAAGATCATTGGAACTAACTAGAAATTACTCAAGTGTTACTAAAGACATTTTCTAAAAGTATACTAAAGTTCACCAAAAATCTCAAACGGTTGCACAAATCATGACTAGATCATGTAGTAACACTTGAGTAATTACTAGTTAGTTCCAATAATCTTCACTTTATAATACGGATCCAAATAATTAGTAATTCCCACAGAAGTATCTAGTAACACTTTCATCTGTGAGCTATTACTTACTAATTATTTGGATCCGTATTATAAAGTGAAGATCATTGGAACGAACTAGTAATTACTCAAGTGTTACTACATGATCTAGTCATGATTTGTGCAAACGTTTGAGATTTTTGGTGAGCTTTAGTATACTTTTAGAAAATGTCTTTAGTAACACTTGAGTAATTACTAGTTAGTTCCAATGATCTTCACTTTATAATACGAATCCAAATAATTAGTAATTCTCACAGAAGTATCTAGTAACACTTTCATCTGTGAGCTATTACTTACTAATTCGTTAATAAGAATTTATTTTAGTTAATAGTAGTAACTAGATTGTTAATAAACTTTTTCAGTAGTTCTCTGGGAAGTATTAAAAAAATATTGATTACTTAATAGTGAACTACCACTTTCGTCTGTGCGCTATTACTTACTAGTTCATTAATCAGAGTTTCTTGTTAGTTAATAATAGTTACTAGATTGTTAATATTGTGTTACTCATTAGTTCTTGTGTAGTTATTCATTAACGAAGGAACCGTATTCTAAAGTGTTACCCAAAAATTTACTTCAAAGTGAACTATCCCTTTAATGATACACATCACAAACATAATTTTGTTTTAACAATTGTGTGGAAAGGTACTCGAAAGTTCATGAAAAGATCCAAATAAGTACTTAATCGGTACTGAAAACATAACACATAAGTATCTGGAATCATTCAGTTTCTTATCATTCTTATATAAAGTGCATTGAGAGGAGAAAAGGCTGGTGTTCAGTTCAGCTCTTAGATGTTGATCTTGGGTCATGTGATGGGGCAGGTCAGGTGAATGACACATGATACGCAGTGTGGTCTGGCCTCTTCAGTGCCGTCTCTGTTTCTGTATGCCTGCAGGGATCACTACACATCAGAAAATAGTCCAAACACACACTTGAAAAAAGATGCTTTGAACTGCATGTGCTTTGAAGCCCAGTCAAGCTTTTGACTAATGCTGAGGAGAAAGCTAGAGAGAGGAATAAGGAGTTGTGTGCAGGCTAATCTCAGACGGAGCAGAGACTTTTTCTTACATTCGTGGGACCAGGGACGAAACCCTTTCCACAAAAAAGGTGGCCCTGGTGGGTGTCAAGTCAAATAAAAAATGAAAAAGTTGAAAATCTGTGCACTGCATCCAGAATTAAATTTCCTTTCACCAAACTATCTATGTGTGTTTAATCTAAAACAGTGCTTCTCAGTCTGGTTTTCAGAGACCCCTCCTGCACTGCACATTTGGGATGTCTCCTTAGGCTTCGTCCACATTAATTCGGATACATTTGAAAACGCTGTTTTTTTGTTCTCTCCGTCCACAATAGTGTTTTCAGGCTTTTTCCGACGTTTAAGTGTGGAAGAGAAACTTCTAAATTCACCTACTGCACATGCGTGAAACCTCACAAAAGCTTGGAAAACAGATGGAAAAATAAATATTAAAGTTATCGCGCAATTCTTCAAATTCTGTATTGCCGCAGGAAAGTAAATGTGAGTACATTTTCTGTCATCTCTGCAGGACTGTGATATGAAGAGTGTACAAAGTAACGTATTTTAAACTTATTTTCAAATACCTCCGGCTTCACAGTCCACACTAAAACGCAAAAATGCCATTCTCAAATTTATCCGCTTTGGAGAGCGTTTTCCAAAAGCTACGTTTTCATTGACTTAAAAAGCCATTTCAGTGTGGACGGAAGGCCAAACCAGAGAGAAAAATAAACATTTTAAAACGAAAACGTATTTGTGTGGACATGGCCTTAGACCACGTTTACACAAAGCTTGGTATTTAGAGAAACAAATATTTAGTTTTTAGAAATAATCGTTTTCTGTGATAAAAAACAGAGTTTTTGTGTAAATGAGAGGCCAAACTGCAGGGAAATATCTGCGTTTTCCCTTTGTGTGTACTACAGGGCCTTAAAGCTACACTATGTGATTTTTAAGCGGTGTAAAAATATATGAACTTCCAGTGAATATTAGTTTCTGTTTTTCTCAATTCCGATTTCCTTTTAACTCCTACGGTGGCCAATGTAGTCCAAGATTAACATGGCTTCCAGTTCGACCTCGTCCATGAGTGTTTGGTGAAGCTTGAATTGACAGGTATGTCCCTCTTTGGCTAATGTACTTTCAAGATGGAGGGGCAACATGGCGACCGACATTAGAACCCCTTACCCGTATGTATTTTCAATGTTATATTATATACTCACAAGAATACTTTATTACTTGAACGAAGTAAATATACATTAATGAACACACATATTTTTGAAAGAACTAAGTGTTAATAGCACACCTGATTCAATTCATCAACTTATTAGTAGATGCTCAGAGACCTGAAATGTGTGCCTAATAAGGGAGACATCCTGAATGTGCTGTGCTGGACTGGAGCACTCCAGGAACAGGGGAGACAAACACTTCTCAGAACATTAGCAGCATTCAGCAGATAAACAACCCTGCGCTTGAGTCTTGACAGCTGAGATCAGGCATGATTATAGAAGTTCTGTAGAAAATCTAAATAATAGCTTTATACAAATGTTATTTTTATATATAGTTAAGCGTCTGCTTAAATAGAATTATGACATTAATATTACATCATATTATTGCTATAAATTACTGCCATATGGCCATTACATTGATACACTTCGACTTGAATAATTATGTAGTTTATGGCATTGCACAAATTAAGTGATTAATTACTGAAACCTCTTATTTCCTTATAAGTTAAACTTTTAATGAAGAAAAAAGGGAATAGTGTAATGATGGTGGAAGATAAAGAGTGTTTGGCTACGTTCACACTGTCAGTTTTTTCGGACTGACAACAACATTTGGGTATGAATCTCAAAGTGAAGTTATTATGCAGTAAGTAATTTTAGGAGGTGATTGCCCAATGCCCACAATTAATACAAAAACAGCCCCTTACTACTTCCCGTTCTCAGTTCTTTCGGCATCCCTCCTCTTCCTCTTCTTCTCCTTTATGTATTTTGCCGGTGTGATAGGGAGACTCTCTTTAGCAAACAGCAAGCTAAACCTGTTCACCATGTACGTTACGATTATAGGGGCACACAAACTCATGAAATGTCCCGCTCAAACAGAAACTTACTGTAGCGTCCGTGACCAAAGAGTGTGAGTCCTGAAAATTTACAGATGCGAGTTGGCTAAAGAATGCGGTAAACTGAACTCTGTGTGAAAGTTATGTGAAGGACTCGCACAGGACTGACAACTGTGGCCTATCTCTCTATCAATCCATTAACATTCATTTAAAGGGTACATATCATGCTTTTACATATAAATCATACATTTGTGGTGTATATAAAGCATAACTGCAATGCTTGTGTCTGAATTCCTCATTATTATAGCTCCACAGGTCCCTATTCTACCCCTTTTCTGATGTGCGTTTGTGAGCAACTCGTTTTGGAGCGGCCCCTTTAAATAAAAAGGAGATGCGTCACACCCCGCCCGCTCTCCAGGTCGCTGAGTTCACGGTCGGTTCAACTTCACCCCGTTTGGGCATTTTTGTAGTTTGATTAGAGATATACGATTATATATTATAGCTTCAAAGAACATTTTTATTCACATGTTAACAAAATGTCAACAACAGAAGACTTGTCCATCAAGCCTTACATGTTCGAGCCAGAGCGAGCGATTTGAAAAAGACGATGACGAACCTGCAGAACAACGTCTTCATATGGATGCAGTGGTATGTAACTGTATTATGTGTTATAAGTGAAAGTCGATTATTTCTCTTGTTAAAACAAGCACACTTACAAGATAAATGACTACGGTCTAATCTTACCACTAAAAATCTGTATTGATAATATGATACATTTACAAAAGCATCTGAAAACACAGCAGCTAAAAAACCATTGATGAAACTCAAGAACAATAATACTGCAGACATGTAACATTACTTCAAAGCAAAAACAAAGAAAGACAAAGGTACTGCTAAACCATGACCACCATGTGTTTTAACACTAGAACGGCCACAACGGTCATTTTGACCGTTTTGAATTTTATATCTACAATAACTTTGTTGAAAAAAATAATAAAATCCTGCTGGTACCTGACTTTTCCTAAAATTGTCTGTATTTTCATTTAAAATGCTTTTCATATAAATTAAGTTACGTAAACGTAAGGCAAAACAAAAAAAATGAACATATTTACCTATTTCGGCCATAGACGGTCATATTGACCGCACTGAATTTTGCGGTATTTTTTCGTTAAATATCCCGCGGTTGATCGTGTTCTCTCTCAACTGTCAACAGAAAGGTCCGCCCGGTCACCTCTGTAGCAGTGTTTGCTATATAATAATTTCTACATTAGTTGTTGATCATAAATAAGCAAATAAAACTGGACTACACTATAATACTTACGTTATCTATAGGCTATTTAGCCTATATATATTTATATATATTGCAAGGCTAAAATGTCTAAAATGAATGAGCGAATGAGGAGGAACATGACTCGAACCATGGCCCTGGAGATGCTTCAGAACTTGACGAGTGATGATTCGGATGCGGGGAACAATCGGAGGTGGAAAGTGACAGCGACGTTTCCTGGGTGCAAGTTAACATTTTCTCCTCGTCAGAGAGTGATTCAGAGTCAGAGTCCACATCAAGGAAAAAGAGACGGCTGCTATCATCCGACACGGCGGATCCAGATGTTCTGTTCATGTCGGATCATCCTGGTGAGCTCCGCTGCCCTGTCCTGCGCTGTTTGTTTTGCTGCATGGGCTGTTCACTAGTTCTGCTATTATTATTATTAGCCTATTGACCGCTTCGCAAATCGTCACTATATAACATTTTCGTCAAAGTTTTTGTCATTCAAACCTAGTTTTTATTTAGTTATCGTCTCGTTTTCATCTTTGAAAAAATGTGGTTGACGAAAATAATTACTACGAAAATTATTCATCAACACTGTTTTTAATCTAACGGTCAAAATGACCGTTTGTGGCCGTTCTAGTAGTTTTGGAATTCTGGCACTTCTAGTGTTAAGAAAGTAAAGTACTTTAATTTTATTAACAATATTTACAGCTTATCGAAATGCTCTGTTCGTCGTCTCCAAAGATAGAAGGAATTGACCCCTCATTCAGACGAAGTCAATCGGCAAACCCTTCTTTATACTGGCGGAGGTTGTTGAAGTGGGAATCATTGAAGTGCTTCAGGTCACTACATCCAACAACCGAACATTTTGACTTGCCCTCTCGTAACTTCTGCATCATTGAGCTTAGACTACAAAATCAGAGAGAGAAATAATAATGGTGGATTGCAAGAAGTGTTGGGCCAGTAGTCGATGTCCTTATTTGTCAGTTCCCCTGCAAATACTGCGACGTAATTGTTCAAAATACGTCATAGAGAAGGTTGAAAAATATGACCAAAACAGAATATAAAGAAACGAAGCACCCGACGAGAATAATTTCATCTTTTCTGTACTTATAAACACTCCAAATACAACAAATTGCATTTAAGGGCTAAACAAGTGGATTTAGCATGATATGTCCCCTCTAAATGTTGTATTGCTATTGATTTATTTTATCTTCTATGCATGACCTCCTTTTATTCTGCCTAAATCTATTCTTCTAATTATTATGTAGCATATAAAAGATGATTTGTCCTGAAGAGAGACACATGAACAAATTCAACTGGCAATGAGGGATTTCAATAGTGTTGGCCATACTGTAGGGAACACTGGGACTTTTGGGTTAAGTCATTTCAACAGGGAAATTAAATTAAAATGCCCCTATTATGGCTTTTTGAAAATGACCTTTCATGTAGTGTGTGTAACATAGCTCTTAGTGAATGAAAACATCCAGCAAAGTTTTTAATTCTGAAAGTACACCATATATTAAGTTATTGTCTTTCAAAAGTAAGAGTTGACTCTGAATCAATTAAATGAATCGTTTTTCAAACGAGTCATAAGACTTTTTTTTTGCGACATCAAGACAAAACATGATCATATTGTCCGCCCAAGTATTGCACATGCAGACACCAGGGAAAACTTGAACCTTAAACCGGCAGCTGATTCCTGTGGATACTAGACAGCATAATGTCGAGAAGATGGCACTGTGCTAATGTGAAGGTAAAGCCAGTTTATTTTTACTGCCCAAAGACGAGTATGTGAAGAATCAGTGGTTAAAATTAATCTTTACCATGAAATCACAGCAGTGTAATCCTTAACTTTTGCTGTGTTCCCTTTATTTTACTAATGACTTCCAACGCGTGCTCATCCCAAAGCGCCATATAGGACGCTTTTGCAAAAGCGTAAATATCCAACGCACTTGGCACCCTTTAACGTGAAATGGGACGCAGATATATTTGGGCAGAAGGCGCCCCCTAGTGGTCTAACCCTTACCCTACACCTTACCTAAACTTAACCCTAACCGAAGCGTCTCATTAGACGTTAAAGGGTGCCATGTGCGTTGGATATTTACGCTTTTGCAAAAGCGTCCTATATGGCGCTTTGGGATGAGAACGGGCTCTGAGTTCTCAAATCTCGCCGTTCAATTTAGGATTCGCAAACCGTTTGCTCTTGAAAGATGGTGTTCAAAAAACTTAATTTTGAGTTTTATATTGTGTAGGTCTCCTGCTAACTGGCTGATCCGCATTATTGCTGTGTTACTGAAATACTTCTGCTGATCAGCTGTGGCCAAACGCGCATGACACAACGTTTTGCGTTTTGCAGAAATGTTGCTTACTAATTTAAGGTGAAACATCAGAAACGCACATCAAATAGTCCATACGAAAGCAGTAAACCCTTCCTCTGGGACCTTTCTTGATTTATGGTTCTGTTTTATTTGGCGTTGATGGATGACTCCCAAGTCTTTGATTTCATCAAGTAAAAAAGGGACATTCACAATATTATAAAAAAAGAAAAAAACAACAACATGATATGAGGCAGCAGATACAGAGGTGAGACAGTAATTCATGCAGGAGAGAGAATGACGCGTATGCCCTTGTGTCAGAGCCGATTAGACAGACAAACTGTTGCCTCGAGTCAGTTCCTTGCTGCTGATGCAGTACATCGCCTAATGGTTCACTGCTTTCAACATCAAATCTCATCCGGCAAAATTAACCTGAAGAGTCTTTCACCTATATACAAACTGATGTTTTATCATTAAAAATCATGTCTTATTTGTTTTGTGCGGAATAATTGATGGAAATGTTGTGACGTCACCATTATCTCGACTAGCGCTGGAGCTAACATGATTTGGCAACGCTGTCATCCAATGACATGCTGTGTCACAACATTCCCTGTCTTCGTGCTCATTTACGAAGTGTTCGCACATTTCATGCAGCTTTACAATTAGTGTTGCGGGCAGAGGATTAATGATTAGCATCCCACTTGTGCTGGTGTGCAGCTATACCTAAAGCTGCTGAAAATCCCTTCGACCGTAATCTCCAACAAGTTCCTGTCAGGGAACGTTTGAGATTCAGTCCTCAGTTAGTCAGGCTAATCAACACTCATCCCCAAAGTCTCAGTGTGCTAATGATTCCTCTTTTATCTGGTCTGAGGAGGGAAGGCCTCTGAATAGACAGGAAATCCGATATGTGTCTTGAGATTTTCTGGCTGTCTCCCTCCTAAGCTCTATTGGGTTATACTAACCCAAAATGAATTGTGGATGCTGATAGCTAGGTTTATTTGCACATGCCGACTGCATTGTTCAACCCGATCTCCCGATGAGAAAACATGAATACAGTGGAGATGAAAAGTCTACACACTCCTGTTCCACACTAGCCTGACTTTGTCATACTCATTCTAGTTGGAATGTGAGTCTGAAACTGCTCCGTAGGGCTTTGATTATGAGGCGTGTCTTAACCGTACCAGGAAAAAAAAAAAAAACTCTCGGTAGACCTACAACCAATCGGAGCAACGCAGTAAGCCAACTACTTTGCATAGCCCAGTTTTCAACTATATAACTTACTTATTTTAGAAGTAAAATAACAAGTGTTGCTTCTTTCACTTGGTCCTCGATGACTGCGACCAAAGGAGAAACCACAACGACCACATGCTTTTCATTACGTCCCATCTTCTTAGCGACAATCGGAGCCAGCTGATAAGTTACACTTTTGCCGAATCATGTAGGAAGAACGGCAAAAAAATCTTTCTGATCGACAAATGCCTTGATTGCAGTTCTCTGTTTGTCTATTAAAATGAATGCGCTGTCGATTTTTTTTCACAACAGACGCGGCAGGACAGGAAACTCAGAATAACTAATTGTATTACGATTTGGAAATTTCGTATGAAATTTTATGCATTAATTTTAAAAAGTATGATTTGGTCTACCTCGAAATCTAACCATCAGTGGGGGTAGATTGTACAAAGACGTACAAATTAGATTTTGGCGAAATTTTTTATTAATTTGTATAATGTAAAATAGTTGCCACTAGAGTGTGTTGCAATGGGTTCAAGTCATTGTCCTACATGCAAATCCAACCCGTTCTCATCCTAGGGCGTCATATAGTGACACTTTAGAAATTTCGTCTAAATCCAACATGCACATGGCACCCTTTAGCGTCAATATAACACGCGCAGAGCTTTGTTCGGTTATGGTAGGTTTAGTTCTCGGGTAGGGTTAGGGTTAGACCACTAGGAGGTGCCTTCTGGCCCATATATATCTGCGTTTCATATTGACTCTAAAGGGTGCCATGTGCGTTGGATGTAGACTAAATTTCAAAAGCGTCAGTATATGACGCCTTGGGATGGGAACGGGCTGACAAATCACATGCAAATGAAGTCATTTGAATTACAAGAAATAAACCGCATGAACATATAACATTTTAGAAAGAAAAAAAAGTATATTTTTTGTAAATGTCTATCTCTTGTTCTTTGCAAAATACAAGTTTAAGAATTTTTTCTATTGAATTTAAATCGTTTCCCTTAGTTTGCTGTTCCCTTAAAACATTTCCAATGTTTAAATAACTGTTGTAGCTAGTTATGACAATTTTTATTTCAGAATAAATGTTAGAAAAATTAAGCTCAAATGGTTAAGAGCTGCTCTATTACCCCCCCCCCCCCTCCACCTCTCGCTCTTAAGAAATGTGGGAATATTTTACTCTGACTTCCTGAAATAGATTAAAAGATCCATCTATTAATATGGGGTTTGATTAAGGATTACATCCCTGTTGCACTGAACCCAATTCATGCTCTTGCTGAGCTCTGTGGGGTTTTTTTTAACCGCCAATGAGGACATGTTGAATTACAAATCATTCAGCCTATAAAATAAGCCTTTAAATCATACAGATCAGAGCTTTTTCACCTGTTTAGAAATCACAGTCTTATTTTTCTGTAGAAACTCTCAAATGTGCTTTGAAGTAAGATAACACCTGTCTCCACTAAGCTCTCTTCCAGATAATTAGCTTCAAGCTCAACATGCTCTTTAGACATTTGATTATGCGTGTATATGTGTTCTCACGCTGTTCCATTTGTTTGTGATTTTGTATGTGCAGGCTTTATTTTAGTATCCCTCTGATATAATTTTTTATTTTTTTTTAAATTAAAAGAAATAGAAAAGAACGAGAAAAATCGGTGTACTGTATGTAAACAACAAGGTCTATTGGAGAGAACGATCTGTTATTCATCTCAATGGCCACTGTCTCAAGGCCTTCCTTTTTCAGTGTGTCCTTGTCTTGCTGCCTTCATTGTGATGGAACAGGAACAGGAGGATTATTTATATCTGTGTTAGTCAATGTGGCAGCTTTGTAAAAAAAGCTGAATTGATTGTAAGAGGGTCACTCTTGAAAATAAATAAATAAATAAATAAATAAAGCCCATGCAGCTGAAAGTCAGTGATTAATAAAAATTCCAGGAAATTAGCCGCATTATGGATACATTGAACTGAATGAAATGGCATGAACATTATTAAGTGGCGGCGGCGCAAGTGTCCTATAGTATGACTTAGACATGATTTACTCAGGTACTGTATGTTTCTGTCAGTACCATATCATTTTAACAAATGTCGTAGACTATTACTACTTTGTGACCATTAGTGGTTCATTTGTTAGATGTTGGTTCATAGTTCACAGCGGTTTATAATTGAGGCCAGAAACTGTAATCAACTTAACAGGGTTTTAATGGAGGTCTTCTTTCACAGTACAGAGCTATATTTAAAGCTAATTTAGTCCATGCTCAGTGCTGGTTAATTAAGAGATGTGAAGCCATACGTAGTGTCTAATGCTGACATAGAGGCTAATGGGATCATGTTCATAGGCCTCTGGGTTTAATCATGTATCTGTCTGTCTATTCGTCCGTCTGTAATATTTATAGAATCTACAGTTTCTACAGTTAAAAAAACAACAACATTATGTCTTTGAAATTCCCCCATAAAACATGAAAACTCAACAAGGTTTGTGTATGTGTGTGTGCGTTTCGTCCAGACAGTCCTTTTTGAACTTGAGTGGATTGGCCCTGATTTATTACAGGGCACTAAAGTTAAAGCACATCCTTCCTCACACTGACTGGTCTTGATCATGTGACTCAATCACCTGTAAGATGTTCTTAATTTTTAAATCAAAATGATCAGATTGAACTGTAAAAATCGTATGGAAGAGCAATAGAAATGAAGCCAACAACTTTAATGAGAACAAAGCGATACAGGCCTGTCAGAAAGTTGCGCACATTCTTAATTAGCTCATGCTAAACATCCTTTCTCTGGTTTGATCTCTTGATCTCTAATCCACTGTGGCTCACGTTGTCTTTTAACAATTTTTTTTTTCTCATTCATTATGCTGACATTTTCTCCCTCAATGGTCTCGATTTTTGTAGTCTCCCTTCCGTCCTCTTCCTTTTACTTCACCCTGCCTCATCTGCTTAAATACAAAGACTTTGCACTTTGCTTTTTATACTTCTATAATAAGATATTCTGTTAGTAAGTCATGTCTCAGGACATGGAGACACGAAACACTCTAGCTCCCAGTTTCATAGACAAGGCGTAAGCTAGTCCCAGACTAAAATGCCTGTTTGACCAACTTGCACTGACAAATCTTAAAATATGTCAAAGCCATTGTTTTGTGTTTTTGAGCCATTCATAAAAATGTGCAAAACCTTTCAAAACTCAAAAGCTTACAATGATTTCCAGCCCATTCTCACCCCCAAGGCGTCACTTAACTGACGCCTTGGGAAGCATTTGGACATGCTTCAATATCTGACGCTTTAGGCGCCCTTTAGCGTCAGTTAGATGACGCCCTAGGATCGCGTGTACCCTACCCCCACCCCACACTTAAACCTAACCGCGTCCTCTAACAGACGCTTTCCTTTAGCGTCAGTTAGATGACGCCGTAGGATCGCGTCATGTAAGTGACGCTAAAGGGCGCCTAAAACGTCAAATATTGAAGCATGGTCAAAGGTGACGCCTTGGGGTGAGAATGCGTTGTGATTTCAGTCATTTCCAGAGAGGAATCATGCTTTTCACTTTAGAATACTGATCTATTAGTAATTTCTTTCTTTCTTTCTTTCTTTCTTTCTTTCTTTCTTTCTTTCTTTCTTTCTTTCTTTCTTTCTTTCTTTCTCTCTATCTTTCTTTCTATCTGTCTTTCTTTCTATCTTTCTTTCTGTCTGTCTGTCTGTCTGTCTGCCTTCCTTCCTTCCTTCCTTCCTTCCTACCTACTAGCAGCACCTCTGAATAGCTATCCAGAACATTCTTGTGAGTCACCATGATGAATGGATTTGAGCCAAACAGAAGATGAAAGAGGAAAAAGAGCAACGATAGACAGGAAGTGAGATGATTTAAATTTGACCGAACAGATAAAAAGAGAACCAAAGACCTGTGAAGCCCGGAGGTGACCCTTCAGGGTCAAGACAGTGTATGATGGATTAAGACACTTTGAGAATACAAATAGGCTGAAAGAAAATCCCAGAGACAGAGCCAGAGCGAGTGCAGCACTAAAGTTTCAGAAGGTTTCCTTCCTATTTTCTCTGCTTTAGCCTCTCGTTCCCAAAAGTAAACACTGCTTTAACCGGAAGCCTCTAAAATTTTTCACGTTCACTCAGTGGATTTTTGAGTCCTCAACAAGAATGCATAATCATCCACAGTAAGAATTGTTAAGTTCATCCAAAAACACCAGGGAGGGAGACTTTAATAAGAAAGGAAGAGAAAAAGAGGAATGGGGAAAGAGAAAATGAGGATCAGTGATTTAAAACGAGAAAGTGAGGCAAGACTTGGAAATCATGGTCTTTATTCTTCTCGGCCATTCACGCTACACATATTTAAAGGTTTGCAAATAAACCCAAGATTAATCTGGAGGTCAAAGAACAGAAAAGGTCATTTTTCAACTTTGTGGGGAGAAAATCAATTATCTCACTCCTTTGAAGCGCTGAAACTCTTTATTAAATCATAGACCAGTACTGATCTCATAAGCCACTCACTCTTCCTGTCTATTATCATCTTCTTTATCTACTGTCCCTCTCCCTCGACTCCTCTACCTATACTCATTATTGAAAACAGACAGACCTCTTTGAACTGTTCTGTATAACATTTAATCAGATTATTAACTAGATATCACAAACAAATAAATCTCACCCTGTCACTCACCAAGTCAAATTAGACTTGACACCGTGTGCTATTCATCTGTCTTTTTGCCAATTCAAAAGTGCAGTCGGTCATTTTTTACCTCATTAAATACTTTTTACACAGAAATAAGTGAATGGGTATTTTAAATCTTTAAAAACCTTCGAGAGTCAAAAAGGTTGTTCCAAACCTGCATACCTTCTGTGACACAGAAAAGAAAATATTATAAGACAAAGGCTACTTGGCGCACAGAGAGCATCCTGTCAGTAGCTTATTCAGTTCTCTTTCATGGCTTATTATCCTTTTAATATTTCTTTTTAATATCACACCCTGCTCTTTACTTTCTCATTCATCCATGTTTCTTTATAAATTACTTCGAACAGTCCCCTCACTGAAATCGTGGATTATCATACTGACATAAATACGACACAATATTGGACATAAAATGTTTCTGCAGTAAAAGTACCTGGTGAAATGTTTAGAAATGTTTCTTGGCACAGCAGAGCACCAGTTTCAATAAAAGGATACGATTCAGTCATTTCTCACTTAAGTGTTTCGCAGTTGCTGTTGTGACACTCGCGAACAGCACAAGCTCTTTTCTGGGGAATAACTTTACTGACTGTTTTCATTAGCGCTGTGGTGCGATGCAACAGCAAGGTGAAAACCCTTCAAATTAGAGCCATTAATCAGGTGGAAGATAAAACGAACCTTTTTATTTGCAGAGAAGAGATACATGCTCTAAAACAGCAGTACAGACTAAAACTTCATGCTGATCAATAGACAGGCAACAACAGGCCTGTCTATCCATTAAAACATAGCAGCAGCAAGCATGTGCTAAAAACAGCAAAACATTCTTATCTTCAACAAGGATGTCAGTCTCAAATGTTTACCCCATAAGCAAGAGGAACGAGGGGAGGGCGATTATCCTCTTTTTATACCTAAAAGACCTGCAGACAGAATGACGGTTTGCTGAGCGTCGGTAACACTGTGATTGAAATGTGCTTCGGGCTGCGGTTTAGCTGTGCTAGCATTCTGTCGCTAGTTTAACTCCGTTCAACTGCAGTATGACCAAACTGTCCATCAAGCACCTCAGATTGTGTCCACTAAGCACTTGCCGGTGGTTCGCAGTGCTCCATCAAGCTGTCTTTTCCATGAACACGGAGGAGCAATCCAGATTTTTTAATGCTTTCTATACGCCAGGCATTCAAAAGGTCTACGCATGGTGCATTGATATGAGAACTGTTGGTTTTGCCTGCTTTTCCCATCTGTCAGTTGACCCAAGTAGTGCATAATCACTAATCCAATTGAAGCTATTATGCGGTTCATTCTCAACAGAGGAAGTGATATTATGTGAGGTTTGAATCTATAATGTTGCAGAGCCATTAGATAAATTGAAATGTGATCATACATTTTCTGACATTCGTACTCTGATCTCTTTGCACTGGTATATGGACAAAGATTTGTAGACCGTAATGCACAGGGGAAATCAGAGCTGTTATTTTAGCATCTGCTGCTGGAGATCGCTGTATTCTCCCTTGACTTTCCCTCTACATTTCTCTCATTCTCTCTGTCAGAAATACTGATTGGTTTGCAGGTGCTGAACTTTTCTGTGGTGAAAGACTCAAGTCTTGGCATATCATTGCTTCAGTTCTTTCTCCAAGCGTTATATTATGTACACAACCATTCAAAAGTTTGGGGTCCGTACTCATTTCTTTTGAAAGAAATTAATACTTTTATTCAGCAAGGACTCAAATTCATCCAGCTTGGCTGTGAAAATATTTATAATGTTATAAAATATTTCTATTTCAAATACATTTTTAACTTGATTCATCAGACAATACTGAAATAATGTATCACTGTTTCCACAAAATATCACCGTAGGCCAGTAAGAGCTGTGCATGTAAACCTCACTCCCTTGGACTCAAGAAGTGTGTTGGCGACTGACACTAGTGTCTGCGGTCTTTATCGTCCTTGTTAGCATGCATGCCTTAAAATCTGTTTAAAAAAAAATCAAAAATCGGACTGACCTCAGACTAAAAATATCACAGATTATTTGAAGATTAAATATCTAAATTCATAAATTTGTATTTTATATTAGATTAACTATCTAGGGTCGGCACCGGCACGTTTTGCACGATTTTTTAGCTGCAAAATAGACCTAAAATACTTCACCATTTATGGTAATACAGACTTAAGAAATAAACTGTAAAATATCTACTCTTTTAAAGCATCCACTTACAATCGAAACAAAACATTGTGCTTTTGTAAAATTTAGAAAATAAACAGGGTGTGCTTTCTGCCTCTCTGTCTCCATGAACTTTTTCTCTGGAGCACATATCTAAACTTAAACAAAACTCAGCACATAATCACACAGTCAATATATCTGAATAAATATGTAAGCGTCTACTTAAATGATCTAATTCAAAACGAAAAACAAATATTCTCTCTTTATGTAATCTGTTTGAAAAGAGAAATATGAGTTGTTCTCATTTCAGCTCATTATCTGCTAATGTGAACATGGAGAGCGCATGCTATTCAAACGCAAATTATCTGAGGCAAACCTGTCAACGCCCACATCAACTCAATAAAACACATAAAGTTTAATCAGATTCAATTTCTTTGCGTCGTCTTGTGATGCTTTGTGGAATAATACTATTGTATTAATAATTCTGGAAAATATACCTCAGAAGTGCTGGTTTAGTTTTATTTTGAGGAGCACCGTGTCCAGCTGAGTATTGTGAATAGTAAGTTCTGTATTCTTAAGTGCTTTGTTCTGATCGCGATATGTAAGTGTCTGTGAACCGCAAAAAAGACTGTTTAAATTTCAATCGCGTTTCTGTGTGTGACTGTGAATGATTGAATGGCACAAATTTACAGGAACTTTCATTAGTAAACATGTTATTTTTACATCAACACATCTACTAGTTAAGCTTTTACCAAACTACTGTATATTGCTATACTGAGATGGGTAAAAATCGACTGAAATATGTTGAAATAAAATGCCTTTGTAAAAGCAATGTATTAAACTGCAAATTAACATGTATATGCCCTAATATATCATAAAAACGATATGTTACAGATGAAACATTAAAGACAACATTTCGTTGACTAGTTTTGTATAGATTATGAAGTTTTTACCGTATAAATAGACTACTGCCACATCAAATAAGCTTTTGTTCGGTAATGTAATAATGTAAATAATAACATTATTTCTGCTCATATGTTAAATATATAGTATATTTAGTCAAAAATAAAGTCATCAACTAAGATGTTGGGTGTTAAGATGTGTTTGTTCCAATGTAGGTTATATATAATGCATCTAATAAAACACATGATTGATATACAGTATGTGTTTAAATGCTTGTGTCTGTGTCCCCTGACATGAAATGTCCCCTTTCTAAGGTTATTAACATTGACATAAGTTCCCCTTATAGCCTGTATATGGTCGGCCAGTGGCTAGATATTTCAATCGGTGTAAACCAAGCTTTGGCTATCTTTCTCTGACTTTGTGAAAGTGAAAGCTCAGATGGGCTGATCTTGAATCTCCTCCATATGAAGTCATAAGGTAACCTCCCTTTTCTCTGATTTGCCTGCCCAGAGAATTTGGCTCGTCCATGAGAAAATGAGCTTGGAAGTACGAACGTGCAAGCAAGTTTTGCGTTTTTCCTCAAGAGATACGGTATCATGGCTTGCAAACGAGTGAAGCATGGCAGTTGATCAGTGTTCGGATGTACAAATGAACACAAAAGTATCTTTTAGTTTCTTCATCCAAGGCTCTAAAGAAACAATGGGTTCATTTTATTTTCTCTGGAAATGCGCCGACACAATTTTCCAAAGTTTTGTATGGTCCAAACATTTCACCGACGACTATTTCCTCAACTTGGGCCAATACAGAACTGGCCTCAAAGAACGTCTGAAATACATTGATCGAGCTACCAAGCAACAATTTCTGATGTATAGCCTAATTGTTCAAGCTCAGAGAGGTAATGTTTCTCTCAAAATCGTGAATGCATAAGTCAAGCCAGTGACTAAAAGATCAACTTAAAATCGTTTCTTTTAGTAGGATGAAAATAATCTTATTTAAATTGTTAACAAATTATCAAGCGATCAAAGAACAATCTTTCCACACTTCGCTTTTGTGTGATGGGAATAGATAACTTCTCACAATTTGTTAATCTCGATAGCTGTAATAGTAAAAATGTATGTAGTAAAAATATTCAAGAGAGTTTCACATGCAATACGTAGCTATGCAAGCATGTTTAGCCAATCACAGCAGTACATACGTGACATAAATGCCCACAATGTCCATATTCAAGCATTTCAGTGGGCTTAAACAGCTCATACTACTTCGTATTATTTTTTGTATATATACTGTATATATATATATATATATATATATTTTTTTTTTTACAGAAGATTTACTTAAAAGAGAACTCCAGGCAATTTTTTTTTAAGTTTATCTTGAGCCTTATACCTTTGTAAGTACTACTGTCTATAGAAAAAACAACAAAAGAAAAAAAAAAACACACAAGCATAATTGGTGCTTGCAACACGGAGTAATCAGCACTAAAATTCAGTGTTATAGCCTACTTTCTGTGCTATCCATCTCACGTACATTTAAGCAGTGGTGGAATGTAACGAAGTACAAATACTTTGTTACTTTACTTAAGTACATTTTTCACGTATCTTTACTTTACTTAAGTAGAATAAATAGTGCCTACTTTTTACTTTTACTTCGTTACATTTTGCAGCAATTATTATACTTTCTACTCCACTACATTTCTACAACTTCTGTTACATTTTCGTTACATTTTCTGATCAGTTTTTCCCCTGCCAAAACGTAATTTGACCGTCTGTTCGTTGCACGTTTGTCTCGCCATAGATACCGTATATCAACCCGGTCACACTAAATGCGTCTCACACGCAGTGTGTTTATCGTGCAACTCATACGCGAAAATTAGTTTTTACGTGCATAGGAAACACACCGTGTGTAATATATGTTTGGTTTGGTTAGGATTATGGCAAGCCAAGAGGTTCAGAATTACACCATAAATGAATCGCGTTTACTGCCAAACATATTAACATATAGTAAGGATAAGCATGATATTGCCTAATTGCAAGCTTGTTTCAGAAATGGTGACATTTTTTTCCATCATTATTGAACATCATTATAGGAGTAGGCTATTAGGTTGAATGAGTTAGAATTAAATGTTTTATTAATCATTAGAAAATAGACATTAAGATAATAAATTGTTATGCAAGTACTTTTACTTTTAATACTTAAAGTACATTTAAAATAAAGTACTTTTTACTTAAGTATGGTTGTCATTGTGTTACTTCTACTTTCACTAAAGTAAATATTTATCTGGGTATTTGTACTTTTACTTAAGTACTGAGATTCAGTACTTCCTCCACCACTGCATTTAAGCCCTGGTGATAAAACCATCTTCACTCGTTTTTCTTGATCGTTATACCTTTGTAAGTACTGTCTATATAAAAAACAACAAAAGAAAAAAAAAAAACACAAGAAGAATTGGTGCTTGCAACACGGAGTAATCAGCACTAAAATTCTGTGTTATAGCCTACTTGTTGTGCTATCCATCTCACATACATTTAAGCCCTGGTGATAAAACGATCTTCACTCGTTTTGACCAGATCATTGAATCAGTTGGATCAGTACGAAATCATTGGATCATACGATTAATGGATGAATTGTGGTGAATTCTTCAGCGCAAAATAACTTAGTTATTGGAAGAAAATGCAAAATGATGTTATGGTTTAGAATGTAGTGAAGTAATAACACCCCCTCCTACATTACATACTGTAGTAAAAATACTGTGTTACTGTCCACCACTGATTAAAGAACATATAAACAAGTCATTCATAAAAAAAGATAGCGGTATGACCATATGGATGAATTGCATCTTTCTCGTAAAGAAGTCTTAAAGACATAAGTGTAATGACCTTCCCTGACAAACGATTGATATTCCGTCACAGTGAGTTTTTATACCCTGCAATCAAAACCTTTGTCAGTGACTGTTCTTAGACTTTGATTGCAGGACTGAGCTTTTGAAGTGTCATTGATGTTTATCTGTTCTTCACATCAAATCTTTTTTTTTTTTTTTTCCCTTTTTGGCTTCTTATAGATATTAAGGAAATGCTGGTTGATGGAAGTCAGTGCATACTGTAGGTAGAATCTGGAGACCTGCGTAGAATACCATCAATGCAGGACTTTAGACTTTATGCATTTACAGTTTTTTACAATCACTGTGTTACTATTTTCAGAACCTTGATGTCATTTTTCACAACTCTAGACACAAAACTCACAACCAATGATCAAAATGCACATTTTTCAAAACTTTAACCCATTTCTCAATTGCTTGGATACAATACACATACAACTTAGATCATTTGTTCATTTGACATAAATTACTTGTTCAATACAACACAACTTCACATCAAAGTACGACTATTTCAAAAGGCATTTCACATGTTTCATTTTAAATGAGTGTGTATTCATTTCCTTACAATGATCTAACTATTGATACAACTGCTCAAAATGATAAGTAACTGTTGCAGTACTCTTAATGCATAGTTGTATGGAAACAGAGACACAATGTTTACAGTAAATCATGAAAGTTTCAAGATAAGAGATTCATTGTCACCAATTAGCGTGGAGCACGAACCAATTAAACTACAATAGCCATGGATGTAGCCTAATATTATATATTTTTGCTTTGATTCCAATAAACCTATGTTGTGCTTGTACTGTAGTGTTTTGCATCAATATATCACACAGTTTGTTCAATGATTCCACTGTGTGTATTCTCTCTACTACTGCAGTACTTTTACAGAGATGTATATTTACTGTACATGTGGTACCATAATGAAACTTGTATCACCCATTTTGTTCTACAATATTTAATGATTGTACAAACAATGACAGTGAAACTATCGGTTGCTTGTGTGTGGGTGATCTATAGTTATGTTTCAATGGTATTTCACAGTAAATTTGTTTTTTGAACCAATGATTGTGCAAGTGCAAGATTTATTTAAAGATGTGAATGCACAATGCAATGTTTTGAACATTGAACCTGTGTTACAAGTGATAACCGTTTTGTGTCTAGAGTTTTGAAAAATGACGTCAAGGTTCTGAAAATAGTAGCAAAGTGATTGTAAGAAACTGTAATCCACAGGTTTGCGAAATAAAATTTTACCATATTGTGCAGTAAAGCTCTTTCTAACTCGCATATATTGCCTTCTGGTTATAAAGCCACATACATCCATGTTGAATGACATTTATGCTCGCTCTCTCTCTCTCTCACACACACACACTCCTAAGGTAATGATTTACATTTTCCCTCAAGCTCTCTTTGCTTTTATGAGAGACATGCCTCCCTGAGAGTGGTAATGACAAAATCGTGTGAAGGACAGTTGGCTGTTGCTTGTGGCTACATTACTCCCTCTGGACACACACTTGTGCACACACACACACACACACACATGAAAGTAAAGGGACAGCTTGAATGGGGATCTGACTCTAATTAAGAGCCAATTAGCAGCAAGAGCAGCACATAAATGACCTACTAAATCATCCAGGAGTTAGGGGTTCATGAGCGTCCTCTGAGCTTAGCTAGTTCCACATCCACGCATTCAGTCTATGCTCACTTCCAGCTGGGAGAATACACTTTCTTTGAGTGAACTGCCCTTGGCCAAAGGGTACTTGTCTTAAGTGCCCTAACAAATACCGTCACTAGCACTCAAGGGCTCACATCGCTGCTGCATAGCCTCTGCCCATAATCAAGGCGAACACGTGTCTGGAGGACATGTGCCCTCTTACAGGTCTGATGTTAAAGGGATAGTTCACCCTAAAATGAAAGTCATTAATTCCTCACCTTGGTGTTGTTCTAAATCTGTATGCACTACTTTCTTTTATGGACCACAAAAGGGGAATCTTTTAAAAATGTCCACTCATGCTCATCCATATGATGACAATGAATTGCGACCAGCATCAAGCTTTTATAAAAAAGTGGCAAAAGTATTACAGAATGATCCAATGCAACATGTGTCATATGTTCCAAGTGTTCTGGGGGTATACGAAATGAAATGTAATGTATTATTTAAAGATAATTATGACCCCAACTGTTGGTCTGCTCGAATGACTCTAGCGCCACAGATCACTCCATCTCGTTCTGAAAGAGCACACGAGGTGTGAGAAATCAAGATTAACAAAAATGTATCTGTGTACTTTTTTCACTGAGTTAAATATCTCCATTAAAGGGTCACTTCACCCATTTGCATTAAGCTTTGTATCTTTAGAAACCCAGTCATATTTTTGAATGGTCATGGTTTATTCCCTTATTTTCCCCTGAGATGGGAGAAATAAGGATTTAAGTGTTTTATTTCCTGCTTATCGTGACGTAAAAATCGTCATTTTGCGTCACGATAAGCAGGAAGTCACATTTCATTGAAATGTCAACAGACTACAATGATTAGCTCATTATTATTCAAGGGTGTGGCACCCACTCACCCTACAAGCCTATTACAGATCAGTGGGTGGGACTTCACGTGCAGAGACTGAAATCAATATCCGCCATCTTGTTTGGAAGCTAAGCTAACAAGCGCTGTGGAGATCGTAAGTTATGATAATGATGGAAGAAACTAAACATGATATGGAAGAAGAGGGTTTTGAAAGTCTGCTGCTTGAATCCGATGTTCGTGGCTATCTTTTCGAGCTACAGTATAGTTTAGAGCAGCTGAGGCTGATGAAGGAGCAGGAGACGCCTAGCTGTCGGTCGAGACGCCCGGACTGGGTCGAGCTCGGCGGCCTGCTGTTGCCTGTACTCTCGCTGCGTGTCATGGCCTATGGACACAGAGTCCGTCTGCTCTGAATCAGAAATCTCTGAATCAGACGAGCACACGGACATTTGTGTTGTGATAGTTTCGCCTTCAGAACATCCAGGTATCATGCAGTAATTCACCATACAGAAATAAATACAAACGCAGAGTAATTCACTAGCGCTAATGTGTTTACAAATGTAACGTGAACGGGGTTTGTTGTTGTGGGAAGAAAGAAGCATGAACCGGCGAACATTTAAACATTTTAATAGTAAAATGAACAAATACAAAACGAAAGTAAGCCAGCGTTACACACAACAGTAACAAATAAACATAAAATCAGGCCTGTTTCTCTCTCGATCTGCCATCGTTGCTCCCCATTTTAAGCATTCGCTCCTTCGTGAGAGACGCACCGGCGCGCGCCTCACAGCTGTCTTTCATTATCATCACTCACGCTACCGGCCTCGCGCAGCGCGCTGTCCTCTTACATCCCTCGCCCTCGATCGTCCTGCTTGCCACAGCCAACTAAATAGACATTTTGTTTGAAATTAATTTCAAACTCTTACTCTGGTGAAAGCTAATGTTAGCGTTGTAGACGGAAGAGTGCGTTTGCGTCTCTGTTTGCGCTGTTCCGGTGGGTGGGTGGGTGGGTCATAGTGGGTGTGGCTTGCGGAGCTGTGCAATGTTGTTGCATTCTGGGAACTGTAGTTTTTTAAGACAAAGGCGCCCCTTGGTTATTTTCTGTCTTTTCTCGGTCAAGAGGGCACCAAATAAAAAATATATTTTACATTTCGACTACATATATGATCCACTTTCAATAAAGATTAATGTTGCAATGGGTGAAATGCTTCTTTAATAGCTCTGTTTGTCTGGTGACAGTCATAATGACAGATGTGAAAATTATAACTTCTTTCGACAAACACAACGATTATATTCACCTCAGAGAAGAAGGTGCATGGGTTAGATTTTGTGCAGCGTTTTTGTTAATCGTATTATTGCAGATCCTTGTGAACAGGGATAGTTTTGACAATGTTGTCGTCTGTACGCGAAAAAGAAAAGGAAAAACGTTTCCGTTTTTAGTACATCATTGTGGAACCAAACAAGACACAGGTGAACTTAATCAATAAGTACTCACACAAACCAGCTAGCCAAGGGAACAAAGAGAACAGGCAGGAAGGAAAACAACATAAGAGTCCACACACAGAACACAACCGTTACAAATCCCATATAATATTGTCTTATGCGGTATACAAAACATTTTATTGTTGCCAGAGTGAACTGCAGCACTAATAGAGTCACATGTGTAGCCGTGCACAGAGCCTGCCGTAGCCATAGCCTCTTCTTAGCTGGATTACAGTTCTGTCCTCACAAATATGAATTCTTTGATATATCGGTTTATTTGATTCCGAGCTAGATAACTGTCTTGGAGACATGACATGGAGAGGGATTGATTTTGTTTTGTGATGTAAATGTGAGTGCGGTTTATGTGTTAATGAAAGCTGTGCTGGGACTCACATTCAGAGACCCAGTTATTATTATAGTGCTTTGGCATTTTGTATTTTGCTTTTTGAGGCATTTACTGGTTTATTTTAAAATGTGACTTAGAGTGAAACAAACCTGAGATGTTTCTCACAAAACATGTAAAAACAAACAGATAGTACAAATCACATAAAGTACAAAATGAAGACAGCATGAAGACAGGTGTTTCAGACAGTCATGCTCAACACACACTCATAAGGAGATATACAGAAACAAAACGTCTCTTTTTTGTATTAAATTATTTAAAATTATTTTTAAATGTCACTGTGATGCCATATTCAACTTTACTTTACCACCATATATATATATAGGAATACAAATTGTAAGAAATAATACAAAAAACTCCATATATGTGTGTATTAAACTGTATAAATATATATATATTTTAATACTTTCAAGGAAAATCAACTCCGTACTAGCAATCGTTTTGATTATATATAAATATGATTCATTTTGAACATTCAAAATTTACCAAGTAATGTGACCGTTTTAACATCACTGATTGACTCTTGCGTCCCGTGACTTTTGTAACAGGCAAAGTTTGATTGAATCTTTTTTAATGAGATTTGAGAGTTGCAGCAAGCAGAGGAGATGTTGTCTAGTGTTGTTGTTTTTTTGTTTGTTTTTTTGCATTTATTTAATTGCATGTATTTAAAAAAAAAAAGTGGATTTAAAAAATATATATTATCCACATTTTTGTTCCTGACTGTTGTTGTATTATATTGTTGTTCAGGAGTGGTTAGGGGCTCAAAAATGTCTTTATAATACTATAATTATTTTATATTAGTCAATAAATATACTAACACACTTTCTTTCTTCCTTTTTTTTTTCTTCACTCAGTGTCACTACAACACAACAATATGAGATGTTAGATTAGAAGCAGACTTTTTCAGTCAAATTTTATCCTATTAATCAATATAAAAGAGCTTTTGACTTCAGCTTTTGACACACCATTATAACACCTACTTAGACTGAGGAGAAATAAATTAATAAGGAGTTCAGACTAGAGAATAAAACAGGATCAAGAGGAGGTGAGACTTAATTAAATATGAAAGCAAGACAGCAGCAGAGGATGTGAAGAAAAGGGGACAACAATAAAAACCAAGAGAAGCCGCTCACAAAACCTTTAACATCAAACTGAAGTCAAATTTAACATGCACTCAGTCAGGCTTAGCATTTTAGAATTTCATCCCAGTTTCGAAAAAAGAATAAACGTAAGGGCTTAGGAGATTTTCCTGTGACACAGGGCCAGATTGAGGCTCTGATGGTACAGAGCTCTCGGTTGTCAAACGCAAGCGAGTTTCTGACTCTGACAAACTAAGGAGGGCTGCTGTATTATTGATGATTCATTCTGCTTGGATCCTTTTTAGCCCTAATACAGTTTCTCATTGTCTGTATTAATATTTCACAGCCTGGATAATCTTGATGGAAGAGAAGCCTGCTATTGTCCTGGCAGCTTATATGGGTTACAGCCTCAACATGCATAAGCAGTGAATCCATACTTAAAATAAAACACACAGTGCCTGATAGAATCATGTGGATATTCCTCTGTTCTCCTTTTCGCACAGTTGTATTGAATCATAATCTATTTTACATATCATTATTCACATAATCCCCCCTTAGTTTTCATGCTGGAGCCTCCTCTCGGTCCTCGATCTCTGACATGATGCCCTGAAGGCCATTTTCTCCCCATATTTCTTCCTTTACTGTGATGGAATGAATATTGTCCTCTGCCTTTCCAGCATGCACCTGCTGATGATGATAAAGGTTAGTTGTCAATGAGGGACTGGACACTGTCAGAGGTCAATGGATATCCATCAGGCTTAAAAAGAAATGCATTTTTAAATCCATCTAGTCTTTCCAGCTGCATATCTATCTATCTATCTATCTATCTATCTATCTATCTATCTATCTATCTATCTATCTATCTATCTATCTATCTATCTATCTATCTATCTATCTATCTATCTATCTATCTATCTATCTATCTATCTATCTATCTATCTATCTATCTGTATATTGTCTGTCTGTCTATCAATTGATCATTCTGTTGATCTATCTAGTGTTCAACCTAGCATTGTTTGTCAAAATCGACTCAACTCTGCTATAGTATTCTTCATACAAGCAGAGATATTGCTTTCTCAACCTAATCAACCTAATCTAAATATTCATTATAATATTTGTATGACCCTATAGAGACTTGTTTACTTCCCGCCTTTCTTTGTAAAACACCTGCTGATCATCATTCCACCCTTGTAATTAAAGACACGAGAATAGATTCATTTAACCCTGAATGCGTCTCTGCATGTTCGCTGTTACACTAAATTGTATTACCCCCCCCATGGATTTTGTGAAGTTTCTATTAGCAAACCAGTCCACAGATAAAACCCTTTTGCTTAGTTCACTGTCCACATACTTGTCATGTTGTTTAATTTTTCATGCCTGGACTTTTTATTTTCAGGACATTCACATTTCTTTCTGACCAAAACAGACTTTTTTATAATGCATATAACATGTTAGATTTATAAATACCCCCAGCAGGAAGAACAAAATACAATTCAAATACACAGATAAAGGCCTGAGGCAACACATAGATATATTCCACAGTCAGAAGAGAGAGAATACACTGTACTCTGTGTTTTGAATAAAAACAAGAACATTTTGCTCTTGGTAAAACATCACGGACAGAGAGTACATGATAATTCACAGAAATATTAAAAATATAATTTTAGCCAAATGTATCATGTTAAACAGGATTTTGCTTTGTCTTTTTGTATTTGTAGACATATTTGACAATGCAAAGCTCCTTCGCCAGTCTACCCTGCATGCCAAAAAATGCATGATTTCACTGTAGTGCAGGAGAGAAATAAAGTTAAAGGGATAGTTCACTTTGAAATTATTTTTTGATATGTTTTAGCTTACCCGAAGGGCATCCAAGATGTAGGTGTCTTTGTTTCCACAGTATTTTCAATTTTGAAATTTTTCGGTCAAACCGTTGTTGTCTATCAGTCATATATGGGGGTCCACCTCAAAGAGCATGCACAGAGAAGTCCAAATTAAACATGATTTAATGACTCATAAATGTAAGTACACATTGATGGCCTAAGACATAAAAAGAGCAGTTTGTGTGAGAAAACAAACAGTATTTATATGGTTTTTACCTCTTGTTAACAGCCATGTCCAACTGATCTGTATCAGATGTCCAACTGAATCGTACTGAACCATGTCCAACGTACCGCCGGAAGTGATCTCTCACGTGCGCCTACATCACTCATTGTTTACACAGAGATTTCAGAAGTTTTACCTTTCACTGTGAAGATCTAAACATATTTAGATGTACGGGAAATCGCAATGGAAGACGATTTTGATGTATCTAATTATGCTTAGTGAAAGGTCAGATGTCCAACTGTTTTTAACCAACTGTATCATTTTTACCCAACAAGAGGTAAAACGATATAAATACTGTTCAGACAGCAGAGAAAAAAGCACCAATGAAAGAAAAGAATGAGTTATGGTGAGACACAAGTGAACAGGGAGGAAATATAGCAGGCACCAAGGGCACAGAATGGTCAAAAGTATTTTCCTCTCCATCTGAGGCTGTGACACAGCAAATGTGCTGGTCTTTGTTCCAAGAGATACCAAATTAAAGGTCTTTCCACTCTAGACACTCCAAAGCACTTTATAATCACAAAAGTCCTCGGTCAGACCAGTCCTCCTCTCAAAGAGAATTTTTCTTCACAGTGTATTTGTGTATGTGTTATACTGTAGGGCCACCAGTGTTATAGGGAGAAGTGAAGGCTGAAAGGATAAGTGTGTAATTTTCACTAGTGGTGCCAGATTGAAATACAGTTCTGGCCCAGACATAACACCGGCTCATCCAATGGCATGAGTTTGGGGACAGTTGCTTGGTTTTCCCAAGCAATGGTTGATTGTCAGTATTTGAAACTTCCCTGCAATGTATGGGTGTGATATGCCCACTTGAGTTAAAGGTCACAAAGTGTTTTAAAGATAAAGGTCCATTTTTGGAGGGGATGAATTTCCCTCATGCCTTGACGTTCACAAGACCCTGATCTGTAGTATTTTGACCATACAGTTTTAGAGAATGTTTCTCACCACCTTTCGCTGAATCAAATCTGTTGTCTTTGCCTTTAAAGAAACCTGACATGCTGAGTATGAAAAGAGTTTATGTGCACTTGTGTGTGTTTATCTCAGAACAAGAATGACTTGCTGTTTCATCACTTTCTTTATTCTGCTCGATTTCTTTGCACATGTGAATTTAAGCATCCTTTCGTCTAGTTCTGTCTTCCACTGCATTTTCAATCTAATGTTATCTCTAAGGTACAGTAGAAATGCTGAGAGTGGCTTTTTGGCTGTTTTTGATCGCTTTTTGGACCGGAAATCTCAGCTTTTTCCCTGCGTCATCATAACATATGCGCACCAATTAGAACCCTGTTGCCTGCTGCTATCAAGACGCCATGTTTTCTTCTTTCCTTCTCTCTTTGATATGTCACCATGTGTCACTGCACACTGTTTCATACACTAATCCAAAGATCTTTCTCTGTCTGCCTTTCTTGGGGCTGATGCATAGATAAAGTCTTGGGTTTTGGTGTAGTTGATTTTCTCCCTCAAATACTTAAATGGATCAGTTTAGGTTGATTCACAGCTACACTCTAAAAAATGCTGGGTTGTTTTAACCCAACTTTGGGTCAAATATGGACTAACCCAGCCATTGGGTTAAATTTTTACATTACATTTTTAACCCAACATTTCGGGTTTGTCCATATTTGACCCAAAATTGGGTTAAAACAACCCAGCATTTTTTAGAGTGTATTGAGATACATATCTTTGGACACACTTTTTACAATTAAAGGTTCCAAAACATTTAATTTTCACCATGATGCCATAAAATAAATACTTTGGGTTCCCAATAGAACCTTTCAGTGAAAAGTTTTTAAAATATTTTTTTTTCTTAGAGTGAAGAACACTGTATTAATCTGAATAACCTTTTCCCATTATTAAGAGGGTCTCATTGGGTCTCATTCATGAAACACGAGCAGAACGAATTTGTGTGTAAATCGTGTGTAAAGTGGTTCCGGCGTAAATTTTCGGATTCATTAAAATGTACGTATTTTCCAAATTTTAGTTGGTATGCAAGAAATCTACCCCTGCTCCCAGCCACGCGTAAATGGTGCGCTTAACATCCGAACGTTTTGATCATTAATAAGGCTGCATTTTCATTCAAATGGGTACATATTTAAACAGCATTTTAAAAAAATTATTTTCTATAGTAATTGCATACGTTTTTTTTTTTTTTTCTTTTTACTTTTATAATGAGAGCCAGTAATAGCAGATCTGGTGATCGATGGCGGTCCTTCTCCAGTTTGAATACGATTTTTCCGAAGTGAGCTAATTCGTTTTTTGCTGTCAAGCTTAATGTCGAACCATTTTCTTCTCACTTCTGGGACTGTTCGATTGACAGATGAAACTCCATTAACTGCAACTGTAATATGCTGCCAAGCCTTTTTAGGACCTGATACGCCACTATGTACGCTTGAAAATAAAATGTGGCATTTTGAACGAACTTCTGATAATAAAACTTCAATTTCTGCATCCGAGAAATCTTTCTTTTTCATTCGCATTCATGTTATTAAATGCCTATATATAGATGTCAGTCGGATATAATGGGCGGGATTTATGGTAATTGAGAATGAACGTGCACGCGCATCCCATTTACGACTGGTTGGAATTTATTAACACACATTTCACTATCACATCTGACGTTTACAAAGTATTTATGAATCAGGAGAAGAGTTTTCGGGAAGGTCTCTTTATGCGCAAATCACTCATTTATTTGTATATTTACGAATGTTTCATGAATGAGACCCATTGTGTGCACTGGAAAGATTACATGGATGTTAAAGGTTCTTCGTGGAAATGGAAGCTTTAGCGTTAAGTTCTGCCAGGAAGACTCATTGCTACGTCACTTATTACCTTCTCATCTATCCAATTGTTGCTAATACTTGCAGTATAAAAGGCCGGTAGCACTACTTACACATGTATGAGTTCGCAGATGCTGACACTTTCATTTACCTCCATCCTCCCCACCACCTCCAAGATAGTTCCTTCCCCTCCATCCTCCCCACAAGCACCAGGATGGTCCCTTCCTATACCTCCCGGGGGGTCGGCTGCGCCCCTGCCTTCGTCTTCAGGCAGGAAGTGCAGACTCCGGTCCCTCGGATTGTGAACTATGGATAAAGAACTTTATTGCTTGCTGGGCTATCAATAAATGTAATTGTTGTTAGAGTATTTATTCTCCCGAGTATTTCTGGTAGAACCATATGTAAATAAGGAACCTTTGTTTTTAATAGTGCACTTCAGTCTTCATTGTTGATCCTTAACAAATCATTCTAATTTACAGGAGTGTGCCCTTGCTGATAAAAAGCATCAAATGCAATGTATCCCTGTAATTTACTTCACTTCAGTCTTCAGTTTTACATGATCCTTCAGAAATCTAATATGTTGATTTGCTGCTCAGCAAACTTCATTTCACAAAATCAGATGGTCACTCCTGATACAAACACCTATTGAATACCATGACTGTGAAGTAACTATTGAAACTTCCTTTTTCAGCTGGGAATATTGATGATAGATTTGTGATGCAGCCAATGGCGCCACCAGGGGGTGGCCACCCCAATGGCCAGTATTAATTTTTGTAGCATCAGTTATGCATTTTATAAATAAGTCAAAAATATTCTTAAGTAAAAGAAGACGTGGAAGTATGTGTCGTGACGTGCTTTTTAAGTGCCAAATGGTACACTGGTACAGCAGCTTTTAGGTGTGTTTTTGCCACGTTTGGACAGGCAGGGATGCAAACAGCGCGCTTTTCGGCGCCTCCCGCTTTTTTCACGTCAGTTTGGGTGACAAAGTCATCTGAAGTCATTCCATAGCTTAATGTGAGGGACAGAAGTATATTTACATCATTAAAGTATAAACTCGTTTTCCCTCCTCTGCGGCTGTCATCATTCTCCATTCATATTCAAACAGCACGCGCGCCTCTTGGATGCACGGTAAAACTCTCTCCAATATGATATATTGACATTATAAATGCATGATCTGTAGATAAAAGTCTGTATATTCGCATAAAATTACTTTATTTTCTTGGAGTTTGTTGCTGTTTTTAAACGACTCACTACCGTGTTCTGTTAGATCACACATACATTTCACAAGGATTATGAATCGGCATCAAACGCACAATAACTGTGAAACAAAGGAACAAATCGCAGTTGGATTTGTGCGCTCAACATTTCTTCGATTTGTGACATGAGCTTTTAAATGCGCACTAATGAAGCGCAGTACTGCTGCACACTGTGACTCCATGTTGCTTTGAGCACATCATTCTGCACCCGCGATGCGCATACACGCTGTGTGCTCTCTGTTTTTCATGTAATCATGGGTTTGCGCACTGAAATATTATTAAAAGCCAATATATTTTGTTATACCTAGCCTGCTCAATACATTTTAAATAAGCATAATTTAATTGTATATAATTTATTTGTAGTTTAGGCTATATATGCACTTCTGAATTCTTGACATTAATATATAAATATAAAATTGTGACATGATTGCCTGATTGAATTTTAAAAGAGAACTAATAGTAATTTGTTTTTATTAACATATTTAGATTTTATAAAATTACTGTGCAGATTTTTTCAAGAATTACTTTTTGCTGCTGATGTATACACTCATTAAGTGTATTAAAAATTCATAATACATTTATGTAATATTTAAAGGTGTTAACTGTAATCTTACACTGCAAACTAATAACTTAAAAATGATTAAATTCATCACAATTATGTAAGTATCTGGAAATTTGCTGTGGGGCAAGGACCCTTATATATCATATAATATATATCATTATATACAATGTAATATATATTAGTTGGGCCCTACTAATATCATTAGTAACATTAAATATTACACAATAAACCAAAGTATATCAGTAGGAGTTTCCTTAAGTCTTTCTGATTTTCTACAGGCTGGTTTATTACAACAGTAGAAAACAATTCTGAAATTATGGTTTATACTGTAGTTTTGGTGTGCCACCCCAAGATTTTAACTGGCCCCATCTGGCCACCCCTACGAAAAATTTCTGGAGGCGCCACTGGATGCAGCTTAGTTTTATAATGGAAGAAAAAATAATGAAAAATATATTGTATTATTTAATATCACCCAGCAACAACTAAAACTTACTCTATGAATGGCATTCATTACATCTGTGCCTGATTCCAAATGCAGAGTCATGTCCAAATCATTTCTTCTCTGTCTGAAACTCATTGTAACCAATCTGAGAACATTGAACGCATCTGAGAAATTGCCCTGTGAATCAGCGATAGCAAAAATAACAGCTGATGCTTGTTCTGTTATTTTGTTTTTGTTTATTTATTCCACAGTGATGATCTTACAAGTCAGCAATTTGAATTTGCTTTCACTCTGTAATTGATTGTATCTGAAATGTATGTTTAATACTGTGCTGATGTGCCACATCTAATACAATACAAAAAAGAATTTGCCCAAAAAATTGGATTTTGGGGGGATGGGGGAGGGGTCACGACTTTAACCTGTTTAACCAGTAACCTGATAAAGAATGCCACAACAAACAGAGTCAGCTAATGTAACCAAAACGCATTGTAATGTAACTGCAAATAGAAGTTTTGGTTTAACTTCCCTTTCACACATTCAGTTGACTATAAGTAACGTTGCTCATACATCTCTACTAACTCTCACTAGAGTGTAGAGTATTAGTAGACTGGTAGGGTTAGGGATAGAATAAGTTCACAGAAGTCTGTAGAACGTCTGTTGGAGGAGCATCACAATAAACAGTTGTGAAGAGTAATAAACTGTAATAAAGAGTAACAGTCTACTAATACTGCAATGAGAGGTAGTTGACATGTTGCAAAGTTACTTATAGTCAACAGAATGTTCAAAAGGGACCATCAAAAAAAAGTGTTAACAAAGTTTTTAATATTATTTTCAGTCCGCCTCTTCTATGAAAGTTTTTGTTTCAGAACCTCTGTCTTGAATTATCACAGTTATAGTTGTGCTGCTGAAATTAGACTGATCATGTGCAACAGTTGAGAGTAGCAGTGACTGCCAAGAAATAAGTGAAATATATACAGTATATATACACTTTATAACACTCTACCTTCTTTTGCAGAGAAAGTAATGGCAAAGAACTTAGAGTGGGCCCAGTGATGCACACTGACTGTATTTATAAAAGCTGAAATATGCAGGATGGCACTAGGTTCAGTCATCTCAGGAATACTGAATACAGTTTCCTCCCCTTCACATTATTGCACAGAAGAATAACACATTCCTAAATCTGTGCTTGTATGCATCTCTCCAGAGACGTATCGCCATGCCTCCACAATGGACCTAATAAAATTTTTCTCAGGCTTGTATTCATACTTATTCACTTGGGAGCCTATGGGGCAATATTATCTGAAAATATGGATGTGGTTGTGATTAATATTGCATATGAACGCAAATAGATAAAAATGTGTATTGCAATGGGAATTAATGCATGGTTGGATTTTTTTTAAGCAAAATTGTGTTCATTTATCAGAGACTGTGATGCATTACATCCATATTGCATGAATTAGTTTTTCAGTGCTTCCCGAATCCTCTTCCCAGGAGTCTTGACGCTGTAGTTATTCATTTAATTCTGACTAGAACTGGCAGCAGATGGAAAAGAAGTGGAATAGTTTTATGTAGGTCCCCCTGTTTTATATTATCAGCCAGTTATTCATCACCTGTCATTTCCTGTCACTTACAAGGAAATTTAACAAGATGATTAAATTAACATTTCCAGCTTTGTCCTTAATACTGGAGAATGGGGTGTTAAACAATGGGAAAACAGAAGATATTTAACTAACTCAATAACATCTCTCCTTGCTATGAGCTGAAGTGCTTCATGCCAACATCTAAAGTAGTGTCATGGTGTGGTTTCCTGTCTCGTCTATTAGTTATCCAAGGTGTTTCTGATTAACCCTTGTTATCTTGTCTAGTGTGTAGTCCCTGATTATTTAAGAACTGTGTTTCAGCCTTGTCTTTGTGAGTTCTTGTATGTTTTGAAGTTCGCTGTAGCACGTTAACGTTGATTGTTGGTTGTTCCTGTTCTCGTGTCCTGGTCCTAAGTCCCGAGTCCTGTATTCCAATTTGTATAGTTTGTGGTCTGTAAAATAAAGTGTGTGCTGCATTTGGATCCTGCCTCATCTCTGCTTCAGCCACACCTTGTTACAAGTACAGTATGTTAATAAACCACTTAAATATCAAGACGTGTAGAAAAGCATAACGTTTGGGTTATGTATGTAACCCCTAATAGGGAATGAGGCGCTGCTTCAAAAGCTATGGGAACGCCACTGCATAAGTGCGTCCTGAAGCACGTATGGAATCTGTCAAATGGCAAGACGGAACGTCATAGGCAGGTGACGTCATCGACCAGGAAACTATAAAGCACCCCAGAATCACAACCGTGTCAGCTTCTGATAACCTGAAGCAAGTTGATCACAGTTGATCACGGGCACACTGGAAGTCTGGCAAGGCGACGCAGCGTCTCGTTGCCTATCTGGGAACTAGGGTTACAAAAGTAACCGAGACATTCCCTTTCAATGGACCTCGAGCTGCGTCAAACGCTGTGGGAACACTAATACCCACATCACTATGAGAGCAAGTGTCCGTAGTGGGAAGTCAAAGTGCACATTCAGACAAAAGCTCCTGCGCCCCTGTAGTGGAGCTGAAGTAAAGGTCATAAAAGCTAGTGAATATGTGCGCTGAGGACCAGTCTGCCGCATCACAAACCTCATGGAGGGAAACTCCTGACAATAGAGCTTTAGAAGCAGCCACACTCCTAGTCGAGTGAGCTCGAACAGCCAATGGTGAGGGCTGACCAGCCGACTCATTAGCAAGTAAGATGGCCTCGACCACCCACTTGCTCATCCTCTGCTTAGAAGCGGGACACCCTTTCCTGGGTGGCCTGAAACATACAAACAGTTGTTCAGATTTCCTCCACAGGGCAGCTCTGTGGACATAAGCATCTAAGGACCTCACAGGGCAGAGCAGATTAAGTTTCTCCTGGTCCGACATCAGAGAGGGAGGAGGCATGACTATGGGTCTCATAACATTAGTAGGAACCCTGGGAAAGTACCTCGGTCTTGGGTGGAGAAAAGCCTTTACCATATCAGGCGAAAATTCCAGGCACAAGGGAGAAACAGAGAGTGCTTGAATGCCTCCAATTCTCTTGAGAGACGAGATAGCAATGAGAAAGATAGTCTTTGGAGTGATGAATTTTAAGAAACTTCTTAAATGGGCTCAAAGGGAGCCAGGGAGAGATCTTCTAATACGATGGCCATATCCCAGGATAGCACCCTCTTGCGAACTGCTGTCCTCAACCTCAAAGTGCTATGAAGAAAGCAAGTTATTAGTGGGTGTCTTCTCGAAGAAACTCCACTTAAAGGGACGTGGTAAGCAGCCAGCGCCATCACATAAACCTTCAGTGTGGAGAGGGATAACCCTGTGGAGAAACATTCCTGCAGGGAACTCCAGCACTGCACCCACTGGGCAGTAAACTGGGTCAAACCGGTGTTCAGCACACCATGAAGTGAAATGTTTCCACTTCAGGGCATATAGCTTCCTCGTGGGCGGAGCTCTGGAGTGGAGGGTGGTCTCAACAACCTTGGTTGAGAGACCTGAACTTATGAGCTGGGCCCCCTCAGAGGCCAAGCCCACAGTTTCCACAGCTCTGAATGGGGGTGAAGAATCATACCACTCGCCTAAGAGAGAAGGTTCCTCCTGATCAGAATCGCCAGAGGAGAGACACTACGTAGGTCCGCAAACCATACTCGGGCTGGCCAGTACGGGACTAACAACAGTAGACTGACCCAGTTCTGGCAAACCCTTTGTGATTCTGGGGTGCTTTACAGTTTCCTGGTTGATGACGTCACCCGCCTATGACGTTCCGTCTCGCCATTGGACTGATTCCATACGTGCAGGACACACTCATGAAGGGGCGTTCCCACAGCATTTGACTCAGCTTGAGTTCCCTTGAAAGGGAAACATATTTGGTTAAAAAGCAAACTTTTATGTTTTGTATTTCCTCAGCAGACATTTTTTTGTGTGTTTTGATGTATGGTTTTAATAATACTGAATAAATCTCAACAGAGATTTACCCTTTCACAGCCCAAATTGTCTTGTTTTGTGTTATTATTTTCTTTATGTTTTCTTGCACTAGATAATTCTCCATGGAGACTAAAGCATCTAGTAAGTGCAGATTAAATTTTCATATATTAATGCAATAGATGTGGTATTGCTATTAATTTACACAAATGCACAGTCACAATCACAAACTCTCTGCGTTATGATACTGTATGTCACTAAGGTAAACAAACGTTTGCCTTATTGGCCGATATTTCACTTCCAAACAAAGTAGTTCACAGCTCAGTGCCTAAAGTCATCAATGAATATGAAAGGTCACTGTCCTAACAACCTTCATCTTTTATGGTGAGTGATTGTCTTGTGCATCTTTGTGGGTGGGTGTGTTGGTGTGTGCACTGGACTGGACAGTATTGTAACTCTTGTAAGTCTCTTGGCCTTGAACAGAACCAAGGGCACACAAACAGCTCAGCCACTTGGGGCAGGTGCAATGATTTGTCTTTAAGAAAAATGGTGATTTATAGTTTCATTCCTGTAGTAAGTTTAAATGTAGATATAAGATGGAATTATTTTGTCCACAGTATTAAAGCTTGATCTCATTAGTATTCAGAGATATGCGTAAAGTGTGCACACATTTTTATGTTTGGATATAGACAATTCAACACACAATATCGGCATAGGCAACATCTAACCCACGAAAGCTTATGAAGAACTTTAGAGATGTTGAATGTGTACAAATCCTTTATTTGACTTATTGGTATAATGCTCATGAGTTTCTGTGTTGTTGAATTCCAAGGATGATGCATGATGCAGAATAAATATAGAATATATATTTATTAAACATAGAGAGCACTACACATAATCACATAACATTAATGAGAGACCATGAACTGATGAGAATTTGAGGGCTTAAATACACTGGCAGAGGATGATCAACAGAAGAGAGAACAAGTGAGGACTGGAAACCATCACAACAGTTTAATGACTTGAACTCACTTGGCAAAACAATAGAGCTGCACGATTAAAAGTTCACAATCTTGATTCAAACACTCACGCGATCTCATTCCTAAATCATAATGATTTGCATGTGTCTAAAACTTTGACGAAATCACTCCAATATTCAAATCTGTGACACCGCTGTCACTGACATACAGAGAGCAGTTGTCATGTATGTATGAAACGGCTTCACAAACAGTCTTCTCAAAACAGTTAACCACACAGTATCGTTATTTCTGTGTTATAAATATTCATATTATCTTAGCTCTTTTTAGGCATTTTGGCCATTCATTTACACAACAAGAATTACACGCAAACTTTTGGAAAAGGGTTTCAAAGTGCAAGTTTTTGAAATACAGCTCATGAGTAGGCCTATTACATATTCAACCTACAGGCATTTACTTTTTCTTTATAAAGTGACATCACCAATACTGGCCTGGCAGCATACAGGATTTGAAACGTTTTCACGGATCCGTGTGAATGGGGATCATTTTGATCTTTCATCAGAAAGGAAAAGCGTTTTGCTGTTTTTAGTACATCGTTGTTGTGTTAACGTACTCTAAGGCTATGTTTACACGGAAACGATTCTGAAGAGAAAACAAAAAAGTGTATAGCGGCAAAACTTTAATAAAATCCGTTTTCTCAGAAACGGAGAGAACAATTTTAGAAACGCTGATTCGCTAGTCGAATTTCGTACGATATGAGAGAATACAAACCCTCAAAGTTGTTGATGTAGCTTGAAATATATAATTTAAATAACTTCTCTTTTTTACTCTTGCGTGACAGCTAATTGCCTCACAGTGTTGTTAACAACATCATTCACGTTAATCGCAGGACGTTCTTTATAAACAGCAAGTGTAATTTGACACTATCTCCACCTAACGCAAATCCGGCTTCTGTCCATAGACTGACAGCACCGGATGTAACTGAGCATGCTGAGACAAACCCGGAAGCGATCGTGCATCGAGGCTATTGATCTCCTTCCACATTAAAACGACTGAAAACGCGGATCACGTGACTATTCATGCCTGCCGGTGTAAACATTGGTAGACGAATCAGGGAAGGGTACTTCATGACTGATGACACCCAATCATAGAGCCGAACGTGAGCCTCTGCGTCATCGTTTGTAAACTCCTCCGTTTTGTCCCGTCGACATTAAAACGCCCTCCGGAGATTCAAAATGCAAAACGGAGCTGCAGCGTTTCTAAACTTCTCCGTTTTAGGTCTTCGTTTTTCCCGTTTTAGTCGGAACGGGAGGTGCAAACGAAAACGCAGTAATGTGGACGGGGCCTAAAACTAGACAGAGAAACAGACCCATAACTGTGACAAAAGGTTAATTTGGTTTTGTTTGTGCGCAGAATGAAATTAATTGAATGTGTTTAACATGTATAGGCTAGTGCAGTTAACATTACCTACTTTTTTTGCGATTTCAAACTGTTATTTCTATTAAAAAAAAAGAAAATGTGATGGCACACCAACACACACACACACAAGTAAAACAAGAAGTTATTGTTAAATCACTGGTGTTTCACTTGTCATGCTAATTTGCAATTAAAAATATCTTTCTTGTTTAGTTTAATGATAAATAAGAGTCTTCCTTTAAAGTTGTCATTATAATGATTTATTAAGTTTCAGTGTCTTTCCAAAATGTATGTGTACGAAAATCTACAAATGAGATCACTCTGAATATTTGTATAAAGGTTTTACATAGTGAACTTAGAGGGCAAAAAAAACTATGAATAAAATACTTGTGCATTTGAAAGAAAGTGAAAAGAAAAAAAATGATTGATTAACGGCATGTTTCAGATCAAGTATAGTCTCCTGGATTATTTTCCTTCTTGATATTGTGTTCTTGTAATACTACCTGTTTTATTGCCTGGTGGGGAGTATAAACCCAGCAGCCAAATGGTAGTACACGAACAGTCTGATTTACTGATCCATGAAGTGCATGTGAAATTGCTCTGCAGGTGCAGAAAGTCAGGGATGATTTGGTCAAAATCCTTGCAGATCGCAACTGCCAATTCCCCCCTAAAACCACTTTGCTCTGCTTTGTGGAGACCACCAGTTTGAGTTCCAGCAGAACCAGGTTATCATTAAAGCTTTACACATGTATTAGATGTGGAGTTTCCAGTTAAACTGCTGCCAAAGATACTCAGGTTTAGAGTTTATTGTACAGTAGAACTTTGTTTTGGACAAATAAGACTTCACAATGGGTAGGGGAACCAAGCTAGTCATGTCTAATTTGGACAAAACGTATTTACAAGGAAAAGAAACAATTGATGTCCTTTTGCTTCAACATGTCTGGTAAAGATGCATTAGAGAAGGTGCTGTGGGTAACCTTCAGTTGATCTATTACAGTTACCATGGCAGTAGGCGGCCGTCACAGGTGAATTTTAAAGAGAATCTGAGGCGTGCACTGATATCTCTTTTGATACTGATATATAAAAAAAAATTGAATGATAGTCTTGGTTGAATGAAATCATACTTGCTAGTCATCAACCTGTCAGATGTTGTGACATTGGTGTTATCAAGTTATTGTCATTGTCATCCTGCAAAGTAGATGGAACGAAACGTTTTTTTTGGGGGGGTTTTTTCAGTGACTTCAGACACTTAAAGGAGAGTTTAAGATTACAATAAACCTGATCATCTCAATAGATCTCACAGCAGACCAGAATACTGCACACAAAATGTTTTGTTCAGTGTCATTTCAGTATTATTTATATACCATTATACTATAGTATTTATTCATGTTTTGAATAATCTTTCACTTTGTATTTTTAGTTTATTTATGTTTGTTTTAGTCAGTTTTTATTTCTATTTAGCTTTTTTATGTCTGTATTAGGTTAAACCACTTTTCAGCCAGGCAAGTTCAGCTTTCAAGGCAACATGTCTATTTTTTTTTTTTTTTTTGTAGGTATAGAGTTAGTAACAATAACCCCTAGCTTTATGTAGTAATCTGCAAAATGTTCCTTAAAATGTAACTTTACAATGAAGTAAAATTCGTTAACATTAATTGTAGTGACTGTAAAGAATATTACAACATTTATAATCTAAGTTCATTTTAATTAATTGATGTAATTGAATTAATACAACTTGAAATGTGTTGTATATGCACAAATTAGCATTAATGTAGATAATTAAATGCCAGTTAATAGTCGGCTCATAATACATAATGTATTACGTAATGTTAATCTATTGAATGTATTGAAAAGTGTTACCATATTTTATATTTCTTCCATTACTTAATGTGACTTTCTCCAACAGAAGTCATTTGAAAGGGTTAGATTTAAAACAAACAACTAGAAAGAATTTCATTCACTCTATTTCAACATTTTGTAACATTAAATGAACTGGATTTATTCAAGTCAAGCATTTTCTTTAATTTGAAAGTAAGTTTAAATACAAATAACCCCCTTAAGGGTACCAGCGGTGTGTAGTACGTAATTATTGTACTGCTGGGGGAAACACGAACTGCCCTGTGGAAGGTTAAAAACATTCACTGTCAGTGCACCACCTCTCAAACAAAAGATCCATATGAAGGGTAGTAGTTGACCTCCATTATTTAAACTGGTTGGTGTGAACTTCACAGATCCAGTAAAGCTCAAGGGATTTTCACTTTTTAGTCCGAACACTTTCCACAACAAACACTGGATTGTAGATTATGATGCTCTCAGGAACACTTCTGTAGAAGCTAATAAAGATCAGGATACTTGTGATGGATAGACTTTGCTGGAATGGGTTTCTCCAGTAAATAAGTAAATGGCAGTGGAGCAAATTGAGGGAAAGGGGGGATAACAAAAGTAAGAATTTAGGCAAGTTAGTGAGCTTCAACTGAAGTGACCCTCAAAACAACTCATCAGAGATGCATGCAGTGTCTCTTCAAACGTCTGTGCTTATGTTCGCTAGACTCTGTTGGGCTTTCATGCTTAACATTTTCTTTTGTTCAACATCTTCCTCTAGCACTCACAACCTGGATCATCACTGCCAATCCCAAATCCCTCCACCCCTCAGCTCTGCTGTCTTGCTTCCCGTCGTGCAGTCTCTATCTTTAGTCTGGGCGTCCACGGACGAGTTCGCCTGCTCTATATTTTATTTGTATCTGGTGTTTTCCATCATGCCTGAAAAATCTCACAGAATTTTCTTTGACATTTACAGAAGCTACTTTCTAATTTAAGAACTACCTTTTGTGTATCAGTGTTGGGGATTAGTGTTACTACTTTTCAAGGGCATTATATTCATTTTGTTTCCTATCAAGTAGCTGTGTAGCATGACCAAATATTGGCATGTTAATATTTACTGCCATGCAAGCTGATGCAATAATCAAACACACTCACTTCTGTCATGGAGCATTGCAAAGTATGATTCATTCGAGCGGTCTTCAAGTTAAAAGCTGCTATTTATTTTTGATCATATAGTGTATAATTATATAAATTTTGGCACATATTGTAGGTAGAAGTTATATTTATTGTGGCACATTTGATGTTTTCCTGCATTCAAATTTATTTATATTTTTCTTGTTTAAAACACAGCTTATATATATAATAAGCTTATATATAATATATATATATATATATATATATATATATATATATATGTGTGTAAATTATATAAAAATTGTCATTACTTACCCTCATTATGTTTCAAACCTGCATGAATTTATATATAATAGTAAATGGGATCCAGTTTACTTTTGGAGTTTTAAAATTTTTAGAAAAAATTATTTTGGAAAAAAAAAATGGATATCTCCATTGGCTTCCATTTTAAAAAGAAAGTCATAACGGTTTGGAACAACATATGGGTGAGTAAATGATTTTTACATTTTAAAATTTGGCCGATGTTAATGTGACTTGTTGTGTAGTTAACTACTCAACAGTTGTGTACATACAAGTGTGTGTGATGAACGGCTTTGATTAAGATATCAAATTAATCCACAGGTTAAGCATGGTAATTGTTGAACTTAAATCAGGCTCATCGCCTGTTGCCACGGCAGCAAGACTCTGAGACTGACAGTTGGGATAGAAACGTACTCGAAGGGGTGGTGTCAGGGCTGAAATGTCTTCTGCACATAAAAACGGAGAGGAAGAGATGGAGACAGGTAGAGAAAGGGCAGATGATGGTATTGTGACAGAGGATGGTCTATTTTATAAGAAGCCCTGAGAGAGGGAGGCCCTGAGAAGCCCTGAGAGAGGGAGGGAGTGTAAGAGAGACTGTAGAACGGGCTGAAAGACGGGCTATTAATTTTCTATTGAGGGCATGGTATGTCATGGTTGTAATGTCTGGACGTTGTCACGGGCTCTTGCTGTAATGATTACATGCCTGCAGGATAGCTTTTGAGCTGCTTTACTGGCTACTACCATAAGGACACAAGCAACTTCCTTCTAATGCTCGATAGCAACTCAATGGCTGTACTGCAAAAATGACTCTACATAACAGCGTATCTTGCCTTATGCACCGTTTTTTTCCTCAGTTTCCCTCAAATAAACAAGGAAATCATTTGGGTATTTTGCAAGCAGCCATTGTGTGTGGTGGTGCTTCAGGATTTTTCAGTCTGATTCTCCGAGTTCTTCGGTGCATCTATGGACCTTGTATCTCCTTCTCGAGCCCGCTATCAGTTCATGTGTCTTCGGATCGGATATTGCATCAAGTGTGTAAAATAAAGTCTGTTAACTGTCAGTGTGTCCTCATCCTTCTAGTAGTGTGACATTAACTCATTAGTCCTGCATTACTCGACAATTATTATAAAGTGTTACCGATAATTTCACTAAACATCAATAAGCAATCCATTTTTATCAGTACTTTTCAGTGTTACACAAAATATAGTTTATTTATAATCAACATTTCGTTATAATTCTTTAGCATTTATCTAGAAACATTTTCCCTTCTTTCAGCAAGGTTGCATTGAATTGATCAGAAGTGAAAAAAAATACATATTTCAAATAAATGCTATTCTTGCTATTTGCTTTTCTTGCTATAAAAAACAGCAATTTTTAATAGTGAGTCAGGCAGATGGAAAACCAAAACTAAAACACAAACGGACTGAACATAGTGGAGATTTTCTTTAATTATCAGCATTTATTTCACTTTGCCTTCTGTGAAGGATACATGCTGTGCTGACCTAGAATTTGACAAAAACAAGGTATTTTAGGAGGCTGTATAATTGTGCTGTCAACCTTTTGAACTAGTCTCCGTGTCTGGAGTGTGCCTATTAAGCCTGAAATACTGCCTTCGTATGCAGCTCAGAAAGATTTGGAACCGAGCAAGGGTCTCTGACTCATAACGACTCTACTGAGTGACGTCTTATGCTACATTTTAAAGTGCGGTATTATAATATTTTAATGAACTCTTTTGAAAAAAGGCTGTTTCTGCAGTGTCAGCTGAGCATGTGCTGTAGTTGAACTAGGAAAGATGGACTTAAAAAGCATTTGAGTTGCTTAATATAGATAAATAAGCATGGAAGATGAATGGAAGAGGGCATTAAATGAGTGGCAGAGAGTATAAGACGGACACTATCTGAAATTACAGTAACACTGAATGCACAGAAATAGACAAACATAATGAATGTTAGAAAGATTATTTATAAGTCTCATATCACTATTTTCTTCTGTCCTACCATTAGGCTTTTTTGTCCAGATTACTACATTCCTTCCTCAGACCCTTAATTAGCACATAAAACTGCAATGACACTTCTGACTTATAAAAATGTAATTTCTGTAATGTTGCATGTCCAAGTTCTTTGTTTAATTGGATGTAAAGATGAAGTTTAACTAAACCTGTCTTTGACTGTGTCTGAGTGTGAATTTGTGCCTGTTATGTACCCGTTTCGTCAGTGCTATATATTATGAATTATTCACCCCATCACTGTTAATGCTCCGTGAAGCAAAGTGCTCACCCTGCAACTCTACGGATTTTTAGAAACACAATTGACGGTAAACACACTGCCTCTACCCCTTGCCTTTTCCATCTTGTGACAATCCACTGCAGAACAGAAATCGATTTAGGGGAACAAAAGCAGGACCACATAACAATAAAGGCGGTCAGAAGAACGCTTCAGTCCTCTTTTGCTTTGATAAAAGTGCTTAACTGGTTCTTAACGCTCCTGATTTGAATTTTCCCATCATTGCTCCGTCCTTTGGTGAGCCGCTGGGGCGGAATGGGAAAATGGGCGGAGGAGATAAGTGTTGTATCACCTGTTTATGTCATATTAGTTGAAATGGTGGTCTGGTACAACACTGTGGTAACCAGGAAACTGTTTTCCTACTTAGTCTTTTTTTTATTCTATTATGTGGGAAAAAGAGGTGGCATTTTGATGTATTTTCTCTCTGTGATTTTCACTGAAGGCTTTTTCTTGTGAGATATGAAACAACTCACAGCTTTAGACACAATGACGTGCAGCATTTTAAAGGGATATTTAAAACAAACATGAAAATGCTGTCATCATGTACCCACCCTCATGTTGTTCCAAACCTAGTGTGACTGACTTTCTTCTGTGGAACAGAATTTTCCCATTTACTGAAGGCACAGTGGTTAAGTAACTTGGGGAGTTTAATAGAGGCCTACTTGTAATCTTTGGGTTCCTGAGTTGAGTTTTGTGTGAATGGTGATGCCATAAAAATGTCAGCGTGTCACTGATTTTGTGATGGTGTGATTGACCATGTGAAATCATGAGGCTGAGCAGGTTTGGATGGCTGACTGCCCAAAATATCCATGGCATTATGCCATTAGCCGCAAGGCACTGGCACTCGCTGTCTAGAGTAAGAATATAATGGACTTACTTCTCTTCCATTCAAAGATTGATTCAACAGCCAATGATTTTCTATTCTCTTCTGCTCACTGTAAAAAAAAAAAAAACCTTTAAATGAAGAAAGAAAAAAGTTTGCACGACTTTTTTTTTGTTGTTGAGTTAAATTTGTTTGCTTAATTACTTAAAAGACTTAAAATATCAGGTTGCCATGACTTAAATCATTTCATTCTTGTAACAATTACCTATTTAGATTAAGATTTACTTTAGTACAATTGATGTATTTAAGATGAATACATGTATCTATAATAAGATCTCTGTGCAAGTTCCTTTGCATTGTTTTTTTTTTATTGTTTTCATTACATAACTTAACAGTAAATCAAATATCTATGTGAAAATGCATTAATCCTAATGTTTTTGTTAAGCAATATGATTTTAGACAAGCTGCATTTGAAATGATTGTGGGTTTTTTTTGGACAAACCAACAAATAAACAATCTCCATTTGAGATACTTGTGTTTTTTTAGTTAACTGCAATAATATATTTTACTTAATTTATTTGATCTAAGAATCATTTTTACATTGTTCTTTATTTCTAACTCACTCTTTTCCTAGAATATCTACAGCAATAATTAAAACTGAGATTTTATCCTATGGAAAGGAAAGTGCAAAAGCCACTTTAGAGATAAACGCACACTATGGAGTTGAATAAAAGAGTGGAGGAGGCCCTGGAGACAGTGAATGAAATGAGAAAACGATGGCATGTCTGAAGAAGATAATCCATGTGGCAAGCGACAAGGGTGCAAAAACCCACCAGGCCGGTGACTGATAAGACATCATAGTGCACTTCCAGGTCCTCAGAAGAAAACAGGCAAAAACATATATAATGCTTCTGCCACACCAGTTGAAACTTTTTCAATTTTGAGGATCACTTAATGTGAACATTTGCAGAAAAGACCACATTTCACTCTGCGGGATTAAAACCCCTGGGGCAAAGTCTTTATTCCCGCAATTTCAGTAAAAATATCCTGTCAGTCAGAGAGACGATCTGCATACTACATGATCAGTCAGTAAAGTAAAAAACTGAGGACTAAGGTGATCAGCTCCACGGGGAGCATTCATAACGTGCTCTGTTAACACAGAAGTTAGCAGTCGACGGTCCAAACCACTCCAAATAGCATCTAATCATGGACCCCATAAATATTCAGATTAACATGATTTATTCATACGTCTATATTCTTGAACAAGAGAGAGAGAGAGCTGATAGATGTAAATTAGCATGACCTTTTGGGAACATCAAGTTGTGCTTTATCTCCCACTGCTTTCCCTAAATATGATTATCATGATGTGTTCCTCATATTCTTACAGTCAACCCGACACTCATTCACCTCAGAGATGGCACAAAAGAGCCCTGCCACAGTCAAGCTTCTCTTGCCTACAGGCATATCACACAAGCGGCTGCACTAACAACGCCCCTGTCTGTGTCATTAAATGCAATGGGCATCACTCAAACGAGGTCGTGCCATTTTGTTCTAGAACATTCAAACCGCTTCCTTTCTTTGAACCTTTAATGAGAATTGTTATTTTTTTATTTATTCACAGAAACGCACAATCCAGCTAATGAGCTTGATTTACCTCACGCATGCGCTTATGCATGAACATTCACATCTCACATATCCACTTCTGAAGTTGTCGCAAATGTGACACGGTTCTGAGCTCGCAAGTTAATTGAAAGAGAATTCCTGTGTTTTATAACATATCCTATGTTATAACAGTAACCTGCTGCTGACCTCGAGGTAACACGTTGTCTTATCTTGACATGAAAGTAGCAATGTGGACTAATGAAAGATTTCTTTTCTTTGGAAAGTGAAAATGGAACCTTTTTGAGTTTCATTAAACTAGTTTAATGACGAGGTTTTTTTTTTAAGGCTATTAAGAAAGTATTTAATTTGCGTGCTTATCTCATAAGCCTTCACAAATGTTTTGCTGTTTGCTGTTAGTTTGGAGAAGCATCCTTGGTCAATAATAGCAAATGACTATTGGCATGTTTACAATGATTCTGAATGGTAACAGGCTAGTCGCTAAGTGGTAATGACAGTACGCCTTTATTCCAAACAACAGCTGGCTTATTGACTATTTTAAAGAGTGATGTTTATCGTGTGTAGGGTTGGGTACCGAAACTCGGTGCCAATATGGAACTGGTTGTGACGTAAACGGTAATAACCAGACTGAATTAGAATGAACATTTCAGTGCCTGATTTCGATGCCTGAGTCTGTGGCAGTAGGCGCACACACGCAGTCTATCGCTGTCTCCCTCTCCCTCTCTGACGTGCGCGCACTATACGGTTTATTGAAGCACTGTCTGATCTGTCTTGCACGAGCGCTCTTGCTCGCTCGCTCTATAGATTCCGGGAGATTTGAACTAATTTGCGGTCATCCAGGAGCCGTTATCAATATGTGGGAGACTCCCCGAACGTCTGGTGATAGCGAGGAGATTGAACTAGGGCTGGGTAATAAATATCGATTTCTCGATATTAATCGATTCTCATTTTTACGAACCGATATCGATTCTTAAGTCTCAAGAATCGATTAGTCATCCTGTTTCATTTTAAGAATGGGACATTGTATCGCGGCTGCGCGCATTCAAAAAATCGCAATAATCTTTGTCCTTTGTTACTATTGATATGAAACAAAGTCTCAATTTTCAAATTACGTTCATTTTCTTTAGAAATTCAAAAACATAAATAGAGTTTTGGCGCTGTGGCGTGAGATCGCTCTGGCGCAGCTCTAGAGAAGCAGCAGCGCTGATCTCTCTTCCGGGTTAATAATACCAGTTACAGCGCCAAATAAACATGAATGAGCATCTGAAAGTGTGATAAAAGATAGAGTACAACTTATCGAAATCCGTATCATGTCACATTCATTCGCTCAATCAGCGTTTCAACCGTGGAAAGACGTCAGTTAAACAGCTTGTAATCAATGTCTTGTCATGTATCGTCATATTTACCTCAGAAGACCCACATCAACTCGTTAGTCAGATAGAAAAAAATAACTCCAGAGAGGAGCATTTTGCTAAATATATACACTATATTACATATGCATTATAATCTTAAAGTTCTTCAATATTTAATGCATATTTTAATAAATCTGGCAAGTTTTTATGACAGCCACCATTTAAATGTTTATATTTCATATAATATTCTTATTATAAAAATAAATAAAAGTGTAATTTAAGTGATTCATTCATTATTACCTTCATATTTGACTAAATCTGGCAAGTTTTTATGACAGCCACCATTTAAATGTTTATATTTCATATAATCTTCTTATTATAAAAATAAATAAAAGTGTAATTTAAGTGATCCATTCATTATTACCTTCCTATTAGGCTAATGAAGCCTAGTAGGCTACAACAAGTCTCCCACAGTTTACAGCATTAGTTAAGAGATTTAATTCCCTTGAGAAAAATTGCCATTTATTGTAACTGATATCCAAAATAATCGATATTGAATCAAATCGAATCGTAATCGAAATCGAATCGAATTGAAAGCTTGTGAATCGAAATCGAATCGAATTGTGAAATTTGTCTCAATACCCAGCCCTAGATTGAACACATGTGAAACACACATTTCACGTGTAAAATTACGCGTCAGAATTCGCGCCGCATTGATGCTCAGGTCGTCATATTATATTAGCGCGCGCATCATCTGCTCCTCAGATTTCTCTGCCGAAAAAGGAAGCTTGTCGGCAGTGCGAGATATTTAACAGCGAACGCAGCGTCTCGTTCCCTACTCAGAGAACATGGGTTACACAGAGACGTTCTCTTTCATTTGTTTACTCAAAGCTGCGTATAAGACGCAATGGGAACGAAATATCAAACTGGCCAAGAGCTTAACTAGTAAATGACAAGATAACTTAGCCTACATTACTAGTTAAAGCAGACAAAACATGGGAACCTGTAGCCATGTTGATATTAGATTACCCTGGTAGTAATCTCTATTAATCTCCAGTATAATTACATTGTTTAATATAATATTGTTTTATTTGATATTATGTAAATATGAACTTTTATTTTATATTGGTTCATTTATTATTATCATATGTTACTTGTATTTATATTGTAAGTTAATATTGTGTCCAGTTTGGCCCTGTAAATAAAGGGGTATTATTATTTTTTGACAAAGTGTGTCCGGTTTCGTTTTCTTAAGGACCGTTTCAAGAACCGTTTAGGCATCGGAACCGTTTAAAAAATACCGAGTAGGTACTGGTATCGGATAAAACCCAACCGATACCCAACCCTAATCGTGTGCTTTGTACAGTATATCTCTGTATTCTGTGAAGATTTTTAGTTTATGATGCTAAGTTCTTGTTATAGCTTCCGCTAACTCCTGCTAAAATGTAATTTTGTAAAACTGCAATAGACACCTTCAAATTGCGTCCTGAGTTACGGTGGTTTTAGTTATTTGGATTAAATTATTTCATTATTAATGTAGCTCATTGTCAAAACTGAATGGTTTAAATCATAAAGGCATGGTATGGTTCCAAAGAGATTTTTTTGGTTTGTATGAGGAAATACAGCTTTTGAGTTGCTGGTGTTATATCCCCATTTAATAAGCCGCAAGGCATCTTAAGCGGAAATCCTTGGCTACTGTTTGTCTTGTCAGTTAAATTGAATTTAAAACAGAGAGCAAGAAAAATAACTGAAGCTGTCAATCATTGCAGCAAATGAGGGGACTATGTGGCCTACAGCGTCTTGAACATTCATTTCCCTCAGTCCTAACTCTCTCTCTTTCTCTTTATCTTAGAAGGTTGATCTCGGCTATAGCGCTAGCTCAGGCATAAAGGATGAGACTGAATATGCGTGTCGATTTTGTGGGCTGTGGTCTGGCAGCTGCAGGCTATGGTGATTTATCTTGAATGTCTCTGTGTGTGTACAGACATGCTGTAAGAAGAAACCTTCTCAATCATTCATCCATCCATCAAGCTGCTACAGAAGCAGCTATTTTGCAGATCTTAGATAAAGGTGGGCAGCGTTCTCCACACAAGTCTTGGGCAAGACACGGTTTCAAAGCAGCTTTCCCCGAACAGCTTCATGCTTAAATTTGAGGAAAGACCAAAAACTTTCAACACTTGGATTGCAGCTCTGATAGAGAGATAGTACCACCATCTTTAACCTTAATTATACACGTCAGCTTGCTATCAAATTAGTCTCAAATTTTGGCTAAAAGCTGAAAGAAAGGGATATAGGTGTTGGGTTTTGTAAAGGTGGTGCATGGTCTCTTTTCACCTCATTACTCTGAAATGGCTATATTTGTCTCTGCTCAGTCCGCTGTGTAAAAAAAACTTCATTGGCAAATGGATACAAATGCACCCAACCCTCTTCCATGTTAGTTTAATGGGGAACATTGAGGTTGTTCTATCGCTCTTTCCTCGAGGGCTTCAATGTGGAAGGGCTCTGAAGGGTGACGGAGAGATTCACTTTGCATCCTCGATAATGAATCAGATGTTATCTTGTTCTCGCAGACTCGTAGTATTTTCTCCAAAAAAAATGCATATCTTAAGATAAAGATGCTGCACAGTTCTAATCCTGTTCCTCAAACAAACAAGGCAAGAAATACAAGTCTGGAAGCCCATTTCACAAATAGCTTAGATGATTGATGTTAAAGGAGTGGTCCATTCACTAAACATTCACAATGTCCTTCCAAATTTCTTCTGCGGAATACAAAGGATAATGTACTGGACGCTCTTTTCTGCGCTGTTACAATGCATGGGGACTAAAGCTTTCAAGCTTCCAGCTTGCATTAAAGCAGTATAAAAGTAGTCCACATGACTTGGGCACAAAATTTTCCAAGTCTTTTGAAGCCACATGACAGCTTTGTGTGGGTAAAATACTTTCAATGGAGCAGATCCCCCCCCCTATACTCAAGTGAGAACTCCCTGTGCATCCATGCAGTCTAGCATTGATAAGAGCAGCAATTGGTATGTGCATGAGGAATACCAGGAGGGCACATGAGGGACACGATGTAAATACTGAATGTGAAATGTAAACCACTGTTTATGTGGAGCTACTGCATAATTTCTGCAAACTCCACCCACGGGAATTACAATAAGTCTGTCTATCTAGAGAGTATTCCCATCTCAGGAGGATGATTCAGACAACTTTACAGCTCAATAAATGCATATTTTTGATACTAAATTATTCATGTTTGAAAAATATGCAAGCTTCACATTAAAGCTTAAACTGTCCGGCCAGTTTGCCTGCCAAGCTTTTGCATTTCAACGTGTTTATAGACTTGTAAAAGTACTTATTGTTGTCAATATCAGTTGACATGATACGAATGAATGAATACAAAGAAAATCAATGAAGTCAACTTTCTTTCTCACTCTCGCTCTTTCCAGGTGTTTACGCGTTATGGGAAATGTTACATGTTCAACGCTGCCGAAGAGGGGAAGACATTAAGGACTACAATGAAAGGAGGCACAGGCAATGGCCTGGAAATCATGTTGGACATCCAGCAAGATGAATACCTGCCTGTGTGGGGAGAAACAGGTACATACACAAACACACAACACAGTCAGCCCTGATCACGCCATGAGCTTTCCCAGAGCTCTCCCTAGTTAAACATATCTCCTCATTTGCAGGAGAAACTGATTATCTTACAGGTGTCTAATTAGGGCAAGGTTTTGTTAGCACTTTCAGTGTGATTCCATCCCCAGGGATACAGTGAATATTTGCACCTTGAAGAACAGCTGTGATGCTGTAATGGTGCAGACAAATCCAGTGGGATTCATTTTCAAATAGATGTTCTTGCAACCTGCTGAACTGATCTGATGTGGCCACACTTCTCTGAACAGTAGTACACAAACACTTCACTTTTTTGATTAGCATTGTGACACCCAAGCAAAGCAAAGCTTCCCTTGTAGTGTGTGCAATATTTCAAAGAAGATGAAAGCATTCAGGATTTACAGAGGAGCAGCGTGAATTCCCAGCAAAAGATTAATTAGCATTTGAAAGGTTACAAGTTTAGCTGAGGCTGAATTCAAATTTATTCCGAGAAATATCAACATTCCTTTTCCAACAATGAACAAAAGGAATAATATTCATTTCATCAGCTGTTTTGGAAGTGTGCCCTTTAAAGCAGTTGCATGATCTGTACCACAGCTTTATCCTGCGAAGGATATGGGCAATAACCAGATATATCTTCTAAAATTTCTTTATTCTGTAGTTCTGATCTATGGCTTATTTTATGGCCCCAGGTCCATCTCGTCTGTTGTCATATCAGCTATTAGGGTCCCTTGGGGAGATTTCGGATTTTCTCGATCTCATCCTCTCATTTCAATTTTCCACATTGATGATGTATCACAGTTTCCTTGTATGGTGTCTATTGTGCTCACCGCACTGCTCTTATTCTCATGAGTCATTTCCCTCTAAAGTTGCAAATTTAACTTAAGGTCATAAAACATTTGCGAATAAACAACGCATTCTCATTCTTTAGCGTCATATGTGACGCTATATGACAAAACGACCAAATACTACGCACATGACACCCGTTATCGTTAATATAACACGTGCTGTGATGGGTAGGTTTAGGTGTGGGGTAGGGTAGGGTAGTCTCATATTACGCTAAAGGATTTATGATGCCTTGGGTTTGCGTTTTATATTAACGATAAAGGGTGCCATATGCGTAGTATTTCGCCGTTTTGTCATATAGTGTCACATATGACGCTATAAATGATGAGAACGGGCTGGAATAAAACACAGTTTCCATCTAGTGAGCCGAAGAGAACAAAATCATCACTTCCTGATAAACTGGTGATAAATATCAATAAGAAAAATGGAAGTTGCTGCAGTTGGAGAAGCCATAATTTCCGTATATAATCAATTACTTGCAGCTCAGAGCACGTAGACAAAATGCAATAAACGTGATCATGTTGTCTTGCCTTCGGATGCTTGCTGTTTTGGAATGCAGTCGTGTAGGTAATTATACCGAACCACTTTGACGACAGACCAAAACCGCATTTCAGATGCTTTGCAACAAGATTGGCTAAGCTATGCCATCCCAGTGCACAGTAAAATGACTGTTTTTGGTCATCATTTTTTTGATCGTAGTTAATTTGTATGTTTCTTATTGGAAAAAAAAATCCTGCTCAATTAATTGCACACGTTTTTTTATGCGCTTTTTTTAGAATTCATGTTTATCTTGGTATTTCCATCCAGTGTTTATCGCAATTGTATTTTGCAAAAAGCGCATGATGGATGGATGGAAAAAAATCTACTTTCAAAGGAGAGCCACTGCATAAGAGGGTATTTGAGGAATTCTGTTCAGTAGCTGGGATTCCTCCTGAGATAGAAGGAAAGGTAGACGATTACCTGCTGTATTGTTTACTTTCTGCATTTTCATGATCAGCAAGTCTGTCTACATCCATTCCTCCTATAACACTCCAAAGATTTCTGATGCCCATGGGGATAGAGATGGAGAAATTGGAAATGGTGAAGAGGAAGTGTGCGCTTGCATATATAATATTATAAATGGCACGGTGCACAAAAAAAAAGATGACACATCTGGAGCAGAGAGAGAGAGCCAGTGATAAACTTGCCATCATCTTTTTCAAATTTAAAACATGGAGAGAGATCCCTGAACCTCAATGAATAAATGTGCAGCCAATCTGTCATTCTGTCTGCCGGTTTTACAACTCTGATGAATGCAGAGTGATGAAGAACTTATGCACTTTGAAAGAAGAAACATGGAGATAAACCGTATATTATGTAGAGCAAGATTCTGTGTGGTTGAACTGGAATATTTATGTGTTTATTGTTTTCTGGATGCAGTGGTGAAACTCAGCAGTACCATAAATCCAGTCACAATATTGCTACTTTGCTTTTTTGTTACATTTTGCATTTATTCTCTCATTTCGTGAGCTTAGAATTATAAGGTTCTATCTCCGTTTCGGTTAGTTCCGAGATATTGAGCATCAAAGTTTTTACATCCCAGGTGGCAAAACTGTTATATAGTATAATCTTCTATTATAGCTTTATCTATTAATCTTTTTTTTACAAAAATAACACCACACAGGCATTAATAAACACCTAATGGATCAGATTATGTCAAAAACTCAATTTTGACCAAAAGTGGAGATAGAACCTTATAATTCTAAGCTCACGATTTCACTTCTCCTCCCTCCTCATGTTTGTGTCTTTTTTTTTTCAAAATAAGTGCCTTCATATTGAACAAAATTACTTATCTCTCCTTATAGTAATCTTGAATTCAGAATACTTTGTAACTCCTATATGTAACGAGATCATACTATATGTAACGGATACTCCACAACTAGGTTTGAATTAAAAGATTTTAATGCACAACATGGAGTCAAAGAACTACCTGACGTAAACATGTAATGTATAGCCGTAGATTATCTCGCTAATAGAACATGGTGCCAATTTGGACAAGTTGTCATTGATGTTTCCATCATAAACTTTGACTGAATGGATAAAAAATTACAGTAACTGTAATTTGCTTAAATACACACTCTAACCGACACTGATTTCTTTCCATGTCGCTGTCGTCAATCAGAAGTACTTCCAAATCCATGTAGCCATATATATCATGCCCTTGCCTGCGAGCAGCCTTTCCATGGTTTTTGACTAAGCTGAACAAATGACTGCATTTGCTCAGCCTCAGTAGCACATCACATCCACCAAAATCAGTTGTTATGACTGCTTTTTTTTTATTATTTTATCTAATGATTGTTAGATCTAGAATTCGGAATTTAAAAAAAGTGCTGTAAGATTACATTTTCAATGAACTGGGAGAAAGAGAGAGACATTGCATGTGTACATATATGGTACTCAGACAGACCATGGTTTAAAATGGTTTAATCACTGCACATCTTTGGATGCTCTGTTTTTCTGAGATGATGCCTTTGAATCAGAAAGCACAGTGCCTTGACATGTTCCAGCTTAATCAAAAGACCTTTTCATGTTTGTCTCAATGCAGTTTCTTTCTTTTATGTGAATGCTATCTCTTTTCATTTACTTTTTTAGGCAGGGATTGGTTTTGTGTGTGTTTGTGTGTGTGTTACTGGTTTTCTTCCGTTAAGAGGTTTGTGCACCGTTAAGAAGGGATTTGTCAATGCGAATTCAATCTGTAGTGCACAGGATGTATCCGTATGTTTCAATGTGAGTTTAATTCAATTTGAAGAACTTCCTATATCTGCTCTAATTGTAGGTTTCAATATAATAATAATAGTCAATGCTTAAAATGTCACCTACAGAAATTTGGCATGACTTTGATATACAGTATTTCTTAAATTTAACAAATTAGCCTCAATATTATCAACTATGGTCGGACAGCACTTAATGTCACAGAATACTAGATTAGTTGAGAAAACATGTTTTCTATATATCAAGGAATAAATATGCAAACCCTGTTAAAATCATTACTGGTCACCAGCACAATGTATGTTTGTACTCTGGGACCAGCATGGGATGCTGGTTGCTGGTTTGCCTGATCGCAGTATGCCATGCTGGTTGCTAGTGGACTGGACCTGGATAAGGTATGTTTTGCATTCTGGGACCAGCTTGGGATGCTGCATATGTCTTTTGGGTGCTGCTATAATCCCATCAAGAAGACGACAACAAAACTTGCTTATCTGTATGTGTAGCATGTCACATTTCTTAGTGTGTGTGTTCGTTGTCATATAAGACCAAGAAAATATTCCAAGTTAATTTTAATAAACATAAACTGTTTAATAACGTAAAAAAGAGAAGAGACGCGCAGAAACACGGCAACTACAACTGACTTACAGCCAAACAGCCTTGGATGAACTTAACTGCAATAAATAGATATCTCACCAGAGGATGATTATATAACTCCAAAAACAGTATCACCATTCACTCATTACAAACCAGTTTGACTTTCATGTGGTACGTGTACAAAAGTTGTTGAAGCCAATTAACTGTCCATTTAAAAGACCTCTTCTCAAAATCCCTATTGAACAAACTACTTATGATTATGCTTCTATATAAAACATTTTTTTTTTCGCAGTGTGCACAAGCTCTTTTTACTTGATTTTAACAAATTTATGTACAGAACATTTGAAACGGGACAATTCTTTTGATGCTTTTAAAGGGGTGATGAAGTGAGAGATTTTACTTGAGCTTTTGACATCTAAGATGTCATCATATTGTAAGTATATCCTGTAAGTTTCAGAACTGAAAATGTCCTTGTTACTCCAATAAAAACTTTTATTGACACCAGCCTCAGCGAACGACTCATTTTTCAAAGTGGGGAACTATGACGACAAAGAGGATAAAACCCCACCCCCGCAGAAGAAGATCAACGCCTACTTCAACACGGCCGGTTTAGCCCCGCCCATTGATTTGTGCAGTACACGCATAGCTAAATAACATAGATGCCTACCTCGTGATGACAAGCCGGATCGAGCTACCGAGCAATACACAATATTGTGCAGTGCCTGGTTATGGAAGATAATCGCTGCATAAGCTTCCTCTGGATTCCAATAAGACTGCATGGATAAACTTTTTAATGACGTTCCAGCTGATGAGGTAAAACATCGTCCGTCTGTTCCCTTCATTTCACTGAGGATTGTTTTGTTAACAAGACTGGATTTGCAGATCGATTAAGAGTAAAAACAGTGCTGTGCCGTCTATATTCGACCTGACGGGAATTGTGCAACACACGGACTCTGGATCGAATCATTCCGGTCGCCATTTAACAACATTGGACGTTTTCAAAATGATTCCCCACACGTGCATCGATGAGTGATTTGAAACTCATTATAATATGCAAAACTGTTCTCCACTCACAGCAGTGGGCATTTACTTCCAAGTCTTCAGTGCGAGACGCCCATAAAAACCGAGTGTTTTTCAGGAAGGCTTACAACTTGGGTACAAAGTAGCCTATTACTTACTCATTTTGATGTTTTTGAATGCAAAAACCAAGCGAACGTCATAAGTTGACCTCAGACAACAATATAATAAAATTTAAAAAGCCAGTTCATGACCCCGTTAAACATTTTATGGGTGACTGATTCAAAAATTGTGTTTTACTCTCAGCAAAGGGAGCAAAAGAAATTACAAAGTTATAATCATATAAATCAATAAATCATATTTTTTAACCTTATATTGTTTTTTCCTTTACATAATTGTGTTAAATAGAGAAGTATTCAAGCAAAAACCCTGTCTGTTCCCAAAACACTGCTTGAAATAAACCATTTTATATTGTTGATCGTACTATTTTTTTGTATTGCTGTCTTCTTTTGTATAACTATGTATTTTATCCGTGTAAGGTCTCCTTGAGTGTCTTGAAAGGTGCCCATAATTAAAATCAATTTTTTTTTTTTATACAGACAGCTGACCTGCTCACACTCAAGTATTAAGTATTTAATATATTAATTAAGCCTTGTAATGTTCTGTTGATTATTCCCCTTGGTTTTCTTCAGTTCCTTGTCTTGTGTTAATGTTGTTTTAGAGAGTGTAGTACTTGGTTTCCCTCTGTGTTCATTAAAAGTCAGTTTGAATGTCTTCCAACTTGATCTTCTGGATTGCTTGAACTTTGAACTTTACATGTTACAGTAACAAGGAATCTGCAAATATAGTAACATTTAAATTTTTAATTTGATTAACATTATTTATTAAAAGATATAATGCATTATAATTTACATTATTTACGTATAGGCCTACCTTACACATAGACCTAGTAAAGTTTTATATAAAGGCTTTAAAGGGATAGTGAAATGAAAATTCTGACATCATCTACTCACCCAAGTTGTTCCAAACATGTATGAGTTTCTTTCTTCTGCTGAACACAAAATAAGATATTTAGAAGAATGTCAGTAAGCAAACAATTGATGGACCCCACTGACTTCTATAGTTTTTTTTGTTTTTTTTCGTACTATAAAAGTCAGTGGCGTCTGTCCACTGTTTGGTTTGATTTTTAATGTACTATCCCTTTAAGTAAAGTGTTACCTGTTTGTGCAGAATTTCTTCCAATTCCAAATTTAACATCTTGTGTGACTCAAACTCATGAACTGAAAAGGAACCCATTCAAAATTCTGAACTTTGCTCAACTGTGTGCGTGCATGTGTGTTTGTGTGTGTGAACAAAGGCAAATGTCTTTGTTCTACAGTATGTAATATATAGTTAGTCTTAGAACAGACCCCTAAAATCTCTCTTCATACTCTCTTTCTGTCCTTCATGCCTGCACTCTCATCTAAGTTCCTGATCAAAGCCGGATATTTATGCATTCTGCTCAGCATGTGTTGTTTTTCCACTTTGTAGCTGTGGAAACGCCAGCAGGTTTTGGCGGATGATCACTAAGTCTGGAATCAACAGCCTCAATCTGTAAAATTATATCATTTCACATGGCAAATATTTGAGTGATTTCTATACCGTCTCTAAACTTTAATTAAACCAGCTTGCTTAATTATTGAGCTGAGAAGCCCAAACGTAAGTCAATAGTAATTTTTAACCAACAATTGTTTGGTCAGATATATTTATTTCTGCAGTAGCAGCAGCCCACATAGCAAGCCGTCCTTGGCCTCAGTCTGGCAGTGCTGGCCTCCTGTTGGCATTGGCATCCTGCCAGCCAGAGCTGGGCCATGTGTGGCAATGATGGCACAGCATGGTGCAGGGCAAAACGCATGAGGGCCGAATGTTGGTGGAAGGAGTGTGGCCTAGATCAGTCCATTGATTATCTGGCCCAAATCATGCTTGTGACCATATAAATGCACTTTCCCACATAGGAAAATGTATCGTACCCAGCTCGGTTCCACAAAACCCCTTTTCCCTCAGCCAACAGTACCTGACGGCCCTGTAGTGGCCAAGATCTGATTAAGACTAGAACCACAAATTGGCTATAACTGGCTCGATTCTCAGCCAATTAATGACCCAGCCCTGCGCTGGGCCTGAATAGTTCTTAGTATTGCTACAGATTATCCTGAAGATTTGGATTACAGTATACTAAATAAATACTTTTCTGATAATTTTATTGTGTTTGCGGTATTTTACACCATAGGATAATAGTAAAATGATCACAGAAATGGAGTACTACAAAGCTCAATAGTAGGACCATTGCTGTTCACTGTTGTACATGCTACCCTTGAGAGATATCAATAGGAAGCACTGTTCTGCTGCTGTACTGCTGTTGTGCTTATGCTGTTATGATGATGGTGCTCAGTTCTATATTTCTTCACGCCCTGACAAAACTTTCACAAAAAGTTTCACAAAATTTGCCATTCACAAAATTAACCGAATGCATAGCTGATATAAAAAAAAAACTGGATGACTAGTATTTTCCTACTAGCGCTTAATTATTGGACAAAAAATGTCCCCACATAACCTAGAATACCGTCTCTGGGTTAAGTGTACCTATTAAGCCCACCAAAATCTAAGTCTAGCTTAGAGATTAGATTAGAGATTAGACATGAGATTGTGTTGTAGTGTTGAATTGAGGTTAATGGTCCTTTTTCACATTTACACTCTAAAAATAAAGGTTTCAAAAGGTTTTTTTCAGCCATACCATTTTTAGTTCTCCAAAGAAGCTTTCAGTGAATGGGTATTTTTAATATAACATTTTCTTTTTCTTAGTGTAAAGAACATTTTTCAATTATTAAGAACCTTTTCTGGAATTGAAAGGTTCCATGCATGTTAAATGTTATTCATGGAGCCAGAGATAAATAAAGAACCTTTGTTTTAGAAAAGAGAATATCCAAAATATGGTAAAGACCATGCAAAGGTAGATGTGGTCATGTCTCACATCGGGTCAATGTCAGAACCAGGATAAAAGTGTTTTTTTCTTACTTAATCAGATGACATTTTCCGGTGAAAATTCTTATGTTGGTCATACTTCCAAAAAGAATAATCTGTGATTCTGAATGCCAGTAGCCAGTATCCAGGATCAGCTAAGGTAGTCTAGGCAACTTTTCAAAGCATTGAAGATGCAAATGTCTTCATAGACTGCATAGATGCCCTATTGGCTGCTATGGAATGTTGCTGCGATACATAAACGCATCCACTTTTTTGCGAAGGGCAAGACTGTGCTAATCAACTGCAAGTATATGGTGAGCTGCGTTTTTTTTTTTTCTAAAAAAAAAAATAATAATAATAATAATAATCAACCGATATCAGTGGTTTGTACGTGGTGTACAAAAAGTTCCATCTCTAAGTTATTTAAAATCTCGATAGTTAGACTAGACTTTGATTCAATAAAATAAACATACAGTATACTAGCCTGGCTAACGCCAGACCACGTATCATTGAGAACGCCCAGAGCCGTATTATTGGGTGCTACGAAGGTCTATCAAATGCGCCTGTGCTCCCTCCCCGTTCTGTGATTGGTTCTCTAAATCAGGGGAAAATTTGGTTTATGGTATCCAGACTGCCTAACAGCGCGAATAAAATCGTAGGCGAATGGGGAAACCCAGGCTAACAGTATACGGTAAATAAAATAGGAATGAATAGTATAATTATGTAATAGCATAAGTACATAATATAATAATACAAATATTGTTAATAGCGTAATAGTTTATGTATAATACTATAATAATAGCAATGGAATAAGACATATCAATTATAGACAATACAATATAATAAGTTAAAATAATTGTTGTCAAGGGGGGTGTCTATGTATTTATTATGTCTATGATCCACACCGGCACGGTGACTGACAGCCTCACAGTCTCCTCAAACATTGTGTTCATCCACACTGTCCCGTGTCGAGGGTGTTGAAGTACAACTCACGTAAAGTTGATAATTCTGCGAATGACTGCAATTGCAGATTTCGAACAGAGATGGCGACAAAGAGGAAAAACGCTGGTCTGCAGCTTAAAGTATTACATTTTGAACCAACCACACAATACAGCACACAAAAATAATAGACTACTGTCCGGAAAAACATTAACAATGTTGCAAAAGGTTTCTAATTCAAATAAATGCTGTTCTTTTGAACTTTCTATTAATCCCATTGATAATAATAAGAAATTTTTCTTGAGCAGAAAATCAGCATGTTAATATGATTTCTGAAGGATCATGTGACACCTTTAAAGTAACACATCTTTAGAGTAATTGGTGGCTGTAGAAGTGACATTGTGTGTAAAACCCTGATTTGGAGATGTTTGTGTGTGTGTTATGGAAATTTCTAACAGTGAGCATGTTCATTTTAAAATAATCTGTATTACAACAATGGTAGGCTACAAACAAATATGTATGTGCCAAACTTGTTAATATGACCGTTAATCAGCTTAGGTTGTCTAGGCAACTTTTCAAAGCATTAAAGATGCAAATGTTTTCCTTCAACAATACTTTTGCTTAACTCCATTGTACTCTGTTGAATCATAACTAACCTTTTAATTTCTCTCTATTTCTGTATGTTAGAAGAGACAGCCTTTGAGGCAGGGGTGAGGGTGCAGATCCACAGTCAGGCAGAGCCGCCCTTCGTACATGAGCTGGGCTTTGGAGTCGCTCCAGGATTTCAGACCTTCGTGGCTACCCAGGAGCAGAGAGTAAGTGAGCTTTGATATCTCATTTATACCTGGTATTAAACTTCATAGGGTTATATGATCACAAGAGCTCGGTGCTAGTAGCTGTATTCAAACTACATTTGAAAGTAGTCAGAAATAGATGTCACCACATCTTATTGGTATAGTGCAAATGCTAATGCATCCTGATGCACCACACACAACAGCAAAGGACCACTGACTTACCAAACCAAAACAAGATCACAGAGGTTAATGAGTGGGACTATTTTATCCATATCAATGTGTTCAGGCTCTGTTTCAGGTGAAATGTTTGTATCTCGTCAACCTCCTCAGACTGCTCAATCTAAAAGACCCCCTGTGGTGAAAATCAAGCTTTTAATGTTGTTTATGTCTATGTGGTGTTTTTAATACGCTTTAAGACTAACCATATATTAATATGCAAATTCATCATTCAACACCAATGCTGAGTATTTTCTCCATAAAGCTGTATTGAAAAAAAAGATGGTTTGAAATCGCTGGTGTTTCTGACTTCACAAATATCTTGTAACCAAAACTGTCAACATGTGGCCGGACTTTAGCATATCATTCTTCTTCTTCTTCTTCGGCGGTCACTCGAGACGAGTATGACTGTCCTCTCCGTTGAGTCACCTTATTTGTGGATCCTCAGGTGGCTGTAGAGGCCAATCCTTGATCCACAGATTCTACAGCAGTGTTGGCATTGAAAGGTTGAGGTGTTGTGTTGTGGTTGAGCCTTTCTCTGTTTGTCCTTGCGGTGCTTCCGCTTTGCATCTGCGGCGCAGCGAAGTTCTGTTTCTTGGTGTGCTGCACCTTCAAGCACTGCCTTTCTCCAATATGACCTGTTAAATGCTAGATTCTCCCAGTCGCCAGATGTGATGTTAAACTTTTTTAGGTTGGTCTTTTTAGGTTGTAACCAAAACTGTCAACATGTGGCCGGACTTTAGCATATCATTACTATGCTGCAAAGTTGGGGAGTCTCAGGAGAAGGTTATCCAGGTATATTTTTCTGTTGATATGAAAAATCAAACAGAAAATCTCTGAAGACAGAGCTATTGAGAGGGGAAAAAAAACTTGACTCCCAAACTGCTTCTATTTTGTTGGACAGGTAAGGCCAGATGCTCATTGTGTTATCTGTGTAGCTGTATGCCTTTTACACAAGCTTCAGTAAATCGAGGAAAAGGAGTTTCCCTCCACATTCACTAAATAAGATTCACTGGAGGAAAAAGTTCACGTGGCCTTCGTTAGATTTGGAAGTCACTCAAAAGGCTCTTTCGTGTTTGTGGCTTCAGTTTACTTCAGTGAGGCGTGGTGGTTTATGGGATGAGTAGTTCTTTCGCTCAGAAATGAAAATATGCACACACACAGTCTTGTAACTTGACTTTTTTGGGATTTTCTCTTTGTTTTTTCACTCGAAATGATATGTTGTATGCTTATGAGTTCAACCGTAGCTGGTTATCCTTAGACATGCTCTAAAACTCTTTAGAGACGGATTTTCCAAAACGTCAGTGGGAGAAATGAATGGGAAATTTACTTCCAGCACCAAAGCTCTCTCTGGCTGTGGGCAGGACTGTGATGCTCTTTGTGGACAGATGTGACGTAATGACGCAAAGACATGCTTGAATCTCCAGTGGAAATCCTCCAGTTCCAATTAAAAACGTTATTACAAGCTTACCGCTTTGAATCGAGCTACGGCAAGCAGATAGTTTTGAACACTAGCTAGTTATGTATTTTCTCAAATATGTATTTAGGATCATTTTTTAGAATTTTTAAAACTTCCTTGTTGCTGATTATGCTTATGGATGATTACTGGTTTTGTTTAATTGTGCTAAGTGTTATGTTTTGGTGGCTAATGACAGTGTGCTAGTAATCTCAGTTCTATTATTGCATTTGTCTGGTCAAACCCTATAAGTGTTTAAAGCTGTTGTGGATGTTACATATGCAGCTGGTGTTTTTGGCTGTCTTTACCCTCCCTGCTGTTATCTGAGAGTGTAAGGGTGGTGTTCACTTATCTGCTGTAGTGTCCAGGTTAGGGAGGGTATCAACATCTCTCCTCTGGGCTGCTTTTATCAGTCAAGGCTTCCTGCTCTCTTACCTTGTGCTATCTCTCTCTCTCTCTCTCTGTTTCTCTCTCTCTGTTTCTCTCTCTGTCTCTCTTTAGCCATTTAGATGCACTGTAAAAATGGACCATAAACTGAAAAGATGATTTTAATAAAGTAACGATTGACTAAACATTTAATTTCTTGCCTTTTCATTACTAAAAGGTCATTTGGGTCAACAATGTTGTTTAATATTTTGATCATTCTTGTCAAGAGTGTACAGGTGGGCAGCATAAGCATTAATAATGGAAATTTAAATTAACAGATCTTATATGGGATTAATATTTAAAGCAAAGTAAATTCAGTAACAGAACTTTTTGGTTTTGATTATGGAGAAAATGTTTTGGATTTGTTTTAAAATATCCCCTGACCAGGAGGGTGTATCTCCAACTAATGATCATTAACCCTGATGTCCTAGCCAGGGGCCGTAATGACTCGCTGACGCAGTGTTACAAGAAACCCATTAAGAGAGACAGAGAAGAGAACAAACAAGGTGAATGTGGCCAATTTCTGAAGTCATGGGATATGAATTCATCTAGCAGGGTGAGTTACGGTGACTTTTCATTTGAGTTCACACATTGAGTCTGAATGACATTTTCATCGCAGAAATGTCATTTTCATTCCTCTCTTGTAGCTTCGTGTCAACTGTGTAAACTCTGTAAATTTAGCACTGGTTAATTAACTTTACTTTAGGCTCATAGGACTTGCAAAAAACTTAAAATCATGCAGCAGCGGGATATTTTTCCACTCCCTTCTGTCTATCTCATCCCTCGCTCCTCCATTTGAGAGCATATCTAGTGATCTACCCCCCCCAAACACTCTGCCAGTAAATATGCTAAATTAGGTCTTCAAACTAGTTTTGAAGAAACAAACTGTCGTTCCCAGCATTTAATTATATAAATGCTGGGAAATCGTGGTCTCTAAGTGACATGATAAATATGCTATAGAGCATAAACGTTGCTTTTAGGTTTTATCAGTTCAGTCTCTGTTAACGTACAGTGTGCCATGAATCAAGATGTTTTTGGAATGGTTTGTTATTACAATTTAATCAGTATTATTTGTATTGTCATGGATGTAATATGGTTTGCATATTTACCTGGACTACCACCATCCTTCATATTGATGTATCTTAGCAAAGCCCAATTACTCTTTTTGTTATTAAGATAAATAGAGCAAGAAATGTGGCTGAAAATGATGGCTGAAACTGCCTGATCTTTGAGAACATACAAATCCATTTCTTCTTTCCAATTTTCCGTAATTTTGAAGAAATTACAGAGTATGTACAAGAAAGAGGTGTGTTACTAACGGCATGTGATACACATGTGAAATAGAGAACTCCACTGTCCTTTTTAGTTGCCAGTAACAGTTTTGTTGCCAGTTTTTAGTTGCCAGTAACAATTTCTTCTTTCCAATTTTCCGTAATTTTGAAGAAATTAAAGAGGTGTGTTACTAACAGCATGTGATATAAATGTGAAATAGAGAACTCCACTGTCCTTTTTAGTTGCCAGTAACAGTTTTAGTTTTAGTATTACATGATTGTAATCAGAATAAAACAGAATGAAGGGGTCTTGACATGTATTTTACCTCAAAATTGAGTGAGACACTGAAAACCAGTTTTGAAAATAATACAGCAAATTATGTATTGACCTTAATTTATAAATCATATGTGCTCTCATTTGCCACAATAATGTAATATCTTAATTTGAGGGCTTTTTCTTAGTATTTATCTTTAAAATATTTAAAATATTAAATTAAACATACAAATTTGAAATATATAAATGTGATTCTACTATTTATACTAGTTTTTGTTATCTTTTTGATGTTGGAATTTACTGATATTGCATCTACACGGCTAGTAATACACAGACGCAGTGTGATTTTGAGCAAGGCTTAAGGCTGTTTTCCATACAGTTCAAAGAGAGTTTATAGGCTGCATTATGTCTTAAGGCAAGCTGGAGAAATGCAAATGAAGTTATTATAAGGCTGTTTACTAAATAACCAGCTACTGAGTTTGTTTTAAAGATATCGTTTGTTGTGGGAGGCTTTTGTCAGTGTCAGATCTGGTTTCTGGGTTTATTTTTGATTCCCGGAACAGTGGTAAGACGACAGGCATTTTAAAGTCTTCCCATGCCAGCACAGTTTTGATCTATCTCCACTGACAAATTTCATTTGCCTGTCAGATATATTTTTTTCCATCAGCATCAGTGTGAAATCGGTTCCTCAATCTGTGCCTGATGCTCAGTGATTTCCAGACGCAGTTGGAAAAGAGATAATGTCCCTTCTTATCCTCTCCAAGTCCACTCATTATTCATACTTGGCTCTTTCAGTCTTAAGACTGCATTACCCATGATGTCTCCCATTGAGACTAAATGAAGCTGACCTGCTTGGAAGCTTTGGTAATGTATGCTTGGAGAAGTGTGAATGTGGGCAACCTGTTGTTTTAGGGCAGATGGGATCCTCCTCTTCTCCACCTGACATTTCCTGTGCTGTGTCTCTTCCTCGGGTTGTTTACCATCTCTTTTGTCATTCCCTCTTAAATCCTTAATCCTGCTCCATATTTCTCACTCCCTTGACATTCACGCCCTTCCCTCCCTGCCGCCTTCTCCATCCGTCTGCTGCCAGGTTCACTGAGATGGGCGCCAGTTCAGGGTGTTTGCTCATGAAGGATTGTGAAGTCTGAGTGTTTTGGAAGTTGTAACATAGGAAGCACTTGTTCCAGCCAGTGGACACATGCCAGAAGGATGCCTGTTTGTTGTGTTTGTGTGGATTCCATAGACAAAGAAGAGTTTTAATTAGTAATATCTTGTGATAAATTAATATATTTGGAATTGTTTTGCACAGAACATAGGGCAAGGACACTGTGCACTATGCCAAATTGGAATTAATTGGCCCTTTCCCAGTGACTGTGATATTTCAATGTGTGCTAAGTACTGAAACAACAATGGTTTGGGATTTCATGCTGACAGGCATGGATACAGCATCAAACCAAATTCCAAGGTAGAAATATCCAGAGGATATAAAATGTATTATTTATTTATTCAGCATGTAAAGTGTCCAATAATACGGGGTAACTTGCAGAGCACCTCTGATTTAAACATGAAGAGACTGCCTGATCGATTTTTATGTCAAATGAAAAGCAACAGACCACAGATGTTATTGTTAAATATTCCCTTAAAACTTATCTTTACTTTGTACTGTTGCAGTTTATAGTGATATGTCTTTTTATATTTTAAATAGATTTTTATATTTTTCATATTTTTTTTATGAACTGTACAGCATTTTGGGTCAACTTCAGTCAAGACACATTTATTTATTTATTTATATAGCGCTTTTTACAATACATATTGTATCAAAGCAGCTTAACAGTGATAACATAAAAGTAATACAACACAGATCAATAATTGTGTTGAATATTATAATGTCCCCAACTAAGAAAGCCAAAAGCAAGGCAACAGTCATTGTTTTGTAAATAAACTTTGACTTGATTTTGACTTATTAATTAATTTTGCTTTTTACTTGCAGTTTTGAGATGCACCACAACAATAGAGCGAATTCATGAAGATGCATTATGCAGCAGTTTCTGTGAAAGATTGTACAGAAAGCAGAAAAGGTCAAACTGGACTGTACATAAAATCTGTTTTACTGCTGAAACAAAACTCTGACGGCACTAATCCAATTAATCTGGCATAATATTAACTATTAGCAAGTTATGTCTCCCAGAACAATTATTGCATCAGCCCATTATTATTATTTTAATTTTTTTTTTTGTGCAAAATGACATCAATCGGGTAGGAAATTGACTGTGAATGGTTGGTGGGCATGATGTTGATGTATGAAACTAGTAGGTTATTGAAATAACGTAAAATAGATTTACATTTACCACTGGTGTTGCCCCCCAAATGACCAAGTGTAATAAAATTGTATGCACTAAAACCTCTGTTCTGTAACTCACCTACACTATTACATGTAAATGCCAATCATGTGCTAATCAATCTATCTAATGAATAATACTCCTCTCTCCTCTTTCAGCTGACGTACCTTCCTCCTCCGTGGGGCGAGTGTGTGTCCAGAGCCCTGGACTCAGGCCTCTTTCAGGTGTACAGCGTGTCGGCCTGCCGTATCGAGTGTGAAACACGCTACATTGTAGAGAACTGCAACTGCAGGATGGTCTATATGCCTGGTACGTCCCAACTTAGCAAACTTTATACTTTTTATACTCATCCATTTAGTTTAAATGCATCCTCTGAATTTCAGTTTTCAGTCATAGGGCCCTATTTTAACAATCTAAGCGCATGGTCTAAAGCAGTCTCACCTCCCATTCCCTTTAAAAGCCAGTTGTGCTCACACCATAGCGGGTTGCTATTTACACAATTTGCGAGTGAAAAAACTGAAAGCTTCTACAGAGAGGGAAACGGATCTACTTGGCACGAGGTTTAACCGCGTGAGCAGACCATCCACGGGACAAGCTTCCTCCAAATCTTTATGTACACAATATAAATATTTTACATTGTAATCCTTTTATGTTTAATATTTGGCTAGTTTGTGTGCTGCCACGCGTTCCTGTGTGTGTAATTAGTACTAATGCACTTTTTAAGTAACAAAAAATATATTGTGCAGACTATTTCAGTTGCCTCAAAATAGCAACGCGCCAACAATGCGCCTGAACACACCTAGTTTTCAGACCAGAACCCACATGGGCGCACAAATGGCCACCCAAATGGCCGCAAATGCATTTGATGTTTAAACAATGTAGCGGCGGACGGCTTCAACTAACAAAAAACACTTATCGCGCCTCGTGCTCCATTGTGCCGGGTGTATGATAGGGCCATTTTACACAAAACATTGTCATTGCATTAATAATAAAAAGGTCCATGTTATGACAAATTTAAACAATAATTTATATTAATAAAATAAAATAAATGGCAATCTACATTCATCAATGAAATAAACAAAAGAATTGCCCTGTGATGTCCTGTCATAAATAATACATTGGTCCAAGAAGTAAACTAGAGAATATGGTGTTCAAAGTAAGTCTTTACATTCATATGTCATAGAAATAAATTGCATTCAAATCAGAACAGATCCAACCCTTTATTAATGTAATCAGAAGGAAACATGATGAAGACTTAGTAAGGACAAATAGAGTTTGTACTGTCATTCAAGAAACCTGTTAGGACTCTTGTTTCCATCTTACCTGTGAAAGGTCTTTAATTATTGATGAACAGTTAGCCAATGAGGTCAGATTTCATATGCTCATGGATAGCATATCAGCATGAGGTGTTGTGTGTTGTGGTTTGCGGTAACATAATGCCTTGTGGCATTTGTGGCTTGCATTTGGCAGTTGAGCTTTGCTGGCTGAACTTATTTAGGAGAGGTCAGAATATAGAAAATAATTCATTTTTCTGTGGGTCAAAGGTGGTTTGGAACAAGCCCACAAACTGACAGCAAGGGCTTATAACCAGGAGCCATGACATATTGTGTGATTTGAAAAGTGTGGAAGAACTCTTCCCAAAATAGTCTTCAGAAAAATTCAGTTTTAATTTAATTTCACTGATAAAATGGTAATTTTGGCCCCTTGATTAGTCATCTTTAACTGTTGCTAAATGGTCTTTTTAAAGACATAATATATTTCCAAGATTTCATAATATGATTTCATGAACCTCATTGTGACTCAGTGCCCTTTATGTCCCGCTCTGAATTCCAATTTATGCTGCGCCGTAATAGCGGACATTTAAAGTTAGTGCTGCAGTAGATTTCTTTGTCAACTTTGTCTCTTTTAATGACACTATATAGTCTCCATTTTCACAATTTTGTCATTTTTTTAATCAAATAAAAGTGCACTTTTTTATCATAAAGTTCTCTATTATTTCTAACCCATAAGTGCCAACCTCAACCTCTTGCTACTTCAGTAGGGGCTTGAGACAGAACAATTATCTCATAGATGATTAGTCCTTTATTCACTAAGGCGCCCTGCTCTAATAATGTAATTATAGATTCATTAACTGATTGTGGTTGGCCTGTGATGTACATTCAGGATACATCTGATACATTTTGACCAGTGTAGACACATACAATTATCTCTTCCATGCGCACAAACACATGCACTCACAGTTGTTTATTTCCTTGTTGTGTTGAGTTTGGATGGGTGAAGGTTGGGTCTGTTTTTCCTCCTATTAGGAACACAATATCAGTGTTTAATTATTCATTTTAGAAGGCTGAATAAAGAATCATTTTTGTTTTAATTTTCTTTGTTTCTAGGCGATTCTCCATTCTGCACTCCTGAACAGTATAAGGACTGTGCTGAACCTGCTCTGGGTAAGTGTGACTACACACACACACACACACACTCATTCTGTATAATTTATAAGCTTGTTTCCTCATGGGGAACTCCACGATGACATAAGTCCTCATGAGTCTGTGTGCATTCAGGTTGAAGTCCCCACCAGGAAATAAAAAATTTAAAAAATTACAAAATAAATTGGGTCAGAACAATTCAGAAAGACATTCATCCCCCTTCAGTTCAAGAAATTTTCTCTCTGGAGAAGCGTTAGGTCTTTCCGTTTGCAAATTCCGCCATGTAAAAAGCAATCCGTCATTGCGCGAGCGCAACTGGCTTTTAAAGGGAATGGGAGATGAGACTCTGATTGTTTTTTTGCACGTTACGCCCAAAACACACCCATTACTTATTAAGAGAATAAGGACAACCATTTTAGACCATGCGCTGGATTCGGACATGCCCTAAGTGCCCTTGCGCTCTGCGCTTTAGACCATGCGCTTAGATCGTTATAATAGGGCCCTTTGTTTGCCAGTCCATTAATATTACTCTTGAATTATATTAAAATGAATATAAAAATAGCTATTGAAATTCAGTAATATATAGGTGAATAATGACAATTGTCTTGTGTGGAGCTGCTTTTCAGCTTAAATGGACTTTCATAATTGATTAATTTTGCAACATCACCACCTGTTTAATATTTAGAAGCTATTTTGAAATAATTTGGATTGATTTGACTTCCCTGTTAGAGGCCCTGTCTAATAAACATACAAAATGTGCTATGCTGGGGTACTTCAGAACCAGGATTGAGAACCAATGTAGTTCCCTTTCGTTGTCACTCTGAGTTGTCACTCACTCGTCATCCGATGGAACTTCTCCGTTCCCTACTCAGGGAACGAGGGTTACATCCATAACCGTGACGTTTTCAGTGTTGGATCCTGTTATAGGCTGCACAACTTTTAGAACATACTTTGGGACTGTTAAAAAAAGATGTTCTATATAGAATTAGCATTCTATATAGCCATCCGTTGTGTTGCTAGTAGGAAAGTATATTCTGATGCAGCTATAGTGAACATTTTATCTAGACAAAAAACCCATAAATGTCATGGCACGATGCAACAAAACAAGAACAATTCTGTTATAAACAACAAAGATGTCTAGACAGGCAGGTTTTGTTGTGTCGCTCGCTTGCATGGTTTAAATCCGGGTGTATTTGCCATGTTTTCTCATCAGTGAGATTGGCTGAACAAATAAAGTGTGTTTGTATTCCTGATGTATTACTAGGCTCATTTTAATAATCTAACACACTACTGGGGCACAAAATAGATATACGCACACGTTTCTGTTCAACAGGCCTTCATGACTATAATGCCACTGACCCTCCACAAAATTCAATTACATGGAAAAAAGCAGCCATCGTCCCTCTTTCATTCTCTGCCCTGTATCTTCCTCCTCTGTAGCAGTGTTTTGTTTTTAAGTAGCATCCTTAAAGAGGATAAAAGAGCAAACGATAGAACAAAAACTAAAATAAACATAATAGAACACATCTGTTTGTTAATATGTGTGATTTTGTAGTAGGTGGCACTGGCAGTAAACTTTAGACATCAGAATGTATTATCTGTAATCTTCACCAGCTTCACCAAATTAGACTATATTAACTCTGCGTTGAGAAACTTTGAAAGTATTCCTCAGTTCTCTCTCGAAATAATTGGATTTTTTCTTCACAGATCTTGATTCTTCTTGACACAGGGACTTCTTTATTGAACTTTAAAATCCCTCATGAACTTGCTCGAATTAAGTCATTATTTTGGAAATGTATTCAGGGAAAACAAAGACTTTTTTTGTGCACCGTCTCTACTGACAGAATGTATTCTGGCCCTCATTAACTCCCTCTCTACGAACCATCTGACAGTATATACCAAACATAATAAGCAAGTTGGCTCCATGTTCACTAATTATCTTCCACTAATGAAGAAATTCAAATAAGAACACAGCTAGGACTCCTACATTTTCGAACGTTTCAGGTATTCAGCACACAAAACTGTTTCCAATACTTCCTTGGGTTGATAACATATCTAATTTCACACACTTTTACCTTTTAGAGTCCTGTGTGCAATCGAGATAAAGCTAATTTTCATATTTTCAAGAGAGATAAAATTCCAAGCCATTGGAAAAGTATTAGTGGGATAGCTCTAACCTCAATTGACAAGTAAAGGCACAGCACAAGAGGCTGCATGCACAGCTTGTCTAAAACTTCAGCTGCTGGCTTCAAAATGCTTGACAGCTGGTTCCTATCTTTTGGCAAAGTGAGGAGGAAATTATTACCAACTCCAACTTTCTGTTCACAGCACCCCGAGGAGGGAAGAGTTGTGTACTTTCAGTTTCACCAGTCAATATGCAGATGAAAACATTTAGACAAGAATGAGATGCTATTAGAACGGAAAGGATCCTCTCAAATGTTTGAGATAATTGAGATGACAATGAAACAGAACACTCTGGGACAGAAGAATATTACGCAGGATGATAATCAAGACATGTTCAGAATTGAATAATAATATACTGCTTCCTGCACACTATGTAGTGTATATAAAAAAATGTGGTTACACTTTATTTTGATAGTCCACTTTAGACATTCTCTCAGTTAGCTTACTCTCATTAGAGTACTGGTAGACTCTGTTAGGTTTGGGTTAGTAGAATAAGTTGTGCATGTTCTTGGTAAAGTTATAGACAGCAAAATGTCTGTTGAATGATCATAAAAGTAAAATGTTAGCAGATATCAAGCCGACAGACTACTAATAATAATGACTTCACATGCTCACTGAAGAGATGAGTTTTCATATCTCTTTTGAATCCAGTCAGGGATTCTGCATTCTGGATGATGATGGGCAGATCATTCCACCACCAGCATGTAGCCGTGAATGAGAATGTTCTGGAGAGTGATTTTGTGCCTCGTTGTGATGGTACCACAAGCCGTCGCTCATTGATCGATCATGAGTTCTGGTAGGGATGTAGACTTGTAGGAGCGAGTGAAAGTAGGAGGGAGCTGAGCCAGTGGTCAATCTGTAAGCAAGTGTTGAACTTGATGCGAGCAGCGAGTAGCCAGTGCAGGGAGATGAACAGAGGAGTGACGTGGGCCCTTTTGGGTTTGTTGAAGACAAGACGAGCTGCAGCATTCTGGATCATTTGTAGAGGTTTAGTTGCACATGATGGAAGTCCAGCCAGTAGAGCATTGCAGTAATCAAGCCTAGAGATAACCAGGGCCTGGACAAGAAGTTGTGTTTCTTGCTCAGTTAAGAAATGCCTGATCTTTCTGATGTTGTGCATTGCAAACCTGCATGATCAAACTGTCTTTGTAATGTGGTCTGCGAAGGTTAAAGATTCAAATAATCAAAGGTCAAAGAGTAATCCTAGATTTCTGACCAACCTTGATGGGGTGGTTGAGGAATAATCTAGCTGGATAGTGAAGTCGTGCTGTAGAGACGGATTGGAAGTGAGGACGAGAAGCTCAGTCTTAGCCAGGTTGAGCTGCAGGTGATGTTCCTTCATCCATGCCGAGATGTCCGCCAGACAGCTTGAGATTTGTGCAGGTACTGTGGGGTCATCTGGTTGAAATGAGAGGTAGAGCTGGGTGTCATCAGCATAGCAAGAGAAACCATGTGCCTGTATGATGGGTCCCAGTGATGTGGTGTAAATGGAGAAGAGGAGGGGTCCAAGCACTGGTCAGTTTATGTGCTTTGGATACCTCACTTCTCCATGAAGGACCCTGAAGGACCTACCTGTGAGATAGGACTCAAACCAGTGGAGGGAAGTTCCAGTGATGCCCAGTGATGAGAGGGTGGACAGAAGGATCTGATGGTCCACAGTTTTGAAGGGAACTGACAGGTCTAGGAGAATGAGAACTGATGATTCGGAAGCAGCTTTTGCAATCCGCAGGGCTTCTGTGACTGATAGTAATGCGGTATTGGCTGAATGCCCTTTCTTGAAGCCATATTGGTTGACATCCAGCTGGTTGTTCAGAGACACTGGAAAGATGATACTTAGTTGAAAGCAACTTGTTCAAGTGTTTTCCCAATGAATGGTAGGAGGGAGACAGGTCTGTAATTCTCTAAAAGTGATGTGTTTAATGTTGTTTTTTTAAGCAGTGGAGTTACCTGAGCCTGCTTATATGCTGTAGGAAAAATGCCAGTGTGTAGGGAAGAGTTGATAATGTGTGTGAGAGCTGGTAGAAGTGTGAGAGAGATGGCTTGTAGAAGGTGTGAGGGGATGGGGTCTAGAAGGCAGGTGGTAGGATGACTGGAGAGGAGAAGTTTAGATACTTCTTCCTCGGTTAGTGGAGAGATGGAGGAGAGAGGGTTATTGGCTCTGGGAGTGGTTGGTCTAGGTTCCTGTGTGTGTGGATTAGAGAACTGACTGCTGATAGTTGTTGTTTTGTTAGTGAAGAAGTTAGCAAAATCATCCTCAGTTAGCAAGGAGGTGGGTGGTGGTGGACAGAGGAGAGAGTTGAATGTCTTAAAGTGTTCGTGTGTTAGGGGCGGTGTTGATCTTGTTGTGGAAGTATGAAGATTTTTCAGTGTGAACATCAACCGAAAAGGCAGAGAGCAGAGATTGATACACACTCAGGTCAGATGGGTCTTTTGATTTGCGCCATTTCCTCTCCGCTGCTCTGAGTTTGGTCCGGTGTTCACGAAGAACCTCAGATAACCAGGGGTTAGTTAGAGGGAGTGGTGCGTGATGGCCTGGAGGAGAGAGGGCAGATAATGTCTAAAGAAGTTAAAGTGGAGCATAAAGTATCCGTTGCGGTATTCACATCCAGAGATGGTCATTTTGAGGTTGAGGGAAGAGAAGATGACACAGCAGAGGTAAGATTTCAGGTTTTCAGGTTTGGTCTAAAAGTAACTGGTAGGGGAGTTGGTGGAGTGTGAATAGTGAGTTGTAGATTGAAAGTAATGAGGAAATGATCTGAAACGTGGAGAGGTTTCACCAAAATGTTTTCTGTGAGTTTTCTGCAGTTGCGTGTGTAAATCAGGTCCAGTTGGTTGCCTGACTTGTCAGTACCTGTGGTGATGAGCCGTTTGAGATCGAATGAGGCTAGGAGAGAGATGAAGTCAGTAGCATATGACCTTACTAGATGAATGTTGAAATCACCAAAGACTACCAGTTGAGTGCCATCCTCAGGGAAAGAGGACAGCATCACATCTTGCTCCTCTACAAAGCTTCCCAGTTGACCTGGGGGCGATAAATGACTACAAGTGGATCTTAATGGGAGTTGTAAGTGTAATAGCATGATATTCAAATGTGTTGTTATTGCATAGAGAAGAGAGAGTTGAGTTTTTCCAATTGTTAGTAATGAGAATACCATTACCCCCACACCTCCCCGACTGGCGAGTGGTGTGAGAGAAAGAGAAGTTGTTAGAAAGAGCAACAGGGGTTGCTGAATCTTCTGGACGGATCCAGGTCTCAGTAAAGCCTAAGATATTAAGAGTAGAACGCGATGCAAAGGCTAGGATGAAGGGTTACACTTTATTTTGATAGTCACTTTAGACAGTCTACTAACTATAAGTAACTTTTCAACTACATGTCAACCAAGTGTCATTAAAGTATTAGTAGGCTGTAGTAGACTGTCAGTAGACTGTTAGGTTAGGTGTTAGGGTTCAGGTTAGGAGAACAAGTTGACTTGTAGTTGCTAAGTTACTTACAGTCAGTTGAATATCTGTTGGGGGACCAACAAAATAATGTGTTAGTAGACATTAAGCTGACTGTCTACTAATACTCTAATGATAGTTAGTTGACATGTAGTGGCAAAGTTACTTATAGTTAGTTGAATGTCTAAAGTGGACTATCAAAATAAAGTGTTACCGGATGAAGTCAGCTTTATTGACTGCTGATTGGCAATTCCATAGACCCATAGAAAGAGTAAGAGGTGAGAGTGGGGATGAGAGAATAGGACACAGATAGGCAGTATTGTGCTGCAGTCTGTGCGTGATGAGAGAGCGTTGTCGAGAGATAACACGAATGTATTGAAAGCACATGTTTAAGGGAAATGAGATAAAAGTATGAAAGGAAAAGGGAGATGAAATGTTTAAGTGCTATACTATACTATACTATACACAAAAGGCTGAAAGTAAAATAAAGCAGGTTGAGGGAAATGCATTGTGTATATGCTTTGGTTGTACTGTTTTGGTCATTTGACTGTCCTCCATGTGTAGGCTATGACTACACCACCCCGGGGAAATAATCCAATACATTAAAGATTACCGGGGAAAAAATCCAATAAATGGGACACAAGTCTGTTTGCTCATGAGAGGCAGGAGTTAATGTTTAAACAAGCAATTTTTTATTAAAGAAAAACATCAAACAAATACTCTTGTCTTGAGAAAAAAAAAAGGTAAGGAACGTAGATCACTGCAGGGGCCAATCCCCCACGGGAAAGCAGGCTAGCTATAGCTGCATACGGCAAAAATAAATAAATAAATAAATAAATAAAAATATTGAAAAATCACACTCCACTACAAATAGTGATCATATTATAACACAATGCTAATAACCCACAATTAAAGGTTGCTGACAGCAAGTTGTTAAGGTGGCTGCTCAACCTTGTTTTAACATGAGCAAAGAGAACTCCCTGATTTAGTATCGGCACACACACACGTAATCATATAACAGAATTCATAAGATGGATCCTTTAGCGAGTCAATCAACAGCTGATAGGCCTAAGCCAACATGGCTAAAGCCCCAAAGGCACGCCACACTAAAACATATTGCAGATAACTCAAACAAACACACTTCCCGAAAGGTTACAACAGTAGCTCATTAAAACTTACCTAAATATGTGCATATATTATGGTCCTGGTAAACCCTACGTTATGAGGACAAAACGTCCCCACAAAGATGATAATGTCCGAAATCCTTGGATACACTTTGTACAGCATAAAAGTCATTGTCTATGGAAAGTCCCCATAAAACATGAAAACGCAATGTGTGTGTTGGTGTTTGTGTGACTGAATCCTGTTAATTTGTCTGTGAGTGTTTAGAGAAGGTTAAATCTGACTTAATTCTCCAATTAAATGATATGACTTAGCTTCGTCTCCAGTGGTAGGGTTTGAGAGGGGATTGAAGTGAAGAGAAGAAAGCGAGATGGAGATAGAAAAGGTCAGGGATGGATGCATTTTAAAAAGTTTCTGTGAAAGGTCGGATTCCATCTCTAGGTCATGCAAGTTATGAGCTGATTAGAAATCTGAGGAAGGCACAGCCAAGAGCAAAAGATTTCAGCCCTGGCAACCAGCAAGAGAATAGAAATATATCTCTTTTGTATCTAAAAAGAGGATATGGGAAACAGTATTAAACATATTAACACCCCTTCCCCCTCCTTCCAGGCTTTTTTTTTTGCAGAAGCCAATATCTCTCTGAAGGTAAACAAAAGTGCGAGAAGTAACATTTTTCTAAGCGTCAAGAGCTGACATCAACGATTTAAAAGTGTTCTGACAAGGCCAAAAGTTGAATTAAACTCCAACCTGTGTAGGTGTTTAAATGTGTGTGCATGTGAAGATACTGAAAAGACCCATACAGTATGTGCAGAAAAGGATAAGACGACTTCATATTCTTAAAGGGATAGTTCACTTTGAAATGAATTTTTGATATGTTTTAGCTTACCTCAAGGGCATCCAAGATGTAGTTGTCTGTTTCCACAGCATTTTCAATTTTGACATTTTTCAGTCAAACCGTTCTTGTCTATCAGTCATACACTGGAGGCTAAGGGGGTCCACCAAAAAGCATGCACAGAGAAGTCAAAATTAAACATGATTTAATGACTCGTAAATGTAAGTACACATTGATGGCCTAAGACACGAAACGAGCGGTTTGTGTGAGAAAACGAACAGTATTTATATCGTTTTTACCTCTTATAATCATAGCCATGACAAAATGATCTGACGGCACGGGCGCTTCGGTCCGTGCATGCGCCGGAAGTGATCGCTTGCATGTGACGTCACTCTTTGTTTATACAGAGATTTCGGAAGTTTTACCTTTCACTAAACATATTTAGATATACAGGAAACCGCAATGGAAGACGATTTCCGTATATCTAAATATTTTTAGTAAAAGGTAAAACTTCCGAAATCTCCGTGTAAATATTGAGTGACGTCACACGCAAGCGATCACTTCCGGCGTAAAATTGAACTGATTCAGTTCGGTTTAGTTGGACATTGCACAACTGATTCAGATCACTTGGACGTCACTGTGATTACAAGAGGTAAAAACTATATAAATACTGTTTGTTTTCTCACAAAAACCGCTCGTTTTGTGTCTTAGGCCATCAATGTGTACTTACATTTACGAGTCATTAAATCATGTTTAATTTTGACTTCTCTGTGCATGCTCTTTGGTGGACCCCCTTAGTCTCCAGTGTATGACTGAGAGACAACAACGGTTTGACTGAAAAATGTCAAAATCGAAAATACTGTGGAAACAAAGACACCTACATCTTGGATGCCCTTGAGGTAAGATAAAACATCAAAAATTAATTTCAAAGTGAACTATCCCTTTAACACTATCAGTTGTTCAACTGGGGAAGTCATATATAGAACCTAGTTCAGGAAAGCCACCTGCAGAAACAACAGACATATCTTCTACATTTCTTCCCTGTACCGTTTCCTGTCTCTCCTCATTTTCTTTTTCTTTTTCCTCTCTTCTACCCCCTTTTTTTTTTTTGCACTCCGTAGCTGCTCTTTCAGCAGTTGAAGGCACAAACTGCATCTGTAGGAGCCCCTGTAACATGACTCGATACAACAAAGAGCTTTCCATGGTCAAGATCCCCAGTAAAACCTCTGCCCGCTACCTGGAGAAGAAGTTCAACCGATCTGAGAAATACATCACGTGAGTATGCACCTCACAACCCTTTAAAAAGCCACTTTCTTTTTCATCAAAATGGCTTTGAATTCAGCATCCAAAGGTCTCTGAAGTGTTTTTTTTTTTTTTTTTTTTTTTTTTTGCAACTTTACCACTTAACAAACTTTTCCAAACCTCATTACTGCCTCCAATTTTCTAAATTACCAGTTAATGTACTACCACCTCATATCCATGATCACAGAGATGCAGAGCTTGTTAATGATCACAAGCCTGCGCTTTTCTGCCAAGGAATAGCTGTGGTGTTATTACAACTGAGGAAAATTTGGAAATTAAGAATTATTTTATTCACCAGCTTTTATTGAATTGGCCGTAAACCACAGGATGGTGAAATGATAGGAGATAGGAGTTACTCAAATCCAAAAAACACACAATCCAAAGTCATGCAATCCAAAGTCACACAACAAATCAGTAAAAACATTAATTGGTTTACAGCTGTACAAAAGTTTTGATTAGTTTTGAGTATGTTTTTGAAAGATGTCTATTGTGCGCACCAATGCTTAATTTATTTGATGAAAAAATACAATAATATATATTTTTTAAAATATTATTACAATTTAAAATAACTGTTTTCTATCTGAATATGAAGAGTTCAGATGCAAAAGCCTCTAAGTGCCATTTGAAATTTTCTTCTGAAATGATCATTTTTATCAAGCTTGTATATTTAAGTTCAGTAATTTCACTTAAATGACAATTAATAGGTAATCTTCATTGCCATTTAAGTGAAATTACTGAACTTAAATATACAAGCTTGATAAAAATGATCATTTTAGAAGAAAATTTCAAATGGCATTTAGAGGCTTTTGCATCTGAACTCTTCATATATTTGTAAAATGTAATTTATTCCTGTGATGACAGAACTGAATTTTCAGCATCATTACTCCAGTCTTTAGTGTCACATGATCCTTCAGAAATCATAATAATATGATGATTTGGAAAACAGTTGAGTTGCTTTAGAATTGTATTCTATTTTAATTGTACTTGCAATTTTTAAATTGTTCAAATATAAATTGAGGAGGTTAATTAAAATGTAATTGATGTAGCCATTTAGTTATGAATGGCACATTGGCGTGGTTGGGACACTGTACTGGATAAAATGGACACTGGATTCTGGGAGTGTCAACGAAACTCCCTATGTGTGTTCGTTCGTAATGTGCGTTTGAAATGTTGCCTCATAGACGTGCTTCTCTACAAAAAAGCAACATTAGGACACCAGGACATTTGATGTGGCCCTCAGACATATTTATATCTCCTCCAGACATTTGGCTGACAAGTTGAGAACACTTTTGCTTTGTGTCAGGAAGATTCTGTGAGCTGTTCTTCAATATAGTGACAGATATCACATCCTCTCCATTCATTAGTTCATCGTCATAGCGATAAGCTTGTGATTGATGTGTCTGGGACGTACGTGGAGCTATTGGAAATACTGACTCTGACTCTCTCTCTCACACACACACCACACATTGCTGTGCATAGAGTCAATTATATTACCATAAAGTAGACAGAATATCATCACTCTGGTGTCCCACCAGACTAGAGAGATAAGCTAGACTGCTTCATTTTATGGTGATAGAAAAAAAAAAAAACTTGTTTATGTTTAACTCCTCCACACATTCACACAAATTATTGGTCATGCCAAGATCATTCATCTCTACAACATAATAGGAGTGTAATAAATGGTTGAGATAATGTTAGTGTTGTTGAACATCCAATAACAAGCCAATTTGCGTGTGTGTGTGTGTGTGTGTGTGTGTGTGTGTGTGTGGAATAGCAAAAAGCGCTACTGAGGATAAAACCACTCTTTTCATTTAAGTACCACTCAGTACCAACTAAAACACCAGACATCACTCTTTTTGTTCTGTTGTTGCAGGGACAATATCCTAGTTCTGGATGTGTTCTTTGAAGCTCTGAATTATGAGACCATAGAGCAGAAGAAAGCATATGAGGTGGCAGGTCTTCTAGGTAACACAGTCACATGAATACTGTCTCTTTCATCTTTTCTCTTTCTTCATTCCTCTAAATCATAAATATATTTATGTTGCAGGTGATATTGGTGGTCAGATGGGCTTGTTTATTGGTGCAAGTATCCTGACCATTCTGGAGCTATTTGATTATGTATATGAGGTATGTCAGCATCTAAACACTGGGTCTAACATGCCATGATTTAACATCATTCTCTTTAATAATAAAAAGTAATATTATTGTCATTATGACGATTGTGTATTTTACTTGCTTTTTCTTGTGTATTTGTCACAAACACATATTTACACAATTATTCAAATGTTTGGGGTCAGTAAGATTGTATATAAATTTCATTAATAGTTCCCTTTCGTCCTGGGAACTGTTCATTTTAACTTTTTTTTATTAACAGTTATGAAAAAAATTATCCTGTTTCCTTAAACTGTTTTCAACATTGATAATAATAAGAGATGTGCACTTTGAGCACTAAATCATCATATTAGAATGATTTCTGAAGGATCATGAGACCTGAAGTAATGATCCTCAAAATTCAGTTTTGACATCACATAAAGAAATTATAGTTTAATATATGTGTATATTAAAATAGAAAAGAGTTAGTGTTTGTACTGGGTGAACATGAGATCTTTCAAAATCATTAAAAAAATCTTACCTACCCCAAAATTTTGAAAAGTACTGTATGCATCTCTCGGTTAAATCACAGTTGTCACAAAAATGTGAAAGCCTTTTGTGATTATTTCCCCGAAACATTTTAATTTTGCTTAAAGTTTAAATATATATATCATACATATATATATATATATATATATATATATATATATATATATATATATATATATGTTGTTGTTTATAAAAAAACAAACATCTAGATTGCCTCACTCCACAAATATATATACTATATAATTATTGAATTATTGAATATACACATATATTAATAGATACACATAAATTACAAAATTATTCACAATTGTTTTATAATACAGCAAATTCACCACAGGAGAAGAAAATAAAAGTTTAGCTACCAAAAGTCCCAAGAGAGGTTGCCATGTGGCTTCAATTTTTTTTTTTTTTTTTTTTTTTTGAGCAGAACTCCCCAAAATGTAACTGTTCCATTTGGATATTAAAAAGCATCTCACTTAACCATCTTCGGAAACAAGGCGCTTGTGAACTTTTCCAATTGAGGAGTATTTCTTTTTTGTATAAGTAGTAGAATAATATGTTTTTTAGGTTTATCTAAAAACTGTGGAATATTTTCACTTAAATAACAATTAATAGGTAATCATCATTGCCATTTAAGTGAAATCACTGAACTTAAATATACAAGCTTGATAAAAAATGATCATTCTAGAAGAAAATTTCAAATGGCACTTAGAGGCTTTTGCATCTGAACTCTTCATATATAGAGATTTAGATATAGATATTATGCAAATACTGTATATATTTACTTAAGCCAATTTTTACACGTATTTGGTGCTCGTCAAGTGACCCTGTCTGAAAGAAAAAAAACACCCCGTTCGGTGTCCGAACTCAGGGGCACAGGAGACGCTATACACACTGCAATAATCATTTTAACACGCTGAGACATTAAAAATTGCAAATTTATGCAGAGAATCACACACACACATACATACCCCAGCCACTGTGATGGCTTTTGAAAACTTGAGTCTGTCTGTCTCTGGTGTAGAATGAATGAATGACACTGATGGAGAGTTTCATCATAATGAGCCTTCATTAATTCTGCTTTGCTGCTGGTCTTTTTGCTCTATGGACAGCAGCCAGTACAAGCCCTAACACCACTCATACCCTTGGGAGCACACACATACACACATACACTCATTTTGTATTCTACCCTGTCCGGATTTAATGGATTTCTTATGCAGGGTAGCTTTAAATGGACAGATTTCATCTTAAAACTTAGGCCTTTCTGGATTTCAAGCCTTTTGGCCACTGTTAACAAAGCACATAAAAAAGAAACACTAAAGCGATTAGCTTTATTGGAAATGCAAGAGACTTTATTGGAAATGCCCACTGAGATGTTAACTTTAAAAACTGTGGTACTCTTAAGAACTGACATATTAACCAGTAAACTTTAACAAAGACGGACTCAATAATGTCCACAGGGCATGTTAAACCTCCTCAGGTTCAGGACAAAAGCACCCCTCCTGGTGTGTGATATTACGAAGAATTATTAATGAATATTTATTAGGCCAGCCTTACATTTTCTAGTGTAACCCAGTAATGTGACCTAATTAATATTCATGAGCTCAGCCTTTACTATAGTAGGATTCGAATTGCCCACAAATGTTCACACGACCATAAAGATGCTACCAACAAAAGCACACCAGACTGAAGAATGATAAACCAGCTGCTTACAGCATGGGGATCTGTGGAGACAGTTTGGAGCTGAAAACTAGACCAAAATGCATGATTGTCCCTTTCAAAATGGCCATTTTAAATTCCTGGGATCCCCCGGTGGTCAGTGCCCTGGGCTTCAACCCATGTTGCTGATTTGATTAATGCAGCGCTGGCAGAGCTATAAAGCTGTTCTCAGGCCAGCGGTTTGAGACCTGATTTGGCAGTGAATTGAGATGTGGTTTGTGATGTGTGCTGGCAGGTGGTGAAGGAGAGACTGCTGGACATGCTAAACCGTGAGGAGGAGGAAGAAAGTCATGGGGAGAATGTGGTAAAAAAAACAAAACAACCACCTGCTAAGCTTCAAATAATTTATTTAGATATCAGGATCCCATCGCGTGGACTTGTGCCTTAGGCATATACAGTTCCATGAACGATGACATCTGTTTTTGTTTTTCTTTCCCTCAGAGTACATGTGATCCGGTGGTAAACCATTCCGAATCGATTAGCCACACAGTCAGTGTTCCCCTGCAGACCACCCTGGGCACCCTAGAAGAGATCGCCTGCTGAGCACTGTTCCCCTTCACACCACCAGGGGGAGCCGGGCCACTCCACTCAAATGAGGTGAAAAAAAGAAGGAAACATGTTTTTCTCAACATGTCATCATTTGGCACAAACATGAGACCTAGAATCCAAGAAGTTTCTCGAGGAAAGTGTGGACCCCAAAGTTTCTCGGAAACACCATCTGTTTGTTCTGGACTCATGAAGGAAAGCAGAAGTTTGTGGACCTGTCAGGACAGTCACTTGTAAACATAAGACAAACATGAAAACACGAGCATGTGAGGAACTTTAAATGCACACAGCCTTGGTGTGTTCTCGCATTCTCTCTCTCTCTCTCTCTCTCTCTCTCTGTCTCCCCAGCCGCCATTTTGAAGTTTACTGCCAAAACACTGTAAATTATTAGCAGAGAAAATGTTGTGAAACTGTTCTAACTGTGCATGTGTCAGTTTCATGCGTTACAATACGGTTTTCTCAAATATGTCATCCTTCTCATGTATGGAGACGATTTTGTCTTCTTGTGCTGTTCGTTTGCTATATTATGCTAGCATCTCAGTTGGCTTTTTGATGTATCAGTGATGCATCATAAAACCGAGAGCCCCTTTCTTTCTCGCTTCCTTTTATTTTTCTATCCTTCATAGAAAAGCTGAATGGGTCACGGTAGAATGGCAGTCATTATGAGCCCATTGTGGCTGCGGATGGTTCTTCTAAATGCTTTCTGGATCCCATTGGAAAATGATGAACAAAGAAAGTACAGGGAAAAAAATATATATTTTTCGTTTTTTATGGATTGTAGTGATACAACTAGCAGTTTTCATTTTGTCAAATGTAAGAAGTGTTACTTTATCATTTAAAACTGGTTTTAGAAATCTGATCCATGCTTTTAATTCAGAATTGAGAGATATATTAGCACTTTTTAGAGATTTTTGACAGCCATCATGATACCACATTCCCATAAACATATAAAGGATTTAGAGGTGTTCACTGTGATTTATTATGTGAGTTTTTATCTCATATTATAATTTCAGAGCTTTTCATCTGTTCTGTGGTTTGTAATAATGCAATTGCCATATCAGATATTTACCATGTTCCCTGTCCCACGATGTTATTTGATGGTGGATGATGGATGGTTCAAAGGTGTGAATGTGTCTGTACTGTTCTCAAACTAAATATGAGCTTCTCAGATCACTATACATCGGTTTTAATGAAACCTCAACTGACCCAGTCATTCTTCAACATGTACAGAGTTTCAGCCAAAAGTCATTAACTGAGACAAAATCATTCTCACAGAATGTGCTTTGGCTGAAAATAAAGAAAAGAGGGTCAGTTCTAGGTGACGAGAGAGAGCTTGATTGCATTTCTCAATTTAACTACCTTCAATATTCAATTGAAGAATACTGACTGGCACAAAATTCAGTCTCAAAAATAATAATAATAAAAAAAGAGTTTGTGTGTTGAAACTGTAGGTGAAGCTTTTAAACAAATTGCTCTGGGACACTAAGGCCCCTGCAGATGTGTTACACCATGAATTTGTTGATAAGCTTCTAAAATCTGCATATAAATAAATAAAAGGTATTTAATCTGGTTTAATAAGCCCTTGTCCAGTCATATTTGAGGTTAGAATCATGCAGTATGCAAATATCTGTCATAAATATCCAATCTAAGACATTTTTTTTTTGTTTCAGGATTATTAATTAATAACATTCTGGGGCAATAACGTTAAGAGTGGAAACACTTTCATTTTGCCACAGGGAATAGAATAATGAATGTCTCTTGGTTGTTTGTAACATGTGAGAGAGAGCTATGTGAATGTTAATACAGACACATGTTACTTAATGTGTATTGTTTTATTCTATAAAAATAGTTCTATAAAAATCATGCAGTCTGGACATTTTCCTGATTTGCTAAATATCTGTGACCGAATGTAGATGTTTTTAGTTGTTTTATTTGCAATTCAGTTTGCTAATTAAATGTAACGGGCTGCAGAAGATGAACGTCTTGTCCTTATTTGCCCTAAAAATGTGATGATTTCTCCTAAATCTGTGTCAAAGACAGATCTGTGAACCTCAAAGGGTTTCAAGCACATGCAGAGAAAAAAATAACCAGACATGTACATGCAGAAACCCGTGGCCCTCCATATAAAACCGTGAAGTCCCCCGTAGTGTTTAACAGTAATTTTAATAGACAAATTCTTTCTTGCCATGTGCACAAACACTATGGTGTCATGTCACCTTTGCTATTTGCTCATTAGTAGAAACCATCATAGAGGTTGATGGTTGCCAATTCCAAGGTAATTGCTTCAGTACCTCAAACCTTATATGAAAACAATAAAGGATAAATGAGTTACAGCACCTGTCTTTGCACTGTCTCACTTGCATCCATATATCTGTCTGTCCATCCATCCGTAGTCTCGTTTCTCTTTTCCCTTTCGCAGATCTAGAACAAAAAGACAGTTTGATTGAAATGTTTGTATTTCATACTTGCTGTCCCTTTATCATTTCTTCTTACTCGATTAAACGGTCGCTCTTTTATCTTGTGCGTGAGCACGGATGAAGGCTATACGTGTCTATCTGGTTGCCAGAAACAAATGGTGAAATACAATTTTGACAGCATGTGATTATTTGTGTCTCAACCTAAGAAGAAAGAAAGAAGCGTAGATGCAAGAAGCACAATTTCATTTAAGAAAAACAAATTCATTTTCACTGCCCTTATAAACAAAGATACACAAACAAACATCACAAAGAACAAAAGAGCTGTCTTTGAGTTCAGAGATAATGCATGAACTCAAGTGCGGGGGCTCTGCATGCCATTTACTTCTAAGAAAAACTAACTACTGCTCCAATTAACGTAAGCTTCAAAAAGTTGTCCAGAAATTGCATCACAACATTGCATAAGATGTTGTTGCTGTTCATTGTCATCACTGCAACATTAATTATTTAAATATGGTTTATAATAACAGTTTGTTTTCTGATTTATGAATACAAATGCTACCTAGCTGTTATGGTTCTTGTTTCTGCTTTGTCGACTTTTTAAATTATCTATTTATTTGATATGGTACTGCCAAAAATAATGTAAGATGACTTAGGCCCCTCCCCCCACACTTTTTTCATAAATTGGTCATAAATTCCATCCGACATATTCACTATGAATTAAAACCTATTGGCAAATTGAGTTAAAAATCATTCAATTTGGATTAATTGCTATTATGACATTTCAATTAGAATATGGGCAATTAAATATTTATGTATTCTAATACATTTATTTAATTTATTTAAAGGAGAACTCCGGCGAACAATTAACCTTTGGTCTAATAAAACATCGGTACCTAGTCAACCGTTCTCTGAGATTTGTTTTCATGATAATCGAATGTAAATAGTTTTATCTCTAAAAACTGTTTAGCGTATATGCTAGTAATGGGGGCATTGACTAAGTAAAAAGAAATCGCTAGTTTATACCACTAACAAGGCTCAAAATAGCCCCACACTAACGCAGTAACATAATGAGGCTCCATACATGCAAAACGAAGCATTGAGAACTTTGTAAGTGTACAGACCGTTTAATAAGAAGATACTTTATCTTCTTCTACCAGAACAAATCTATACCTTTCAGATGAATCTCCTTGACTGATATGCCTTGTCAAAACACAATGTTAAATAGAATAGCTGATTTAGTACTTTACAAAAAATGCACATGGTTCATAAAGGAGTAGTTCACTTTTCAAAAAACTTTTGCTGATAATTTACTCACCCCCCGATGTCATCCAAGATGTTCATTTCTTTCTTTCTTCAGCCGAAAAGTACGGAGCCCCCCCCCCCCCCCCCCCCCCCCCTTAGTCCCACTTTGGCAAAAAAAAATAATTATAACTATCTCGTTGCCTCAAGATAGTAACTTGTGGCCTCAAGGTATTAACCCGTGGCCTCAAGATAATAACTCGTGGCCTCAAGATAGTAAGTCGTGGCCTCAAGATAGTAACTCGTGGCCTCAAGATAGTAACTCGTGGCCTCAAGTTAGTAAATCGTGTCCTCAAGATAGTAACTCGTGATCTCAAGATAGTAACTCGTGGCCTCAAGATAGTAAATCGTGTCCTCAAGATAGTAACTCGTGGCCTCAAGATAGTAACTCGTGGGCCTCAGGATAGTAACTCGTGGCCTCAAGAGACTATCCTGAGGCCACGAGTTACTATTTTGAGGCCATGAGATAGTATCTTGAGACCTCGAGGGTAACACACCCATCAAACAGTTAGTATGCTGCAAGATTTGACAGCGAACTGAATAAAATGCCCCTTTTCTAGATCCAATAAATTCCTAGAAAGGAAAAAAAAAAACAAGCCACATCCTCTATTTGTCTCATTCAATGGCTGCATCCCAAATCTTGTCCAATATTAGCTTCACTTCCTTCATCTGATCGATTTTTGAAGGCAGCTTAGATGAATCCTCGCTGCCTTTGATATCCCACAATCCAGTTCATTCCATTCTATGAAAGTTGGCATCTGAACGTTGAGGTTGGTGGTTTTAAAACTAATGTTTTCCACCTCTGATGTCATTTCTAACGAGAAACGGGTACTATTGTAGGGTTTATATATTTGCTTAGTTATCACCAAAGCTTGCTCTATTTTGCTGTAGATTATTAAACATTGCACTGCCTCAGAAGTCTGTCCGAAATTAATTTCATGAGGTGCCTATGTGCACAAACGTTGCCTACAAAGTCATTTGCAAAGTCAGCTGCCTAAGTTTTCAGACTCAGCCATTATTACGTTTCACTCTGAAAATACGTCACAACACAAAGTAAAGTCAGTCAAAACTTCTGGTTCACGTGGACTGCTCTTCACACTGAAAATGATTTCAGGTGTGAGGCTGACACGATATGCTGATGGTTGATTACAGACAATTTTAGTTTAAGCTCACATTTATTCACATAATGTATTTCCAGTTCCGAACAGCTTACCTGGTAGAAAATGCTTTTATTGTAATATAGGGCTTATAGCCATCAGTCCCTTTCCATCACAAAAGTAAAAGAGAGATTTTATCCATTATTTCCCCACCAAAATATCAGGCATATTCTATACGTTTGTAAATCACAGGCAGGCAGCCGTTATGTTGAGGGAAAGTCATGTGCAATCATTTGTGGCTCTTGTTTACGGCCTCCGAGAGACTGCTGGCTAATTGAATAGCGTATACCCTGATGATAAGGGTGCTGAACTGAAAACATAAGGCCTGGGGAAATCAGTGGCATTTAAACCGTGACTCAATAACTAATGATGAACGTGACATTGGTGTCAGCCATTTGGACCCACAGTAATGCTCATTTCTGTCGGCGGACAAATAATAATCTCAGTATGAGGCATTTACAGCAATTCTATAAATCTGTTTTCCCAGGAGTTATTTGTGCAGGGTGAGGTAGACAATTTCAGAGATGCTAGCAATAGCAAGCTAGCTTTAAAAGCGTTAGATGATGAGGCTTCAGAGCGCTCTTCAAATTCACGCCTCCTTCAAAACACATGAACTGCAAAGCTTCATAAGATAAGAGACTGTTAAATTACCTCATGTCTCAGAGCACATAACATTACAATAATAATAAACTTAAAAAACTTACAGGCCTCTAGTTGTACCACTTGACTGCTGTAGATTTATTTTGCCGTGAACACAGCATAAGGCTGTTTTTTGTGGCGCTCAGTGACTGTCTACAACTCTGCATTTAGCCTAACGAATGATGATGTCTACACGAGCAGGGTGCGCGGGGGTATGCAAAGACCTGTGTTTACAGGTAGGTCGGACATTATATCATTTCATTCGGCCAAATGCAATGATTGGATAAAATTTTTTGGTCCTGAAACTTCCACAGCATGTTTTAATATTTATAATTCTATATATATTCTATATTATAATATTGATTGCGGGATGTGAAGACAGTTTCAACCAGTACACAAATAGTGTTTTAGAACAAATTTCCCCTTAAAGGAAATCCAGGTTAAATACTACAACTGCATGTTAAATCGGGCCTATCACAAAAACAAGAAAGGAAAATTATCACCCTGAAGGGGTTTATTTTGCAACATGCAGAAGCATTGGTATGGAGCAAATTATGTGCCATAATTAAACAAACAAATACAGCATTTTGCTAACAAACTTGATCTGTTATGCAAAGGAAAAATCAACTCGCAAACAAATGGAAAGCAATTTGCAAAATCAAAGATCATTTTGAGCAAAAATGCAGTGGACCAATATTGTGTTTTACACAAATCGCTTCAATGCATTTAGGGGTGTGTCCCTGGTCAAGACAATCTCCTGAACTCCAAACTGAATGTCAGAATGGAAAAGAAAAGTGATTTAAGCGATTTTGAGCATGACATGGTTGTTGGTGCCAGACGGGCCGGTCTGAGTATTTCACAATCTGCTGAGTTACTGGGGTTTTTACGCACAACCATTTCTAGGGTTTACAAAGAATGGTGTGAAAAGGGAAAAAAACATCCAGTGTGCGGCAGTCCTGTGGGTGAAAATGCCTTGTTGATGCTAGAGGTCAGAGGAGAATGGGTCGACTGATTCAAGCTGATAGAAGAGCAACTTTGACTGAAATAACCACTCGTTACAACCGAGGTATGCAGCAAAGCATTTGTGAAGCCACAACATGCACAACCTTGAGGTGGATGGGCTACAACAGCAGAAGACCCCACCGGGTACCACTCATCTACAAATAGGAAAAAGAGACTACAATTTGCAAGAGCTCACCAAAATTGGACAGTTTAAGACTGGAAAAAATGTTGCCTGGTCTGATGAGTCTCGATTTCTGTTGAGACATTCAGATGGTAGAGTCAGAATTTGGCATCAGCAGAATGAGAACATGGATCCATTATGCCTTGTTACCACTGTGCAGGCTGGTGGTGGTAGTGCATTGTCATACCTCGGGACCTGCCTGCAACAGTCCCTTCAGATGATAGGATGTTGTCACGGTTTCAAGGCACCCTTTTAATACATCCAGGTCGCGTGCTCTTCATTCGGACTGATGATGCACAGGCTGTCGCCGGATCAACATAATTGCTGTGAGCTAATACTTGATTTCAGACACCTGTCACGCCTGAGGTGTTCCCCATAGCGTCAATGACGTGTTGTCTTGTTTCCTGTTCTCAGGGAACATAGGTTACAGTTGTAATATAAGACTTTTTTTTTTTTTTCGTGTCCAAAAAACCTGTAGTCATTTTTTGTAAGGGGTGTCATGTCTGTTTCATGTCATTTTGTAGCGTAATCGAATGCACACAGATTCTGTCAATAGAATTTAACTTGTATTTACCCAGACCTTTATAATTGACAGAGAAATTGTGTTCCCCATACTATTGAAAAACATAACAGCCAATTGCTCTCTGATGTTGACAGTCTGTCTGGAACGTTTAAGTCCTCAAATCTGTGCTCCTTTTGAAATTTGATGACATAAAGCCAAGTAGAAAACACGTGACATGAATAAGCCCCCTGAGGCTGAATACAACATGTATATGCAGGAAAGAGATGTTCTGCAGGAGGTAATTTATCCAAATCCTTCAAAGATGACACAAAGCTTTTAGTTTCCTTCACATCCAACACATAATAGCCTACTAATCCAGCTAAGAGTGTTTAAAAACATATATATATATATATATATATAGTAAATACATGTTTTTAATGCGGATGGTAAGCCAGCCGATGTTATGTATGCACTGTAGCAAATTCAGAAAACATTACATTTACATTTAATAATTTAGCAGATGCTTTTATCCCAAGTGACTTACAAATGAGCAGAGCAATAGAAGCAATCAAACCAACAATATGGAAGCAATTTGCAAATGTCATGACCAGTCTCAGCTAGACATGAGAACGGCGGCAATATGCAGATATGTTTCTTTGCTGAGGAGACAAAACTGAGCCTAGGCGGTCACCGCGGTACAGCGGAATTGGCAGGCAGACGTAACGTCTCCATTCCCTACTCAGGGAACGGGGGTTACATACAGAAGTACTGTGAGGGTTGTCCTTCCTCTCTCTGCCTCTCTTCTTTCCCCAGCAATGGGTCTTTATCGATCCACGTTTCCAAACAAAATCATTCTGAAATCCGAATTTCAGAATTAAAAAAAAATACTAATTACTAGAGACTAAAATTTGGACACCTTCTAGGCTTTCTGTTGAGATTGCAATTATTTGTTTTTAATTGTTATTTCATTTTATTGTAAATATTCTGCTAAGATTTTATATTTCAATATAATTCCGGCAGAAATGCAGTTTGCCATCCTTCTGATTTGAATGTGCTTTTATCAATTTTGAAAGAAGTGTTAGCATTCGCAAAATGTGCTGCAAATAAATAGTGTTTTGCAGAATGATACAAGTGTTCATGGATTTTGAAAAACATAGTCATTGAATGCATTTTGTTAAAAAAAAAGCAATGAAAATGATTCGTAGTTTGGTCTGTACGACAATTAATGTGTGAAGAGTTTTGAACTAGTTTATTTTAGTAAAAGTCATTTATTGTCGTGTAGTTCAATGAAAAATGTTTTTTTATGAATGTAAACTGTAGGGAGTTGGTCAGCTGATTTATCAGAAAGACTGTTAACATGTAAAGCCTCTTACTGTATCATCAAGAAAGAAATGTGTAATGAAATAAATTGTATGAACAAAAGATGAACAATGAATATATTTAACAAAACTACTAAATGAATACCACGAATGATCAAGGAATTAAGTGCACATAAGATACAAGCGATTATGTTAAGTGCACATAAGACACATAAGATACAAGCGATTATGCTAATTTTGTGGCTATGGAAGAGTTTTGTTATCTTACGGAAAGATAAACTGTTGTTTCTCTGAAAACTGATAAGGTGAAGAGCCTTATTATACATCAAACTAATAAACAAAATATTATTTGTTATTCACTATATAGCATCAGCTACATCTACTGTAATTGTGAAAATCATATAATGATAATATGCAACAATGCTAAGGTCGCTGGAAAGAGGTTTGGGAAAGTGATATTATTTATGTTCCACGTGGTCGAGTAAGCAGATGGCGGTGACGTCTTCTACTGGTTGTGCTGGGTAACAATGCAAAAGGAGCCGGAATCCGATGCAACAACCTTGGACACAAAGCTCTATGGGATGCTGATCTCCTAGAGCACCAAAGGGCCCTTAAATTTGGAACATGCAGATGAGGCCCTGAAGTAGGTGAAGAAGGTCCTTAACAATCGGGAACATGCAGATAATTGTACCTTGAAGTGAAGATCCGCTCTCCTGAGCTTAACCTTGTTGCAAAAGTCTCTGTGTGCTAGAGACTTGGTCAATCCGCATTTGTCCTCTCTGGCATGGAGACTTGGAGCATGCATCTTTTAACTGTCATACTGGACGACAACTTTGAACGTAGTGTTTGTCAATGTCTCTTCTCACAGACTGGAGGCTCAGAACGTGGTCTATTGCTGCCTCACAAGCTTTAGACCCAGATCATGGATTCTGTTGTCTCTCTGGACAAACCAGAGGCTCAGAACAGTGCAGTGTATCTGTTGCTGACTTCTCTGTAACAGGCCAGATGTTCAGAAATGTTGATCTGTTTCTGTCTTACCTTTGCAGGCCAGCGACTCAGAACAAGAATGTATTTGTTAATGTCTCTCCCCTTCCAGGACTGACACCCAGACCTGTTTCAGCTTATCCCCTTACTGGACAGACTCAGAATGACACACCTGTTACGTCTCAACTTTGAAGACTCCGAACAAGGAGTGTCTGTTGAAAGGGTACCTTTATCCCTTTGCGATGCAGTTCAGCAATTCTCCAATCCAGAGCTGTGGTTGGCTGCTGGCATCAGAGGGGGGACACACAGTGTGGCTCACCCTTCTTTTCCCTGAACCTCATTTGCATAAAACACACAGTTGGAAGTCTTTAAGTGTCTTTAAAGGTTTACCAATGCATTTCTCACTTTCCAAACCACCACCAGAATAGCTTTGACAATGTTATAAACAAATAGAGACCAAACAGGATGAAAAAAGATTGAACTCTCATGCATTCATACAATAACAACTGAATTTGAGTTAAGCCTAGTTCACACTACATGATTTTAAAATGTCGGGCTGAACTGTGCAGTTTACACTACATGACTTGCTCTCAGTGAAATCATGAGTGTTCAAGTTGTTTAGCTGTTCACACCACACAACACAGCGTGATTGATCCACAACAGGAGGTAACTCACTACACGAGTTAACAACGCACTACATAGAGATACAACCACGATCACATGATAAGAGCATATCATTTGTGACTCAATGAGAGCTGTTTCAGTACTATAGTACGGTCTAAATCCTGAAAATAATCAAACAAATAACGAGTTGACAACAACACGATTCTGGTCTAGAAACCATGTTTTGTCACGAAAAACCACGCAATAAAACGAACCAGAAATGACGCGAAACTGCAGAGAAGAACACAACACGCGAATATGGACGTCAGACAGAAACTAGTGCTGCACACTGTTTGCTCGACGATATGCTCTGAGAAAAAAAAATGCATAAAAGAAAAAGTAAGATTTACCTGGTGTCCTCAACCCATGCGTTGCTATGATTGGCTGTACTCATGACATCACTGAGATTGAGTCGCGCGACTGCTCGAGATATCTAGCATGCTAGATATTTTTCTGAGCTCGGTGACCTGTCTGCGAGCTGTCTGCGAGCTGTCTTTGATGCGTTGTTGGCTCTTTCACACTATCGGATTGGCGAGCGTTAATCGTCCGCTAATCGCCCGCGATTTGCACGCGATAACACCCTGACTTGTCGGCGACTCAACGATTTGCAAATCGGGCTTAAATCGGGCTTAAAATCACGTAGTGTGAACTAGGCTTTAGATAGCATGTCACTGAGAATACTTATTTTTCTAAATAAGTATGAAATGTTTGTGTGTAGTTTGCATCAGTTTTAAAGGGTTAGTTCACCCAAAAATGAACATTCTGTCAGTATTTACTCACCCTCATGTTGTTCCAACCCCATAAGACCTTCGTTCATCTTCGGAACACAAATTAAGATATTTTCGATTAAATCTGAGAGCTGGATCACTCCTCCACACTAGTCCATAGGTTTCTTCAGGGATTGAAACTTTAAAAAGTTATTAAAGACATCGTTAAAAATAGTCCAAGTGACTTCAGTGGCTCAATCTTAAGTTTATCAAGTGACGAGAGTGCTTTTTGTGCACAAAAACAAACAAAAAATAACAACTTTATTTCAACTAATCATTTTCTTCTCTTTGGGCCTCTAGTCAGTTAACGTAGTGTGATAGTGTAGGGGTACATCACACGTAGGCTCAGTATTGGCCGACACTGGTCATGTGCGTGATGCGTGTGACGTGCAACAACAGAATCTTAAGCTAATATACTAGTGAACTGACTCGAGGCCCACAGAGAAGGAAAAGAATAATTGAGCACAAAAAGTATTCTTGTCGTTTGATAAACTTAAGATTGAGCCATTGTAGTCACTTGGACTATTTTAACAATGTCTTTAATAACTTTTCGAGACTGGCAAGTTTCAAACCCTCAAGAAGCCTTTTGGACTAGTATGGAGGAGTGATCCAGCTCTCAAATTTAATTAAAAATATCTTAATTTGTGTTCCGAAGATGAACGAAGGTCTTACGGGGTTGGAACAACATGAGGGTAGGTAAATACTGACAGAATTTTCATTTTTGGGTGAACTAACCCTTTAAAGTTTGAGAACATAGATTTGGATTGATCATTGTGGTCTCTCTTTGTTTCATCCACTGCTGCTGCATCCAAAGGTCCTATGGATTTTTTTATGGCCACATAAAAAGTCACACAGTCACAGGCCAAACCCTTAGGAAGTAATCTCTAGATGGTTCAAGGACAGAAACTGCATGAGGACCAATGAGAATTTTCTGTCCCGTCCTGTCCTGTCCGGTCTCCTTCTTTCCCTCTAAGAGGTGTCTGGCTGTTGTCCTGGCATTATCTGATGGTTTTTACACCTGGTCACTTCATGTGTTTTCTGTGATCGGATAGCTATCCAATTGTGAAAAGACAGGAGAAAATGCCCCCCTAAACTCATTTGAGACGGATTTGAATCCGATTGCTCAAACCACTTCAGGAGGTGGTCTGGGCCGCATTCCAGATGAAACTGGACATGTGTAAATGTGGTTGTTGAAACCACATGTAAATTTTACTACTCCCAAAAATGCTAAAAAAATAAACGCGTGAGAGCATGTTATAAGCTATATGTCATGTTATTTTAGTCAGATATGACGACGCTACTGCGACATGCATGATCACCTCAGATGAGAAGCTGAGAGCCTATCAAGCCAACACGCCACAATCTATTGCAAATCAAAGTGAAAGTAAGTCACAGACGCTTAACACTACCATCTTCATTAAAAGTAAAGAAACGAAATGATCTTACCCAGGGCTGTTGCCGCGCTCTCTTATTGCTGTCTTTGCTGATTTTGAAATTAGCTGATGATCAATAAAATTCGCTCATATCTGTTGCTTTCGGTGATGTGCACTTTATTCAATCTGTATATAGTAAGGGAATTGAAGATCGGATTCATATCCGTTTTGCAAAAACACATTTGTGTGACCAGGTGTAAATGGAATCGTTTTGATAAATCAGATTTATGATTTATGATCAGTTTTTTGATAAATCAGAGCTATCCGTATTGAGAAAATGCATGAAGTGGCCAGGTGTAAACAGCCCCAAAAAGTAGCAAACCTTTGTCTACTATTGTGGATAGAGAGGGGCTCGGCCATAAAACTAGGCCCTGGAGCGTGTTCTTCACCACAATAATCAAACATGCTTTTTCATAAAGTCTTGTTCTGATGAGCCAAACGGTTATGAAGTCAAAGTTATCCCTAGCCTATTCATTGATCACTTTACATTTGCGTTGTTTGATTATTAATATTGAATAAGAAAGACTTCATATTTAGTTGGTTTTGAGCTGTAAAGTAGAAAGTAAGGTGATTCTGCTGTAACACTGTCATACATGACTCATGTTTTAACCACTCTATTTATATTATGATGATTTTATGTATATTAGAGTTTTAATAGGTTTACATGTTGTCTTAGTCATTTTAGTCGATTTTATTCCTCTTATCTATTTTATGTGTGTATGTCTTTAAATGATTTTGAGGCTGCCTGTCATGGCAGCGATCACATGACAGGAAACAGGAAATAGCCAGCATAAAAGAAGCAGCATGGCAAACAAACGAGGTCTCTGTCAAGATGACCAAAGCGGGGAGTTTCTTTTAAGGATTTACCATTCCAGCAAACCTCATCACTTTTCATTGGATTATCACTAGTTGGATTGTATACACACCGGTGGACACTCACACATTAGGACTTACAGCACGCTCGGACTCTTAAGGACTGTTTTAGGGTATGGAACCAATGGACTCTATTCTTTTAACAGCCTAAGTTTTCTAGTTTTGTGGTGTTGTTTAAAGTTCCTTGTGAAAGTTTGTAAATGCACTTTATTTTTTTCACTTTATTTCTGTTGTCGTCTCATATTTTAAAACATTTAAGATAAAACTCACACAGTTTAATCTGACCCCAATTTTACTAAGTCACTCTACCGATAAGGCTGAACGTTACACTGCGTCAACAGCAACAACAAAAAAAGTTTGCTGTCAGAAGAAAAAAAAATCTGAGCTTTAGGGGTACAACAGCTTGTCAGCGGGACAGTATAGTTGTGCCATGTTAAGGTATAATGTACCCTTTAGGCCACAGCGACAAACTGTCGTTGTACCCCTAAAGGTACAAAGTGTGAAAAAAATCACAGTATACTCTGTTGCATCTCTGTTTTAATCAAATAAACACACTCTTTTATGATTCTCCCCTTTCTTTCTTTATCTCTTCTTCCCTCTCGTTATACCACACTTACTTTCAAACCACAGCGCCTTCTAGTGATAACCACTTGCAACAACACCAGTAATACTGATACATTACATCCCCCCTTTTCTTGGATATAAAACCACATGACTTAACTGAACATGATTAAGACTAATTCAGTATTAACTCACTGAACATATCTTGAACATGTCTCTTTTATTTTTTTTTTCAAAACAATTCTCAACATATTTGTATTGCCATTTTCCCCAGGTATCTGGAATTTGAACACACACTCTAACATTAATGGCATTTAATCCTTTCAGTCTATGACATAATCAGACAACCTCTCAGGCAATCGTCTGGTCCTTTGGGGTTTATCCAGTTTTGGTGTATTTGGGAAATCAGCCTTGGCATTTCGATCATGAGAATTATAATAAAATTTATAATAATTCATTACATTTATATAGCGCTTTTCTCGGCACTCAAAGCGCTTTACATAGAGGGGGGAATCTCCTCAACCACCACCAGTGTGCAGCATCCACCTGGATGATGCGACGGCAGCCATAGTGCGCCAGAACGCTCACCACACACCAGCTTACTGGTGGAGAGGAGAGAGTGATGAAGCCAATTGGTATATATGGGGATGAATCCAGAGTTTTGAGAAGATTGGAGAAACTTAATTTCTTACCCCGAAAAAAAAAAACGAAAGGGGTACCACTGTCGTTTTTTTCAGGTCGAAATTTTGAGTTTCTCTGATCTTCTTGAAACTCTGGATTCTGATAGAGGGCCATGAGACTTAGACCTGAGTGCCAAAATGGAGGCTCTAGACCCTTCCAGAGCTGAGATATTGAGATATTTATAATGGCATTAATGGTGCGTGGGATCTCAATATCTCAGCTCTGGAAGGGTCTAGAGCCTCCATTTTTGCACTCAGGTCTAAGTCTCATGGCCCTCTATCAGAATCCAGAGTTTTGAGAAGATTGGAGAAACTTAATTTCTCGCCCCGAAAAATCAAAACAAAAAAACGAAAGGGGTACGTACCACTGTAGTTTTTTTCGGGTTGAAATTTTGAGTTTCTCCAATCTACTCAAAACTCTGGATTCTGATAGAGGGCCATGAGACTTAGACCTGAGTGCAAAAATGGAGGCTCTAGATCTTTCCAGAGCTGAAATATTGAGATATTTATAATGGCATTAATGGTGCGTGGGATCTCAATATCTCAGCTCTCTAAGGGTCTAGAGCCTCCACTTTTGCACTCAGGTCTAAGTCTCTTGGCTAAGTCTCTGGATCAGAATCCAGAGTTTCAAGAAGATCATAGAAACTCAAAATTTCGACCCGAAAAAAACGACAGTGGTACCCCTTTCGTTTTTTTTTTTTCGGGGCAAGAAATTAAGTTTCTCCAATCTTCTCAAAACTCTGGATTCTGATAGAGGGCCATGAGACTTAGACCTGAGTGCAAAAATGGAGGCTCTAGCCCCTTCCAGAGCTGAGATATTGAGATCCCACACACCATTAATGCCATTATAAATATCTCAATATCTCAGCTCTGGAAAGATCTAGAGCCTCCATTTTGGCACTCAGATCTAAGTCTCATGGCCCTCTATCAGAATCCAGAGTTTTGAGAAGATTGGAGAAACTCAAAAGTTCGACCCGAAAAAAAACGACAGTGGTACCCCTTTCGTTTTTTATGGGGGTGGGGTTTTCGGGGCGAGAAATTAAGTTTCTCTAATCTTCTCAAAACTCAATATCTCAGCTCTGGAAGGGTCTCAATATCTCAGCTCTGGAAGGGTCTAGAGCCTCCATTTTTGCACTCAGGTCTAAGTCTCATGGCCCTCTCTCAGAATCCAGAGTTTTAAGGAGATTGGAGAAACTTAATTTCTTGGCCAAAAAAAAAAAAAAAAACGAAAGGGGTACCACTGTCGTTTTTTTTTTTTAGGGTCGAAATTTTGAGTTTCGATATCTCAGCTCTGGAAGGGTCTAGAGCCTCCATTTTTGCACTCAGGTCTAAGTCTCTTGGCCCTCTATCAGAATCCAGAGTTTTGAGAAGATTGGAGAAACTTAATTTCTCGCCCCCAAAAAAAAAATGTAAGGGGTACCACTGTCGTTTTTTTTTTTTTTTTTTGGGGTCGAAATTTTGAGTTTCGACATCTCAGCTCTGGAAGGGTCTAGAGCCTCCATTTTTGCACTCAGGTCTAAGTCTCATGGCCCTCTATCAGAATCCAAATTTTTGGGGAGATTGGAGAAACTTAATTTCTCGCCCAAAAAAAAAAAAAAAAAACGAAAGGGGTACCACTGTCGTTTTTTTTTCGCGTCGAAATTTTGAGTTTCGATATCTTAGTTCTGGAAGGGTCTAGAGCCTCCATTTTTGCACTCAGGTCTAAGTCTCATGGCCCTCTATCAGAATCCAGAGTTTTGAGAAGATTGGAGAAACTTAATTTCTCGCCCCAAAAAAAAAAAAAAAACGAAAGGGGTACCACTGTCGTTTTTTTTCGGGTCGAAATTTTGAGTTTTGACATCTCAGCTCTGGAAGGGTCTAGAGCCTCCATTTTTGCACTCAGGTCTAAGTCTCATGGCCTTCTATCAGAATCCAGAGTTTTGAGAAGATTGGAGAAACTTAATTTCTCGCCCAAAAAAAAAAACGAAAGGGTTACCACTGTCGTTTTTTTTTTCGGGTCGAAATTTTGAGTTTCGACATCTCAGCTCTGGAAGGGTCTAGAGCCTCCATTTTTGCACTCAGGTTTAAATCGCATGACCCTCTATCAGAATCCAGGGTTTTGAGAAGATTGGAGAAACTTCATTTTTTGCCCGAAAAAAAAAAAACGAAAGGGGTACCACTGTCGTTTTTTTTTGGGTCGAATTTTTGAGTTTCGATATCTCAGCTCTGGAAGGGTCTAGAGCCTCCATTTTTGCACTCAGGTTTAAATCTCATGGCCCTCTATCAGAATCCAGAGTTTTGAGAAGATTGGAGAAACTTCATTTTTTGCCCGAAAAAAAAAACGAAAGGGGTACCACTGTCGTTTTTTTTTTTAGGTCGAAATTTTGAGTTTGGATATCTCAGCTATGGAAGGGTCTAGAGCCTCCATTTTTGCACTCAGGTTTAAGTCTCATGCCCCTCTATCAGAATCCAGAGTTTTGAGAAGATTGGAGAAACTTAATTTTTCGCCCCCAAAAAAAAAAACGAAAGGGGTACCAGTGTCGTTTTTTTTTTTGGGTCGAATTTTTGAGTTTCGATATCTCAGCTCTGGAAGGGTCTAGAGCCTCCATTTTTGCACTCAGGTTCAAGTCTCATGGCCCTCTATCAGAATCCAGAGTTTTGAGAAGATTGGAGAAACTTAATTTTTCGCCCCCAAAAAAAAAACGTAAGGGGTACCACTGTCGTTTTTTTTTTTTGGGTCGAAATTTTGAGTTTCGATATCTCAGCTCTGGAAGGGTCTAGAGCCTCCATTTTTGCACTCAGGTCTAAGTCTCATGGCCCTCTATCAGAATCCAGAGTTTTGAGAAGATTGGAGAAACTTAATTTTTCGCCCAAAAAAAAAAAAAAAAACGAAAGGGGTACCACTGTCGTTTTTTTTTCGGGTCGAAATTTTGAGTTTCGATATCTCAGCTCTGGAAGGGTCTAGAGCCTCCATTTTTGCACTCAGGTCTAAGTCTCATGGCCCTCTATCAGAATCCAGAGTTTTGAGAAGATTGGAGAAACTTAATTTTTCGCCCCAAAAAAAAAAAAACGAAAGGGGTACCACTGTCGTTTTTTTTTCGGGTCGAAATTTTGAGTTTCGATATCTCAGCTCTGGAAGGGTCTAGAGCCTCCATTTTTGCACTCAGGTCTAAGTCTCATGGCCCTCTATCAGAATCCAGAGTTTTGAGAAGATTGGAGAAACTTAATTTTTCGCCCAAAAAAAAAACGAAAGGGGTACCACTGTCGTTTTTTTTTCGGGTCGAAATTTTGAGTTTCGATATCTCAGCTCTGGAAGGGTCTAGAGCCTCCATTTTTGCACTCAGGTTTAAGTCTCATGGCCCTCTATCAGAATCCAGAGTTTTGAGAAGATTGGAGAAACTTAATTTTTCGCCCGAAAAAAAAAAACGAAAGGGGTACCACTGTCGTTTTTTTTTGGGTCGAATTTTTGAGTTTCGATATCTCAGCTCTGGAAGGGTCTAGAGCCTCCATTTTTGCACTCAGGTTTAAGTCTCATGGCCCTCTATCAGAATCCAGAGTTTTGAGAAGATTGGAGAAACTTAATTTTTCGCCCGAAAAAAAAAAACGAAAGGGGTACCACTGTCGTTTTTTTTTTTGGTCGAAATTTTGAGTTTCGATATCTCAGCTCTGGAAGGGTCTAGAGCCTCCATTTTTGCACTCAGGTTTAAGTCTCATGGCCCTCTATCAGAATCCAGAGTTTTGAGAAGATTGGAGAAACTTAATTTTTCGCCCGAAAAAAAAAAACGAAAGGGGTACCACTGTCGTTTTTTTTTTGGGTCGAATTTTTGAGTTTCGATATCTCAGCTCTGGAAGGGTCTAGAGCCTCCATTTTTGCACTCAGGTTTAAGTCTCATGGCCCTCTATCAGAATCCAGAGTTTTGAGAAGATTGGAGAAACTTAATTTTTCGCCCGAAAAAAAAAACGAAAGGGGTACCACTGTCGTTTTTTTTTTGGGTCGAATTTTTGAGTTTCGATATCTCAGCTCTGGAAGGGTCTAGAGCCTCCATTTTTGCACTCAGGTTTAAGTCTCATGGCCCTCTATCAGAATCCAGAGTTTTGAGAAGATTGGAGAAACTTAATTTTTCGCCCGAAAAAAAAAAACGAAAGGGGTACCACTGTCGTTTTTTTTTTGGGTCGAATTTTTGAGTTTCGATATCTCAGCTCTGGAAGGGTCTAGAGCCTCCATTTTTGCACTCAGGTTTAAGTCTCATGGCCCTCTATCAGAATCCAGAGTTTTGAGAAGATTGGAGAAACTTAATTTTTGGCCCAAAAAAAAAAAACGAAAGGGGTACCACTGTCGTTTTTTTTTTTGGGTCGAATTTTGAGTTTCGATATCTCAGCTCTGGAAGGGTCTAGAGCCTCCATTTTTGCACTCAGGTTTAAGTCTCATGGCCCTCTATCAGAATCCAGAGTTTTGAGAAGATTGGAGAAACTTAATTTTTCGCCCGAAAAAAAAAAACGAAAGGGGTACCACTGTCGTTTTTTTTTTCGGGTCGAAATTTTGAGTTTCGATATCTCAGCTCTGGAAGGGTCTAGAGCCTCCATTTTTGCACTCAGGTTTAAGTCTCATGGCCCTCTATCAGAATCCAGAGTTTTGAGAAGATTGGAGAAACTTAATTTTTGGCCCGAAAAAAAAAAACGAAAGGGGTACCACTGTCGTTTTTTTTTCGGGTCGAAATTTTGAGTTTGGATATCTCAGCTATGGAAGGGTCTAGAGCCTCCATTTTTGCACTCAGGTTTAAGTCTCATGCCCCTCTATCAGAATCCAGAGTTTTGAGAAGATTGGAGAAACTTAATTTTTCGCCCGAAAAAAAAAAAACGAAAGGGGTACCACTGTCGTTTTTTTTTTGGGTCGAATTTTTGAGTTTCGATATCTCAGCTCTGGAAGGGTCTAGAGCCTCCATTTTTGCACTCAGGTTTAAGTCTCATGGCCCTCTATCAGAATCCAGAGTTTTGAGAAGATTGGAGAAACTTAATTTTTCGCCCGAAAAAAAAAACGAAAGGGGTACCACTGTCGTTTTTTTTTCGGGTCGAAATTTTGAGTTTCGATATCTCAGCTCTGGAAGGGTCTAGAGCCTCCATTTTTGCACTCAGGTTTAAGTCTCATGGCCCTCTATCAGAATCCAGAGTTTTGAGAAGATTGGAGAAACTTAATTTTTCGCCCGAAAAAAAAAAAAAACGAAAGGGGTACCACTGTCGTTTTTTTTTTGGGTCGAATTTTTGAGTTTCGATATCTCAGCTCTGGAAGGGTCTAGAGCCTCCATTTTTGCACTCAGGTCTAAGTCTCATGGCCCTCTATCAGAATCCAGAGTTTTGAGAAGATTGGAGAAACTTAATTTTTCGCCCGAAAAAAAAAAACGAAAGGGGTACCACTGTCGTTTTTTTTTTCGGGTCGAATTTTTGAGTTTCGATATCTCAGCTCTGGAAGGGTCTAGAGCCTCCATTTTTGCACTCAGGTTTAAGTCTCATGGCCCTCTATCAGAATCCAGAGTTTTGAGAAGATTGGAGAAACTTAATTTTTCGCCCGAAAAAAAAAAAAACGAAAGGGGTACCACTGTCGTTTTTTTTTTGGGTCGAATTTTTGAGTTTCGATATCTCAGCTCTGGAAGGGTCTAGAGCCTCCATTTTTGCACTCAGGTTTAAGTCTCATGGCCCTCTATCAGAATCCAGAGTTTTGAGAAGATTGGAGAAACTTAATTTTTCGCCCGAAAAAAAAAAAACGAAAGGGGTACCACTGTCGTTTTTTTTTTGGGTCGAATTTTTGAGTTTCGATATCTCAGCTCTGGAAGGGTCTAGAGCCTCCATTTTTGCACTCAGGTTCAAGTCTCATGGCCCTCTATCAGAATCCAGAGTTTTGAGAAGATTGGAGAAACTTAATTTTTCGCCCAAAAAAAAAAAAAACGAAAGGGGTACCACTGTCGGTTTTTTTTTGGGTCGAATTTTTGAGTTTCGATATCTCAGCTCTGGAAGGGTCTAGAGCCTCCATTTTTGCACTCAGGTTTAAGTCTCATGGCCCTCTATCAGAATCCAGAGTTTTGAGAAGATTGGAGAAACTTAATTTTTCGCCCGAAAAAAAAAAAACGAAAGGGGTACCACTGTCGTTTTTTTTTTCGGTCGAAATTTTGAGTTTCGATATCTCAGCTCTGGAAGGGTCTAGAGCCTCCATTTTTGCACTCAGGTTTAAGTCTCATGGCCCTCTATCAGAATCCAGAGTTTTGAGAAGATTGGAGAAACTTAATTTTTTGCCCGAAAAAAAAAAACGAAAGGGTACCACTGTCGTTTTTTTTTTTGGGTCGAATTTTTGAGTTTCGATATCTCAGCTCTGGAAGGGTCTAGAGCCTCCATTTTTGCACTCAGGTTTAAGTCTCATGGCCCTCTATCAGAATCCAGAGTTTTGAGAAGATTGGAGAAACTTAATTTTTCGCCCGAAAAAAAAAAAACGAAAGGGTACCACTGTCGTTTTTTTTTTTGGGTCGAATTTTTGAGTTTCGATATCTCAGCTCTGGAAGGGTCTAGAGCCTCCATTTTTGCACTCAGGTTTAAATCTCATGGCCCTCTATCAGAATCCAGAGTTTTGAGAAGATTGGAGAAACTTAATTTTTCGCCCGAAAAAAAAAACGAAAGGGGTACCACTGTCGTTTTTTTTTTCAGGTCGAAATTTTGAGTTTCGATATCTCAGCTCTGGAAGGGTCTAGAGCCTCCATTTTTGCACTCAGGTTTAAGTCTCATGGCCCTCTATCAGAATCCAGAGTTTTGAGAAGATTGGAGAAACTTAATTTTTCGCCCGAAAAAAAAAAACGAAAGGGGTACCACTGTCGTTTTTTTTTTGGGTCGAATTTTTGAGTTTCGATATCTCAGCTCTGGAAGGGTCTAGAGCCTCCATTTTTGCACTCAGGTTTAAATCTCATGGCCCTCTATCAGAATCCAGAGTTTTGAGAAGATTGGAGAAACTTAATTTTTCGCCCGAAAAAAAAAAACGAAAGGGGTACCACTGTCGTTTTTTTTTGGGTCGAATTTTTGAGTTTCGATATCTCAGCTCTGGAAGGGTCTAGAGCCTCCATTTTTGCACTCAGGTTTAAGTCTCATGGCCCTCTATCAGAATCCAGAGTTTTGAGAAGATTGGAGAAACTTAATTTTTCGCCCAAAAAAAAAAACGAAAGGGGTACCACTGTCGTTTTTTTTTGGGTCGAATTTTTGAGTTTCGATATCTCAGCTCTGGAAGGGTCTAGAGCCTCCATTTTGCACTCAGGTTTAAGTCTCATGGCCCTCTATCAGAATCCAGAGTTTTGAGAAGATTGGAGAAACTTAATTTTTCGCCAAAAAAAAAAAACGTAAGGGGTACCACTGTCGTTTTTTTTTGGGTCGAATTTTTGAGTTTCGATATCTCAGCTCTGGAAGGGTCTAGAGCCTCCATTTTTGCACTCAGGTCTAAGTCTCATGG